>JAULUF010000026.1:22002500-22670000 GCA_031834385.1 Semotilus atromaculatus | reverse complement strand
CAGTCGCTGCAAAGTTGGTGCTTGAATGGAAGATTTAGGCACCCTTGATAAACAAGACAAATAAACATGGGTTTATTTTGACCGCAACAGCTCGTGCTGCCAGGATAATGTTACAGATGAATCCTTGTCTGATTCCAAGGGCCATAAATTGGAATATAAAAACTTCTGTTTTGGTTCCGCCCTTGTAAAACACAGTGCAGATGATTCATTGCTGACGTGTAGTGCCTGTCATCAACCAATCATACTGACCGAGGCCAAGCGCTTTCGCTGGGCAGTTAAAAGCCGACAGGTATCATTTTCAAAGTAAGTGGGCTCCTGGCTCCTTTCTGCAGCAGCTGGTCATAAAGCACATGGAGCGGAGAAGACCAGCCAAACAACTACATGGATCAGACTCACTGGACAAGCTTTGAAAACTTGCAGTGCAACTACATAAGCTAGTCAGCCGCCCTGCTGTCTACCCCGTACATAGGCTGCTGACTTGTAAGGCGGCATCATAACTGCACTCATAACTGGAGACTCATTTTATGGACTCAAATAGTTTCAACATTGATGATAATACATGTTTCTTGAGCATTCGTGTTTCTTGAGCATCCAAGTAGGGTTTTATGATGCTGAATTCGAAGACAGCTGTCAATGTGAGGCTTATGGTGTATAACACCTATCCTCAGCTGGACGAAATCTGATTCATACTAAACTAAACCTGAAAAAGGCAGAAAATTGTGGAATATTTGATGTCCATCTAGAAATCCTCATTCCCACAAATTGAAGATTTTGGCCATGGCATGTCATTCCACATAGTCTCTGTCATAGGCCTCTGGGAAAACCGTCACCATGTATTTGCACAAACAGTGTGAGGCGCAGTGAAATTTCCCTGGAAAAGACAAACACTGCAGGAATTACACAGACTTCTGCACCTGCTCTGGACAATCGGAAACCGGACAGCCCCACACCTCTCTCGGCAGGCAAATGTCCTGCATAAACTTCACACCCAAGAAAAGTTTCGAAATAAGATTTTACAGATGGTCCAGATCCAATTATGAAATGAGAAGGGGCCGAGCATCGACCCCTGTGGGACTGTTCGCTGGATAACCTCATCCGAGTCTGATGAAAACGAAGCAGGCGTTTCGGTGAGACCACAGGATGCTGATCAACCAACCAGAGTCCAGCATTCCTCCTTTTCATCAACACAGATTTATATCACAACCAATCATCTCACGGCGCTCTGTTTGACACGAGTGGTCCCTGGAACCAGACAAGCAAAACATTTGATCCTCTCCGAGTGTTGAATACAGACTGAAATCACTAGCACATGGTTCAAAGAAACACACACAGGGTCTACAGTATTTAAGAAATCAAGAACACCACACACTCATGACCCCTCTGACACTGGGCCACTCAAAAAAAGCAGTATATAAATAAACAAACTGAAACCTGAGAGAGACTTTGTTCTCATTGTGCAAAATGGATGCCCCATTTATGTCCTTCATTTACATATGAAAAAAAAAAAACGTTACCAATGAATAATGAATTACTGGGGTAAATACAGACATTTAAAATCCCTTTTTTATTTCTTCATAATGATGCCTTTTATTTATGAAAACACCTTGTTTTCAATCTCCCCTGCTGTATTAGCAAATAAATATATGCAAGTATTATATTATATTCATTGTTGTCTCCAGGTTGTGCATCAATCCTGATGCCATTATTTTCCCCCATCAGTGTGCCAAGTTGAATACTCTTCTTTTTAATCAATTTAATATGTTTTGTCAATACTGGAGATTTAAATATTAAACCTGCTGCCATGATTTTCATAATAAAGAAAAATGTCAGCATCAAATTCTCTTTCGTATAAATATCTTGGAGGCCCAACTGTAATGTCAGTGAGTCTTGTGAGCTGTAATTTATTCACAATCACACACAAGGCCTGTAAAATCTGAAATATAACTGCTTTAATAAAATTGCAATAAAATTACTGTTTCTACTGTTTTTGTGGCACATCATTGACCTGTACAGTGACATGTGTTTTGATTTTTGAAATTCAAAAAAATTATGCTCAGTGAGCATAAGATTTTTTTCAAAACCATAAAAACATCTTACTGACCACAAACTTTTGAAATTGTACAGGATGGAGCTGCGCTGACACTCTATGAGAGTATAAGCTTATATGAAGTGGTGTGTGTGGATCACAGTGAGGTCTTTGTGAGGTTCTGTCCGGTGCTCTGGAGCCCAGCAGCTGCTAGTTCAGCACAAATCTACATCATTATATAAGTTATGTTTATGTAGGCTGACCTTTAACTACAAATATACACATGTATTTAGCTGCACGATTGACAGATTTAACACCAGGTGAACACACCAGAACTATGATTTACCAATATTTGCTAAAGGCATATTTTCACTGACCTATGTAGCTGTATCTGAAAATCATATCTTCTTTTATGTTCCATGGAAGAAGGAAAGTCATACAGGTTTGGAATTACATGATGAGAGAACTTTCATTTTTTAATGAATTATCTCTGTTAGCATTTACAGTCACAGTGACTTCTTTTCCTGGTTCTGTCACTTAGGTCGGGCTTCGGTCAATTCTTGTTTGATGACAGAGGCCTGACACTCCTACCGTCTCGTCATTGTGAGTGTACGGTTCCGAGTTCGCGCTGGGCATACGCTCTCCTGTCCATGTCAGTTGTTTTGTGTGTTGAGCATTGTGTTTCAGATGCACTTCAGTCTAGTTCAGTTCTGTTTTTTGGTGAGAGTACATGGCTTGTCATGTTTGTTTCTTTGTGCCATGTGCTCTCCTGTCTATTGTCTTGACCACGTCCTTCTTGTTTTCTGATTATGGATTATTGATTAATTTGCCCCACATGTCTTTCCTTGTTCCCTGCTTTGTTTGCTTTGTTATTCTCTTTGTGTTTTTTTAGTTGTGTGCTAGTTTGTCGTATTTAATTATGCCCATCGTGTCTAGCCCTGCCCTGCCCTGCCTTGCCTTGCCTTGCCTTTCCTTCCCTGGTGCTCAGTATACTTGCAGCCAGACTAAGGCCTAGTCCACACGGACACGGGTATTTTTATAACCGGAGTTTTTCCTCCTGCGTTTAAAAAAAATCTCCGTCCACATGAAAACGCAAAAACACGCTATCAAGCGCTGTCAAGAGCATGCAACACCAGCAGGCGGCGATATAACCCTAACCGCAAAGCCACGTTGGCCAATCAGAAGCCGTCAGCGGCGCACAATCTGATGTCAAACACCGCGGATAACGGCGCACACTCTGACGTCACAAGGCAAAAACTCCGGTTTTACTGTCTACACGACAACACTGCAACCCGCGTTTCTGAAAATCCTCACCCTGGCAGGGGTTTTCAAAAATGTTCGGTTCAGTGACCTGATACTGCGTTTCCGTGTGGACGAACAGCTGAACCGCGTAAGAAATGTCACGGTTATAAAAATACCCGTGTCCGTGTGGACAATGCCTTATTATCAGTATACTTCAAGTGTGTTAATGATTAGTTAACTTGAAGTGTGCTATTTTGAAACAACTCATTTTGTACAATTTTAGTTGTAATTAAAGTGTAGTAAAGCATACCTGTAAGTGTATTTAGTGTACTTTTGTGTACTAAATTGGACCAACTTCAAGTATACTTAGTAAATGTAAAATGTAAAGTAAATGTCTGTGTAGGGACTAATTAAATGCTTGATTAGTGATATTAAAGTGTACATTATTTGTGTTACAAGTACATAACAAATTCATTATAAGTGTCTTCGAAACATACAAGCAATATACCATAAGTGTATTTATATATTTTTTAGGCTTTTTCTCTTATTAGGATTGGACAGTAGCTAGACAGGAAGTGAGGTGGGAGAGAGAGAGGAGGGACAGGATCAGGAAAAGTCTATGAGCTGGGACTCGAAGTCGGGTCTCCCAAAGCACATGTCGATGCACTTGCCCACGAGGCTATCGTGGTGTGATATATTTGAGTAAAAAGTATAGGCTCAATAATGCCTTTGGCTTATTCCAAATAGTACAAATTGCATTCTTTGTCTTCAATAACAAATGTAGATTATTAGACAAATAAAACTTTGCTATACTTTGTACAAAATACTATTGTATACTATAATCTATTTTGAAAGTATACTTTCAATGCATTGTTACAATGATAATTTCCAGCACACAGATAAAGCAACACTATGGAAAAATTTTTACTTTAAAATAATGTTTCCAAAATCTTACCGAAAGGCACTTCTGGATTCGCTTTGCGGTCCTATATCTGCTATAACCACACTATGCAAGTTTGCCAGATCGGGTCGCATTTCTGCAGTCCGAACGAGACAGAAGAAAACTACAAATTTGATTTGCTTTATGTCAAGCTTACAATAGTCATTCTTTTGTTTTTCTTCGTTTCTTATGTCGCAATACATCATTCTTTCATGAAATCATGTAACATCTACCTTGTCTGTGGACATTGTTCATTCTAAATTTAAAATATACCTAAAACATATTTTAATAAAGTGCAAATAAATACACTTTTAAAAAATAAACTGAATTTTCATTTCAAATATATTTTTCTAAAATACATTTTTCTAAAATATACTTAAGTACAATTATTTTAAAGTGAGTTAAAATTTTTATTGTGAAAATAGGTAAAAGCATGATGCAAATATACTTTTAATATATTTAAAGATAGTACAACTTTTGTTAGTATATTTGCTATGTACTATTGAAAAAGGGAATATATTTCAAATACAATAAAGTATACTTTTTTTCACTAGGGTTGCCTTGCCTGGCCTTGCCTTGCCCTGCCCAGCCCTGTCTTACCTTGCCTTGCCATGCCTTGACTTGCCCTTCCTTGAATTGCCTTGCCCTTCCCTGCTCTGCCCTGCTTTGCCTTGCCCTTGCTCTGCCTTGCCTTGCCCTTTAATTGCCTTGCTCTTCCCTGACCAGCCCTGCCTGGCATTGCTCTGCCTTGCCCTGCCTTACCTTGCCTTGCCTTGACTTGCCCTTCCCTGCCCTGCCCTGCCCTGTCCTGCTTTGCCTTGCCTTGCCTTGCCTTGCCTTGCCTTGCCTTGCCCTGCCCTGCCCTGCCCTGCCCTGCCCTTCCCTTCCCTGCCTTGCTTTGCCTTGCCCTTCCATGCCTTGCCCTTCTATGCCTTACCCTTCCTTGAATTGCCTTGCTCTTCCCTGACCAGCCCTGCCTTGCCTTGCCTTGCCTTGCCTTGCCTTGCTCTGCCTTGCCTTGCCTTGCCTTGGCCTTGCCTTGCCTTGCTCTGCCTTGCCTTGCCTTGCCTTGCCTTGGCCTTGCCTTGGCCTTGCCTTGCCTTGCCTTGCTCTGCCTTGCCTTGACTTGACTTGCTTTGCACTTCCCTGCCCTGCTTTGCCTTGCCTTGCCCTTCCATGCCCTGCTTTGCCTTGCCTTGCCCTTCCATGCCTTGCCCTTCCTTGAATTGCCTTGCCATGCAATGCCCTGCCTTCCCATTCCTAGCCTTGCCCTGCCCTGCTTGGCCTTGACTCATCCCTTCACCCAACCCTGACCCCTCCTAACCCTAGTTTCACAGACAAGGCTTAAGCCTCGCCCCTGATTAAAATACATGTTTGAGCTGTTTTAACTCAAAGCAACTTGCACTGACATGAGAGAGTAGAAGTGAACTTCATCCATCTTACTAACTCGTCACTTCCATTCTCACACACTTTGCGTCATTACACAACACTTCAAAATAGTAGTCACAATATAATGTTACACATGAACACAGTTTCCCCTTTTTTAAAAACAGTATGGAGCATCAGAACTGCAACAACAATGCAAACACATCCACACATCTGATCTAAGTTTAGGTCTAGTTATATGAGTCTGTTTGTGTGTGTGTGTGTGTGTGTGTGGGTTGGTTTATGTGATTTATGAGGACACAAATTTGTATAATGACATGTGTATTACACTGGTATTACAACTTATGGGTGGTTTCTGAGGACACTTCAAAAGTCCTCATAAATCAAATGGCTTAAAAAACATAAAAAACAATGTTTTATTAAAAAAATTAAAATGCAGCATGTCTCCTGTGATGGGTAGGTTTAGGGATAGGGGCAGTGTAGGGGGATAGAATATATAGTTTGTACAGTACAAAAACCATTACGCCTATGGAGAGTCCTCATAATGCTGTTGCACCAACATGTGTGTGTGTGTGTGTGTGTGTGTGTGTGTGTGTGTGTGTGTGTGTGTGTGTGTGTGTGTGTGTGTAGTGAGCAGTGTTCTCAGCCGGAGTTGGAGTGCATGGAGTTCCATTGCCTTTTCCATCACTAAGAATTTATGTTCTCACCTTAAGGGCCCTATCAAACACCAAGCGCAATGCGTGTTTTTTGCTAGTTTCAGCCCGATGCAGTTATCTTTTTCACCTCCTGCGCCACGTTGTTTAAATAGCAACTGCATTTGCGCCTATTTGTGCACCCATGGGCGTGCTGGTCCTGGCTCAAATTGAACCCTTCCAACTTCCAAACCGAAATATGCTTTATTTTATACTTTTGCAATTTATTATTGTAACTTATTTATTGTAACTTATTAGAATTTCAGGAGAGTTTTATAACATTGTGGCAGATAGAGATCCATCCTAGTTAGATATAGATCCTGATCGCTAAATACCCAAATATGTCATAACATGTATTCATGTATTTAAGGGTTAACAATAATAACCCTGTTTAGAATTTTTAGCAATAACTTTGCACATCACTATCAGCTTTAAATACATTTACACCTAAAAAAAATCCTACTTGGTTGGATATTTTTTATCTAATGCACTAATCAGATATTTTTGGCCCATCTGTCCAGATTCTTATTGGGACCACTGTATGTGTTTGTGTTTAAAGTTTCCCAGTGCTCCAGCACTGGTAGCAAACGTTTAGGTCTCTGGTGAAGTGATTATATGAGTCATGGACGTGAGGGGAAGAGGGCTGCCCTCTGCGCTCTGGGGGCGTAATGTGGTGGTATTAGTGCCGTGAGGGAGTGATTTACACTGTCCTTCTGCTGCAGTTTATTAAATCCGTCCCGCCTGCCAATTTGCAGGGTTTGCAGGTGTCAGAGGAAAGTGTGAGGTGAGATGGAAGGGCTCAATGGTCCCATTATGAAATGAACACGTGCGGCCAAAGGGACAAATATCCTGAGCAGGCGCACACACACACACACACACACACACACACACACACATACACACACACACACACACACACACACACACACACACACACACACACACACACACAAACACACACACACACACACACACACACACAAACGTATAACATTTCACACTAAAATGATCTAATGAAAGTTATAAACAAACTATTTCACACACACATAGAGTGAACATACATTTGTAACAATGTAGAAATGTGGTAATAATTAGGACCATGTGGTCCAAGCTTGAAATGTATTGAAATGTTGAAGTTTTCACACATTTTTGCATTTCACTCACACACAGAACCAAATACAGCGTTATACCCGTTAATACATTATTACCCACAATCCCACACATAGCTGGCTGAAGCCATGTTTAGTTAGGTGCTGATTTACTGTATACATAATGATGTTTTAGTATTCTCCACACTCATTAATAACAACTGCATTTTGCTTTCCAAATATTTAGAGTGAGTTTTTGTTGGCTGGGTTTGGGTGTCAGAGACTGCGATGGCAATGGCAATAAAAATCTGCATTTGTATTATGATCTTGGCACTTTCTTACCAAAGCAACTGAACAACAACAAAGCGTATATTAGTCCTCATTCATGAAACATGAGCAGAACGAATCTGTGTGCAAATCGTTCGTAATACATAATCAAACGTTGGGTAAACTTCTTCATTCAACTGAATGCGACAAATTACATTAGAAGCGATTTACACAGATATTTGCTCTGCTTGTTTCATGAATGAGACGCATTGTGTTTATGACCTTTATCTAAGCAGGCAGCTAAAGTGAGGTAAAAAGTGTAATATTGAGAATTTATACAAATGCTGTATAGCCAACATTATGCCAAAACAGCTGCAGTATAAGATACAGGCATTAAGCATAAAGGTCTAGTACAGCAGTGGTGTCACCTTTTCAAAAGGTCTGTGAATAAAATCATCTGGTCATATTAAAGACACTTTTTCACTTGTTTTTAATATGTACAATAACCAAACATTAAATAAGGAGATCTAAGGGTAAGTAAGGAGATGCGATTCCCGTTTAAAAACACATTTAAATAGATTTCCATGAAATAGTTTTAAGTTACTTGCCACCACACAACCTACACATCCCAACATAAACACTGCTGAGAAAATATTTGTTAAAACAGCGTGTACGTTCACAAACCACTGTTAATTTAATGTCCGTGGGATTTGGCATGACAGAAAGGGTACAAAAGGCACTCCCTTTATAATCACTAAAAAGCTCACTCGTCTTAATTCATCGCAATTAATTTCTTATTTACATAATTGTTTGTTATAATGAGGGGATAGTTGCAAGCTTGCAGATCTCAGAATCCACTCACCGAGTTTTTGTTCAGTGCTAACTTAAACACCTCTGATTGGTCCTTGCATTCAACAACTCAACAGATGTTTGTGATTGGCAACATCGCTCATCCACAGAAATAAGATTTTTGCTCGCAATCGTAAGTTTGCTGAATGACCATACGATTTAAGGGGCACATTATGTCACTTTGTAAAGAAATCATTTGCATCTATAGACTAAACGAGTAATACACATGCGCATGCCATTGTCATTTCAATTATAAAATATCATAATCTAAGCCGAAAGTCATTTTGCAATTCAAAAAAGTAAGAATGAAGTTTCCTTGCATTTTCTTTTGCAAGTAAATAGGTACAATTTTGATTTTTTACTTTTAACTAATAAGAAATTAAGTGTATGTAGGTTGGCTAGTTACTCACGTCTGTTAATATCCAGTCAGATCCATTTAAACACCTACCAGATGGGAAGAAAGATGAAGAAAGACAGTGACAAGATGGAGTACTGGTTTCTGAGAACATCTCAGCAGCTGAGCAGTTATAAATCAAACTCAAGGATCCACCAGCAGGAGCCCTGAGACTGTGCTCTCATTTGAGGAGATAAATGGATAGAAGGACAGATAAAGATGGATTGTGGGAAGGATAGATGGCTAGATGGAGGAGAGAGGCAATGGCCTTGGTGAGCAAAGCTAGTATATCATGTCTATAGTAGTATCCTATCCTGATGGCTACTGTGGCATACAGTATGAAATCCATTTGAAAACAGGACATAGTTTAGACATGATTTACCTCAAAAAGGGTGTTTCTATCGCAGCATCATGGGCAGATATCCGAGGCAGTCCTGTCTTATCCACTAGGGAGATGGATGAATCTTGATCTACCTCACTTTTATCAAAGCCATATTTCTTAATAAGGCCTCCATTGCGTTTAGAAGAGGGAAGACCTCTGGATTTGATCTCTCGCTCATTCATTTTCCTTCGTATTTCCTTTATTACTGCCATTTGTTAGCATCACTATTACTAATACTGCATTTAGTGAGGCTTGAACCTTTGTGAAAGCACCTTTTGTAGCAAAGACATGAAAATCAAAAACCATACAGTTTTTAGTGTTTTAAAGCTATTATTTTAAGCTATTATTTTTCTATGCACCAGGATCGACAGAACCTGGTGTACAATAAAACAGTTGGAAACATCTAATCAAAGGAGTCATATCTAAAGATCAGAATAGCATAGACACTTGGTGTGGACTCTTTAGACCTGGGGTGCGTCTGAAAATACTCTCTTGAGTAGATATTATTTTGAACAACTAATTACTCCATGACCGCTATAAAAAGTATGTTTTGTATAGTATGAATGTAATCTGGACGTACTACATTCACCATGTTGTCATTATTATGTGACCTACCAGCGTCAGTTGCATCATTTATGCTCTCCTGTGGACACTCCTGGGGACAAGTAGGTCATCCAGGTACTTTTTGCCTTCTCTTTTATGAGTACTGTAAGTTTAGACATACTTCTTTGGTCAAATACCGTTTTTCACCTTCTATATATAGTATAAGTGTGTGATTTGGATGCAGCCAAGGCCTTGTAAAAACACTAGCAACATCCTAACAACACTAAAGGTGTGTCCCAATTTGCACGCTTATGCACTATTCTATGCCATTGGTGCAATATAAATAGTGCGAGTGATGTGTTCACACTGAAAATTCCAAGAAGAATTAAATGTGGAAAGAATAAAATTAAATACGAATTAAAAGAAGGAAAAAGTGTGGAATGTTGGGCACTTTATGTACTCAACTGTCACAGCTTTAATTACATGGAAGAGGGGGAGGGGCTTCAGACTCTGATGATGAGTGATAAAATAAGTTTATAAAGTCCATACACTACACGGTTGAGGACATAATGTGTAAGTGTATAGTGCATAATTTGGGACACAGTTTAAGAACAACCTAGCACCCCAACTAGCAAATCCCTAGCAAACACCCAAAACTCCATAGCAACTACATAACAGCAACTGCACAGCAACACCCTGGCATAAGAACACCCAACAAAGCAAAAGCAACTGCAAACAAACTTTAGCAACTTCAAAGTCACACTCTGCTAACCGCCAAAAAACAACTTAGCAACTGCATAGCAACATGCTAAATATACACTCAAGAGAACACCTTTGCACCCACTTGTGCGGACAACTCTCACCTTTACTTTTGGGAGAAGTAAAAGTCTATTTCCTTCTTCTCGTTCCACTTATACGTATTACTACAGCTACTTTCTGTCCAGGAGTGCTTCTCCCCCCTACTCCATAAAAAAAAAAAAAACATGCTCCTCATGTCAAATGATATTCCAGTCTGTACGTTCAGTAGGTTTCCCTTCAAACCTCAGATCTTAACCCCGAGCTTAACCCTGACAGTTGATTGGTTGGTAATTAGCTATTAGCGAGTTAGCATTTAGGCTTATTACCAGGTTGTGGTTTGAAGTCAGAGCCACCATATGATAAGCCTGTTTGTTTCAATTTAACTTTACATGAGCCAGGTGCCCTGAGCAGCTGCGTGAAGGTCTATGCTAAACTCAAAACAGGCCAACTCAAAACTCGACTCATACTTTAAACTCTACGGCTGTGTAACTATAATAATTTTGAGCACCTAAAATGGATGTTTACAAAGTTGCAAAAGTTCACCTACACCTTGCTAAAATAATAGTTACCCAGCAAACACAGAACGTTGTACAACGTACCCAACCTTCTAGCAACGTTTTAACAACATCGCCAAAAGGTTGCTATAACTACGTTGTGTGGTGAAGGTTGTTATGGCGTTGTCACAATGTTGACATTGAACCGCCGTTCAAGCCCATTGCTGAAGGTTGTGCCTAGGGTGTCTGGACCATAGATATCTATATAAAGGCTAGATGTCTTACGGCGGAGTCTCCATCGTCATCACCGGCGGCCATCTTGTCACAGGCAGGGTTTAATGTAAGGTGAGTTATCTGCACAAACACAAATACTCTTATCTCGCTGAAATCTGGACGGATTTACAAACGGTTTGGTTTCTTACTAACGTTATTAACGTGGCTATAATACTAGCATATAATGGATGTTTACATAATTAATACATAATTATCCATAAGTGTGCAGTGTCATAACTACATCTCTGACGTTTATAACGAACCAACCCGTTTGAAAATCAGTAGAAAATTGAGCAAGTTATGGTTATTTAAAAATTACATGCACCATAAACACAATGTTACGAGTGGGCGAGCAGCCTGTGACAAGATGGCCGCTAGGGTGCTGACGTCGACTACCATTGGCCAGCAGCGCGGACGAGACATCTAGCCTTTATATAGATATCTATGGTCTGGACAACCACTGGACAACATATACTCGTCACCGCCCTGAAGCGCGAAAATTAGCTTTTTGAATTTCAACCAACCGTTGGGCCGTCTCTTTCATCATCAAGCAAGGATACGTGAGAATTGCGTTTAATTTACCTCAGCTAAATAAGATATGGAATTATAAAAACACAACTTCCTTGTCTAATGTGACATTTACTTGAACATCATCTGGTCAGGTATGACAAATATTTAACTTTATACCAAAAGTTAATAGCCATAATGAAGCCAAAATTACTGTAAAATTAATGATGAGTAATTGATTTCAGTACTCCTTGAACAGGCAGAGACTTAAGCGCGTATTGTTTGCACGTTAATGTTTTTTCCTTTTTTTGGAAACGCACAGTGAAAAAAAAGTTTGTAACCGCTCGCACACCTTTGATTTATCGTCTCATTCGTTTCTTTGCTAGATTTTCTCATGTCTCCTCATGCTAGTTAACGGTAGTCACTCCCTGTAACTTATATAATGTTTTTTATCTAATAAATGCATGACTTTTGGAAATGCAATTTGATTACCATATGCTTAATAAAATTGAATTAGCTAACTTTCTATGTCATTTTTACTCTTCAAAGTGTACACTTGCAGGTGTTGATTATAATTAATTTACTGTTAGGCCCAATAATAAGGATAAACAATATTTTACAAGTACTGTATATAATTATCTAACATGACTAATTAAAAAATAACCACAAAACATAACATGCTAAATGGGGGATATCTATATCTAGCATATTTTAAAATGTAATTGTCAGAACGTCATCTCTCAGTTGCTGAATGTCGCGCAACAATGTTGCTACAGCCCTGCTGCGTCTTACAATTCTACGTTGTTACAATGTTGCGAGCACGTAGACAACGACGTTGCCATAGCAGAAATGCAACGTGCCACAGAAGTTGCCACAACGTAAATGTGTTTGCTGGATAGGTTGTGTCATTCTAGTTTTAAACCAAAATAACCATCCATTAAAAAAAATAAATAGAAATGCATAACAACATACAGCAAAACAGTCATATGTAGCTCACACATCTAAAGTTCAAATACTGATTCTCGACTTAAGTGACAATGAGCAACATCACGTTTGCCATGAGATTAGGGTGACCAGATGAGCATGATAAAACCTCAAGACAGATAAAACGTATGGCCTAGTAAGTGTGTTTCAACAATGGTGAATGGTGGTTGTAATTGACACATTTTTATAAAGAACAGAATGGAGAATAAAGAGGAATGTTTATAATCACAAAATAAACACCTTCATCCCAATAAACCTTTATTTTCAAATAATGCAATAACATTTTGCAATGATTACATTTATTACAAATTGATCAAAATCAACAAGAATTTAAGCTGTACTCTCCTCAGCTATTCAAGTTACACTGTTTTATCAGAATTAACAATCTCTGGGAATTGAACCCAGAATTGAATTGAACCTAGCATCATATACTACCAGTTGATAGGAAAACTGACCTCAATATATATATTTTTTTTTTAACAATTCGATTTTATTAACAGTTCTCAGTTTGTTCATATGTCTCTCTTTATTATTCAGACTTCTGTGATGCCTGATTGAGGGTCAGGGTTCAATAAAGTATCATTTTATCTTACATATCAAAATGTGATGACAAAGATGATAACATACAGGGGAACGAGAGAAAACACACCATGTCTGAGAGGTTTGAATAGATTTTCTGTGTGAGTGCTCTTTGTCTAAAAGGGATATTCTGAATTAACTGTGTTTTTCTCCCGCTAGACACTGACACACGCATTTTGAAGTTAAAAGTGACGTTTTAAAGTTCTTGTCTTTGGAGGCCAAATGTAAGTCTGATATATGAGTTTAAAAAGATAATCAGCAGTGGGTTTGCAGGGATTTGGTTCTTAAATAATGTTTATAGTCCTGTGATGTAAGCCAGAGAAGCAGAGAAAACCTTCTTAATTTGTCCAACACGGTTTTGGTTAGGACTCCGCTGAACTGAGGGACATGAAGAGTAGCAGACCAGCAGGCCTGGATGGTGGGGGTGTCTTTAAAGAAAAAGGTGAATTCGAAAGGAAAGAGGAGGTGGTGAGGGGTAGTTGTGAATTAAGCTTTAATGTGAAACCACAGGAGTTTCAAGGTGACCAAATGGCGTCAATTACCCCACAAAGCTGCTTGTGTAGGTTGAGCAAAGGGGATGAGTGTCAAAGACAGGCCAGAAATAAATGAAGAGAGAGAGGCTGAAACAGATGTAGAGGGAGATTAAAATGAAAATACGTAATTATGGAGATATGTTGACATAGAAAACAGCATCAAAGACCGAAAAGGAAAGGGTTCAAGTTTCTGGCAAAGAAAATTAGTGTACTTGGTTGATACGAGTGACCCTTTTGAGTATTTTTGTTAATTGGTTCACTCACACACACAAAAAGATTTGCTCACTGACTTTTTCTGTAGCTTACATCTTTTTTTCCCAACCATGTTGCTGGAGGCAAACCAGTACACATTTCAAACTCTTCCTAATCAAACACACTTGATTCAACTCATCAGCTCATTAGTAGAGTGCTGTGTCTGAAATTACTATGTGCTACATTTGATAAACTTATTTAGCAACTGTTACAAAAGTATGTTTTATAGTATGACTGTGTACATGAATGACTTTCAGACATCATATTGTCATTGTCATCAAGCGTAGCGTCAGTTCTGGCAGGTCATGTTAGTCAAGCTCGCATCAGCTGACTCTCAGCTGATCCACATCTACCTATAGGAATAGGACGCTTATCACTGTGTACATATAGAAGCTCCTTCAGTATTATCAGAAGCTATATCGCGTTTCTCAGGAGCGAATTACCCTACTCCCTCCCCAGCTCCACCTGTCTCAGTCAGGATTTGACATTCTGATTGCCCTTGAATCTGAATAAATTCTCAAATTATGTTGTACTTTAAAATCTTGAATTAAATTTATTTGCATACATTCATGTTGGTTCTGTTCTGTTTACCCCAAGGGGGGTTATTGCTGCTCTTATCCATTAAAGACTGACTGGATGCGCAGGGAGTTCTCGCCCAGAACCGATCCATACCGCCAATCCAAACTGTATGCTAAATATCAATCGTATTTGATGATAGAGGTCCTGACAGAAAAGAAAAGACAGACCTCTCCTGTGGCCTCATGGGATAGTTTAGTGTCCATCTTTGGATCCGCACTTTAGAAACTCGTCTGGTCATCCACTTTTCACCTAATATATTATGAATACTTTTTTTTTCGCCTACTGGTTTTGGCTATATTAGGGAAGTAGGCAAATTTGGACGCAGATCTAAAATGGAAGCATCATGAGGGAGACATCCAAAGTTTTTACTGTAAGCTACTTCAACTGAAACTAGTGTTGTTATGGTAAAAATGTGTTTATCTACTCAGATATTGGAAAAAGGTTTGAGGTACCACAAAAAAACAAAGCAGATGTGTGATTTTTTTCCAAAATTCTGTGACATACAGAAGATGCAAATGCAAGAATTCAGGTTTATTGACAAAAGTACGTTGACAGTCACATGAGTGAAGACACAGGCCAAAGAACACTGGTAGCACAGGGGCAAATGGACAACCCGACAATCTGTGGTGTGATGAGTAGAGACAGGATCCTCCGACAACGGCAGGCAGAACAGAAACTCAAGACGAAGACCAACGGGAAATGGGAACACCAGACGAAAACCACACAGCACAGGGATACATCCAACAACGATCTGACAAACACAAGACGAAGACCAAGAGCTGAAATAGAGATCGCTGATCAGAATCAGCTAGCGCTGATTACAATCAGCAGGCACTGAGGAATCAGCGGCTGATCAGCGACCCCGCCCACACTCACACACATACACAAAGACAGCGCGAGAAAGAGTCAGTGAATTCATGAACCGTGACAGTACCCCTCCCCCTAGGAGCGCCTCCTGGTGCTCCCAGGAGGACCTACCTGTTGATTGTAATCATCAATAAGGGACTGATCCAGAATGTCTCTAGCAGGAACCCAACTTCTCTCCTCTGGACCGTAACCCTCCCAGTCCACCAGATACTGAAATCCGTGTCCCCTCCGTCTCGATGGGGGAACCGGGACCGGCGGATTAAGGGGAGAATGAAAAACTGGCTTTAATTTGGAAACATGAAAGGCGGGATGAATCCTCCTGTACGCTGGAGGAAGTTTGAGGCGGATGGCCACCGGACTAATGATCTTGGTGACAGTGAATGGGCCGATGAATTTAGGAGCTATTTTATTAGATACGGAGCGGAGTGGAATGTTCTTAGTAGAAAGCCACACTTTTTGACCCACAACGTATACGGGAGGCCTTGACCGGTGGCGATCGGCCTTAGCCTTGGTGCGAGTCTCACGGGCTCTGGTCCATGTGCGGTGGCACCTCTGGACAAAGGCATGAGCGGAGGGGACCGCGACTTCGGATTCCAGGCTAGAAAAAACTGGTAGCTGGTACCCTAAGCTACACTCAAACGGAGATAGGCCCGTAGAAGACACTGGTAACGAATTATGGGCGTACTCCACCAATGTGAGTTGCTGACTCCAGGAGGAAGGATTCTTAGACACCAAACATCGCAACACTCTCTCCAAATCTTGGTTGGCTCTCTTGGTTTGCCCATTGCTTTGGGGATGGTAACCTGAAGATAGACTGACAGTTGCTCCCAGTAATCTACAAAACTCCTGCCAAAATTTGGACACGAATTGGGAACCCCTGTCAGAAACCACGTCCGTCGGGAGGCCATGTAAACGAAAAACGTGATCAATGACAGCCACCGCTGTCTCCTTGGCAGATGGCAATTTGGGCAAGGGAATAAAATGAGCCGCCTTCGAGAACCGGTCCACTACGGTCAAAACTACCGTTTTCCCCTGGGAGGGCGGTAATGAAATCTAGCGCAATATGGGACCAGGGTCTCGAAGGGACAGACAGCGGTTGGAGTAACCCATCTGGAGGTCGATTGGAAGTCTTACCAGTGGCACAAACCGAGCAAGCCAAAACAAAACATTAATGCCCACCAGAACCATTGCTTGACCAAAAAGCTGGTGCGGTTTACCCCTGGATGACATGCTATGCTGGAACAGTGTCCCCATCGAATGACGTCGGACCGTAACCCCTCTGGCACAAACAATCGACTCGGTGGGCAACCGGACGGAGGCATTACCCCTTCTAAGGCCGTCCTGACCTTCGATTCGACCTCCCATGTGAGTGTGGAGATAAATAGTGTCTCGGGTAAAATACACTCAGGAGTAACCGGGCGTTCGGATTGGTCAAAAATATGAGATAATGATTTTGATGTTCTTGGACCCCGGGCGGTACGAGAGTGAAAAATCAAAACGTCCGAAAAAAAGTGCCCATTGAGCCTGCCTGGAGTTGAGTCTTTTGGCAGATCTAATATATTCCAGGTTCTTATGATCGGTCCAAATGATAAAAGGTACCCCCGACCCTTCTAACCAATGACGCCACTCTTCCAGCACTAACTTGACTGCCAACAACTCTCTGTTACCAATGTCGTTCAGCAGGCGATAAACGATGGGACAAAAACGCGCAAGGGTGCATCTTGTCATCTGTGGAAGAGCGCTGGGATAGAACTGCACCTACCCCCACCTCTGACGCGTCGACCTCCACCACGAACTGACGTGAAGAATCAGGGGCAATCAGGATGGGAGCTGAACTGAAGCAGCTCTTGAGGTTAGCGAACGTCGTTCTGGGGGAGGTCAAGGCTGTCAGAGGAGCGGCTAGTTGGCTGAAATTGCGAATAAAACGCCGATAGAAATTGGCAAACTCCAGAAACCTCTGCAGGGCCTTACGGGAATCTGGGCTTGGCCAATCTATCACAGGCTTAACCTTGTCAGGGTCCATGCGCACTCCCTCAGACGAGATGATGTAACCTAAGAAAGGAACAGACTGTGCATGAAAAGCGCATTTCTCCGCCTTGACAAAAAGCCCATTCTCCAGCAACCTCTGAAACTCGTCTGACATGCTGAACGTGTTCCTGGAGAGAAGAAGAAAAAATCAATATGTCATCCAGGTAGACATATATGAACTGGTCTACCATATCTCTCAGCACGTCATTGACGAGTGCCTGGAAAACCGCTGGGGAGTTGGACAGCCCGAACGGCATGACCAAATATTCAAAATTGCCCCTGGGGGTATTAAATGCGGTTTTCCATTCATCCCCCTTCCTGATGCGGACCAAATGATAAGCATTGCGTAAATCCAATTTTGTGAATACAGAGGCTCCCTGCAACCGCTCGAAAGCTGAAGACATCAACGGCAACGGATAAGTATTCTTTACCGTGATGTTGTTCAGCCCTCGGTAATCAATACACGGTCACAGAGATCCATCCTTCTTACCCACAAAAAAGAACCCCGCCCCCGCTGGAGAAGAGGCAGGACGAATGAATTCGGAAGCGAGAGAATCAGAAATGTATTTCTCCATGGCCTCCCTCTCTGGTACAGAAAGTGAGTATAACTTGCCCTTAGGCGGAGACGGTGGGGACGATGCGGAGGAAGAGAAGCAGCCCGAGCCTTACTGAGCACTTCCTTCAGATCGAGATACTCCGCGGGCACGTTAGACAAATTCAACGGCTCCTCCTGCAAAACAGAACTGGACAACGAAGAACAGGCAGACATTAAACAAGACGCATAGCATTTAGTGCTCCAAGCAGACACAAAGTTATGTCCCCAGTCAACCCTGGGATTGTGCTGGGTGAGCCAGGGATGACCGAGGACCACTGGAGCATGAGGTGAGTCCAGAAGTAGAAATGAAAGTTCTTCCGTGTGATTGCCTGAGGTTATGAGTGTCAGATGATCAGTAGTGAGAGTAATGACTGGTAGTTCTTGTCCGTTGAGTGCGTTGACAGAAGTGACTAGAGAGTAATATGATGGGAATCTGCAGCTTACGTGCTAGAGAAAAGTCCATGAAATTCCCCTCGGCCACCGAATCCAGAAGTGCTTTGCCGTTGTAGAATCGGGTTGTCCATTGCAGTCTCACCGGGAGAAGAGTGGAGGAGGTCTTGCTGGTGGAGATCCCGCCCGACAGTAGCCTCCTGCTTACTGCCGAGACCGATCTTTTACGGGGGAGGTGTTTATGAAATGACCAGTTCCTCCGCAGTAAAGGCATAACCCCCGGGATCTCCGTCTTTCTCTCTCCTCCCATGAGAGCCGAGCTCTACCCACCTGCATGGGCTCGTGATCGAGGGTTGGGCTGACCGCATCACCGCCACTGGCTTGAGGGGGGCCGAAGGTCTCAGGAACCGGGCGGGCATCCACTCGCAGGGCCAGCTCGACAAGTCCATTAAGATCCTTCGAAAGGTCCAAGGCGTAAATCTACCTCTGTATACGGTCAGCCAGCCCATGCAGGAACATGTCCCACTGCACCTCCTCGTTCCAGCGGCACTCTGCGGCGAGGGTGTGAAACCTGATAGAGTAGTCGGCGACCGATAGTCTCTCCTGATGAAGATCAGCTAGTTGGCGTGCAGCTTCCTTTCCAGCCACCGCCCGATCGAACACCCTCTTCGTCTCCTCCGAGAGTGCCAGGAACGAGGAGCAGCAAAGATCTTGATTCTCCCACACCGCCGTTCCCCACAGAGACAGGCTCCACGTCCAGACAGCAGGGTCAGAACTAGAGCCACTTTGGCTTCTTCAGAAGCAAAAGTCTGGGGTTGCAGAGCAAAAAACATGGAACACTTGGTTAGAAATGCTCTGCAAAATTGGGGCTCACCAGAGTATCTCTCAGGAGTAGGTAATCTAGGCTCAGGCCGATGGTTGGTTGAAGGGGGCGTGGGGAGCGTCGGCGGTGTGGGTGGCGCAGTGGGTGTGGCTAGTTGTTGAATCCGCTGGGTGAGCTCGGACACCTCCGCTACCAGGGCTTGAACAGCGCGACCAGACAGGGCTAAATTCTCATCCTGCTGGTCCATCCTTGTAGTGCTCCTAGACAGGAATTCAGCCAGGTCTGGGGTTCTCGCTGCATCCATGTTGGTCAGATCGTTCTGTGACATGCGAAAGATGACAGAAGATGCAAGTGCAAGAATTCAGGTTTATTGACAAAAGTACGTTGACAGTCAGATGAGTGAAGACACAGGCCAAAGCACACTGGTAGCACAGGGGCAAATGGACAATCCGACAATCCGTGGTGTGATGACAGAAGACAGGAATCCGACAATCCGTGGTGTGATGAGTAGAGACAGGATCCTACGACAACGGTAGGCAGAACAGAAACTCAAGACGAAGACCAACGGGAAACGGGAACACCAGATAAAGACCACACAGCACATGGATATATCCAACAACGATCTGACAAACAGACGAAGACCAAGAGCTGAAATAGAGATCGCTGATCAGAATCAGCTGGCGCTGATTACAATCAGCAGGCACTGAGGAATCAGCGGCTGATCAGCGACCCCGCCCACACTCACACATACACAAACACAGCGCGAGAAAGAGTCAGTGAATTCATGAACCCTGACAAATTCTCAGAGATTAGTCTAAATAAAGGAATCATGAGTTTCAATTAGGTCACAGCGGTTGACTAGTCGATTAGTCATCTAACCGCTGGTAAGGTTGACTAGTTATTCTTTTTAGCAGTGTTGCTTTAATTCATTTTGGTGGTTAAGCTGCCTTTTCACTGTTTACTTCAAACTGTCACAATCACATTCAGTTTGTTTTGTTTTCATTCATGTCATGTGATCCCTTTGTTCTATTTTCCCGCCACAATCTGTCACCATGGACACTAACACCATTCTTCACAGCTGTTCGTCATTTTAGTTTATTATCACGGTGTATTTATGTTCCTCCCTTTATCCTGTTCATTTGTTGATCACAATGTTTTGTTTGTTGGCTTGTTATTCAGAGTTCATAATAAACGCTATGTTCTTTCATAATCATCTTCGTCTTCAGTGGATCTAAGCATTACATAAACAATGTACCATAGACTGGATGTGATTCATTTCTACTTTTCTTTCAGATCTATTTTGGATGTGTTGAAACATTTCAACTTGCGGGACTAAACAGTACGCAAGTGTCTGACCAGATGTGTTGTTGACCACCATTTGAAGGATGTAAACAACAACTAAGGAACAACAGCAGCACTGTGTCCTGAGGCATTTCTACCATTATCATATATTTAATAGGGAATTAGTTTTTCTCAAAGACAACAAATCAAACATTTACCTGAGGTGACTAATTCAACGGTGTACCATTATCTTGCACACACTGAGTACGTCTACACAAGAGAGCCGATAAAAGTGTAGAACTATTCATTCACTCCCATTATAATTTACGAGTTCCTTTGCCCATATAATCTTTAAGCTAATAAGGTTAAACATATTTGGCTGGCTGCCCGCAGTGGAGGGGCTCGAGGAAGCAGCTTCAACTCGAGCTTAGATATACCCTCCAGTGGGACTACTAATGCTTGGATGATGAGTATGGTAGCAAGATGCCCAAATTATGTTGGTGGAGTTGAGGACCAAAACAGCTGATGCCAGAGCGAGGTGAGCAGCTGCTTATATGCTCCGGCAGTTAATTGAAAGTTCAGATGGGTTCACTCCTCCTGAAATTACGTTGTGAACTTCACTTAATGAACCTGGTAACACTGTCAACGCAACAGAGCTTTTTTATTAGCTCCAGGCATCCATTCACAGAAGAATATCACAAGATATCGTGGCCACAAGTTAAGATTTTGTCACCCCCGACTTATTACGACTTATGGGAGCAAATTCTTAATTTTGTGGCCACGATATCTTTGTTTTTTCTTCCGCGGTGATCCGGTGATCCTTTAATTTTACTGCTATATGAAACGTCTCCTGTTGTTTCAAATGAGCTTGAAAACTAACCAGAAAAGATCCAGGAACAATGACGTCACTTCCCAAACTAACAAATACCCTTATAAAAATGTTCTATTTCAGATCATAAAAACTATCACAGAAACCGTTTTAATGAAACCGTTATACTACTTTTGTGTTTTTCAGTGGAAACACGTATCATTTCTTTCTAAATTATTATCTCAGAGCAAATCTCAGACCAAAACACAGCCATAGAAAAGGAACCTAGGAGGCAAAGTGAGAGGATGAGTACTCTCTGAGGTTAATATATGTGGGTTAAGCACTCTTAGAAAGGCCTTGGGGACACTTTTTATTTATTTGGATTCAAATGTCCTTCATGTAGCGCCGCCAATTAGCCTACGAGGGGATGATGCCCATGTTATGAATTCCTCCTTTTTTCTTTTCTTCTTTTCTCCTCATTTCCTGCACTCAGATAGCAGTGACGGACAGCTCTATGAGTCTCAGTTTCCCCGTCTCACTCTCTTCCCAAGTTCATTTTTACAGAGGGATCAGCGGCAGTGACCTCACCACAGGCGTCCAATCAGAAAGAGACACATGATAGCAAAACACACTCTGCTCCAATTACAATGCTGAGGAAAACATGGGCAAGCCAGATAAAGTGATTATACTAGTATTTGCGTTAGCGCCAGTGCCTGTGGCTCACCAGGTGGGACTGTTGTGACCTTTGGTCTGGTTCTGACTGGTCTGTTTGGTTATGGGGGGTGGGAGTCAAAGGACCAGATAAAGTAATCCTTCCATTACATGTTCATCTGGGTTGCCTGGGTCTGGTCTCTCTCTTTTCACATTTCATCCTCCATTTCTCTAATCACCAAAGACCAACCCACCTGTCAAGAATTAAAACGGCTTTATTACAATGCCATCTTACATTAAGTGCCCAAAAACATTTTAGAAATTTTAAGTTGTTCTGATTGGATGTTTGGATGGATGGATTGATGGACGGATGAATGAACAGATTGTTGGATCGATAGATGGATGTACGGATGAAAAGATGGATGGATGTACAGTATGTTTGGATGGAGGAATGGATGGATAAATGGATGAATGAACAGATTAATGGAGTAAAGTATGAGTGGACGACAATTATGGATGGATGGGTTGATGGGCATGGTTGTTTGAATGGACGAACGGACGGCCAGATAGATAGATGGAAAATTGTACAGATCAATGGATAGATGGATGGAGTAATATTTGAATGGACAGACAGATGGACAGGGCGAATGAATGGATGCACAGACATGTCTTCATTATGTGTTTACTGGCCCATCATTCTGCAGGGATTTCCTCAAAGCCATCTGATGAACTTATTGACAGATGTGTCCAACATCTGGGGCAGTAATTATTGGTAATAACTTCCAGGCTCCAGACCGGCTGAGGAGAAACAAAGCTTGTCTCAGGATGTTGATCTGCATAGACTGATCCTGACTTTCCCACCCTGGCTCTCATTCACACAGATTGAAATTGAGAGTTCAAACTGAGAGAGACGGCTACTGGCAAGAGCCAAGAGTGTTTGATTCACAGTCCACCATAATGAGACAGAACACACACTGAGACATACTGTCAAAAATCTCTCTCTCTCTCCTCCTGCTGCTCTATCTCAGATGCCAGACCTCATCAGCTGAATATAATTACATTCACGATGGAGAGAATGAAGTTGCAAACACAGAGACAGAGGTGAGATGAGAGATGACAGGGGGAAGGACTGGGGGTCCCTTTAAATTAAATCAGTTAATTCAACATGCATCTAAATTCCAGAAAGAAAGAAAAAAAACGAATCTGCAGTTTTTTTAACTGCCTGTATTTTTCAAGATTACAGTTTCAACAATATCAAATCAGATATAAAATGTAAAAACAATGGAATCATACATTTAGCTTCTTAGCTAAGATGATGTCTCATTTTTAGGCTAGTCAAATCAATGTGTTCTTTATCAAATGCATTTGGTTCTTTTAACTTAAAAGCCTAATATATCAAAATATCATAGATACCACCTAACAACAGAAACAGAACACATTAACAATGGCTTAACAACCACTGAGAATATCATGTCCCTTAGCCGTACTTCTATTGCTCCCTAAAAACAGCTCTGATAGCAAATAAAATAAATGGAAATTATTTCTGATTAAACACAATGGAGTTCTAAATGATTATGGCAGGTTTTACAGTTGTATTAGCTGGGCTGATTCTATTGGATTTCCCACCATCGTTGAGAACTGGAACAGATACATTCAGGTCTCAGGACAGCTTAGAAGGACAGGAAACGTGTCTGTCTGAGAGTCCAGTGCCTGACAGAACAGCTCAACGCTGCTCTCTTTGGGAAAGGTGATTTACTAAGTGCTGCTGAGGGTCACCTGAGGGTGGAAAATAGAAAATGTCTGGAGGTTAGAGATGGATGGCTTGCTGGTGTTGACATGTTTTAGGTTTGCTTTTAAGACAGGCATCTGTGGTTAATGTAGAAACTTTAACCAGTGTGTTTCTTTTTAAAAGGAAAAAGTGCATTAAAAATACATTAAAGGAATAGCTCACCCAATAAGGAAAATTGCCATTATTTATTCACCCTCATGTTGTTCCAACCTGTAAGACGTACTTTATGACGAACACAAATGCTTTTGCTATTTCCAATACAAATAAAGTAAATGCAGCTTTATGAAAGTAAATTAATGACAAAAACATAAAAATAAAAAAAGCAACAAATAACCAATGCTAGGTTTCTTTTCATTTATTTTGAACAGACAGTAGTGCCAATTAAAGTTTGATCCACCTAGAGGCATTTAATCCCTAGTTGGTATAGTAAAAGCCTCTTTTAGTGGATTAAGCACTAAACTGTAAAAATAATGCACTCTTGCACATTTTTTTTTTTTTTTTTTTTGCAGGGCTGATCAAATACAAAACGTATTTGGTCACAATCAGTCACAAAACTGAAAAGCATCTATTGTGTTATAAAAGTACAAATAACAGAATTATTAGGTTACACATGAGAGTTCATTAACAATGGTGACAATGGTGGATGTATTACGCTTTTTCAAGAAATCAAAAAGTATTACGCTTTTTCAAGAAATCATGGAAAGATGAGCGAGAAGGAGAAAAGAGCCATCTACATCTGAGTCTACTTCACCTTTCCTCAAGGAAACAGCAAGTGAAGCGCTCCTGAGGCTTTCCAGGACACACATATTTCATCACTGGACTGGAGTGAGACTTCCACGAGTCGCCACACACAGCGACACAATGCCAAATGATTTTGTCTCATTTAAGGTCATACAGATAAGAGTAAGACATCGTTCAAAACTGTTAACTCTCACTCACAATAAAAACAAAACATTGTGCTTTTGTAAAATAAAGAAAACAATAAGGATGTTGCTTTCTGCCGTCCTGGTTTCCTTTCCGTGAAGTTAATGGAGCGCGTCACAAAGATGAATCTAAACTCAGCGTATCGGCTACTGCCAAAGCTCTTGCGTGCATCTGAACTCTTGCTTTGGGTTGGTGCGTAGATCAACTCTTCTTCTTCTGCTCTTCTTCCTGTTGTGGCGGTAAACAGCTTTGCACTATTGCAGATGGATGTCTGCTTGGTGGCCAGTAAAATCTGTTAAAAAGCTAAATCTGTGGTGCGGCGCAGTTTGGCGTCCGCCTCAGGAGACTGACTCGCTGCCGGATACGCCTTGCACACAAGCCCTGAGGTGGTCTGGCACGACTTCGACGCCAAGACCGAAGTCCTCAATGGGGATACCTCGCTCTCTGAGAGATAGACATCTTGGCTAGCCTATTTTCTCCACATTTGAATAATATAAGTATGTGTTCTTCCAGGACTTTGCCACCTCAGTGTGAAGGTCCAGAATAAACAGAAGGCTTACAGGGGAGGGGTAGGGGCCATTACATCAAGCAACTCCCTGTACGTGGGGCTGATAGAAGGAGTAGAGTCAGTGATAATAATAATAATAATAATAATAATAATTCATTACATTTATATAGCGCTTTTCTCTGCACTCAAAGCTGTTTTACATAGAAGGGGGAATCTCGTTATCCACCACCAGTGTGCAGCTCCACCTGGATGATGCGACAGCAGCCATATTGCGCCAGAACGCCCACCACACACCAGCTTACTGGTGGAGAGGAGACAGCGATGAAGCCAATTAGTATATGGGAATGATTAGGAGGCCATGATGGACAGAGGCCACTGGGGCAAATTTGGCCAGGATGCCGGGGTTACATCCCTACTCTTCCGAAACACTTTTTTGTGGGATTTTTTGTGACCACAGAGAGTCAGGACCTCAGTTTAACGTCTCATCCAAAGGACGGTGCTCTTTAACAGTACAGTGTCCCCATCACTACTGGGGCGTCAGGACCCACACAGACCACAGGGTGAGCGCCCCCTGCTGGCCTCACTAACACCTCTTCCAGCAGCAACCTGGTTTTCCCAGGAGTCTCCCATCCAGGTACTGACCAGGCTCAGTCCTGCTTAGCTTCAGTGGGTGACCAGTCTTGGGCTACAAGGTAATATGGCTGTCGGATCAGTAGATGCCGCAGAGCGGGCTTCTGTACCCAGCAGATTGCCTGAACTGGCAAGAGGAGACATGGAAAGTGACACACCCCTCCCAAATTCCTCTGCCAGGTCAACCTGCGACCCCCACAAACAGAGTCGCAGTGCTGCCTTGGTGGCAGCAGTGCCCGCTGCGGGGTGCAGATACTTTTTCCTCCTGCCCCCTCGATAGCAGAAAACACAGAACTCATGGGTGTCCTCAGGTGTAACAAGGGCAAGGAGGTACACACTGCTTTCCATTATTTTGTCTTAACAAACTTTGAGCGCTGTTGAGCAGAATCGTAAACACCTCTGATTGCCCATTGTGTTCACACGCTCATCGGATATGTCTGTGATTGGCTACAATGATTAACGCACGGGAGCATGTAAGAGCACACGGAAGTGTTTGAAAGTGTATTAAAAAAAGGTAGCGGGAGCATTTGAAAGACCGGTCCGCTGATAGACGCCTGCTTTCAAACGCTCCCGTCTGTATCTGTGTAAGCGCTCGGTGAAGAGCATCATTGATGTGTATTTACAACATGTTTTTGAAGGGCTGATCATTGTAGTCAATCACATACATATCCGATGAGCGTGTGAGTACAACGGGCAATCAGAGGAGTTTATGATTCTGCTCAACAGCACTCAAAGCGTCACAATTTTTAAATGTCTTTACCGACTTGGTACCGTAGCCTGTACTTTTTGAAAACTCTACAGGGAAACTCTACTCCCATCCCATATTATTTCCACCACCAGTTTTCCGTTTTGAGTGAGATTGGTGATGGCAATAATATGAGGTGGAAAGGCGAACCAAAAAATTCTCTAGTTCTATAAATGCACAATTTTTGTGAATGCAAAAGCATTGAAAGTTTTATGTCCATCAATTTCTTTATATAAACATGTCTATACACAAACATTGCACTAGCTCAAATTCAGTATAGAGATAAATATACTGAATTTTATAAGATAAATTTCGACTTTAATAATGAATAAAATTTTGTTGGATGCAGAACTTTTACAGCTCTTTACGGTTAAGAGTGTGTGCTGATATCTTAAACACATACACTCTTGAATGCTCAACTATGTGAAGTAATATGTTGGGAACGGTGGCTTTTGGAAAGTACTGATAGGCCACCTGGTGGGATATTTCTTAGAGTAACAGTTTCTACTCAGAGAAAAGACAGAGCAACATCCTGTGAGGAAATCACCACTACGCACTTATACAACCCCAGCGCACATGTCTGCTGCATAAATCAGTTCACAAATTATCTGCCGTGGAGAATGAGGCTAACACAGTAGAAAAACAAACAGAGCTGTGTAGTCCCTCAGCCAAACAGCGATTTGCTGTGGCTCTTTAGCTAAGCGATTTATGAGAACGCACCGGTTTCTCGGGAGGATCATAATTTGGCCTCGGAGGGAAAGATAACATTAGAGCGGAGAGGGGAAGGAGCAAGGCGTAAAGAATCTTCTCCAGGTTTAGCAGAAGTAATGGTGGAACGTTGCTACAGGATTGTTGCTCTTGAGTTTATGCCAGACAGTGTTTAGGGATGTGGTCACACTGCTGAGAGCTCACTGCACTACGATAAATGGATCCCGACAACTGCATCTGTCTCTCGCAATCCTTTTTTCTCAGTCTTTCACTGTCTTAGAGGGAACAGTCTGTCCTGTTTCTAAAACACTTCTTATCGATTCATGTTCAGCTCAAGTAACAAAGCAGTAAAGCACCAAAGCACAGGATTTCAGTAATATCATTCATTAATATCATTTAACAGGCCATTAGTGATTAAGTTTGTTGTGAGAGAAAAAAACGCCAAGCTGACAAACACCAAAACTCAAATTGAACAATACAAACTACAGTCTTATTTTTTAATTACATTTAGTTTGATATTGGTTTTACTGGCTGAAACATTTGATGAGACTTGAATATACTCTTTATATACTTGCACAGATATTCACCGGAACCAACAGCGAAATTAACACATTATTTTGTTTGTTTACTTTTCTTAAAAATTAACAGTGTTAAGCTGTTAATTACAGAAAAGATTTTTAAAAAATTGTTCCTCACAACGACAAAAAACCAAGAACAAGTTTTTTTTTTATCCAAGAACAAGCACAAATGTAAATACTTTTATATTCCACATGATGTGAAAAAATCCATCTTTTATATTTCAGCAATACACACATACAAAAATAGATTTGTATACATCATGTACGATTACTAATGAGATAAGGATGTGAGTTCCTATGCTTCTGGAAAAATTTAAAAAGGTTTTGCTGTGACACTATAGGTTGTTTTTAGAATTACTTTTGATTTCTAGGTTCACAGATGGGTTTCAACTCAAGAGTGAGAAAGCTGTTTTGCAAAAAAAAGTTCACATTTGAACAAACTCAAACCTCATTAAGTGAAGTTGAACCACACAGTTTTTAGTACTGCGTTGAAGTGAAAAAATATAATACTATATTTATACTACCCTATCAAAGTCCTATTGTACCGAATTTTGGTTGTAGTTCCACCAGAGTTCCACTGGGGGCGATCGTCCGAATGAATGGGAGTCTATGGAGCTAAACGGCTAAATTTGTCTCTTTCACCCGATTGCCATTGAGAAATCTCTGATTTTATTGTAGGTTGTGCAAGTTCAACATGGGTTATAGGTTGAAAGTTGAATGAACGAGTACTTATCAGTCCCTCCAGAAAAACGCGATTATGCGATCGCTGAATTCAATGCAAAATCAGCCAAAGTCCGCACATTTATGCGGGGGTCGCATTTTTTCAAATACTCCGCAATCTCGCCGCATAAATTGCTGATTTCCTCGCAAAATATGCAGAGCTTGCATGATTTCATAATCCCCGCATTTTCGTCGCAAAAAAGTCACATATATCTTAGCAGAAAGGTGGAAAATGTTGCGTTTACTTCACACGAGCAGCTGTTACCCCTGTTGCCATGGGAACGTTATGAAGTGACGTAATTACGTGACGTGAACATCATCGAAAAGCTGCAAACCCCGCGATGAAGCCATGATGAAGCCCAGTCTTTTCAGTTGTAAGATTGCACTTTTTTGTTACCAGTGGGTTAAATCATACTAGTTTCAAAAACCTTACAGTTGTAAGTATATTAGTATGTAAATTTGTTACAGTAAGAGATTGCACTTTGTGCATTGGAAGCACTTATTTTAACAGAAGATGTCTGTTTTGTATAGCTACCTCTGTAAAGCACACATTTTATTTTTTTATATTTTATTTATTCTTTTTTTACAGTTGTAGCATATTCCTTATGTAAAGCTACATAACTTGTTTGACTCATCAATGTTTTGTAAGTTTGCCATGTTTATTAAGGTCTGAAGAAAACAAGATGAGACCTTAAATATTCCCAGCACTTTCTGTGATGTTGTGCTTGCTTATCATAGGAGTAATAAGAAATTACTCTTTACATTAAGGTAGTAGCCTAGTTAGAACATGGTGTTGGGGGAATCACTTTTTTTTCTCTTTTTCATCAAACCGCAGTTTTTGCAAGTTCCCGCAATTTTTGCAAGTTCCCGCAATTTTTGCAAGTTCCCGCAATTTCATCGCATAAAATTGCATAAATATCCCGCATATTCCATCGCATTTTTTAAGAAAACGTGCCGCGTAATCAAGGATTTTCGCCCGCAACAATCAAAAAAAAACTCCGCATTTTTCTGGAAGGACTGACTTATGTCCTTAGGAGTTGTTGCCCAGGTAACACTTTATTTCGATAGTCCACTTTAGACATTCTACCAACTATAAGTAACTTTTCAACTACATGTCAACTAACTGTCATTAGAGTATTAGTAGACTGTCAGCTTAATATCTGCTAACACTTTATTTTGTTGGTCCCCCAACAGCCATTCAACTGACTATAAGTAACTTGGCGACTACAAGTCAACTTATTCTTCTAACCCAAACCCTAACACCTAACCATAACCTAGCAGTCTACTGACAGTCTACTATAATATACTAATACTCTAATGAGAGTTAGTTGACACGTAGTTGAAAAGTTACTTATAATTAGTAGAACGTCTAAAGTGACTATCGAAATAAAGTGTAACCGTTGCCCATTACACGCTAACATTCTGCTAATGATGCTGATTGGTCAGTGAAGGACTGATTACGACCAGATTACGACCACTTGATGGCATCATGGCATCCGAAGCGGGACCAGAATGTTAAGGCGGACTTTACTCTTCTAGCACGTGTATTTACCTGTGTCAGCTGTGTTGTCGATGCCTCCAGAGAAAAGAAGTGCAGAGCGCGAAAGCACCAAAGTGGCTGAAGGATTGCCATAAAGCTGTATCTCGGGGTCATACGATGTGTATGACGTCATTGACATTTTAAAAGGCTTTTTAAAGCAAATAAGTGACTAAAAAAATCTAACACCCAGCAATGTGTAGTTTCTTTGCATCTCCTTTCGAATACAACATTCAAATTACTAGACAAAAAATGATATCCTAAGAAAACGTCCCGGGTTACGTATGTAACCCTAGTTCCCTGAAGGAACGAGACGCTGCGTGAAAACGCTGCGGGAACGCTTCTAGCGTTGTGCGTCTTGAAGCATAGTATGGAATCAGCCAATGGCGAGACGGAACGTCACGAGTGACGTCATCGACCAGGAAACTATAAAGCACACCCATAAACAAGATGGCGACAGCTTCTGGAAAGTCTGAAGCAAATCGATCAAGGGAATGCTGGGAGTATGGCAACGACACGCAGCGTCTCGTTCCTTCAGGGAACTAGGGTTACATACGTAACCCGGGACGTTCCCTATCAGGAACGTCGAGCTGCGTGAAAACGCTGCGGGAACGCTAATACCCACGTCGCCATAAGAGCAAGTGACCGACTGTGTGAATCAAGGATTAAATTCAGCCGAAAGCACCTGCGCCCCAGGGGTGGAGCTAAGGTCTAGGTCATAAAACCTGACGAAAGTATGCGGTGAGGACCAGCCTGCCGCATCACACACGTCATGAAGAGAAACTCCTGACAATAAGGCTTTGGAAGCCGCCATACTCCTGGTAGAGTGAGCTCGGACAGCCAAAGGTGAAGGCTGACCAGCCGACTCATAGGCAAGTGAGATGGCCTCGACCACCCACTTGCTCATCCTCTGCTTAGACACTGGGGACCCCTTCTTAGGTGGTCCGAAACAAACGAACAACTGTTCTGATTTCCTCCACAGGGCAGCTCTGTGGACATAAGTATCTAGAGCCCGAACAGGGCAGAGCAGATTACGTTTTTCCTGATCTGACGATGTAAAAGGAGGAGGGCAGAAGGCCTGCAGAACTATAGGTCTGGCCACATTGGTAGGGACCTTAGGGACATAACCTGGCCTGGGGTGGAGAAAAGCCTTCACCATCCCAGGCGCAAATTCCAAACACCGGAGCAACCGAGAGAGCCTGAATATCTCCGATTCTCTTAAGAGAAGAAATGGCAAGGAGAAAAATAGTCTTTAAAGTAACAAACTTTTCAGAAACTTCTTCAATAGGCTCAAAAGGAGCTAGGGAAAGACCTTCTAGAACGATGGCCAAGTCCCACGCTGGCACCCTCGTGCGGACTACAGGCCTCAGCCTCAAAGTACCACGGAGGAAACGAGTTATAAACGGGTGTCTCCCCAAAGAGACTCCACTGAAAGGGACATGGTAAGCAGCAAGTGCCGCCACATACACCTTTAGTGTGGAGGGGGATAACCCTGAGGAGAAACGCTCCTGCAGGAACTCCAGCACTGCACCCACTGGGCAGTTAACTGGGTCCAACAGGTGTTCTCCACACCAAGAAGTGAAGAGCCTCCACTTCAAGGCGTATAACTTCCTCGTGGAAGGAGCTCTGGAGTGAAGGATGGTCTCAACAACCTCGGTTGAGAGACCAGTGCCTACGAGCTATGAGGCCAAGCCCATAGCTTCCACAACTCTGGGCGGGGGTGATAAATCAACCCGCTCGCCTGAGAGAGAAGGTCCCTCCTGATCGGAATCTCCAGAGGAGAGCCGTCTAGGAGAGATATTAGGTCCGCAAACCATACTCGGGCCGGCCAAAACGGGGCTACCAATAGTAGACTGACCCCGTCCCGGCGAACCCTCTCCAGAACTCCTGGGAGCAGAGCAATCGGGGGAAAGGCGTACAGGCGTGACCTCGGCCACGGCTGTACCATAGCATCCAACCCCAGTGGGGCTGGATAACTGAGAGAGAACCACAGTGGACAGTGTGATGTCTCCCTGGACGCAAATAGGTCTACCTCGGCACGACCGTATTGCAACCACAGGAGCTCCACCACCTCGGGGTGGAGTCTCCATTCCCCGGGCCTCGGCCCCTGCCTCGACAGGATGTCCGCTCCCTGATTTAAATACCTCGGAAGATAAATCGCCCTCAATGAAAGGAACTTCCCCTGGGTCCATAGAAGGATCTGGCGAGCCAGATTGTATAACTGGCGAGAGCGCAGACCCCCCTGATGGTTTATGTAAGAGACCACCGATGTATTGTCGGACCGGACAAGAACATGATGACCTCTCAGGTCTGGCAGGAAGTGTTTCAGAGCCTGAAACACCGCCAACATCTCTAGACAATTTATATGCCAAAATCGATGATGGTCCTGCCACAGACCCTGGGCTGGGCGACCACTCATGATCGCCCCCCAGCCTGTGAGGGAAGCATCTGTCGTTAGCGTTACACGACGACAAAGAGCTCCCAGCACAGGTCCCTGGGACAGAAAACAAGGATCCCTCCACATGACCAGAGCACGTAGGCAGCGCCGCGTAACTCTGATCGTGCGGAGGGGGTTTCCCCTCGGGGAGAACCCCTTGGTTCTGAGCCACCACTGTAACGGTCTCATGTACAACAGGCTGCAAGGTATAACATTGGACGCTGCTGCCATCAGACCCAGCAGTCTCTGGAACTGCTTCACAGTGAGCAACTGGCCTAGCTTTACTCGTTTTACGGCTGAGAGAATCGAAGTGATGCGGGCCGGCGACAGGCACGCCCGCATTGCTACTGAATCCCATAATACCCCCAGAAAAGATGTCTTCTGTGATGGAGATAGAACACTCTTCTTGGCATTCAGCCTCAACCCCAGTTTCTTTATGTGCGCGAGGACGACATCTCGATGCCGAACCGCTTGTTGTTGCGATTGAGCCAGAATCACCCAATCGTCTATGTAGTTCAATATACGAATGCCCTGGAGTCGCAGTGGAACTAGCGCTGCATCCATGCATTTCGTGAACGTGCGGGGAGATAGAGCTAGACCGAACGGAAGAACACGATATTGGTACCCGAAAGTGGTGGATGAAAGTGGACGATATTGGTACTTCGCCCCCGAAAGCGAACCTCAGGAACTTCCTGTGTTGCGGAAGGATGGAAATGTGGAAGTACGCGTCCTTCAGATCTATCGTGACAAACCAGTCCTCGGACCTGATTTGAAACACGATTTGCTTTAGCGTGAGCATCTTGAACTTGAGCTTGGCTACAGCACGGTTTAATAGGCGCAGATCTAAAATTGGACGCAACCCCCCATCCTTCTTTGGAACGATGAAATATCGGCTGTAATAACCTGACTCCTTGCTGGGAGGAGGAACCCGTTCTATAGCCTCCTTTTGAAGGAGTGTTTTCACCTCTTGTTCCATTACCAGAGCCTGCTCGGGGCCCACCACAGTGGGCAGGACCCCGTTGAATCGAGGAGGAGGAGATCTGAACTGAATGGCATAACCCCTCTCTATCGACTGCAGAACCCACTGAGATATTTTTGGAAGACTTTTCCACTCTGCCAGAAACGGAAGCGGTGAACACCTCCAGTGGTGAAGCCAGTGGCGTCAGGACTTCTTTTTAGACGAAGCCTTCTTAGCCATAATGACCGTCCTCAGATCAGTCTTACCGCTGGAAGGCTTCGCCTGAGAGTGTCGCGTCTGTGCCCATTGTTTAGAAGGGGGGCCACGAGACGCGACGCTCTGCTTTTGTTGCGCCCTATGTGAGGAGCTTGTCGACGGCTTGGTCTGCCCTCGCCCAGCAGACCCTGAGATATGAACTTTAAGTGGGAGGAATTTTTGAAAAGCCGCAGCTTGTTTCTTTCCTTCCTGAAATTTATCTATAACCACATCTACTGCGTCACCAAATAGACCAGATGGAGAAAGTGGAGCATCCAAGAGAAAAGCTTTCTCTTTATCCTTCATATCAGAAAGGTTCAACCACAAGTGCCTCTCTGCGGCCACCAAGGCTGCCATAGTACGGCCCATCATTTTGGCCGACTCCTTGGTGGCACGCAGAGATAAATCTGCAGCCTGACGCAGTTCGCGAACCATGTCAGAGCTGACCTCCTCACTCTCACTCATATCTTTTAAAAGATCAGCTTGGTATGCCTGCAATATGGACATAGTATGCAGACACGCCGAAGCCTGACCAGCCGCCGAATAAGCCTTGCCCACCAAAGCCGAGGTATTTCTGAGAGGCTTGGTGGGCAACGCTGGTGCCTTAAGAGACGAAGAAGACTCAGCAGAAAGATGGCTAGCTAGAGTCTCCTCCGCCTTGGGCATCGCCCCATAACCATACAACTTAGCCCCCGATATATAAGTGGATGTCTGGGGGCTAAAAACACGATAAGAGGCGGGTCTCTTCCACGACTTCGACACCTCAGTGTGGAGGTCGGGAAGAAATGGAAGGCACCGCCGTGGAGGTTGAGCACGGGAAGGCAAAAATCGTTCATCAAGCTTGCTTTTAGAAACACACTCCTGCCTAACAGCTGGCCACTCGATGCTTAGTTTAGAAACCGCACGAGTGAGCACCTCCATAAGCTCCTCATGTTCAGGGGAATGAGATGACGAATCCTCAATATCCCCTGTCTCAATACTAACAACATCCAGCTCCTCGGAACTGGATAGTTGCAGCATTGGTGCCTCAGCCCGGGGGGAAGAAACCGCAATGCGTGCTTCCACACCCGAAACTGAGGCACTGGAACTGGCAGGTAAAGGCTGAGATAAGGCAGCGCCCGTCTCAAACCCCGCTGACAGATCCATTTGCGATCCCCACGACAGGCGCCGCCGCTCTGCCTCGACAGAAGCGGGACCCGAGCCGCGGGGAGCGCGAACCGAACCACTCTCCTCGAAGAGTGATCGGCGGGAGCGGAGCGTTCTGATCGGAAAACGCTCGCAATGCTCACAATCAGCCCCCTCGAGAGCTGACTGGGCATGCTGCACTCCCAAACAAACAACACACAGATCGTGTGTGTCCCCACCTGTGAGATAACGAGTACAGGGGGAGCACACTTTCTATATTGCTGCTCGCTCGTCATAGTAATATATGTGAATATATATAGTTTTTTTAAGTGAAAAACTCCTGCCTAGCAATCACTAAGAACAGACAAAAACACAGTTTGGACAGATTCACACACAGAGCGCTTTGCTGAAGACAACAGAAGCTGTCGCCATCTTGTTTATGGGTGTGCTTTATAGTTTCCTGGTCGATGACGTCACTCGTGACGTTCCGTCTCGCCATTGGCTGATTCCATACTATGCTTCAAGACGCACAACGCTAGAAGCGTTCCCGCAGCGTTTTCACGCAGCTCGACGTTCCTGATAGGGAAGTGGATTTTGAGAAAAATTGCGAACACTTTTTTTTTTTTTTTTTTTTTACATTTCGCACCCATGCAGTGCATGTTCTGAAATTAAAATAAACATTGCCCTGCACACAGCGTTGTTAAGGTTTTTATAGTCAAAGAAGCTACAAAAAGCTAAAAAAAAAAAAACTTTTTAAATAACTTTTTTTTTCGTTACCTCCAACCCCCGTTTTGAGTCACCGGATCCACCCCCCTCTGTGCTTCGAGACCTCCCATTTTACAAATTAAGCACTGCGTTTGTATAATACATTTGTAATATTTAATTTATAATAAAAAATAAATACTTTTCGACCCAAGTTTTTTGCGAAACTTAAAAATGTTCTGTAATGACAATAGATTGCAAAACCCTTTTGGTTCTTATTAGAAACTTTAATTCAGCTGTATATCTCATATGTACACACACATGCTGAGCATATGGTAAGTCATCGCAAAATGTAATTATGAAGTTTTCTGAAATAGTTTTAGAAATCTCCATGACATATTCTATATGATATAATTTACTGGTGTGTTTGTAATATGCACCTTGTGGTCTGGCAGGATTTACAGTGTGTGTGTGTGTGTGTGTGTGTGCGCGTGTGTGTGTGTGTGTGTGTGTGTGTGTGTGTGTGTGTGTGTGTGTGTGTGTGTGTGTGTGTGTGTGTGTTCAGCCCATCAGTAGCAGAGTGATGAATGGAAAAGAGGGCAAACCACACAGCTGGCTCAGCCACCTTCATCATCATCATCATTGCCTGTAATCTCACTTGACCACTATGAGTCATACTTTATGATCTGATAAACAAACTGCAATGACATTCTTTATTTAAAATTCATGGAGATCAAAGTTCAGCCATTTAGTGATACTTGTTTATTCTTATCAGCTAATTTTCCTTTTGCGTGTGTGGGTGTATTAGGTTGGCCTCCCTCAAAATCATCAGATCTAATCTGGTTGGCTTTTATCATGTTGGGTGATTCGATTAATTAGAAAAGGAGGACAAGTCAGGTTTTATGTTGACCATTATAAATGTAGTGTGATGGACTACCGTGTCAAAGTGCCCACTCCGCAATGCCTCACTAGTGTGTGAAAATGCAGACCATAGTGGGCTTATAATAACCTGACCAATAGCGAGAAAAGGTAATTTTCTTAAAGGTCCCGTTCTTCGTGATCCCATGTTTCAAACTTAAGTTAGTGTGTAATGTTGTTGTTAGAGTATAAATAATATCTGTACAATTATAAAGCTCAAAGTTCAATGCCAAGCGAGATATTTTATTTAACAGAAGTCGCCTACAGTGAACGGCTCGTTTGGACTACATCCCTCTACTTCCGTTTTTAATGAGGTCAGTAGAACAGCTCTCTGACTAACCTCCGCCCACGGGAATGCTCCCTCAACTCCCTCAACTCGCGCACTTCTTATAACTTACTGTGTTTACTCAGCTCTTACGGTGATTTTCTGAAGTAAAACTGACGCTTCATCTTTTGTGTGATGTACAATAAACTTTATTAAACTCATCAGTATATGTTTGATCATCATTTGGACCTGGTCTGACACAGCAGACTTGTAGGCTATTAATAAATAATGGATACATACAAGCAGATGACAAATACGTTATAATAACCGTAATTAAACTACTAAACTATACCAGCCCTCTGACTCTGTAGGCATTATTGTCCGACTCGAAATGAACACCGTTACTGAGAGTTGCTGATGTTATCATTATTCCATGAGATGAAATTGTCCTAAGAGTCTGAGTGCGAGCTCTTGAAGCTCCGCCCCCTGTGTCGTGCAGCAGGAGCTTATTTGCATTTAAAGGGCACACACTAAAACAGCGCGTTTTTCTGAGTCCTCAAAAAAGACAATTTAAACATGCTGTAAAAAATGATCTGTTGGGTATTTTGAGCTGAAACTTCACAGACACACTCTGGGGACATCAGAGACTCATTTTACATCTTGTGAAAAGGGGCATAGAACGGGACCTTTAATGTAAATGCTTCAAAAGCAGTGGTACTCCAACTTTTCTGGTCACGCCCCACTTTAAAAATTTAACTACCCCCATATCCCCCAATAATTTGATTATTAAATAATTTCACTAAAAATTATAAAACAAAAAGATTTTTCCTTGTTAAATGAAAAACGTGCAATGAAAAACACCTTTCAAAAGTTTTACTTTGAAATGTCGTTGAATCATTGGAAAAGCAGCTTCTTGTACAATGCTGTCTTGCTTTGTTGTCTGCTTAGCATATGTATCTGCAACTTCATTCCTCATTACTCCTACATGGGCTGTGACCTAACCCAACACTATGTTGACTCCTGACTTTATCAATCTATTCACTAAATCCATTATATCATAAACAATATCTTGCCTGGATTCAGAGAGCAGATTATTTTTTACTTATTAAAGCTGAACTAAAATCAGACCATATCACTACACCTTTCGATCCATATTCCTCCACCCATAATAAAGCCAACCATATAGCAATCAACTCGGCTGTATACACAGCAAGATCATCACTAATTCTATTAGCCTTATTCAGTTTTAATTCAGGGATTGCATATGCCACCCCTACTCTCTTGTTTAGTTTTGATGCATCTGTATATACCTGAATATTATTTCCATATTTCCTCCCACATACATTTCAAATGTACAGTTATCTATGTTAATCCCATCCTCTCTTTCTTCCAGTAGTGTTAGATATATTGCTACCTTTTCAAGCATCCAAGGAGGATCTCTCAAACATGCTACCGTTGGACTTACACTTAACGTATTAACTTCTATTTCTCTAGAAATATACTCTATTGTCCAAGCAAAACTTGAGCTCTGTTTTTTTTTTCTTTCTCTTGATAGGGCATTAGAACCTTCTGACTAGGATGATCCTCTTTATGACCCTTCAAATTTGCCCAATAAACTAGGGCCAACTGTTCTCTTCTTAATTTAAGAGGCATCTCTCCAATCTCTACCTGGATTGCAGCCACAGGAGTACGTGGTCTTATATGCCCCACTACATGATCTCAATGCACGATACTGTATCAAATCAAATTTATTTACCTGAGTTGCAGAAGCAGACCCATATACGATACATCCATAATCAAACACTGATCTTATTAATCCTATATAAATAATTTAGCTGGTCTACTTCCACACCATTCCATTCCCCTCAAACATCTCATAACATTTAAAACCCTCTTACACTTATCCACTACTTTTTGGACATGACTTGCCAATGTAAGCATCTTATCAAACCATAGACCTAAATATTTAAAATATTTAAATATTTATCAAATTTTTTCACATACATTCTAAGCTTTAACTCTGGATATATTTTCTTCCTCGTGTAGCAGTATACATTCACGCCACCTATTAACACTCAAAACCTAACGAAACTTACCAATTCACAAAATTAACGGAATGCATAGCGGATAGAAAAAATTGGATGACTAGTAATTTCCTACTACTAAATTCTGAAAAAAACAGAGATTCTGATTATTGGACAAAAAACGTTCACACGTAATAACCTAGAATACTGTCTAACACTTGATGGCTGCTCTGTTAAGTCTTCGTCGTCGGTTAGGAACCTGGGTGTGCTCTTTGATGCCAATCTTTCATTTGAAAGTCACGTATCTAGTATCTGTAAAACCGCATTTTTCCATCTTAAAAATATATCTAAATTACGTCAAATGCTCTCATTGACAAATGCGGAACAATTAGTTAATGCGTTCATGACATCAAGACTGGGTGGTTGCCCTGCACGCTTAATAAACAAACTACAGCTAGTACAAAACGCAGCAGCTCGAGTTCTTACCAGAACCAGGAAGTATGACCATATTAGCCCGGTTCTGTCAACACTGCATTGGCTGCCTATTAAACATCGTATAAATTTTAAAATATTGTTGATTAGAAGAATGGCATCTACGCTAATTTGAGTGTCTTTGTTCATCCCGAGGTTTTCCCGCAGCCTGCCGGATCCAGGCCGTATCCAGATCTGACGAGGAGCTTTGCCTGGACCCGATGACAATGCAGTGCTGAAGTGCCAACTAGCCTCTCCCTATGGAGGATCCCTTTCCCACTCTACAGATAAAGCGTTGTGAATTTCGTTTCGCGAACCTACCCCGAAGTGATAAAATGAAACAAAATTCTGTATCAAATTTATAGACAAGACAAGTAGTTTGTTCAGGCATGGTTTTGTAGGGAAATACAAACCTGCGCACATATATTCAAACCCACATAACTACAGAATCAATTCTTAATGCGCATGTGAACGCCATCAGCATGTATCACAGGTTCGCGTTTAAAGTCTGTTTAGAGACATTCAAATACATTTTTATCTTACAGTTACTGTAAATCCGGCCTCTAGTTCGTAAACGCCAGAGGAGAACTCGCGCTCATTGTTGTGCGAGCTTCCGGTAAAGCGGATGAGTTTCGCGGTGCATTAATAACGTGCTGTTTCAGGTATGTTTTCAACCTTTATATTTAATACCTCATTCCGACCTCGAGTCCGCTTGGTGAGTTTCCTCTTTGTCTTCTGTTTTTGATCCAGGTGTTTCATATGCCTGTTTAAGGTCATGGTGGTTTTTTTCGTCATTATTGTCACTTACTGGATGCTTGAATTGGAGGTAAGTAAATAAAGCTTATAGTAAAACCTAAGAGCAAGGCACTTAGTATGCTCACCACTCTTGTCACCCAGACACTAAAACCCCAAGGAAACCCCAGGGGAGCTTAAGTCCTACTTCAAGACCCCAAATTTGACTGGTGGAGAACAGCTCAGACCCTGTGATTTGTTTTTTAAAGACATTCTATCTAAGGTCCACTACTGTTAGCCGCATGATAACAAGGACAGACCAAAAAGAATATCCTTCCAGAGAGGAGTGATATCCCTACTTCAAATTCCAACATTAATTGGAGAGGGAAATAAACGTTTATCAAATTGGTTCCGTCACCTTACTCTACCCTAAGGGATGTTTTTACGAGCAGATTGAGAAAGGGAGTCTGCAAATAGCTAAACGCTTGAGCAGTTAGCCTTCCAGCTACACCTTCCAAGGGGGAGCCCAGTCCTTACTCTCCTACAAAGAAAGTTAGGAGAATCATAAACAGCATGCCTACTACTCTTCTCACACAGGCTTAAACCCAAAGGCAACCACAGGAAAGCTGGTAGAGAAAAACTGGTAGAGAACAACTAAACCACGCTTTGGGTCAAGGCACTCAACCTGGATTATATGATGGATAGCAAAGAGGGAAGCAGTAAGTTCATTCAGATAAATTAATTTTTTTACTTCCTCCATTCATTATCGTCGCCACAGTCAAGTTCCCATCTCAAGAATTGCCTATAAATAAAAAGGGAGATGGGGCAGAGCATAGCACAACATTATGTAGCTTATTGCCTCGGCTTGGCCCCACAGGAACTACAGGGGAGCTCAGACTCTTACATAAGGACCCCAAAGTGGGGGAGAGCAACTCAACTCCATCAAAACATTCTATCCCAATGTATGTGTCACGAGGTGACAAAGTTGAAGCGGAACTAAGTCCCGCTGAAGTTGTGTTCCTCCCGGGACGGTGCCATTGTAACACCGGGCCGGTTTCGGTTGTGTATCTGTCACCATAACAACGGTGGCTAATGACAGATCAACAACAGGTGCGGGGGATTTACGATGAGATCTGTTATGGGGCTGTGTAGGCAAATGGAGTACATAAAAAGAAAGTGAAGAGACAGTCGGGGTGGTGCTCTCCTGGAAAAAGTCGTTTCTTTGGTGGTGTCGCTGATTTGCGGAGGCATCTGGAGAATGTTGTGCGAGTGAGTTATGGAGATTGAGTAAAGACTGGAGAACGCCATCATCATTGGAGGGGAGATAAGTAGTATGATCTCGGATCTATTTGAATGTATGCACCTGCACCGAGTTGGATATGAAGTTGTGAAGTGTATTGATCACGAGTGTAATTGTCACTTGAGAGTGGCTGGATTGAGTTATCATTGAACTCCTGTTACTCTTCTTCTGAGTGTGAGCGAGCGTCCACCGTGCCAGTAAGAAGGCACCCAAATCTCCACGCTATCTGATGAGAACTGATTCAGTATGACAGTGGAAGGATCGATCATTGGGTGAGTGTTGGCCTTATTGCACTGAGAGAGAGAGTGGATATGCAGTGCCTGAATTGATGTGTCACACAGTATTGGCTTGAAGTGAGGTTGCAGTGAGTGGACTCCCCATTTCGTATTTTCATCCGCTGTCACTGAAGAAGGACTTCAGGTGTTGAATGTGAATATTTCATCTTTGCATGTTGGAAGAATGTAGGCGCTCGTATAACTTACTCTGTCTATTTAATAGAGAATTCCTCTGACAATGTCCCCTTATGTGATGCCTGCCTGAAGGAGAGACACACATTGGACACATCTCCATCTGCTTTACAGAAATACACCCCAGCCGAAAGCTCTTGTCTCTGCACTGAAGAGAAACCTGCACGTAGTTGAATTGCTCACTCTGTCTGTTTAGCAGAAGCCTTCCCCCGCTGAAGTTGAAAAATTAAGTATAATACATCTATTAAAGTCTTTTTGTGACATTGGGTTGCACAGTTCTCATTTAGGACACTTTTGTTCATACACGCACACATACAAATGCGTCCATTCATAGGCACGCACACATACACACATGCATACACCACATGTGAAGATACGTGAAAGAGTAATGGCCATCCGCCTCCCAAGTTTCATTAAAAATCATCCCAATCCCCTCTTCTGCTGTCTACCACTTCTTTCACCATGTATTTGTTAGTTTATTTTATTATTTTATGCAATCCAAAACACTCTAACCCAGTGGTTCTCAACTCCAGTCCTCGGGACCCACTGCTCTGCACATTTTGTAGGTCTCTCTTCTCCGACACACTCAGTTCAGTGGACTGCCGCGCTTCGTATCTCTCTGTTCAAATCCTTCCTTCCCGCTCTGCCAGAAAGCTGCTCGCATTTCCTGACGGAAAGCATGAAATTACTGTAATAAGCCGTTTATTGCCGGAAAGCGCATGTTGTCTACTGTCAGGGGCAATTTGAATGGTTTTGATAGTGCAAACGGTTGAAGAGTTACGGTTCAATGAATACAGCTTGCTGGTCTGTGTCGGCGACGACACAGCCGGTTCTAAAGGGTTAAGCCGCAAGAGGGCTGCCTCTTATTCAGACCCTATAGTATTTTGGGGGGAGATGCTTTTTCATTAGCATTGCAGTCGCTGCCTTTTGAAAGATGGAGCTCCTTCCTCGAGGGCATGCTCAACCTGAAGAAACACCTCAGGGGACTGGGCAGAACAGCTGGTCCTGGTGACCAGAGGAAAACCTGTCGTGACCAGACATCAGTTTGCCCACAGAAATCTGCACCAACCAATACCACTTTGGTTGGTAGGACTGGTGCAAAAAAAGGCCTGCTCAATCTCCATTGGTGACAGGACTCACGATAGCTAAGTGTACTGGATGGAGATAAAATTGACTCTAGATGTCCCCAGTAGTGATAAAAGAAGGCCATAAGATCTACCGTGACCACTGAACATGCTGTCACTCCTGGACCAGTACAAAATACAGTTAACAGAATTTACATGAGATCGCATCCTTTCACCACAATCAATCATTAAGCAGTTACCCTCAGGAACGCAAAATTTCTAGGACTATCCATGGACCAATAATATCGTGGGTCGTTATATACTAGCAATAAATCCTCAGAGGAGGAGTCATGGGTGGGGGAGGAAGGATGGTATCACATATATTAGTCAGCTGTTCTCTCAGAGCGCTTTTTAGTAATGACATCCCTAAGATCCTCCATCTTTTTCTTACCAGCATGGTGCGCCTGATCCTTGGAGCTCGAGTAGCCACACTAGCCCTCTGATCCTGTCTCCAAGAATCGCCGGACATTGGTTATGCCAAGATGATGAGCTGCGTTTTGTTTCTCTCATGCTTGATTGAATTATCTCATTTAGATTTTTTAAAACTGCTGATAAAGATTTCCATTCCGACTCTCCTTCACCTGCATCGTCACAGCACATACAAATGTTCTGTGATTATTTGTGATTGATTATTTTGTTTTGAAGCCAATGCCAAGTACCATGTACTAAGCCAACTGAATTATGCTAACGAAAAAAACAAAATAGTATAATATATTTGGGCATAAGTTTTATGAGTTTTTAAAATGTAGGCTACCACATTGCGTAACACGCAATGTGGTAGCCTACGTTTTAAAAACTCATACCACTTATGCCCAAATATATTATACTATTTTGTTTTTTTTTCGTGCTCACAGACACGGTCTCAAGCACACGCAATGTGCTTTCACACACAAGGCTTAAGCCTAGTCTCAGACTAAAATGCATGTTTGATCTGTTTTAACAGAAAGTTAGATGTCTCAAGTCTCAAGATGTCCAGTAATGTTTTTTTTTTTTTTCAAAGGAACATTTATAAAAGTTACTTAAATGTCCTATTGAACTTAAATGTCCTAATTAAACTAAGGCCTAATCCTGGCTTAATCTAAGCCCTGGCTGTAAAACCAGGCCACAACCTGTTGGATATTAGAAAAAAAGATGTATGTTTCTAGATTAAAAGTTAGGGTACGTTTACACAACAACAATGTACTAAAAATGGAGACGTTTTTTCCTTCGCTTTTTTCGCATACAGACAACAATGTTGTCAAAACAATCCACGTTCACGCGGATCCACAAAAATCACTAAAAGCACTGTATTATGCTGCCAGGCCATTAGTTGGCGATGTCACAATGTAAAGAAATATGTTTTCCATTTTTATTTGAACTTACATGCATGTCTTTTTCCAGTCAGTGAACCAGTTTTCACAACTTTTCACACATGGTTCTGTGGGCATCCATAGACTCCAAACCAGAAGAAGATGGAAGATGAAAAACAAGAAAGTCTTACACCGTGTCCTAACCAGACGTGTTGCGATAAGATTCCAGCGACAAATAATTTGTCAATCCACACGCGACTACGAGATGCGTAAAAATCAATCAAAACCCACAGCCAATCAGAACAGCGTGTGGGCGGAGTCTCGCGGCAAGTGCACAGCACCAGAGAGTAATATTGACGGCACTCTCAAGAAAATGGATAAGTAGGCTACATAATCAAATTCACAACTATTAGCCTACACCATTTAAACATTATTAAAAATTCACAGGCTACTGAGTTACTAAAACTATTTTTGTCAAAGAATACACTTGTTTGTTCACAAGTTTGAACATTCTTGTTTACATTTGTTTCATTTCAAGATCTGATGTGAATATCCATTGTTGCTTTTAGAGCTACAAAGCTGGAAGCACTAAATGATATTCAAAGTCACATTGCATGCTTTTAACATTTAATAAATCACATATACAGTACCTGAGATTATCATTCCCACACTTTGTGTTTGTTGTTCCAGCCGCAACGTCGCAGAAAAAAAATGTTGCTAAAATAGAATCGTTGCGTTGCGGCTGGTTAGGACAAAAATACTGATTAACATAGAAAATCTACCTTTTATTGCCCATCGCGTGTAGTTAGGACACGGTGTAACACACCTTTGTTGCTGAGTTTTAGTGTGTGTGTGCTGGGATGATAAAGCCAGGGTAAGGAGATATCGATTATTGAGCCATCTCAATGAGGGCTGGTACTTCCATAGCTGTGTGTGTGAGAGAGAGAGAGAGAAAGAGTGGTGAACATTTAAAGAGAGAGAGAGCTTGAGTAAACCAACACGAGGTGATAAATTAGTGTTGATGGGTAACCTTGACTGGAAATTGCGACCACTAACTCAACACTGAGGCAAGATCAAAATGAAGTCCTGACATGGAAGAATATGAATTCCCAGTGTCCCCCACTCTCTCTACATTTATTTGGTTTTTGCACTGCCTTGAGATGACGTGTGTGTGGGTGTGTGTGTGGGTGTGGGTGTGGGTGTGGGTGTGCGTGTGTGTGTGTGTGTGTGTGTGTAGTAATTACTGTCAGAACAGTGTTCCAGCACAGGTTAACCATGGAAGGTCTGTCTGGTAAGATCTGTGTTTGTTGAAGCAGCAGAACGCTGGAAACCTCTGTTCAATCAGGGGAGAGGAGACCGCTGTGTGTATGTGTGTCTGCGGGGGTTAAGTGTTAGTGTGGCTCATGGGAAAGAAGCTTTCTTCACACAACAAACAGGATCAATCTTTTCAAGTTTCCTTTAAAACACATCTCAGACCACTGGCAGTGAACCGCATTGACCTCAGCTGATGTGTGCTAATATGTGATGAAGGGTCTTTGTGTTTGGTGTTTGTGTAGGATTGGTGTGATTTATGAGGAGCAAGTTTGGTCCCAAGTTGGGAATTCTCGAGTTTAGAGTCCTGCTCTGTTACATGAGCTATGAACTCAAATCCACACACATAAGTGTACTCAAATACGGAGTTAGCACAACATGCAGAATAGCAATACCAGCCTTAATGTTTTCAAACAGGTTTCTTAAACAAATGCTGCGATAACGCCATGACGTTATTACCATAATTATGAGATGACAACCCGTGACGTTCATCTCCGAGCTGTTCAGAATTATGCATTTCTATTGCAACACTATCGATGGCAAAATTAACCTGCAGAAGTCAGGTGGTCACAAGCTCTCCAAAAAATCGGAGTTTATAAATTGTAATTACGAGTTCTACGGTGATGTGAACGCTTTTACCAAGTTGGACATTTTCGTTACGGTAATTCCAACATAGCGTGAACGCACCTACTCCACCATCTGCCTTTGGTTGGGCAAACAGATAATCCCGCCCCCAACAATCATGTGATTATTTGAGCCAATGTTGCTTTATTACATCACAACATCACTGATTATCAGATGACACCATAAGAACAGACACGGTCTGAAGCCCTTCACGGCTTCACGACTATTATGAACTGTGACGTCAAAGGCAACAGACAGGGAAAATGTTTAATATTTTACACTGTTAAAAGGCCTTATGATAAAATGAAATGTTTTCTTTTTATATGTTACTGTCATGGCTACACCATGCTCTCTTCTTCCGGTGAGATTCTTGAGTGTGTGAATGATGGACAATGACTTTTTATTATCCTATGAGGCCACTGGAGGAGGAGGAGGAGGAGGATGAGAAGGAGGAGGAGAAGGAGGATGAGAAGGAGGAGGAGGAGAAGGAGGGGAAGGAGAAGGAGGATGAGAAGGAGGAGGAAGAGGAGGAGACGGAGGAGGCGGAGGAGGAGGAGAAGGAGGAGGAGGAGAAGGAGGAGAAGAAGGAGGAGGACAAGGAGGAGGAGGCAGAGGAGGAGGAGGAGGAGCAGGAGGTGGAGGTGGAGGAGGAGGAGGAGGTGGTGGAGGTGGTGGAGGAGGAGGAGTCTGAGGAGGAGGAGGAGCAGGAGGTGGAGGTGGAGGAGGAGGAGGTGGTGGAGGAGGAGGAGTCTGAGGAGGAGGAGGAGGAGAAGGAGGAGGAGGAGGAGGAGGTGGAGAAGGATGAGTCTGAGGAGGAGGAGGAGGTCTGAGGAGGAGGAGGAGGCAGAGGAGGAGGAGAAGGAGGAGGAGGAGGACAAGGAGGAGGAGGAGAAGGAGGAGGAGGAGCAGGAGGTGGAGGAGGAGGAGGTGGTGGAGAAGGAGGAGGAGGAGAATGAGGATAAGGAGGAGGAGGTGGAGGAGGAGTCTGAGGAGGAGAAGGAGGAGGAGCAGGAGGTGGAGGAGGAGGAGGTGGTGGAGAAGGAGGAGGAGTCTGAGGAGAAGGAGGAGAATGAGGATAAGGAGGAGGAGGAGGTGGTGGAGGAGGAGGAGGTGGTGGAGAAGGAGGAGGAGTCTGAGGAGGAGGAGGAGAAGGAGGAGGAGTCTGAGGAGGAGGAGGAGAATGAGGAGAAGGAGGAGGAGGAGGAGGTGGAGTCTGAGGAGGAGAAGGAGAAGGAGGAGGAGGTCTGAGGAGGAGGAGGAGGAGAAGGTGGAGGAGGAGGAGGAGGAGGAGGAGGCTGCATGTGCGGCTTTACTTGGTCTCCATTTTTCTGTTCACACTTGCTAAGTATGATTGAATTCCATTTGGATATGAACAAAAATCGGATTTGGACTGACAGTATGATCAAGACTTTAGTCTGGTAGACTTTAGTTCAGACTTTTGTGTTGATCTTACCTGTATGAAATACTTGGATTTCTTGTCTGTTCTCCATCTTCTGTTCTCATCATTTCTCCACCATTCACTGAGATCAGGATTCTCAGGAATAAAGAGAGCAATGTTTTCAAATCACAGTGTTTTGGGGGAGGAATCAAATTTCAAATGGTCTACTAATAGTCAACTTTGATGGGGAATGATAAGCTTTACCTTTTCTTTAAGATCCGTAAAAGGATAGTTCATCCAACATTAAAAAAATCTGTCATTCCAAACCTATTTGACTTTCTTTTTTTCTGTGGAACACAAAAGCAGAATGTCAGTTGCAGTCACCATTCATTGTCATTGCGTCTTTTTCCATTAAATAAAACAAAGTGATTAATGCCTGCACACCTCTAATTCTACATAACATCACCTTTTGTGTTCTACAGAAGAAAGAAAGTCATACACGTTTGAAACCTTGAGTAAACAATGGGAGAATAGTATTGTTTGTGTGAACTGTCCCTTTAAGAGCTCCTGCAATTTTGTTCTGGTTGTCATAGAGTGCCCTCTAGTGGTCACAGAGAGATGCTCTTTACAAGACATAATCATATCCATAATATACAGTGTATATACATGGAGGTTTGTGGTAGATTCGTGATAAATGCCTTGTGGACTCGATCTTTGAGGTTTTATCTAGAAAAAGATATTTAAAATGTAAATATGTTTGTTGATGGAAACACAATATTTTTTATACCAGATGTGTATGCCTGCAAAAAATGATGCCATCTGTCTGTCATTATTTATGAAAAGAGTATTAGCTGAGATGGTTGACACACCACTCCATATTCACGTGTTTAACATGTTAAAACCATTCAAATAGATGTTGTGGTTAAAATTCATCAATCATACACATTATTATATCAAATTTGTGTTGAGTGATCTTAGTTTAGTTTAAAATCAACATTCTCTTAACATTCTTCTCTCAACTTCTTTTCTACATCAGGGGCTCGTTCTTCGTACGTTGCTTAAAACATCCGAGATCAAATGAGACATCCCAGATAATATCATCGTGCTAATCATGATCCAGCTAATTGGGTTCTTCGAACACTCCTGTTGTTTATGATTAGTATCGCTGGATTGAGTTATCTGAGATAACTGCGCGTTCATGCGTTGGTTTAAAAGGGGATATGTATCGATAGTAGAAACAGTGATCAGAAACGCTGCTATTGGCTGTTCAGCATGGCCAAAGAACACGCCCAGTTTTTCTCCCAAGCAGAACAAGAGCTTTTAATGGAAGGTTATTCCGAATTTGAGTCTTTAATTAAAACGCCAGGGACCACCTCAAAGTGTGCAAAAGCCAGGAGAGAGGGCTGGCAAAAGTAGCAGACAAATTAAATGCGTTTGTGATGGCCATGTTAGATGTTTTAATAACTTTTTTTTGTATTTTAATAATTTCATAATTACTTTGTTCATTGCCATGGAGAAGGAGGTGTCACCACACTATAGTGAACATGGTGAAAGTGAAGTACAAAAATATTCTACATAATGGTCATTTTTACTATGGTAATGCCTACTTATAGGCCTAGTAGTCTCTTTTAAAAAGGCACTGTTAAATAAATTATTGTCTGTTTATAAAAGCAACCAAGAAAAAGGCTGAGAAAAAAAAAACAGATGCTCCTGCACCCTGGCAGAAGAGCAGACCCTTGGGTTGAATGTGAATGGACCTGTTGTGAAGGGCATCCCTGGGTTCAGCTCTTCCAGACCCACATCAGGGACCAGTAGCAGCAACACCTTCATTACTGGGAAATGAGATTTAAATTCTCTTAGTACACTGTGAAAGAATTTGTTGCTGCATTAAATTAAGTAGGCCTATAATCCAAATTGGATGGTATAAGTCATTTCAACTGTGAAATCTTGAGTAATGATAAATTGCTTTGACTTGTGAAAGTAAAAACTGATAAACTTATGTTAATGTAAAATATTTTGCCATGAGTTATTAATCACATTGCACTGGATAGTGAAGAAACCTTCTCAGATGACTGTCCTTTGGAGGAAGTAGACTACCTGCAAGTACATAAATAACTTTAATTGATTTATACTTGTGCCTATGCCTATTATTTCTGACAGGAGTCCACATGTATAGAAAGGCCTACAGAAGAGTCTGACCAAAGCAGTGATACAGAGGTGGGCAGTGTATAGCCAACTTTTCCTTTTTATTTGTTGCATGAGGCATGTGTGACACAAATGACACAGGGTGATATTCGTTCCCTTGGGAGTCTTCAACAGAAAATAGAGTATTTTGCAAAAACAAAATCAGGGGGAGAAATAGAACTTGGCTACTTAAAGAAAAAAATTGCACTAGAAATAGAGTTGCTGCAAAATAAACTTCAGAGTAAAATACACTATTTCACACAGAGTACTATTGCTGACCTTGCATAATATCTCTTATTGCAGGCAAAAGATGACTGGATAACTGGCTTTTCTTTACAAAGAACCATTGAAATAAAACTCAAGGAACTAAGCAAATTTGTATGGTCTTTTTGGCTTTTCAGACACTGAAATCTTCCCTTTAGTTGGCCAAAGTTCATTTCATTGTGAGCCCTTGTCCTGGCTAGAGCTGCATTGTAACTGGTCTGGGGTTTGGGTCAGGGAATGGGGTCATAAAACACCTGTCTCCAAGCAGGATCCTGTTGTAATCACCTGTTGGCTATAATGGAAAAATGCAGTTCAGTTAGGATCAGCATAAGTGTATGTAATACAGTGAGCTTGATATTTATAATTTTCCTTACCACGTTCAAATAATGTGCATAAATGTGAATCTCTGAAAATTCTTGCACAGATCCTGGCCATTTTGCTTTCACATTGATTTGTGATATGGAACATAGTCACACACCATCTAAGAGATTTTAACTCACTCAACTGCCTTTTTTAAAAATTGATAATATTACTAATCTGGAATATTAAAAATTGTAATAGTAACTTGGCTGCACATTTGCCCCTTTCTGTTCACAAAATCCCCTTCATTGAGGCCTTGATGGGAACATGTGTGCAGTCTATGTCTATAGTCTATGGCACCAATCATGTTAGTGAAGCCTGAAGGGACATAAGTCATAATCGGCATGGTCATCATGATTGCATTATCCTTATTAAAAATTATAATATACCCTACCTAAGTTGGCAAAAAAAAAAAAACTGCTTTACAATCTTGGGTCTTAAATGGCTTGCAAATGCCACAAAAAAAAAAAACTAAAAACTGCTTGAGCGCCAGGTAAACTTTGCGAATGGCACGACAGACAGCACATATCAAGTTCTCCGCATCTCCAATAGTGTAAAGGAAAGAGCCACTCGCAACGAATTTTAGGGCAATGCAAACATTTTGTGCAATTGTTAAAGCCCGACTCCGAGTCGAACATTAATGTGCATTTCCAACAAAATAATAACGTATAAATGACAACCTCACGACGATTGTTTCACGAGAAAAAAAATCTCAGAAATTCGGCTACACTATCGCGCTGCGCTAAAGGACTTCCCGTATCAGCTCCGCTTATAAAGCCGCGATCTAATCCTGTTTACATGAAATAAACCAGGTTCAAGCTTACGGACCTGTTGCTATGACAGCAAGTCCAGAGGGTTGTTTCATAAAAAAAGCTTAGAAAAGCGGGGATTAAGCTTCAAAACCCGACTTGAATTAACCTAACAAATCAGTTGGGGCTTAAGGCGGTTTCATAAAAGGTAATTCAAGTTCACGCAATCTCACTAACTTGAACCAGGTTTATCTAGTCTAGATAATTGCGTGTGCACGCGTTTCTGAAGCAGCCCTAGAGGTCGATCGTGGATCAAATCGATCCACCATCAAACACCGTATATTTTGTGCTGTTTTATGCATTTGTGACATGTCAATTTTTTTTAAGAAACTAAATAGCCTATATAAAGATACAAAATATAGTTTTGGGTATAGGATCTATGCTACGTAATAAAGATGATGTATACTTATTTAGAATGCTGAGAATACTTTTTTTTGAGAAAGCAAGAATCCCCAGTTTTAAATGAGTGGTTAGATTTAGTTTCTAAAGTACATTATGGAGAGGATAACATTAAATTAGGAACAAATGTATACATTTTGAAAAGATATGTGCAACTCTAAAATCAAAGAATATTCCATAAAATAAAGGAATATATATTAGCCTACATTAACTACATTTTTATGTAACCTTCCCTTTTATTTCTAGTTATTTGTTATTTTATTTATTTACTTATTTAATATTGAATATTTGATATTTGAATAATATTACTTCAATAACTATTAGGAATTATGTGTCATTATAAGATTTTGATATATGTGAATGTTATATTTTTATTTATTTATTGTTTTATTTATATGTATGTGTTGGTGGGTATTATCACAAAAGAAAAAGATAAAGTAGAAGGAAAAATAAGGAATATTTATAGGGGGAAAATATGATGTCTTTAAAGGAACTGTCCATTTGTATAATTGTGTTAAATGTGTTTGAATTGAAAGACATAATAAAGTACATTATATATATATATATATATATATATATATATATATATATATATATGTACTTTATTCTAAATAAGTTCTAAATTCTAAATAAGGGACATATAATGTCCAACTAACAAATATTTTAGCATATTTTTAAACCTACAAGTGTATTTGGGGTAAATCAAATGTAGGCTAATATACTGTCAATTACTAAGCTCAGATTAATCTTACCAGTCAAAATTGATACTGTGCTTTTGTAGTTATTTATTTTTTGATTTTGTGATTTTAACTTCTGCTTTAAAAATATTTTTTTAGATTGTGTTCTAATGTTCTTCTAATAATCATAAACGTGTACTAAAACAAAAATCAGACAAACTGCCAAATAAAACCAGAGAAAAATGTATTCATAAATGTTACGTCCCATGACGTAATATTTAGAGTTTGTGTGCTGGCGATGTTTTCTCCCCTCCTTCTGTCTCTCTCTCTCTCTCTCTCTCTCTCTCTCTCTCTCTCTCTCTCTGCCAGGCAGCACCCCAAATCACCTGCAGCTGGTGCTGATTAACAGGAGTGGGTATAAAGCACCCAAAGACACAGTGTTCAGGAGAGATCCCTCTTCGGCTATCCCAGACGTTGTGGTGTTACTTGTTGTTAAGCTTTATCTTTGAGGTCTGTGTGATCTGTGTTTGAGTACCACGAGCTCTTAGACTGTGTGAGTTTAAGTTGTTCAACCGTGTAGGGAGACGGGTGCCAATTTGTTTGGAGTATCTACTCCTGAACTTTTCTCCTGTTTATTCTTTGTTAGTCAGGGAGAGAGGTAAGATAATTGTCTTTGATTTCATCTTTTTTTGTTAGGAAATTTAATTGGGTTTAAACTTTAGGAAGCTCCCATTTTGTTTGTTATTTTGGCCTGGCCCTCTCCTGACGATTTGGTTATTCTTTAAACTTGTTTATCTGTTTACTGATCCTTGCCTATATTGTAAATATATTGAGCAAGCCTTTGTTGGCCTCTATTCAAGAAAATAAAAAAAACTACTTAATCATTCTCTCTCAATTTCCTTTTGTGATCAGGTAAAACTCAAAGGGTGTTGTGTAAATCTGTTAAATATAAAAGTGAAATACAGATAGAGCTGGGATAGAGGAAAAGGAGATTTCTCACATTTAATAATTTTTTTTACATTTTTTTTCATTTATTGTTAGTCCCTCTTTTCCCCTAGACTGGAGAGGGAACGTAACAATTGGGGGCTCGTCCCTTGCGTCATCACGTGTAATATGGTGGATTCCTTTTTAACAATAGGTAGTTTTGTCCTGTGACAATTAGCTCATTAAGCCTATTGCTAATTTTGAGGATTCATTACTCGGTTACAAAGCAACTCTACTTTGGTGAGTACTACTTTTGATTGCTGACTGTTTTCTTTGGGTGAAAGAGGAGAGTGTAGTGGGGGATTAAGAGATGGAATTTGATCTGCTCTCGTTTACCCTTGTGCCGACTTTTGAAGTCTTTGATCGCTGTAAGAAGAAAGATCTTATTAAGATAGCAGAGTTTTTTAACATCGTAATTTCTAAAGAAGCTACCAAGCAAGTCATTAAAGAAAAGTTGTATGACAAATTAGTAAGCGATGGAATTTTGGCGAGTCAAAGCGATGAGGGTAAGGAGGAAGAGCAACTTGAAGCAGTAGGAGGTAAAGAGGTGGATAGTGTAGGTCCACCTGACACTGACTCTATGCCTTTACAAGACCCTAGGTTAGCAGTGAGGTTAAAGGAGTTAGATCTGGAAATAAAGAAGCAGGAGTGTGAAGCTCAGATGATTAGGTTGAGAACCGTTGAAGCGGAGGCTGATCGGGATATTAGGTTGCGAAAATTGGCTTTAGAAGCGCAGCGTACTGCTGTACAACCAATTCCGTTTCCGCAAACTGGAATTTCCTCTCCTACATTGACGGCAGCTAGTCCTTTGTCTGAAGGGCACAGCAATGTGTCTTCTGCCGTTCCTTTTGACCCCAGTAGATATATTAAGCTAGTACCACCGTTCAGAGAGGCGGAAGTAGATTCCTACTTTGTGACGTTCGAGCGAGTCGCAGGAAAGTTAGCATGGCCGAAGGAGATGTGGGCTCTATTGTTACAGTGTAGTCTCACTGGAAAAGCGCAGGAGGTCTGTTCTGCTCTACCAATCGAATCTTCTCTTGACTGACATAATTAAGGCAGCGGTTTTACGCGCGTTTGAGCTTGTCCCTGAAGCTTACCGGCAAAAATTTCGGCGCCACGTGAAAACAGCCAGACAGTCTTACGTAGAGTTTGCAAGAGAGAAAAAAATTCTCTTTGATAAATGGTGTCTCTCTAGCAAGATAACGACTCTGGAACAGTTGCAGGAGTTAGTCATGCTAGAAGACTTTAAGAATTGTGTGTCAGAGAATGTGGTGGTTCATTTGAACGAACAAAAAGTCGCTTGCTTGTCTAACGCTGCTGTTTTGGCTGACGAGTTTGTATTGACACATCGCACTGTTTTTACTACAGCACGGCAGCCAAAATTTGCCACACCGTATTCAGGCGATTCGTTGAATGTGATGCCTCATATAGTACGCCCTGCTAGAGTAGAAAATTTCCCAAAGAGTGCTCGTAAATTTAAAGCTACAAATAGTGAGAAACGGGAATGTTTTTACTGTCTAAGCCCTGAACACTTGATTGCGGACTGTCACCAGTGGAAGCAGAAGGGTTCGAAAACGAAGAGTGTAGCACTTGCTCAGTCTTTACCAAAATTAAGTCCAACTGATGTAGAAAGTTATCAGCCATTTCTTCAAGAGGGCATGGTTTCTATATTCCCTGATACTGAGTTTAAGCCAGTAGTCATGCTTAGAGACACTGGAGCTGCACAGTCCTTCATTCTTGAGGGTAGCCTTCCATTTTCTGCTGAGACGTACACAGGATATGATGTGTTGGTACGTGGTATTGAGATGCGCTGTGCTAATGTGCCTTTGCATACGGTTCACTTAAAGTCAGGTCTTGTAAGTGGAACTGTTAAGCTGGGTGTCCGCAGACAGTTACCTGTAGAAGGTATAGACTTAATCATAGGGAATGATTTGGCTGGTGGCGAAGTTTTTCCTTCTGCAATTGTGACACATATCCCAAGTGTAAAGGAGCAGTCTAACCTATCTACCTTGTATCCTTCAGCATTCCCAGCATGCGCAGTGACTCGTGCACAGGCACAAAAGTTCAAGGAAGTGGTGGATCTCGCTGATTCTTTTCTGGTCCCTGGTACTACCCCATGTGAGTATTCGCTGATCCCAGTGCCTGAGCTTTCACCTGATCCTAGTTCAGAGTCAAAAACCCCCTTAAAAGTGGGTCGAGAACATTTGATAACTGCACAGAGAGAAGACCCAACGCTAGCTAAGTGTGTTAAAGCTGCAGATCTTGGGCAAGCACCTAATTCTGGGGTTATGTATTTCTGGGATCATGGACTACTGATGCGTAGATGGAAGCCAGATGAAGATGAGAACTGTCAGCTGGTCCAGCAAATTGTGTTGCCTTCTGGCTATCGCCAGCATGTGTTGAAGCTGGCTCATGAACACGTAATGTCCGGTCATCTAGGAGTGACGAAGACATCCTATCGAGTTTCCCGATACTTCTACTGGCCTGGTATAAAGTCTGCTGTGTCTGCCTTTTGCAAAGCTTGCAAAGTTTGCCAACTCGTGGGAAAACCGAACCAACGAGTTCCTGTCGCTCCTCTTACACCAATCCCTGTGATGTGTGAGCCCTTTGAACGATTGATCATCGATTGTGTGGGCCCATTGCCTAAGTCCAAGGCCGGACATCAATATATGTTGACTATCATGTGTGCTGCAACGCGTTTTCCCGAAGCAGTCCCATTACGCAACCTGAAAGCCAAAGCAGTTGTGAAAGAGCTGATCAAGTTCTGTTCCACTTTCGGCCTGCCAAAAGTAATCCAGACGGACCGTGGCACAAATTTTACGTCAAGAATGTTTGAACAGATTCTAAAGGAGCTTAACATAAATCATCAGTTATCCAGTGCCTACCACCCAGAGTCACAAGGTGCGATTGAGAGGTTTCATCAAACTCTTAAAACGATGCTGCGCAGCTATTGTGTTGAAACAGGAAAAGATTGGGACGAGGGTCTCCCCTTTCTTCTGTTCGCTGTGAGAGAGACAGTACAAGAGTCTCTAGGATATAGTCCAGCAGAGCTTGTCTTCGGTCATGTGGTGCGAGGACCGTTAAAGTTGTTGAGTGAGCAACTGTTGACTGAACATTCAACCCCTGTGGCTATCCCTGACTATGTCCAGTCTCTTCGTCAGAGACTTCAGAGCGCTCGTGGAGTAGCAGCAAAACACCTTGAAACCGCACAAGGCAAGATGAAAGCACGCTTTGACCAGAAGTCTGTCAACCGATCTTTTCAGCCTGGCGATTTGGTTCTAGCTTTGCTACCCATTCCTGGTTCTGTGTTCCAGGCGAAGTTTACTGGTCCCTACATTGTCAAGAAGAAAGTGAGTGACACAAATTACATCATTGACACACCTGACCGCAGACGTAAAAACCGTTTGTGCCACATCAACATGCTGAAGAGGTATGTGACTACACAAAGTGAGACAAAGTGTGACAAACCCACAGTGGAAGCAAAGTGTGAGACAGCAAGTGTGCCAACCTCCACTGTTGCTATGGTTACCAACTATACCATGGAAGACGACGGATTGTGTAATAAAGGTCAAGTTTCCTCCACACGTTTACAGAACTCTGCCATTCTAAGTGACCTTAAGAGTTACCTTGCTCATCTCGGTGAAAGTCAGGCTGAAGAACTGGCTAATTTGCTGCATAAGTTCCCTAGTTTATTCTCAGATGTGCCTGGAAAAACTGCAATGTGTTCCCATGACATTGATGTTGGAAATGCGTCCCCCATCAAACAGCATCCTTATCGAGTCAATCCCCAAAAGCGTAACATAATGAAAGCTGAAGTGGAGTATATGCTGCAGAATGGAATCGCTGTGCCAAGTCAGAGTCCCTGGAGTTCGCCCTGCTTACTGGTACCAAAGCCTGATTCCACCTATCGCTTCTGCACCGACTTCCGCAAAGTCAACAACATCACTAAAGCAGATTCCTTCCCGCTTCCTAGAATGGAAGATTGTGCGGACCGAGTGGGCAACGCTAAGTTCGTAACAAAGCTAGACCTCCTGAAAGGATACTGGCAGGTCCCTCTGACTCGGCGGGCATCAGAAATATCAGCTTTTGTCACCTCAGACAGCTTTCTGCAATATTCTGTCTTAGCTTTTGGGATGCGAAACGCTCCCGCCACATTCCAGCGTTTAATGAATAATGTGTTAGCAGGTGTGGAAAACTGTGAAGTATATTTGGATGACGTGGTTGTCCACTCGCATACCTGGACAGAACACCTATCCACCCTTGCGAATGTGTTTCAGCGCTTTGCTAATGCCTCGTTGACCTTGAATCTCGCCAAGTGCGAGTTCGCTAAGGGAATGATCTGCTATTTGGGTAAACAAGTGGGACAGGGAATGGTGAAGCCTGTCGAAGCCAAAGTTGCAGCTATCCTTGAATACAATATCCCTTCTAATAAACGTGAACTGCGCAGGTTCCTGGGAATGTGTGGATACTACCGTGCTTTCTGCCCAAACTTCTCCACCGTTGTCTCGCCACTAACTGATCTACTAAGCACTACAAAAAGGTTTGTCTGGACACCCAGTTGTGAGTATGCTTTCAATGCAGCGAAAGACTTGCTCTGTAGCGCCCCAATACTCAAAGCCCCTCAGTTCGATGCCCCATTTAAGTTAGAAGTTGATGCCTCAGCTACAGGAGCTGGTGCGGTCCTGTTGCAGGAGGATAATTTTTGTGTAGAGCATCCGGTTTCATACTTCTCTAAAAAGTTCTCAAGGTGTCAGCAGAACTATAGTGTTATTGAGAAGGAGGCACTGGCAATGTTGATGGCCCTACAGCACTTTGAGGTGTATTTAGGTGGTGGTGTAGCTCCAATCGTGGTGTACACCGACCATAACCCCTTAATTTTTCTTGAGCGCATGTCTAATGTGAATCAGCGGCTTATGCGGTGGTCTCTCGCCGTTCAAGAGTTTAATCTTGACGTCCGTTACAAAAAAGGCTCCGAAAATGTTGTTGCGGATGCATTATCTAGGTCATAAATAGTTTTATTTATGATTATAATAACATGTGAATGCTATTTACTTTTAAATAGTGTAAGTGAATTGGTGACTGTTTGTTATAAATAACTTGTTATTTATAAACTTATCGGTGGGGGGTGTTACTCTCTCTCTCTCTCTCTCTCTCTCTCTCTCTCTCTCTCTCTCTCTCTCTCTCTCTCTCTCTCTCTCTCTCTCTCTCTCTCTCTCTCTCTCTCTCTCTCTCTCTCTCTCTCTCTCTCTCTCTCTCTCTCTCTCTCTCTCTCTCTCTCTCTCTCTCTCTCTCTCTCTCTCTCTCTCTCTCTCTCTCTCTCTCTCTCTCTCTCTCTCTCTCTCTCTCTCTCTCTCTCTCTCTCTCTCTCTCTCTCTCTCTCTCTCTCTCTCTCTCTCTCTCTCTCTCTCTCTCTCTCTCTCAAAAATCTCTCAAAAATCTCTCTCAAAAATCACCTGGTGCTGATTAACAGGAGTGGGTATAAAGACACAGTGTTCAGGAGAGATCCCTCTTCGGCTATCCCAGACGTTGTGGTGTTACTTGTTGTTAAGCTTTATCTTTGAGGTCTGTGTGATCTGTGTTTGAGTACCACGAGCTCTTAGACTGTGTGAGTTTAAGTTGTTCAACCGTGTAGGGAGACGGGTGCCAATTTGTTTGGAGTATCTACTCCTGACCTTTTCTCCTGTTTATTCTTTGTTAGTCAGGGAGAGAGGTAAGATAATTGACTTTGATTTCATCTTTTTTTTTGTTAGGAAATTTAATTGGGTTTAAACTTTAGGAAGCTCCCATTTTGTTTGTTATTTTGGCCTGGCCCTCTCCTGACGATTTGGTTATTCTTTAAACTTGTTTATCTGTTTACTGATCCTTGCCTATATTGTAAATATATTGAGCAAGCCTTTGTTGGCCTCTATTCAAGAAAATAAAAAAAACTACTTAATCATTCTCTCTCAATTTCCTTTTGTGATCAGGTAAAACTCAAAGGGTGTTGTGTAAATCTGTTAAATATAAAAGTGAAATACAGATAGAGCTGGGATAGAGGAAAAGGAGATTTCTCACATTTAATAATTTTTTTTACTTTTTTTCATTTATTGTTAGTCCCTCTTTTCCCCTAGACTGGAGAGGGAACGTAACAATAAATCTTTAAAACAATCTAATTAAATCTTGGGCACAAAACATTCAGCCAGTAAAAAAACAAAACCTGTAGTATGTATATTGTATTTATCTATCTATATCTATAGATACAGTACACACACATATATATATTATATTATTACAAAAATAACATGTCCTAAACGGACAACTTTAAAACGCCTTATATATGTGTCTATATTGTAGCCTTATTTAAGTTGATTTTCTGTATACTGTGTATTTATTTTTGGACTAATAGTGGTTAATAAAGTCCAATAATGGTATGAGAGAGTGTCAGTGGTAATATAATTGTGTTCTTGTCGGTCAGTGTTGAGGATCTGTGTAACATCTGAGGCTTAGCCTGACAGTTAGCCTGCCCTGGACCAGGCTAGTTTCCCAGCATAAGTTGCCAGGGTAACTGAGTTTGAACTTTTTTAAGTTTGATTTATGAAACCGAATCTACCAAAAATAAGCCTGACTAACCGAAATAAGCCTGGCTTATACTCTAATCTTGTTTTATGGAACAGCCCTCAGGATGAGCGTCGAAGAACCAAACAATCCAAGATCATGCCAAATCGTCAACAATCAAATCCAGCTAACTGAGTTAGCGACGTACGAAGAACGAGCCCCAGATGCCAAGATCGTTAAATATTGTAATTTTCCCTTTTTGTTTTGCTAAGTTTGCTTACATTTTCTCTTTTAACATTGTAAACACAGTGACCTGTTTAACTAACAAAATGAATATGTGTGCAACAGATATACTTGCAAATACAGCAGAACATATTGTCGGGTACAGAATCTGTAGGCCTACATCCTGACTTTTGACTCATTTTGAGTGTGAAAAGTCATTTTAACCATAGTTGGTAATTAAAATGTGATTTTGTTTTCAATGTAGGTCTATTTTAAAACCCTGTGTATTTTTAAAAAGTGTAGGCTATTTTTAAAAAGTGCACTTTGTAACAATGTAAAATTAAAATATTTACTTTAAATTTTAGTCTTTAATATTTTAATCTCATTATGAAGTAAAAAAAAAGAAGTTCAAAGTACACTTACTTTGATGTGCTGACTAATAAAGCCTAAAGCAAATGTGAAACACTTTATTATAATGGAAACTGTTATTTATTATTACATGTAAAGTGAATATATTTGACATACTTAATTGCAATCTCATCATTACCATGAATAGAATTAAATAGAATTAAATACATACTCTCAACAGAAATCAGTGTCGCAAGATTAACGACTTTTCATAGCCTATCATACTATGATCATACTTTCATACATCAGCAAAAGAAAATATCTAAATGAAAACAGCTTTATTGGACATTTGACTATATATTATATACAAATACAGTATGTAAGCATAGAGGAAAGGAAACAGATATAAAGTGCCGACTCTTGGCACAATACTTGTGACATTTAATGCTTTTTTTTTTTATTGCAGGCTTTATATTGGCCTAGTCTCCATTGAAAATAGTTGGCAACACTGATTGAAATGAGATTAAAGTTTATTTTAGTTCATCATAAATGCTTTTCTGTTTCACTTCATTAAAGTCAGTAAAAAAAACTCAATCCAGGGAAGTTTCTCTTACCACCAACATATTCCTCAGAAAGCTACAAACATGAGCTATAAAATACAGAGTATTTGTTCAGTAAAATCATTCATATTAATTTATAATGGTAGTACTTTATTTTACAGTGCTGTTTCACATGACAATATGTACTTGTAGTAATGGAACTGGGTAATACCTATCCTAACCCTGAACCTACCCCTAAACCTTAACTTAACCCATAGTTACTTCACATTTCTCTGCACTTTTGTGGGTAAATACACTGCAAGTACATTGAAAGTGCACATACTGTAAACTAAAGTGAAGCCATTATCACTGAACAAAGTCTTTCAGTGTTGATTGCATAAACAAATGAACAGATAGGGCCTCCTTGTTCCTTTTATCATACATGCAATTTATTAGCATTCCAGTTCATCTTCATCCACATTGTCTTCCTCAACATCCCATAATATGCCTACCTTACGAACGCAAGTTATTTTTAATTAGAAAATATTTGACTATTTTTATCTCCCCAGGCCTACCGACCTTGACGACAGAAAGAAGCATCATTCACTATTTGTTTCTCACAGCATTTGCAGATTAAACTTGAAACATGAGAGAGAGTGAGAGAGAGAGGGAGAGAGAGAGAAAGACAGACGAAAGGGAGATAAAAGGACCAAAGTATCTAACCAGTCTTCTACCAAGAGAGTAATGGAAAGACAATGCCTGTTAGTTATCATCAGCCTTGCCTTGCAATTTCAGTGCCTCAGATAACTTACAATATCTCAAAGCTTATCAGTCAAAATCTAACATAAGCATACTTCCCACCTGCTTGAAACATTCAGTTCGTCCCCTTTCATTCTTAAACAGAACTTAAAGGGCACCTATTATGCCCCTTTTTACAAGATGTAATATTTGTCTCGGATGTCCCCAGAATGTATTTCCGAAGTTTCAGCACAAAATACCCCACTTACTTTATTATAACCATTTGAAAATGTCATTTTGGGGGCCTGTTTTAAAAAGAGCTTTTTTGGTGTGTAAATGTAAATGAGCTGCATATCCCCGCCCTGCCTTTGGACGAGGGCGTAACGTGCATACGCATACCTATGGCAATAAACAGTCGGTAGAAGCACTGACAGTGAGAGACGCGCTGTTTTGTATGGCATTCAGCCGTACATGTTTGAATCAGACCCATATGATGAAGAGACTCAGGCAGAATAAACACAAATGAGAATGGACCAGGACGTCTCGGAATGGTTTTTTGATACATTTATGTAGCCTACTTATAGAGTTTTAATCGCGTCCCCTTTGCAATTATGGATGTGCAACACACACACAGACACACACACAAACTGTGATAACGGTGGCGCAATTTTTTGAAACTACAAACACAAATAACGTTACTGTGACAACGTTTGCTTCGTACAAACGAAATTACATTTATGCGAGGGACCTGTCGTCATTACATTACTTGTCGTCCAGGTGCTTATGTGGCAAATGTGAGAAGATGGCTATACAGAACAAGAAAATATATGTAGTTTTTAATACAATATCTTTTAAAAAATTATAAACGTGGTGTTACACACTATACAAACAAGGTTTAAATTACACAGACATCCTACGACGACGACAACAACTTTAGACGCATTTGTTGTTGAATTGGCTGACATCGATTGAAATTACTATTTGCTAAAAAATCATAAAATAGGCTACACTTACTTCTTCTGGAGGTGACGATGGATCGCGAACTATGGCAAGCCGTTTTAACTTTTATTCATTTCCAGGATATGAATCCTTGATATCAACAATTCAATTTTCACTAGTTAAAATTATAATTATTGATATCAGGAATAATATTTCTACTAGTAACAATGGCAATTTTTGATATCAGGAATTACAAATTCACTAGTAAGAATGCTAATTCTAGATATCAACATTTACATTTTCACTAGTTAAAATGATCATTCTTGATATCAACAATTGATTTTGAATGGCAGCCTATGGTGACATTTCACTAGTGAAAATACAATTGTTGATATCAAGAATTACATTTTTGATATCAAGAATTACATTGTTGATATCAAGAATTACATTGTTGATATCAAGAATTACATTTTTGATATCAAGAATGCAATTGTTGATATCAAGAATGCAATTGTTGATATCAAGAATGCAATTGTTGATATCAAGAATTACATTTGTGATATCAAGAATGCAATTGTTGATATCAAGAATGCAATTGTTGATATCAATAATTATAATTTTAACTAGTGAAAATTGAATTGTTGATATCAAAAAATTTAATTCTTGATATCAACAATTGAATTGTTGATATCAACAATTCATATCCTGGAAATGAATAAAAGTTAACAGTAGGCAACGATCCACACTTGAGGATTAACTTTGAAGCAAGACTGCTTTGAATTGACCCTCGTTCACAAAACAGTCAGTCAGTCAGAAAATGATTCGCGCAAACATAAACGTATTTTGGAAGTTTAAGTGGCGCCTTTCCTTCGTAAATAAAATCCATTCACTGCGTTTTCAGTGGCTCTGATGTCGGAAGTAAGTGAAAACTACTATGTAGCCTACATTATTACATCCCACAACAGAACACTTATGTTTCTTAGGAGACATTACCGGCTGTCGTTGAAACTGTCGAGGATGGTGTACAGATCACCGAAGGCGGGGTCTATGCCAACACAGTGTCATTCAAACTACGTCGGCGGGGCTTGCGCAATTCTACGTCACAAAGCGCTGAATCTGAGAACAGCTCGTTCTGAGACAGTGCTTATGATTTATTGAGATTGTAAAAAAAAAAAACCACTGGGTGTATTTTTATCATTCTAGGGTGGTTTTGCTCACACACTGCCAACACACATTTATGTTCAAACACCATGTAAAAGTGAATTTTGCATAATAGGTGCCCTTTAACATTCTCTATAAGCATCATCTTTCCCTAATTCCTCTGTCAAAAGCATAATATATTGAGTAGCAATAAAGGGAGACTGTTTTCAGACATTGTGACAATTAAAACATTGTGATATGTTTTAATTTATTCCTGTAATCAAATATTAATTTTTAGAATTCATTTTTACTCCAGTCTTCTGTGTCACATGATCCTCAGAAATCATTCTAATATAATGATTTGATGCTCAAGAAACATTTCTGATTATTAACACTGTTTAAAATAGTTGTGCTGCTTCATCTTTTTGTGGAAACTGTGATTCTTGGATAAATATAAAGTTCAGAAGAACAGCTTTTATTCAAAATAGAATTGTTTTGTAACAATATAAATGTCTTTACTGTTACTTTTGCTGAATAAGACTATTAATCTCTTTAAAACAAAAAAATCTTACTGACACCACACTTTTGAACGGTAGTGTATATAGGGATATTCAAAAAAAGTTCCAAGACATCCATCCGGTCTCTATGTCTCAGTCATAACCAGTGGAGATTACCCAGCCAAAAATATTTTTTCTTACACAATTCTATCAAAACTATCCCAGTTGTATAACCACCTGCCAGGGATTCAACCAGCATGCCATCTGCACCGGATCCTTTAGCTCCACCCACTCATTTCCAATCAACAGAGTACTAACCTGCCACACCTGTCACATCCTCATCAAGCACACTCCTCACACTCCTACATTAGCGCGTTTCCGTAGTCGGGCAAAAAGCAGGCATGCTAGTGCGTGCCAGGGCCAGTCGCATTTCTACTGTCACTTCCGGGGCTTGATTGGGATCGTCATTGCTTCCTCTGGGCCAACCTACCTTAGTCCAATGCGGGCCAGCTCGGGCTTAAAGAGTGGTTACGAACAAAGGCGGAGTTTACCTGAGTCGGGAGACAGCAGCGCCTTGAATGATTTCATATACCCGTTAACATCAGCATTAAAGACTTTTAAAATAATTTTAGCTCAAAACTCACTTTCAGACAGAGTGTTTGAAGGCAGAAAAATGTATATGTGATGCAAAAGACTGTCTGATATCCATATTTAGCTTTGCATTTGTCATACAATAAAACTTTTTTCAGGGGCTTTCTCTATTTTTTTGACTGAAAATATAACTGTATTGGAACTGTCACTGGAGAGAGTGCTAAAGCTCCTCTGGTCATATTTTTTGTGGGACATTGTTCCAGAGAGTCGTGTTACGGGTGGGTTTTAGTGAAGTGCTACAGAGCTCCTGGCCTGACAGTGGAAACACACATGGCTACAGGTTTGAGGCTATGGGCCCAGCCCAGCACGTTAAAAGCCCTGGCTCGTACTGGCCCAACAATGGAAAAGTGGCTATTCAATTTTGCAATAATTTTCTCACTGAAAAAGCTAAGATTGACAACATAATATCTCTCTTGTCTGGACGCGCACTCCAGTGGGCAAACTCCATCTGGAACCAAGACGACCCACTAACTCAGTCCCTTGACAGCTTTATCGCAAACTTTAAGGAAGTGTTTGGTCAGACAAGTCACTATACTTTGGTCCACGATCAACTTTACGAACGAAGCAGCATTAATAACTGCTTTTCGGCAAGTTCTTTCCACAGATTTAAGGCTTCAAATGGCTATCTACGATGAAACCATGGGATTAGAAAATCTGATTCACCAATCCATTTGTGTTGCTCAACGCATTTCAGCATGCAAACTTAACTCGTCACCGCTGCAATCCTCTCCATTTCCAACACCAGCCTCTTCAGCAGCACCACCTAGCAAACCTATGCAGGTTTACTCATTCCAACTTACCCAAACTGGGCGACAGCGGCGTATCCACAGCAATCTGTGCTTATACTGCGTTTCTAAAGATCATCTCATTCCGGACTGTCCAGTTCGTCCTCTCGACCTACGGTGAGTGTTGTTCAACTTCCCTTAATCATCTCCACGTTGAATCAGTATCAGTGACTACCCCTCAATGTTCTCTTACAGTTCAAGCTCAACTTTAAGTTCAAGCTCTCATCGGCTCAAAGGAACTTCTCAAACATCTCTGCAACAAGAAACTCCCCTGTTCACAGACCATGAACATATATTCTATTTCTGGGTAAGCCACTTGGTCGAGGAGTCATAACTCACTACACACCACTCATCACGCTCATCATTGGAAACCTGCATAGTGAGGAGATCTCACTTCTGGTGCTAGAAGGCTTAACAGCTGATGTTATCCTGGGACGTCCCTGGCTACAGATCCATTCACCTGTCATTTCCTGGTCCAGTAGAGAAGTTACCAAATGTAGTCATGTACCAAATGTAATGGAGATATTTCTCTTCCAATCATTGTATGAATCTTCCTCAGGAAGACCCTTCATCTCAACCTCCAGAATCCACTGTCGATCTTCACTCCACCACCGTTGAAAGTCCAGAAGTGCAGTCCACCATGAAGGTACCAGAAGAATACAGGGCGTTCCAGGACATGTTCAGTAAACAGCTGGCTACAAAGCTTCCACCCCATCGGTCATGGGATTGCGCCATCATGCTGGTACCTGATGCCACACTGCCCAAAGGTAGAATCTACCTTATTTCGATCCAGGAGACACAGGCCATGGATGAATACATCAAGGAGACACTTAAACAAGGGTTCATTGTGGTAAAGAAGGACGTGGCCATGCACCACGCTTGAGGCCATGCATCGCTTACAAAGCTCTCGACAACCAAATTGTCAAATACCGTTATCCTCTTTCCTTGGTCCCAACCGCCCTGGAACAACTGAGAGGTGCTCGCATCTTCTCTAAGCTGGACCTGCGCAGCGCCTACTACTTTATCAGTATTCGAAAGGGCGACGAGTGGAAAACAGCCTTGATCACACCCTCTGGGAACTATGAATACTGGGTCATGTCGTACGGGCCTAGATAACTCACCTTCAGTCTCCCAAAGTCAAGTCAAGTCAAGTATATTTATTTAGCGCTTTTTACAATACAGATTGTATCAAAGCAGCTTCACAGTATCAATCAAAACAACATAACAATGTTCGACATCCACGTTTGCTAGGGCTGATCAATGGTATTAATGATTGGTTAATTAATTTGAATATCCCCAACTGAGCAAGCCAAAGGCAACAGTGGCAATTAACCGAAAAACTCCATCAAGTGACCTAATGGAGAAAAAAAACCTTGGGAGAACCCAGGCTCAGTCGGGGGCCAGTTCTCCTCTGGCGTTTATGAACTAGAGGTCGGATTTACAGTAACTGTAAGAGAAAACATTTATATGAATGCCTGGCTGAAGAGATGCGTCTTTAGTCTAGTTTTAAACTGGGAGAGCGAGTCTGAGCAAACGAACAATATCAGGAAGGCTATTCCAGAGCTTCAGAGCTAAATGTGAAAATGCTCTCCCTCCTTTAGTGGATCTGGAAATCCTAGGTATGACCAGAAGCCTTGAATTTAGTGGTCTTAAAGAGCGCAATGGATTATAGGGTGATAGAAGATCCGTTAAATAGACTGGAGCTAAACCATTTAGGGCTTTATAAGTCAGTAGCAATACCTTGTAATTAATACGGAACTTTATAAGTAATTAGCGTAGTTAACATTGCAAACTACTTGTCTTGCCTATAAATTTGATACAGAATTTTGTTTTATTTTATCACTTCGGGGTAGGTACGCGAAACGAAATTCACAACGCTTTATCTGTAGAGTGGGAAAGGGATCATCCATAGGGAGAGGCCAGTTGGCACTTCAGCACTGCATTGTCATCGGGTCCAAGCGAAGCTCCTCGTCAGATCTGGATCCAGCCTGGATCCGGCAGGCTGCGGGAAAACCTCGGGATAAACAAAGACACTAAAATTAGCGTAGATGCCATTCTTCTTATGATGTAACGAGTACATCAGGATTTAAGGGAAGTGTTCCCAGTTCCGGCTGACCTAATCTATGCAGCCTAACATTGAATTATAGAAGTCTATAATGTATTATGTGTATGCTAGGGCAAAGAGATGTGTCTTTAATCGAGCTTTGAAGTGACAGAGTGTGTCTGCTTCCCGGACAATGGTAGGAAGACTATTCCAAAGTTTTGGTGCTAAATAGGAAAAGGATCTACCGCCAGCAGTCGATTTTGATATTCTAGGTATTATTAACTGGCCGGAATTTTGAGATCGCAATAAACGTGAAGGTCTCTAATGCGTTAAGAGCTCGCCCAAGTACTGCGGAGCTAAACCATTTAGTGCTTTGTAAGTAATCAACAATATTTTAAAATTTATACGATGTTTAATAGGCAGCCAATGCAGTGTTGACAGAACCGGGCTAATATGGTCATACTTCCTGGTTCTGGTAAGAACTCGAGCTGCTGCGTTTTGAACTAGCTGTAGTTTGTTTATTAAGCGTGCAGGGCAACCACCCAGTAGAGCAATACAATAATCTAGTCTTGATGTCATGAACGCATGAACTAATTGTTCCGCATTTGTTAATGAGAGCATGTGACGTAATTTAGATATATTTTTAAGATGGAAAAATGCGGTTTTAGAGATACCAGACACGTGACTTTCAAATCAAAGATTGGTATCAAAGAGCACACCCAGGTTCCTAACTGACGACGAAGACTTAACAGAGCAGACATCAAGTGTTAGACAGTATTCTAGGTTTTTACGTGTTACAAAGCTTCATGAATGAGGTATTCTGAGACATGCTCCAAAGATTTGTCATCATCTACATCGACGATATCCTGATCTACTCCCATGACCTGGCTGAACACCACCATCACGTTGCGCAGGTCATTTAAAAACTTTAAGAGACCACGACTTCCAAGAACACCCGATCCCAATCTACCCTTCGTTGTGGAAGTGGAAGTGGATGCATCCTCCAATGGTGTAGGTGCGGAACTCTTGCGGCAGCAGTGGGAATAAGCCCAACTTTATCCATGTGCTTTTTTGTCCTGAAAACTGTCCCAAGCTTCATTCTTCACGCATTAAAACATTACATTAATCATCCAGGTGACAAGAACATCATAGCGGATGCGCTTTCCCACCCTCATTCTCCAGACTTACCCCAACCGTCTCCTGAAACCATTCTCCCTCCAGCCTTCTTCATGTGCCCGATCCAGAGGTTTCTGAATGATCGGATCACAGCCGCCACCATAGAAGAGCCTGCTCTGCCGGAAGGTCCTGAGGGACGCACTTGCGGTCCATCTAACATGGACTTGTCTTGTCTCCGAGACCAGGGCATCCAGGTAACCAGCAGACCTTCTCGCTCCTCCGTGAATGCTACTGGGGGCCAGGTATGACCCAGGACATCCAAGGTTCGAGGATGTCCCATTTGTGCCATCTCTAAAACACAGTGACATCTACCGGAAGTCAAGCTCCATCCTCTACCCATTCCTCACTGTCCATGTTCTCACCTTGGAATAGACTTTGTCACCTACATACCTCCATCCGAAGAAAACACCTGAATCCTAGTAGCTGTTGACCGCTTCTCCAAAGCCTGTAGACTCAATCCCATTCAAAGGCTTACCCACTGCCATGGAAACCGGCAAAGGCCTTTTCCATCACGTCTTTCGAATATTCGGGTTACCAGAAGACATTGTGTCGGATAGAGGCTCACAATTCACCTCTCACTTCTGGAAAGCCTTCTTTCATCTTTTTTTAGTATCTGTGAGCTTATCTTCCGGCAATAACCCCCAAACCAACAGCCAAACTGAATGCAAAATTCAAGAAATTGGACGTTACCTGCGGTCATACTGCCACAACCACCAACACAGCTGGAAATGCTTCTTACCATGGGCCGAGTGTGCACAGAACTCCCTTTCTCAAAACATCACAGGACTCACCCCTTCAAGTGCATACTTGGTTACCAACCACCCCTATTTCTCTGATGAGGTGAGCCAACAGAGGTTCCAGCAGTCAATCACTGGTTTCAAGAGAGCGAGAGGATGTGGAACTAGGCTCATGTCCATCTGCAGGGGACTGTTCAAAGGCAAAAGAGCCAGGTCGATGCCAGAAGTGCAGCAACACCCACCTACCATCCGGGACAAAAACCTGACTGTCCACTAGAAACATCCGCCTCTGACTGCCTTGTCGTAAACTAACTCCCAGATTTATTGGCCCATTCACCAGATCGCTCAGCTCCACTCACTCATTCCTAATTACCAGAGTAATAAGTTCCCACACCTGTCACATCCTCATCAAGCACTCATTATAAGCACACTGCTCTCACTCACTCATTGTCCGGTCTTGTCAGTCTCAACACGGGAGTGAACTTACCTGATGACTTACCTTCATGAACTTACCTTCATCGTCTTCAAGACACTTTTTCCTTATCCCCAGTTATCCTCACCATGTTCATCCTTCCTTCAAGAAGAAAATAGTTGTCAGTCAAGTTTGACTATCGTTTTAACTGCTTATGCACTTCACTCACCTGTTTGATGATCCAGTAGATCACAACCAATCTGTGAATAAAGAACTGTTACGTGTCTCCTCTCCTGTTTCCTGACACCACACAATTTGGCAGCACTGCTCCTGATATTTACAGGCATTTATACAGCATGCAATTAATTGATCCCAGCTTTAAATTAGGCTAAGGCAAAGATAGCAGGCACACTGAAGATAAAGACTATAGTAGCCTGCTGTATCATTATGATTTCACTATGATTATGATTTATACTTCAGTACAATAACTGCTCTTTTCCTTAACTGTCCTGTAGAAAGCATGTGACTTGATTTGATAAAGTTTTGTTGACATGATATTTTTGGTAATGTTTAGTTAATGTAAATGTCTAATATTTGTATGATACATAATATACGTGGTATATCTAGTATAATGGTATGACCACCTAACGTAATACTGTACTCCCATAATACGTCATGTTGTAGCAATGTAATATATTTATACATTATTATACAATATACATTATAATGCAGCAAGTGCAATCTAAATTTAGTAGCTGAGGTTTAGTATTTAACACTTACATGCCCCATATTACAACATAGAAATGAATAACAGTCTCTTCTGTCAACATTAATTGGCATGCATTCTGTCAACATCGATGCATTTGTATTCTGAATTCAGTTATTCTACATTAATCCATTGGTGTCCATTTAACAAGCAAGTGTGTGTGTGTGTGTGTGTGTGTGCGTGCGTGTGTGCATGTGATACAAAATTATAAATAATATTTGTATTATATATAACCACTACAGGGGACCTAAAAAAATTTATTGAGGAAGTACGCGTTATATGGATCAAAGTTGACAGTAAAGGCGTTTACTGTTATATTTAAAAATAAAATTATATTTCAAATAAATGCTGTTCTTTTGAACTTTCTATTTATCAAATAATTCCATCAGCATATTCAAATGATTTATGAAGGAGCATGTGACAATGAAGATTGGAGTAATGATGCTAAAAATTAATTTTTGTCACAGGAATAATTTACATTTTACAATATATTTACAGAGAAAATTAAAATTGTAATAACATTTCACAATATTACTGTATTTTTTTTATCAAAATAAAGAACTTTTTTTAAAACAAAACAAAAATCTTGCAGACCACCTCAATGCATGTTTTATTATGCATGTCAAATTTGACCCCATAATTCACTGATTAAATTATCAGAATCCAGTCAAAATCATTATGATCAAATCTATTTATATTGTCATCTACTGTATTGGCAGTCATGTCAGTCTGCAGATGCTGATCACGCACTGAGCACAGATGCTGATGTCACACCCCAGGTTCCAAAGGTCAGCGTTGGCATGCCTACAACAATGGTCCTTATGTGTTGGACTCTGTGGAAAATATGCCATTAAAAGCGCATATGCATATCAGTTAATTAGTAACTAAACTTGATTGCATAATTGCAGTTAAAAGCATCATATGCTGTATGAGTTGTATAGCACTATTATTTAGAACTTACATTTAAATCTTGCAATGTTACATACAAAAAATAGGTGTAGGCCTGCATATAGAATTGCTTGGGAACACTTTGGACTTATTATGTACAATATCAGTTCCATTTTGTTATATGTATTTGGAATTTATTTTATGTCACAATACCAAAACTGCAGCAATTTTAGCTTTGATGTCCTTGACAAGTCAAGTCAAGTCATCTTAATTTATATAGTGCTTTTAAAGGACAAGTTCAGTATTTTACACTTAAAGCCCTGTTTTAAGATCGTTTCTGATGAAATAGAACGGTTAAGATTGAAATTTGGACACATGCTGCTGGCCCGAGAATTGTCGATTTCTGTGGTAGCAACGAGTGGTCTGGGGTGTTCTCTGATAAGCTCACACAAAAATCGCTGCAAAAGATGCTTTCCAACAGGTTTTATCGTAGTTTTTGTCCAACTCAATTGATATGTATATCTCTAGGATAAGTGAAAAACACTGTTATAGTACTAGGCAGAGTCTAATGGATATAAAAAAATTAAAAAAAAATAAGCTTTGATTCTATAGTTATGTGCGTTTGAATATATGTGGGTGTTACCGTGCGCAGGTTTGTAATTCCCTACAAACCATGACTAAACAAACTACTTTTCTTGCCTATAAATTTTGATACAGAATTTTATTTGATCACTTCGGGGTAGGTACACGAACCGAATTTCCCTGAAACGCTTTATCTTTAGCGTGGGAAAGGGATCCTCCATAGGGAGAGGCTAGTTGCCACTTCAGCACTGCATACAGACTCATTCCAGTAGTATGTTGGCATACACAGTAGCGGTCAAAAGAAATGTCCGGCCTTGGAAAAATTACATATTTACCCTTTATTCAAATATTATCAAAAATCAGTTAAAAATTATGTAAGCATATTGTGTATTTGTGCTTGGACCCAACCATTTTAGTTGTGATAACACAATGACACATGCCAAATTGTGCCGACATAATTTCTTTGAATGACAGCCTGGCAAAAAATCATGAGAGAATCAACAAAATAGGAATAACTGATTATGTTGTAGCCAATGTATGTTTTTTCCTGTCATCTTTTTGGTTTTCTATGCATTTTAAAAATAAAACTTGTAGCTGTAGTTTGTCTCTTTTTTTGCCAAAAGATTTAGCTACTTTCAGTAAAAAGTATTTCAATACTTTGGAGTACACAAGTATATTGCAGGATGGCTTACTTCCCACAAATGAAAAGTTGTTATCTAAAGAATAATGATCAAATGTTATTTTTCAACAAGACTTTTTGAAAAGCACTCTTTTCCAAATTGCAAAGACAACCAAAAAGTGGCTTGAGAACAAGTCCATCAGAATCATGTTTTGGTCAGAGTCCAGATTTGAACCCTATAGTGAATATTTGGTCTCACATTAAAGGTATTGTAGGTAGAATTTTTATAAAGATCTTTTTTCCAGATTTGTTTAAACTTTCTATATATATCAATGCATAATTAAAATGTAAGTACTCTGATAAAAAGAGTATAAAAATCGAGTGACTCTAGAACGTTTAATCTGCACTAAACACAGCTCATTATTTCCATTCGGGACGAAACAAAGGATTGGCTTAGGCGACTGTCACTCTCTCGCAACCATGGCAACCACCCTTTTGCCACACATGACCTGCCCACTTGCGCGTACCCGTTTGATTTGAGTAATTCAAGAGGCACGGAACCTAGCAATAGCAAAACAATGGCAGAGAAAGACCAATCGAAATTCACATATGCAGTTCGCGAAGGCAAACCTCTACTTCCTCGGACCCTAGTTGCACGACCTCCTCTGCTTCGCCTTCGACCCCGGATCTGTCCTCGAGCTGACGATGCGGTACTTGTCTCTGGAGTGTAGTCCTCATCAGAGTCAACAATGCTTTCATCATGGAAACTCTTACATGCAGAACACCATATATGTTATGAATCTTACACGAAATTCATCTTCATCACAGTGTAAATGATGGCAATGGAAAAACGTGTATCATGCAACTGTTTTTAGCTTTGCCTTATAGATAACTAGCTCGTTAGCGAATCAATAAATATATATTTTAAACTTTACCAATATCAATATGCTAGCCTGATAGTGAGTACTAAAATACATCTTATTTGTTTATCTTCATAATGATAAAGTTCGATTTTTTTTTTACATGTGATTCTGACATGATGTCACTACATGCACTGTGCTCCTTCCTCTCCGCTCGTCTCAGGTAAATAATGCGTCTTCAGCTCAGCGGTCGGAGTCGCGCGTTCATGTGTTTTGGGGGCGTGGCTTTGAAAGGAGCCCAGAAGGGAGGGGGTGGAGTGAATGGAAATAATGAGCTGTCTTTAAAACAGTCGTGAGAGGTCTACAGACACTCGATTTTTATACTTTCTTTTTCAGAGTACTTACATTTTAATTATGCATTGATATATACAGAAAGTTTTTAACAAATTTGGAAAAAAGTTTTTTATAAAAATTATACCTACAATACCTTTAAACTCAAATGAACTGGGAGACCTTTTTCAACTACTCATGAACAGTTTGAAGCCATTGAAATTGAGTGGAACAACTGACTCTTCTTCCTGAAAAAAAGCTGTCTGCAAGTTGGGGAACTTACTTTATCTGCAGTATTTGTGCATTCAGTCTTCAGCCACACACACTCGAGCAAAACCTGGCTCAGTCGGGGGGGGCAAGGAGAACTGGCCAACTAACAAACATGGTGTGATTATTATTCAGACTGCAATCAGAAAATCAGCAATCAGATTGTGGATTGGTAGAATTAAAGAATTGCAGTTCCTTTTGCTTGAAGATCGGATTAATCAAGCCAGTATGAGCTGGTCATAGGTCTGTGCAGAGGACTTGTCTGGTTCTTGTGGTCTTTGCTGAGGTTCTGTCCCAATGGCTATGTCGATGAGGCATTTAATTGATGTTCAACAAATAAAAAGCAGATATAATACGGATGAACAAATGATAAAGCTAGGGTTCCTGAATATTCCCTTACTTCAAAAGCACTTATTGGTAATGATATGATTTCAGATTATAACCTAGATGTGCTGTGTTTGACAAAAACCTGGCTAAAACCAAACGATTACATTACATAAGTCAACCCTGCAATATTACTGATATAAACATGAGCCTCGTCTGAAAGGCAAAGGGGGAGGTGTAGCTGTAATTTATAGTAACATCTTTAGAATTACTGAGAAGTCTAGTAGTGTTGGTGCTAGGGGTGGCACGGTTCATAAAACCCACGGTTCGGTTCGTATCACGGTTTTAGGGTCACGGTTTTCGGTTCTGTACGGTTCTTGTTGTTATTTTTTCTTTTAATCTTTAACACTCCAGAAATGTACTTCAGCATATGATATATGCTATAGCCTAGCTTAATTATCCACAATTCAGGATACAGTATTTTAAAAAAAATTTATATCATGTAATCATGCACAAACTGAATTTGACTTGACTTTAAGCACATTATTGAGATCATCTCTGAGGAAAGCTAGGTGACATTTTGATACAGCAAGAGAGAAGACATTTATTTGGCAAAAAAGAAGAATGTGTGTTGCTATCTCTACAGGAACTTATGTGCATTTTTAGCACACAAAGATTAAAATTAACTTGCATTTATAAAACTGTCAACTTCAGTGTAGCTCTTACAAAATGTTTATCTTTTAAAAGAAAAAGAGAGGAACTCTTAAAGCACTATCTTTTAAATAAGTCAAAATACGTTACAAATAATTGCCTATAATGAGGCTATAACAATAGCAAAGGCCATAATCATAAAGTGAAACATAAGTTCAACCTCAACACAAAAACAGTATCAACAATGCTTCTATTCCCTGAGAGTGAGGATAAATTTTTTTCACTTGAAATTAAAGTGCAGTATTTGGAAACACGACTGGAGTTCTTATCTAAACTTACTGTCACTGTATATATTTAAATATCATAGGTAACATGAAATCCAAAATGTTCCCACACACCGGACTTATACGACGCTGGTGCATCCTCCAACTCCTGTTAGCCTTCCTTATCTCTCCCACTAGCCATTTCTATACGTGACGTGACCTGCAGCGCTGCACAGACCGATCGGTTTATGACATCAAAGTACTGCGACTGCGAGAGTGATTGAAAAGCATACGGAGCCGTTGCTATCGCGGTACTTTTATGTTATTCGTCGACCGGTCTGTGCAGCGCCGGTTCAAGTCGAACAAGCCTCATATGTATGTCCACAAATCTCTTATTTCGCGCGAAAAGTAAACGCACTGTCTGAGGTAACGGGCACGAGGTTACATTGCGCATGCGTCGAACGAACCGTGCGACGCACACACGTACCGAACCGAGACAAGCGAACCGAACGGTTCGGATGTTTTTTCATGTACCGTGCCACCCCTAGTTGGTGCTAAATGTAACACTATCTAGTGTAAATGATAAATCACGTTTGATATTTGTGCTGGCTACTGTATACAGGCCACCAGGGCATCATGATTTTCTAACAGAGTTAGTATTGGCTGCAGATAAAGTCCTAATTGTTGGTGATTTTAATATACATGTAGATAATGAAAAAGATGCATTGAAATTGGCATTTAAAGACATTCTGAACTCTATTGGTGTTAGACAACACGTGTCAGGACCTACTCATTGTCGTAATCATACTCTAGATCTAATACTATCACATGGAATAGATGTTGATGCTGTTGAAATTCTGCAGCAGAGCGACGACATCTCAGATCATTATCTAGTCTCGTGTAAATTACATTTAGCCAAGGCTGCAAAGCCGACTCCGTGTTATAAATATGTTAGACCTATCACTTCTGCCACTAAAGATTGCTTTATCAATAATCTTCCTAATCAGTTTCATCGTCTCCGCATCCTGGATAGCTTAGAAGAACTTGATACTGCGACAGAAACTTTTAACTCTCTCTTTTCCAGCACTTTAGACGCAGTTGCTCCGTTGCGCTTAAAGAAGATTAAAGAAAATAGTACAACGGCGTGGTACAACGAGCACACTCAGGCCCTTAAGAGAGCAGCCAGAAAAATGGAGCGCAAATGGAAGAAAACAAAACTAGAGGTATTTCGGGTTTCATGGAAAGAGAGCTCGATTGCTTACAGAGAGGCTTTAAAAGCTGCTAGATCTGCTTATTTTTCATTAAAAGAAAATAAACAAAACTATAGGTATTTATTTGAAACAGTGGCTAAATTAACGAAAAATAAAACTTCAACCCCAGACGTTTCCAAGCAGCACAACAGTAGTGACTTTATGACCTTCTTTACTTAAGATTGATAGTATTAGGGAGAAAATTATAACTATGCAACCGTCTACTACAGTATCGCATCAGGGAGTGCATTGTAGTCTCCCTGAGGAAAATTTGGATTCATTCATTGCTATAGGAGAGGAAGAATTTTCTAAACTCGGTAAATCATCTAAATCGACAACATGTATGTTAGACCCTATGCCGACTAAGTTACTGAAAGAGATGCTTCCAGATGTCTAAGGGAACTAAGGTTACATACGTAACCAGAGATGTTTTTATATACTTTAAAGATTTTTTATAGTCTGGTAAACTCTTTCACAGAAATATGTCCTTAAATTATAACAACAATATTTATTTTTAAATAAAGAATGTACAGCAGAACAGGAAAGACCCACAGACGGAATCTCTCATTTTAAAGATTGATCCTAATAAGTAATAAATAGTCAGTAGTCAATTAACAGTTGAATAAATTGACAATTAATTGACTTAACGTATTACAGGTACAAACTCCCTGGAATAAACTAAGGTTATTTGTTTTATTCAAGGTCACAATTATTAGTTTATGGACCAACCATTGGATGTTCAGCGTCTCAAAGCAGGACTCTTCTCACACAGCACTACATCCATAGTCATATATGTCAACTGTTATGTCCCATGACGTAATATTTAGAGTTTATGTGTGCTGGCGATGTTCCCTTTCAGTGGACCAGAGGGTTATAGTGAGGGCTTCCCCGCCCGGTAATCAATCCGTGTGGCCCCCTCACTCCTCTATCGCATCACATGTTGAGACTCTGTTTGTGGGTGGTTATGTTCTCTCATGAGAATATAATCACGTCAGCACGTTGTTCGTCTTGCCTTTTCATTAAGGTTGAGCGATCAGCGTGCTGTGTGGCGTCAACTTGACAGCCACATTCACTGTCTCAACATGCCTGGCAGCTTTTGGATAGGATGCTGGTCATTTCTCATGGTGGACCTAGCATTTCATTCAGGGCTCCAGGGGAGGATTAGACGTTGATCGCTGCATCAGAGAGAGTGCTGTCACGCTCTGGAAATGAAGATGATGCTGAGCTCCCACTATAATGGTGCGCATGCTCATGCTGAATCAGATTCAGACTTGACAGCCATGCTTTCCTGGTCACGCTGAGGGCGCAGTGCAACGCGTAATCGCCTTGCCCGCCCCATGCTTTCCCGGATGTGTGTGAAAAATCTTTTTGCAGTATGAAAGCATTTTGGTGCCAATATGGCGTGCCAAAAGCTGCAGAAAGTTTTTCCTCTCTCACTACCTTCAGTGGTGGGGCGGTGGTGCTACTGCAGACCGCCTCCTCCCTGCATGTGACCAAAAAATAAAAAAACAGTCATAATGCATGAGGGTAGTTCTGAGTCAGGGTTGAGCTGCGCCTGGTGACTGACCGTGTTAAAGTCACAGCGCTGGCCCTCGGCCAGATGATGTCCACCCTAGTGGTCCAGAAGCGCCCCCTGGCTACCTTGCATAGGTGTGAGACATCACCAAAGTTCGTTTTTCGTTTTAAGACACTGTTGGAGACTGTGCCCAGCGGTTCTCCCCAGTTCAAAAGCAGGCTGAGGTAACCAAAAGCTTGCCACAATGTGCTCCCTGAGTCACTGGTGGGCCCTCAGTCTGTTTGTCGCAAAGGGTGTCAGTCCCCTGCAAAAAAAAAAAAAACTCCGCCACAGCCAGCTCTACTGTGACGTTGAGCTTCGCAGGTGGACGGCACCACCTGTCTCAGCCCTGAGACGGGCGACCCAGAGTCAGCTGCTCTCCCCCAGAGGAGGGCCGGGTGGATAACTTTTGAGTCGCTCTGTTCCGCCACTGGCGTCTCACCAGCGGTACCAAATTATCAGCAAAGCAGCTTCTCTTCTCTGGGTCCCAAGAGAGCGAGGTTGGCGGTGTGCGACGCTATGCCTTGCCACCCTCTGCCCCCTCTTGCTTCGCCAGCGGTAGCTTGATGCCAATGCCGTCTCACTCATCCCCTGCCGATTGGTGGAGTCAGGTTAGTGTTGTACACTCAGACCCCACTTCGGGCCGCTATGCCGTCCGAGTCGGGTCCCTGCATTCCGCCACGCTGCACCACCTCGGGTACATCTGTCGTGCCGTTGGTCCCGCTTGCACGGTGTCTGGGAGCCTGGTAAGTGCTTCCCAGCCCGTCTCGCTGGCTCATCCGTACCATCAGACTCGGCTATGCAATTCAGTTCGCCCGGCGTCCCCCGGCCTTCACCGGGTAGCGAGTGCAGTCCTACTGGCGAAGGACGCAATCGAGCCGGCCCCTCCAGCCGATATGAAGACCGGCTTCTCAGCCCGTACTTCATTGTACCCAATAAAAGAGCTGGGTTACGACCTATCTTGGACCTGCGTGTCCTGAATCGGTCCCTTCACAGGCTGCCGTTCAAGATGCTTACGCAGAAACGCATTCTCAAATGCATCCGTCCCAAAGATTGGTTTGCAGAGATCGACCTGAAGGACGCGTACTTTCATGTCTCGATACTCCCTCGACACAGACCGTTTCTTCGCTTTGTGTTCAAGGGTCGGGCATATCAGTACAAAGTCTTACCCTTCGGGCTGGCCCTGTCGCCCCGTGTCTTCACGAAGTCGCGGAGGCCGCCATTGCTCCCATGTGCGAGCGTGGCATTCGCATTCTCAACTACCTCGACGACTGGCTTATTCTCGCCCAGCCGAGAGAGCAGTTGTGCGAACACAGGGACTTTGTGCTCAGTCACCTCAGCCACCTAGGGCTTCGGGTCAACTGGGAAAAGAGCAAACTTAACCCCGGGCAGAGGATCTCTTTTCTCGGCATGGAGCTGGACTCGATCAACATGACAGCGCGCCTCACGGAGGCCCGCGTTCAGTCAGTGTTGAACTGCGTGAGCACTCTCTCACGCAGAACAGCGGCACCACTGAAACTTTTTCAGAGGCTCCTGGGGCATATAGCATCTGCAGCCGCGGTTACGCCGCTCGGATTGCTTCATATGAGACCGCTCCAACACTGGCTCCACGATCGAGTCCCGAGATGGGCGTGGCAGAGCGGCTTGTGCCAGGTCCAAGTGACCCCGCACTGTCGCCAAACTCTCAGCTTGTGGCCGGACCCTTCGTTCCTGAGGGCAGGTGTCTCCCTGGAACAAGTGTCCAGGCATTCTGTGGTCTCCACGGATGCCTCTGCCACCGGCTGGGGGGCCACGTACAACGGGCATGCAGCTTCAGGTCTGTGGACAGGGCCTCAACTGCATTGGCACATCATCTGCCTCGAGTTGTTAGCAGTTCATCTTGTGCTGGGCCGCTTTAAAACGCTGCTACTAGGCAAGCATGTTCTGGTCCATCCGGACAGCACTGCGACCATTGCGTACATCAACCATCAAGGTGGTCTACGCTCCCGCCGCATGTCACAACTCGCCCGCCATCTCCTCCTTTGGAGCCAGAAGCATCTGAGGTCGCTTCGTGCCATGTATGTTCCGGGCCTGCTCAACCGTGCAGTCGAAGAGCTCTCCCGGTAGCACCTGCTGGCGTTGGCGACTCCATCCCCAGGTGGTCCAGCTGATCTTCAGGCGCTTCGGGACCGCACAGGTAGATCTGTTTGCCGCCCCGGACACGTCTCGCTGCCAGTTTCTATTTCCTGGCTGAGGGGACCCTCGGCACGGATGCTCTGGCACACAGCTGGCCCCCGGGTCTACGCAAGTATGCGTTTACCCCAGTGAGCCTTCTTGCACAGACTTTGTGCAAAGTCAGGGAGGACGAGGAGCAGGTCTTGTTAGTTGCGCCGTACTGACCCAACCGGACCTGGTTCCCAGAACTGGCGCTCCTCGCGACAGCCCCTCCCTGGCCCATTCCTCTAAGAGAGGACCTGCTCTCTCAGAGACAGGGCACCCTGTGGCACCCGCGTCCGGACCTCTGGAAACTCCATGTCTGGTCCCTGGACGGGACGCAGAGGTTCTAGGTGACCTACCCCAAGCGGTAGTTGACACCATCACTTCCGAGGCCTCTACGAGGCGCCTCTATGCGTTGAAGTGGAACCTGTTCGTTGACTGGTGTTCTTCTCACGAGGAGAACCCCCGATCTTGCTCGATCAGAGGCGTGCTTTCCTTCCTGCAAGACAGGTTGGGGCGTAGGCTGTCTGCCTTCACCCTTAAAGTGTATGTTGCCGCTATAGCCGCACATCACAGTGCAGTTGAAGGTAAGTCAATGGGAAGCACGACCTGGTCGTCAGGCTCCTGAGGGGGGCGAGGAGACTGAATCCTCCTCGCCCACTCTCTATACCCTCAAATTGGGATTTGTCTCTGGTCCTTTCGGCACTTCAGAGACCACCCTTGGTTGCGTAATTGGGATTACTCGGTTACTAATGTAACCCTCGTTCCCTGAAGGAGGGAACAGGAGACGCAACGTTCCGTTGCCATGGTTGCTGACCATCGCTGTACGACCGTCTTAATCTCGGCTCCTCAGCGAAAAACAATGTGTGCTTGCGCCCGCTTCCTGTTTATGCCCGTGCTGCGGGGCAGGGCGCGTGACGCTTTCACGCACGCCAACGTTCATTGGCTTGTTCTATTGATACTCGAAGTTGATAGGGGTCCCTGAAGTGATCCCAATTACGTCGCCACGTCGACGTTGCGTCTCCCGTTCCCTCCTTCAGGGAACGAGGGTTACATTAGTAACCGAGACGTTTTCTCCCCTCCTTCTGTGTCTGTCTCTCTCTCTCTCTCTGCCATGCAGCACCCCAAATCACCTGCAGCTGGTGCTGATTAACATGAGTGGGCATAAAGCACCAAAGACACAGTGTTCAGGAGGAATCCCTCTTCGGCTATCCCAGACGTTGTGGTGTTACCTGTTGTTAAACCTTGTCTGTGAGATCTGTGTGATCTGTGTGATCTGTGTTTGAGTACCACAAGCACTTAGACTGTGTGAGTTTAAGTTGTTCAACCGTGTAGGGAGACGGGTGCCAATTTGTTTGGAGTATCCACTCCTGAACTTTTCTCCTGTTTATTCTTTGTGTTAGTCAGGGAGAGAGGTAAGATGATTGTCTTTGATTTCATCTTCTTTTTGTTAGGAAATTTAAGTGGGTTTAAACTTTAGGAAGCCCCCATTTTGTTTGTTATTTTGGCCTGGCCCTCTCCTGACGATTTGGTTATTATTTAAACTTGTTTATCTGTTTACTGATCCTTGCTTATTTTGTAAATATATTGAGCAAGCCTTTGTTGGCCTCTATTCAAGAAAATAAAAACTACTTAATCATTCTCTCTCAATTTCCTTTTGTGATCAGTTGAAACTCAAAGGGTGTTGTGTAAATCTGTTAAATATAAAAGTTAAATACAGATAGAGCTGGCATAGAGGAAAAGGAGATTTCTCACATTTATTATTTTTACATCTTTCATTTATTGTTAGTCCCTCTTTTCCCCTAGACTGGAGAGGGAACGTAACACAACGCTAAAGAAAGAAATGATTTAGACCCATCCTGAACACCAGAATGACTTTCATTTCCAAGAATTAGTGACAAAAGGACCTAGCAGTCGGCAATCGTGTTTTGAATTCTCCATTTGACACAGTTATCTTTTTATGGCCGTGTGGGCAGAGATATGTTGTTTTACAGGTCAAGGGCTTTCTTCAGGAAAGATTTTGTTTGCTCAATTTTCCATGCAAATCATTTTAGTGTCAATGGAAACATCTGCAAGGTCAGCAAGTGTATCTGTAGGTAGAAGAGAGATGTGGACAGTTTATTACATTGTTCCATGCTGAAGGTACAAATCTAGCTACAGTGTAATCACGCACTTTAAAAGTATGTTTTAAATACCATTTTCCTGGTATGATGATGATGATGTAACAATTGTATTTCCACTTGACAGCCAGAACTTTCAGACTACAGCTTTTGTGATCATCTATTTGTGTGTGTGTGTGTGTGTGTGTGTGTGTGTGTGTGTGTGTGTGTGTGTGTGTGTGTGTGTGTGTGTGTGTGTGTGTGTGTGTGTGTGTGTGATGCAAAATATATTAATATAGAAACATTTTATTATATATTATAATTAAGGCTGTTTTTATGATATATATATATATATCAGTCTCTATGGTATACTGTCTCTATTCTGTTATATTTGAGGTATTATTCATCTCCATATTGCAAATAGTGACTGTGTTAAGATCAATACTTACAGGGTTAGTTGTTTGTTCAGATCACTAACCGTGTTATAGTGATCCCTGTCTTCGTAAACAACACTAAATATGTGTGTGAAATGAATGTGTATATTACAATGAGAAAAAAAAAAATAGTATTGATGTTTTCAAAACAAATTTATAAAATGGAAATAATTCAGGTAATGTTATATATTGGGGTGGTGAGGGCGCAGTGGATAAGACACATGCCCTTGGTGTGAAAGACCCGGGTTCGAATCCACTGTGAGACACCAATGTGTCCCTGAGCAAGACACTTAACCCCTAGTTGCTCCAGAGGCGTGCGACCTCTGACATGTATAGCAATTGTAAGTTGCTTTGGATAAAAGCGTGAGCTAAATGAATAAATTTAAATATAAAATATTTAGAGCTGGCCGAAATGTGGCATACAAAATGCCTCGATATACAGAAGAAATAACCGCTTAGATCAGTGAGGACGAGGAGTTCCCACACATTTAAAAATACATGAAGTTATAATGTGACAGCCTTTTGCTTGTTGATGTGAGATCATGATTATCTATTTAAGAGTTGAACGGTTAACCACACAAACTCAGTGAACCCGCAGATAAGCTAATTAAGTTTTTTACTGTGGATATGACAACAACAAACGGTGTTTATTGCATTTAATTTTTAGCTTGTTGGAGTAGTATAATATGTGTAGTTTACTTTCATATGACATTTTTATCTGATATCATAAAGATAAAATAAGAAATGCAGACGAGAGAGAGAGAGAGAGGGAGGGAGAGAGATGTGCATGGATAAGAATAAATCTCTCTATATATATTTTTTTACTATTTCTTATAAATTCAACATGCAAAAATGTCTTAAATAATTGTTTAAATATCAGAAAAGATTAATATTATCTTTATATTTGTTTTAGCTCAATACGGCTCTTGTTTAATTGATCTTTATGGAATTCCTTGCATGAGAAAATTCTCTATGTGCAGTCTATTTTCACCAGTCATGTTTCAAACATGTGAGTATATAATTAAACAGTAATTATAATAATACAATGCATGTTTATGTGATATAAATGTCTCTGATTTCATATTATTTCTGTTTCACTGAATTTCCAATAAAATTTGTAACTATTTCATAATGTCTCTCATGAGTTTTTTTTTTTTTTTCAAATGAATACCTAAATAGAAGTGTATAATATATATATATATATATATATATATATATATATATATATATATATATATATATATATATATATATATATATTAGGGCTGTCAAATGATTAATCATGTTTAATCGCATCCAAAATAAAAGTTTGTGTTTACATGTACATGTACTGTGTATAATTATGTTATATATGCTTTTTTTATATACATGCTTGTATATATTTAAGAAATATTTGCATGTATATACTATATATAGATTTATATATAATTCATATTATTTATAAATATACATATTTTATATATAAATAACACATTTTTCTTAAATATATAAATGCACGTGTGTACTTATATATACAAAATAATTTTACACAGTACAAACACATTTATTATGTTAACACAAACTTTTATTTTGGATGCGATTAATCGTGATTAATCATTTGACAGCCCTAAATATATATATATACAGTATATATATATATATATATATATATATATATATATATATATATATATATATATATATATATATATAGTTTACTTTTTTATTTAGTTTACATGTTTAATAAATGTATAAATATATATTAGGTGTTTACTGTAAAAAGAAAGTCTTACCATCTGTGACGTCATAATAGCAAATCAATTCAACCTAATTCATGGAATTATCAAAATAATAATTGCATTATTTATAATAATTCTATCCAGATAAAATACTTTTAAATACTAAAACCTATCTATTATTATCTGGATCAGTATAAAAGAAAATACCTCTTTTTTTTGTGATATGGCAGATTGTCCAAAGTACTGTTGCAATACAGAAAGGTGTATGGTTTGGGTGTGAATGTGCATAAATCAATCCCATCCTCACCTTTGACTGCACATTACTGCATATGTATATAACAGGATGGGAGGGAACTTCAGGTCAGTTATACTTCTAAAAATAGCTGTTAATCATTGAACATCATTTGCTTAGACCTTCTTGTCCCCATGGTGTCATTAATATGCTGTTATTGTAGAGTTTTATTGTAAGATTTAGCCATACACTGTCTTCTGAACTGTGAACGTTTTGTCAATAGAGGCAGACACTGCAGAGCCGGTGGGTGGAGCTTGACGTCCAGTTCCCCCTCGCTGGATGTAATGGGAGGAGCTAGATTGTCCGACCACACCCTAACCCTGCCGAACTGATTTCACTTTCACGTCTTGAGCAAATACACACAAAATTATGTCAAAATTCCAGTATTAACGTACACACAGTTGGTTATGTCTTAAGTGAACGTAAACATCAAGACAAGTCATCTTCATTTATATAGTGCTTTTAACAATGTAGATTGTTTCAAAGCAGCTTTACAGAAATAAACATATAATTTAAGGTAACAGAAATTGTTTTAAATTGTTTTGGCTTTATAGCGGTTCTTGAATAATGTTATTTCCAGCTAAAGTTAGTTTTGATTGATTCACTTCCAGCGAAATGATCATTTGTTATTAAATAAGGGGCCGCTAAGACGACGCCGTTCTCTCTAAACAGACTTTAAACTGAACCTGTGATAAACGCTGACGGCGTTCACTTGCGCATTAAGAACTGATTCTATGTGCTTTTGAATATATGTGCGCAGGTTTGTATTTCCTACAAACCATGCCTAAACAAACTACTTGTCTTGCCTATAAATTTTGATACAGAATTTTGTTTTATTTTATCACTTTGGCGTAGGTACGCAAACCGAATTTTCCCACAACGCTTTATCTGTAGAGTACGTGTGTCAATATTACGAATCCATGCATTAGATGTGACAGCAACCTTTTTTTCCTATGTTAATAATGTTAATCAAACAACAAAAGAGACAATCTCTCACTGATCCTAACTAGATAACTTCTGTAGCTTTAGTATCTGTGTGTATTTACTTTATACAGTAGGCTAATACAGTTTTCACAAGCACTGGAAATTACCTTTTACCTTTGTTCTCTTATTGTATTTATTTGTGCTATTGCTTGTTATTTGATTATTTGTTCTTATTTTATTATTGACTGTTTACTTAATTATCTTTAATATTTGAACTTTGTGTTAGTTAGGATGGTATTAGTTTTTGCTGTGATCGTAATTTGGAATCGAGAAGAATTGCCTAAAATGTTGGTATCGTAAGGTTATAGGTCAAAAACAATGAAAGCAATAACTTTATTTATTTATTTAGACGGGGCCAGTGAATGTCAGGGCAAATATCAGATCTAAAAAAAAAAAAATAATAGTTTTGAACCCTGAGTTAATAGTTTTGTTTTTTAGTATAGTTAATTTAATTTATAAAAACAATTGTTGTATTGACTATTATATTACCAATTTAAGTAGCGGTATTCTACTTTTCACTTCGGCTATTAGATATAGGCTAGTAATGTAGAGCTGCCGATTTGAAGAGGCAATCGTCTCCACACATTCTCACTGAGGGCTGACCGTCTCTAGAATAGAATAGAATAGAATAGAATAGAATAGAATAGAATAGAATAGAATAGAATAGATATTTCTAAAGTTTTACTGATGCAGAGAGAAAATACAGGATACTGTTTAGCTATTTTGCATTGTATGTGCCTGTGCTGCACTGAGTGCGGTGCGGTGGGGTGAAGTGAAGTGAGGTGAGGTGAGGTGAAGTAAAGGAGCACCCGCTCTGGACTTTAGAGCAGTGACACGCGCAGGTTCTCCCGCTGCAGGAGTATATAAGACACCTGTGCACCTCCTCCACAGGTAGATCCTGGACTTACATCCACACACTCACAGCACAGGTAGGAACATCGCTCTAAAATGCTTTTGTATGTGGATTTGAGGCTCTTGGTCTGCTTTAACCTGTTTCTGGGCCCGTGTTTAGTGATCTGGGTGTATCAGAGCAAGCATGTGCTCACAGCTGATGAGTTTTTAATCATGAGTGTCAGGGAGTGAATAAACGGTTGCTTAATGCTCTGGTGGAGATGACAGAATATTAAACGCATGTGAGATATGAACACATCTACCACAATCCCAGCAGCAGGTGAGCCAATCATGAAGACTAAATCTCTGCTGTTTAACAGAGAAAGAAAGAAATACTTTTACTTGTTTACTTTTCTTTACATAGCTATACTTTAAGTTGTTTATTGTTTGTTATTACTACTTTCTAAATAGAAAATAACTTTTTTACTTTTATTTTTCTTGTTTATTGTTTTCATCAATTGTTTTTTACTTTTATATTTACATATTTACTTGAAGCTGTTCATTGTTTGTAATCACTGATTTCAAAATAGAAAATATTTGTACATTTATTGTTTTTTTCTTGTTTATTCTTTTCATCACTGCTTTACAAAAAAAAGAAAGACTAATTACATGTTTACTTTAAGCTGTTTATTGTTTGTAATCACTGCCTTATAAATCAGAAATAAAGATTTTTTTCTTTTACTTAGAAAAAAAGAAATTTTACTTAAAAAGAAAGAAAGAAAGAAAGAAAGAAAGAAAGAAAGAACTTAGAAAAGAAGGAAAGAACTTTTACTTAGAACAAAAGACAGAAATGCAGAAAGAAATGCAGAAATGCAGAAATGGAGAAATGCAGAAAGAAATACAGAAAGAAATGCAGAAAGAAAGAAAGAAGACTTCACTGATAATGTGTGTTGTGTGTGTGTTGTAAGGAAAGGCAATGGCCCCGACCGCTGAGGCTCATCTCGCCACGCCGCCGGAACTCGGTACGTGTCCCGTATAAATCCACTTCCACTTCCACACCGGGGCGCACTTCCTTCCTCCCCTTTTCCCTTTCCCTGCTTTCTTCCTCTCATGCGGTCGGCATGTCTTTACTCTCACAGATGCAGACCGCCCGGTCAAAGATGCGAACCAACCCGAACCTCTGCATTACACGAGGGCAGAAGAGTCCGGGTCCGAGCCGGAGGAGGAGGAGGAGGACCCGTGGGATCTTCCAGAGCTCCGGGACACCGGGGAGAAGTGGTCCGGTAAGAGCAGAGCCGAGCAGCGCGCACGAGCAACCGGACTGAACTGAACCCAGCGCGCGCCTCACACTCTTTGTGTGTGTGTGTGTGTGTGTGTGTGTGTGTGTGTGTGTGTGTGTGTGTGTGTGTGTGTGTGTGTGTGTGTGTGTGCAGATCTCGACACGAGGGGGAAAGTTCTGCGCGTTCTGAAGTCCATCGTGAAGTTCGTTCTGCTGGTCGGTTTGCTGTATGTGTTCGTCTGCTCTCTGGACATCCTCAGCTCCGCTTTCCAGCTGGTAGGAGGTAACTATACACTTTCTTTAACTTTAACTTAAACTTCAGAACTTTTTTTTTTTCTTTTAAAATAAGTAAGAGCGAGAGTGAAATTGTGCTGTAGCCTACTATAAACTACACTGTCGTATAATGCGAAAAGGTGTTTTGGTGCACTGGGTGTTGAAACGATGCATTCTGACCCAACCTGTGTGTGTGTGTGTGTGTGTGTATAATAACAATGAAGAAATAAACACTTGTCTTTTACTGGAATATTTTCTAGGAATAGATAAATGTTTGTTTGTTTCTGCAACATAGACATGCATATAGATTTTTCTCCCTAATTTGTTTTGCCATTTGATTCTGAAACGCATTACATATAAACTGCATTGTGCGCTGCGCTGGCATTTAAAGTCCACCCTGTAGTCAATTTTATCCATTAAAATTAATCTTCAATTCCCAAACTGACACATTTAAACGTTTTTTAACTTGGGGAAAAAAACTTTCATGGCTTAAAATAGCTTGACTGTAACTCTACACCCTTGCCTTATTTAGGATACGCGGTTCTATGAATATGTAAATGAGCCCCGCCTCCACGCACTCACTCAGCTCAGAGATCCACTCGATGACAAATCAAACGTTGATCTGATTGGTTACACCAATAGACATAAACAATATTAAAAGCTTGATTTGCATTTTTTTTTAATTACTTGATATTCTCTCACTTTATCAATATCACCCTGCCTGTCCTACGCTGAAAAGTCATTCTATAAAAAAGCTGCTTTTTAAAGAAGTTCTTCAATGAAAATAATAGTTATTAAGGGTAAAACATTATTTCAGTTTTCTTATATAAATAGTCTTGTATAAACAATTCTTATTTATTCTAATTCTTATTTTAATTTAGATTAGAGTATTTAAAAAATGTGAATCATTTATTCATCTAAATACTTTTAGGACAGTGGCCCTTTCCATAGAAGTGTACTGACTTGTTTCACTTTTAATACTTTTTTACTACTATGCTGTGTAACTCTACGATGTTGTCCTTTCTTTTCTGTAGAACTATTTGGCCTATTTATTAACTTAAGAACTCTTCTATGCTTTACTAAACTATAAACGTAGGCTACTCTATACTCTATTCAATCATTGAAACACAAGCAATAGGATATTAACAGTGTTGAGTATAATGTGTTGACAAGTAATTACTGTAATTTAATTACTTTCCCTTTACTCTTAATTTTTCTTTTTACTTATTTTATTCATCAGAATTACTTCTGATGTAATTGCAATGAATACTGTTTTAGACTATATACAATTCTAAATAAGTGGGTTTAACATCAAAATGTAACATCTAATGTTAAAATGTATGTTTTTAATGTCCCTTAAATACTTTGGTCAGTTCAAGAATAATTTAAGCAATTGTATATGATTTATTTTGAAAGAATTAAGAATCTATCCTTGTATTGTTCAGCTGCTCAAGGTTGATATGGGATTTAGAAAGTAATAAGTAATGCATTCTTTTTTAAGAGAGTAATTAGTACAGTAATCTAATCACACTGTTGAAGATGTCATTAGTGCAACCCTGTATCACATGAAAAACGTTCTGAGGAAACTATTTTGCAAATCGCAATTACGTTACATGCCAACATATAAGCAGTGCTATTACGTTGGTCCTTAACCTAATATAGCCAATCTATTGCAGTGCTATTACGTTGGTCCTTAACCTAATATAGCAGCCTGGTCTCATTGTTAATACGTAGGTATTAATACGTTATTTTCAAAGATAGAAAACCTAAACATATCCATTTTATACAGAGTATAAAAAGGATCAAACATAATGGACAGAGATGTGTAAATTAGGTAAATGGCAGTTTTATAGCATTAAAATATATTTTGAGCCACTAATCCTACTCCTACCCCTAAACCTACCCATAACCATTCATTAAAACTACGTAGGCTAACACAATTATGAAGAAAAAAACATAACAGACAGACAAGTATACATTTCACAATAATTTATTTATTGCGAAAATGTCAAAACCGGTAACGTTAACATTACCAAAAGTCGTTCACATGATGATGCGTTGCAGTTGCAGTCCTCTCTGGCAGTATTATAGTAGTTGTGTATGAGGTACAGATCAGAATTTAAGATATTAACGTTAATCCATGAAAATGTTAATCCGATTTCGGTTCGCTCTCTGAAGGCGCGCGCGCTTCTCCATTTCAAATGTACTACACCGACTGAAACACGGCATGTCGCAATCTGTGACGAAGCAGGCGAGAGCCAATGAGCGTTTGATATCACGGCCGTAAAACATGTCGTAACGCTTCTTGAAGGCGCATTTTTTGAATTTGAATTCATCACCAGCGCGGGATAGATTTGACGTTTGCGGTCGCTGCTGAGAAATGAAGATGAAGATCACTGGATAAAAGGCTGAATTTGGATCCGTTTCTTGCAAACAACGTATGGATTCTAGGATTTAGATTACATCAAGCTAATAAAATGCATGTCTTTTGTGAATGTATCAGTATGTTGTGTTTTATTGGAGAAAATGCTTTTTGTGTAAATACACTAAATACTACAAAATGGTTAAACGATTAAACAAGGTATTTTTAAGGTTAAAATTGTATTAATTTTTAACACCACGCAGGCTAATCCTCCGAAACGAGTTTGCTGCAGAAGGCACGAACAGAGCGAAATGTTAATATTTATGAGTATGGCCTATTATATTAATAAATGCGACTGAAAACTTGATAAGACAGTTGAATGCTATAGAGTCAAAACATTAATGCCACGATTATGCATAAATAGTAATACGTACAAATTTCTACGTCGGTAGATTTGTTCATACGTAAATTATGTTCAGTACAAACGTAATATAGCACTGCAATAGATTGGCTATATTAGGTTAAGGACCAACGTAATTGCACTGCTTATATGTTGGCATGTAACGTAATTGCGATTTGCAAAATAGTTTCCTCAGAACGTATTTCATGTGATACACGGTTGCATTAGTAACTACTTTGGTAACACTTTAGAATACCGTTCCTTCATTAATGAACACCTACTCAGGAACAAACGAGTAACACTAACATAGTAACTATTAACTAACAAGAAACTCTGATTAATGAATTAGTAAGTAATAGTCGAATATGGTGGTTCACTATTAGCTACACAATAACTACTGTTTTCCATATACCTCACTGAAGACTAGGAACTACTGTATACAGGTTCATAATTATTAATGCATAATGTATAATATAAGGTAATGAATTAAATAGATAAAGTGTTACTACAAAGTATACTAATGATTTGGATCAGTATTCTAATGTGAAAAGCATGATATTGATATATGCAAGTTATTGTAAGCTTTTGAGGTTTTTGTACGATTTTGGATAGTAATGACTCAAGTGTTACTACATCTTTCTAAAGGAACTACTAGTTATGTGGATCAGTGTCTAAAGTGCAGATCATGGGAACACACTAGTAATGACTCAAGTGTTACCAAATCCACCAGAAGGAACTATTCAAAATCTTACAAAGAACTCAAAAGCGTACAATGACTTCAGTCAATATTAGGTAGTTATCCTGTTTTTCACTTTACTGATCCAAATATGTAAGACTTCAGTCATTACTAGTGGGTTACCGTTACTTTTTATTATAAATGATGCATTATTCATGTTAATTCTGAACCTGTACATAGTAGTTATCTGGGAGGTATGAAAAAATAGTAGTTACTGATTAGCTACTAGTGAACTACCACATTGATGATTACCTACTAATTTGTTGATCAGAGTTTCTTGTTAGTTAATAGTAGGTACTTATAGTGTGTTACTGTGTATTTATTCAGTAATGAAGGAACAGTATACTAAAGTGTCACCAATACTTGTAAATACTTTTTGTGCACTTACCCAACACTGGATAGTAATCATATTTTACTCTGTTGAAACTATATTTGTCAACCAAGGTGGGGAAAAGTTTTTTAAGTGTTTAATCTTTTGTAGGTTGTAGGTGAACATGTACTTCAAACAAATGGCACTTTATCAAAGCGCACATCAGTTTAACGTGGTTAATGTGTAAAAGAGTCGTGTTATCTGCGCACAGAAATAGATGTGCTGTGGTTCTGTCTCTGTGTGCAGGGAAGGCAGCGGGCGATATCTTCCAGGACAATGCGGTCCTGTCGAACCCGGTGGCTGGGCTGGTGATCGGGGTTCTGGTCACTGTTCTGGTTCAAAGCTCAAGCACCTCGTCCTCCATTGTGGTCAGCATGGTGTCATCTGGATGTGAGTGTGTGTGTGTGTGTGTGTTTCTGACTCGTGCTCATACAGATATCTTCTCCCCTCATGATAAGCACCTCCATGTAACAACAGTAGCACAGATTGTTTCAAAGTAAAAAGAAATCGATATCCACGCTGTAAAGTGTGCAGCCGTTACCTTAACACACCTCCACCTGAAACGACTCTTGAAAATGACATTCATTTGTTCATTGTAACACGTTCACGTGCGTTCTGTTGTATTAAGTGTTTCATCTCAATGACTAGTTGAATTGTATTGGTGTGTCGTACACTCCCGTTGGGGTCAGTGAGATATTTTAGGAAATTAATACTTTTATTCAACAACAATGCGTTACTTATCAGAAGTGACAGTAAAATACATTTATAACATTTGTCAGAAGTGACAGTAAAAGACATTTATAATGTATTCATATTATAATGTATCATTTGTAATTTCAAATTAATGCTCTTCTCTTGACCTATTCTATGCTTTTCAACACTGATAATAATAAATATTTCTTGATCATAAAATCCTCATATTAGAATGATTTCTGAAGGATCATGTGACACTGAAGACACTGAAAATCCAGCTTCGATCACAGGAATAAATGAGTTATAATGCAATAGGAAAGTCATTTTTAATTGTAGTAATATTCGTTTTTTTTCTGTATTTTTGATAAATGCAGTCTTGGTGAGCATAAGAGACTTATTTCAAAAACGTTTTTCAACTTCTGAATGGTATTGTAAATATAATTGTTCACTGTTTCAGTGTTGGAGGTGAAGTCAGCCGTGCCGATCATCATGGGTGCCAATATCGGCACTTCTGTGACCAACACCATCGTGGCCGTGATGCAAGCAGGAGACCGCAATGAGTTTCGCAGGTAAACCCAACTGTGGATAATGCTTTGTGTTCGTGTTAAACAGTGTTCCCACACTAATGGGCAACATAAAAGTTCATCAAGGTTTAAAACTCTGATGTCCAGGCCTGGAAAAGTCACGTAAATAAGCGAAATCTTATTTCTGTAGTGCTTTGCTGTATATAATTGATCACCTATATATTGCTGTTTGTGAGTTTTTGTCATTTTTAAAAGGGTCATGACATTAGAAATCAAATTTGCCTTGGTCTTTTTACATATAACAGGTCTGTGTACCTGTAATAAAACATCCTGCATCCATTTTCAGAGCTTAAAATTAAGCTCCAAAAACTCTCGTTTTGATATTGCGGGATCTGTGACGTCACACAGGAAAATACATTTCTACATGAAACTTCATCTCATCCTCTTTAGTTCATTGTATTAAACTTCATCTCCTCATATGGTGATCGTATTTACGAGTTGAACGCACTTGAACGCCACCACAATGTCGTAAATACCAGTGGGGAGCTCGGGATTATCTCTAAGCCCCGATCTTTCCGAGTTGTGGGCGTGTCACTGAGAAACATGGCGGAATACCACAATCCTTAAATATTATGCAGTGATATTGTCAAGGTTTTCTATTTACAGCGCAGTTAAGCAAATTGCCTGCACAGATGATGTGATGGCATTATAATATATATAACAATGCTCCAACGATAAAGTTGGCAGTGGCTTCATAAATGAATTAAAAACATAAAAAAAACTAAGTACATCCGATGCACATTTCTTTGTTCTTAATTTTCTAGAACAAGAGTTTAAGAACCTTACTGTATTTTTGTGTAATTAATTAAGAGAAAGTACTCCGCCATCTTACTCCGACGAAAGTGACTGGAACGCACTGCCGTCGTAAACACGACTTCCCACCTCGTACGTACGAACTTCCCCAGGAGGACTTGAACGCACCAATAGGCCCTACACCACTGGCGTTCAGTCTCTGCTGACATGTTCTTACAACGGATGTGAGCGTCACGCTTGCATCAAAAGCAAATAAAACCCATTATAATCACTGACGCTGTCTACACTGGATAGAGTATACAGACGTGTGTTCAGTTTACTCCACGCTTGAGTCTGCCAACAACTGGACAAATGGAAGAGTGAACTGTTCATTTTCGGTCAGTTTAAAGAGGTAATTTGCTGATTTCCGAACAGACGTCCAGCGTCAGAAACAAGTGGATGGTTTAATTTAATGGCGTCCTGGATCTCGTCTGAGGATTAAATGTTTGTTCGGAGCATTTTGTTTTGTAATCGAGGCGCAGTGTAATGGAGAGTTCGCAGAGAAACTTGTTTCCAGCTGTGTTGAATCTGACAGCAGCTGCATCACAAAACCCAAGTAAACGATTTCATAATGCTTTCTCTGTAAACAACGGTTTTATATGGATAATGTTTTCAAAACACTTACTCGTGTGCAATAGCAAGTGGGCATTGATACTGTTTCTTAGGCAATGACGTTAGCCAATCATAACCATGGCTGTTTGCTGACAAGCCTTAAAGGAGCAACGTCTTAAAAACTGATCATTTCAGACAGAGGGTCAGAGTGAGGGTTAAAAAAAAATTTCCACACATGTATTTTGTGCACAAAATGTATAAATGAACCTCAAGGAACATATGAAAATATTAAAACGAATCAATGTCATGCCTTCTTTAAACATGCCTCCAAATGAGTGTGATAACATCTGTTGAGGGTCTTATTGGATTCATTTGTATACTAATACACAAAATTTGCCTTAAGATAAAGGGGTGCAAAAGTAGCAGTGATGTGGCTCTTTTTCAGCCACTTTGAAGTTACTTGCTGAAGGAAATGGGGCTGCACATCTGAGAAATGGGATTTGACATTAATTCTGTGTGGTTCAGGGCATTTGCTGGTGCTACGGTCCATGACTTCTTTAACTGGCTGTCTGTCCTGGTGCTGTTGCCTCTGGAGTGGGCCTCAGGATTCCTCTACAAGCTCACCGAACTTGTGATTGACTCCTTTAACATTCAGAGCGGCGCAGACGCTCCGGAACTGTTAAAGGTCATCACTGAACCCCTCACCAAGAACATCATTGAGGTGAGGTCAACATCAGTGCTTCTGAAGTAGACCTGTTGGTTACGTCATCTGTATCGGGCAGCTGATCATATAAGCTCCTTTGCTGCCACTCCTTTGCATAAACATCTAGTTTTGTCATTGTTATTGTCCCATAAAGTAATGCACAACTAGTTTTTTTTTTTAGAAGTAGTTAAAAAACCTTGCTGTGTTTAGTAGAAAGGGTACATCACCATTTTAAGGCCCCGATATACTACAAGCGGAATTGAAGAAAGAACTGGTCATTTCGAGAGAGAATAAATCAGGCCAAAACAAAGTTTGTTTCAGCTTGCCAAAGGTTTGCTTTGGCTGGTAAATGCTTTCGAACTACCATTGGTCCGTGGTGATGCTGTAAGAGGTGGGTGTGGCTCTGAGGCTCCGCCTTCTTTGATGTGAATTTAATTAATTTGTCTGTTCAGTCCGTCGAGCTCAAACGTCTACAAGTTATAATAACACTGGAGAGTCGCTTTTATAGTAGAAACTGAAGTTGTTATTCTACTTGAAAGAGATACTTGCACTGTTTTTTATATTTAATACTGTAAAGCTGCTTGAGTTTAAGGAATCTATTGTATAAAGTGCTATTTGATCTATATTTGACATCTTTTTACCCCTTTATAAGAACGAAAAAGATATAAAAACGGACTGTATATCAGGGCCTTTACTCCACCAAAGTGACATAAACACCCCTGACATCATAATTACAACTTCCCAACTTGTAAATACGAACTTCCCAAGAGGACACACCAATATTTCTGTTGCAATACATTGGGTGGTTCAAAATCTGACGCCTCATTTTTTTTTACCCCAAAAGTGTATTTAGATAATTGAATATCTAATGATCTTTATGAACTTGCTTTGCTCTCTACTGTATGCTCCCTCAAGTATCTTTATTGAGAAGCTTTTTTCCTCTTGTTCTTCCAGCTGGACACCTCTGTGATCCGTGACATCGCCACTGGAGACCCTGCGGCCCGGAACAAAAGTTTGGTCAAGATCTGGTGTAAAACGCAAAAAGTCACGGTGAGAGAACTGAAAATGGGTTGAGTCCAGTCCAGCTTCCCACTATTTATCGTCAGTCACCAGATTAGGCTGTTAAAACATGAGGAAATAGGATTTATCATACTGACGGGAATTCAAAAGAGAAACATTGGGTCTATTTTTGTATATACAAGTCAAATACAGATATGCAAGACTTTTATCTAAATTCAGGAGGTTAGGAGATAACAGATACCTTAGGTGTTGCTCTGTTTCGAAACTTAGAACTTAGAACTTTTAAACTTTGAACGTAATTCAAAAAGTGATCCTAATGCACAGCACACAGAGACTAACGCTGCATCCAAAATCAAATACTTCCCTACTATAAAAGTACAGTAACAGTTTGTCAAATGAAGTATGTCCAAATGCAAAGTATTTGAAAAACAGTTGGTGAAAAGTCCCTGGATGACCAACTACTTCTGGTGAGATTCTAAAGTGTGTATCTGATGGCGCAGCCATCTTTAGAAAATTGTCTTTGAACTTATGATTTTTGGTCACTCTGTATATTTCTATGGCATTGCTGTCCAGGAGTAATGGTGCAGGTATGATGTCACTTTGCGAGTTAGCATTTTAACACTTCCGGTTGCATCGTCCCGAAGTCAATGGGGTTTTTGAATGGGGTTTTGGTTGAATGGCTGAAATAAGGTCTGTGGTGAACACAAGCTCAAGACACTTTCACGTTTTATTCTACGATGTAAAATACATCAGTATTACCCCACTCATGATGTTTTTTAAGTTGTCACGTGTCTTGAAAAAGGCGGTTGCTAACAAGTGGCTAATGGGACTACAGAGGCTGTCGAGGAGATTAAACATCATCACGCTGAACAAGAAAACTTTTACAGCCTCATTATGCTCATAATTGTGCTCTTATAAAGTATTATAACTCAAACGTACTGGGAAAATGTTTTTAGATAAGAACTGAAAGAGTTGTGGGAGCTTAGTGATGGTGACGTTGAAGTCGTGGGACCGTGGTGTGGTTTGTTTATAGCCTTTAGCTTTTTACTTCAGGCGACTGCATTTAAAGCTGCATAGCTTCAAAATTCATAAAAGTTGTGTTCATCTGTGATAATTATCTTGATGGACAAAACGTGTGTTAAACGTTTGTTGACTACAGAGCTTGTTTTTTGCGATAATCCAAAAGCCTATGGAAAAATCCTATTGGGTTTTTGTTGAGGGAACCAGTTTGATGCGAACGGCCGATTGGCCTACAAAGTGGCATCACACCTGCACCACTCTATATGCATAAATATACACACCACACACATATTGTGTAAAATAGACAATTTTTTAACTATTTTCATTGACACGTTTTAGTATTAAGTATAGAAATGCCAACTACTTGGCATATATTAGTATATATATTGGCATATATTGGCATATATACATTGGCATATATTGGCATATATACCGTAATACGTTCTGTGTGTATTTGTTAGATAGCCAGCCAGGACAAAAGCTTTAAATACTCTCTCGTATGTGAGGTTTCAGTCTGAGGATGTACTCTTCGTCCATTTCAGAACCTTGTGAATATAACAGTCCCTGGATTTGCAAACTGCACCCCTGATGCTCTCTGCTGGACTGAGGGCAACACGGTCTGGACTCAAAAGAACCAAACAGAAACGCTCAACTTAAAAAAATGTGAGTGTCTCTACATTGTTTGATGTGGATCTTGTAGCAACCAGCACAGGATCTTCCTGGATCAACAGCTAAAGCCTAAAATCAGTCCATTTCCCGTTCTCTTCCTTGCATAGTTCACTTATTTTAGCTTGAAGCCATTGATTCACTCTAACAGTCATGAATACAATGGCTTCTCTTAAATGCTGAGGGAGATCTTAGCTTCACCTTTCCCCCTATCCCATCCATCTACTCTACCTTTTCAATGGGGCTATTCTTCATGACAGCCGAGGCCAGCGTACCTGAACAAAGGACTTTTCCTCTGGGTATAAATGTGGGTGATTTAAATCAATGCTAGCAGTTAGATAGCATGTTGAAATTCCAGCCTTGACTTGGTTGAGTGGACTCGAGTATTTAATCAGAGTCCTTCAACTGTGAAAGAGTATGCTTGGCTCTTTAAGGAGAACCTCAGTCCAGCACTTCTCAGACTGAGAATGTGTAAAACATTTTCAGTAAACTATATCAGGGGTTTTCAAACTGATTTCAATGACCCCCAAATTTGTTAATGCCCTTGCAAGGAGCGACCTTCTTAAAACACCAAGGCAGCTATATATGGTATATTTCTTGGTTGTTTTTAATAAATTTTTACACAATTTGGAGTGTCTAACTAAATCCCTCTAGCTCTACCAACTGTTCAAAGTTGCAGTAACTTTTATGCTTATAACCTTTGAACTGTAAGGGCAAGAAACTTCCCCTCTGGTTCCTTGCCTCAAGACGATTCAATTGCATTCACCATGACCATTTTTCAGCCATTTTTCATTTTAAAAATCTGCTTTTTTTACTTTTCCTTTACAGTTCTTCCGATATACAAAAAAAAAGTTATGAAAAAAGCGTTTTGATAAACCTAATCACTCTCAAGTAACGTGCAACCGATTTTGACGAAGAAAACGGCAAATTGGATGCTATATCCAATAACTGTCTACAACATCTAGACTATATCTCTATATTGAGACAAGTCTTGGTACGTCATCACAAGCATGACCTGAGGCTACATTCAGGGTTTCGGCACTGCGCCAACTACTGGTCAAGAGATATGAAAATGGCTATTTTTGCTTCTAACGTCTGAACTGTTTGCACAAATCATAAAACTGGTCTCTTTTAATTCAGTGCAGCATGCCGAATCGAATGATACCCAATTATCCCATATCTGCCCGTTTGAAATTCGTTATAAAATGCTGCATTTTTAAGAACGCATTAGTTACAAAACTTGGTCTGTGTCATCAGGACTGTGCCATGAAGGTACTCAACGTTTCTGGCCTGGTCAATTGGTAATGACATTTTTTTAATTTTGCCTATTTTAATGAAACTAATCTTGATAGATTCCTTGTCACTGCCATACTGAGAACAATGACACCAATTATGCCTTATTTGCTCGAACTTGCTGTCTGCCGTTTAGAATCTTTTTTTTTTTTTTACTATTAGACCATTAGTCTGATTTTCACAAAAATCGGCACAGGGCTGAGTTTCCCGATAACGTTGTCTCTTAGCGCGCTACGAAGACTCTTAAGGTATAACTTAACTGAAGGTATACCATTTCTAGGCGTGTTCCCCGAACTATACCTTAGAAAGCTGCTTAAGATATACCTTCTTACGTGCGACGTTACCGGGTGCTGTCCGTGGCGATGGTGCTGAATCTGTTGATATCGATGACTCGAGAATCAATTATTCTCTCGTGCAGGGGCTGTTTATGTGAGAAAGTGCTGTTCTTTATAAAATAAGCACTTCAGAAATATTTGAAATTGCATTTACTAGGACTCATGGGATATTATAAAAAATAATCCAAACTATAACAGCCTTTAATAGCCTTGCCTACATATTTTAAAATTGTATCATATAATGCTGCCAAAATAACCATTACAATTTTTTATGTGCTTTCTTCTCTTTCCCATTTTTGTTCGCTGAGGTGAGCTGCGATGAAATATTGCTCTTGTAAATACTTTCAAACATTTCAGTAATAAAAGTGTACGTCACTTAGCTACGGTGCTCGGCAGTGATCAAAAAGGATTTAAACAGTGAATTTTTAATCTCTTCTTGTAAACTCAGAGATATGGATTCAGACGGCAATTAAATTACCACATGACCTGTTGGTCAAAAATCAGTAATTTGGACAGAGATTTTTACGCGGGTTGGGTGAGAAAAAACACTGATATTATGGATTCGGACGGCACTAAAATGACTTACCCCTGTAAATGTTTACAATATTAGCGTCCAAATAGGACTTAACTGACAGTAGCCTATGCTTTCACTAGCCTTTAAAAGCGCTCTTTAATTAAAATAAATTTATAAAATTTTATTATATATAATAGGCTAATATAATTAAAATTCTAACAACAATCAATGTAATGCCAATTTTATTCTTTGCATGAAAACACTTGAATTAGCCTAATTGAACACTGTCTGTGTGTATTAAAACTTCAGAATTATATTCATATAGACCTTTAACAGTGATAAGGTAAAGCTAAGAGTGGTCCAGACCAACCTTCCGAAAGTATGACTTACAGAAGGTATACTTAACTAAGAGCGTTTCGGGAAACACGTATTAACGATAAGGTACAGCTTAAGGTGTAACTTAAGAACGACGTAGCGTTAAGAAGGTTTCGGGAAACTCAGCCCTGATCATCTTCAGACAATTCTGACAAAAAGCTATTAAAAGCTTTTCGATTGACCAAACCGTTCTTGAATAACGCATCAACAAATTCGATGGCCTGGTGCCAAGCTGATTCTGAGGCTGTAACTCCGCAACGTTTGGCATATTGACACTGAACTTTGTATGTGTTATTGTGTCCTCACACTACCACACAACATGGTCAAAAGTGATAAGTAATTGAATCATATTACAAGTGATTGTATTTGTTAATAAAAAATTAATAAAAAATTCTGCCATTTTGACTAAAATATTCTAAAAAGATATTTTAGTTGCTCAATGTTGCATGACAAACCAACCAACCCAACCGGTTTTCTAGCCGAGAAGCGCCCCCAAATCCTCTAAAACTGATGCAAACCAACATGATTCCCCAACCTGTTTCATGAACGTTGCTTTATATTTCCGTAATCTCTGACAGAGTCGTCCTCATCTCTCTCTTCAGGTACTCACATGTTTGTGTTCGCTGATCTACCTGACCTGGCCGTGGGGTTGATTTTGTTGGCTCTGTCATTGCTGGCTCTCTGTACGTGCCTCATTCTGATCGTGAAGCTGCTGAACTCCATGTTGAAGGGTCAGGTGGCGGTCGTCATCAAAAAGGTGCTCAACACAGGTGAGTCAACATCAGAGATTAATCTTCTGCTGATAAGCTCTACTTCTAATTGCTGATATCAACCTGTGATACACGCTCTTGTGACTTTTCCAATGGAGGTTTTCAGAGTTGAAGACAAAGACACATGTGGCAAATATTTGACCCTGCTATAAAAACATACATGTGGTAATTCTTCCCAGAATTCCATCTCAGCACATTCCTGTAGGTGTAGTGCATACTGTAAGTGTGTGAGCATGTATCCTGTCATATGATAGTCAGCACAGGTGATTCAGTCCTGCTGCCTGATGAGCTGAACAGGAACATTATCTGAGCCTGAGTGTGTCTGAGTGCCACAGGTGTGTGTATGTGCAGGTGCTGTTGCCATCAGAGGACACTCGGGTACATCCACCTACTGTACTTACAGTTTAACTAATGCAACCATCAACTAACCCTAGCCCAACAACTAACAAATGATGAGCCCGACTAATTAATCTAGCCTTTTTAGCTTTACTATTTTAGCGGATGAGTTAAGAGTCATTGACTGAGTTTGGAAAAGCATATTTCCGCTACAGGGGATAAAGAGTAATAATAATAGTATGCTATTCTGAATTCTGCCATTGTCACGATATGATCCTCCCTCATCAATCCTACGCATTTGGCCCCTAAGAGGTAGCCATTTAAAATGCCAATGAACAAAATCACTTTTATGAAGGTTTGCTGTGTAAAGGCCCTTTCACACCAAGGACTTTAGCTATGAATGTAGTAATCGTTCTAATTATATGAGAATAGTGAAGTCCACACCATTACACAGAGGAACGACATCACTGGGATGACTTTTCTTTTTAGCTCATGAATGATACCATGAATGATGCTCACTGCACCATTGACAGCCAATCAGAATCCACTTCATATAATAATAATAATAATAATAATAATAATACATTTTATTTATAGGCGCCTTTCAGAACACTCAAGGTCACCTCACAGAACAAAATGAAACAGTACAGCAATAAATCTATAAAATTAACAACTATAATTACATTGCATAAAATCATGGTACATAACAAAAATAAAAAAAATAAAAAATTGAAAAAGAATGATCACGTGGGATATGGGATATGGGATAAGCGGGATTTAAAAATGGAAAGCGAGTCACTGTTGCGGATGTCTGGTGGAAGCGGGTTCCAGAGACGAGGGGCTGATATAAAATAAAAGGAATAAAAGTGGTTAAGAAAACATGTACACCAGTTAAAACTCTATTATACATAAAATCATTGTAATAAAGCGGTAAAACATGTCTCTTATGTGACAGTGTCACAAGGAAGAAATCTGATTTTGTGTTAAATTTTATAATTAAACCAACAGTCATTTTATACAATATTTTTTATGGTTAAGTGCCAACACTTTGTGGTCCAAAGGTGGTAGGATTTGTAACAAATTCACTAACTTTTAGTTTCAAGTGTTTGTTTTTTTTCATACTAAACATATTGTTCAATGTCCATGACCTTTCTAATACGGCTTTAACTGTTGCCAGATTTCCCCTTCCCCTTCGCCTGGGTCACGGGATATCTTGCCATCCTTGTTGGAGCGGGAATGACCTTCATTGTTCAGAGCAGCTCGGTCTTCACCTCAGCCATCACTCCACTAGTCGGTCAGTAGAGAAACCCTTTAACTGCCTACAAGTACATCTGCAGGTCTTCATGCTGGCATTAGTCATATTGATCAAAATGCTGGAGGTTGAGTCACTATTGCATTTGACCCAAGAAAATAAGTCTACTTAGAGATTTTACCTAGCATTTCAGAGACTGCATGTATCCTCGGTAAAGGCAATTTAATGACTGATTGATTGATAGAAGTTAACTTTAATTCAACAAGGGCACATCAAATAGATCAAAAGTGACAGTAAAGACATAATGTCACAAAAAGGTTTAGATTTCAAATAAATACTGTTCTTTTTATCTTTCTATTCATCAAGAAATATATCATGGTTTTCACAGAAATATTAAGTATCACAGTTTTCAACATTTATCAAATCCTCATATCAGAGTGATTTCTGAAGGATCATGTGACAGTGAAGACTGGAGTAATGATGCTGAAAATTCAGCTTTGATCACAGGAATGAATTGCATTTTAAAATATATTCACATAGAAAACACTTCACAATATTTATGTTTTTACTGTATTTTTGATCAAATGCAGCCTTGGTAATTATTAAGTGGATTACATTTAAGATGATTTAGTCTGTGACGCATTTGATTGTTGATGATTTCTAATTATAAAAACAGTTGAAGATCATAATAAATCATTTGTGAATAACCTAATGATCCAATCATTCTTCCCACCACTGCTGTATATTCTGACACTCTTGCTAAGTGGGTAAATGTTATTTACTTAAGCCTTGGTGCCTTTTTCTTTTTCAGGTATTGGTGTCATAAGCATCGAGAGGGCTTATCCACTCACGCTGGGCTCAAACATTGGCACAACGACCACTGCTATTCTAGCTGCTTTAGCCAGTCCTGGAGAGACACTGGCTAACTCACTACAGGTTTGTTACTGTCCCGCTGGGACAATAAGAGGGGTGAAAATGACAGTTCAGTACATACCTCGGTATTGATGTCACGGCTTGGTATCTTTTCAGTAGAGCAGTGGGAAAAAACAAAGCATAATAAATAGTTAATAAACAGTTTACTGAGCAAACTTTGTCTATCTTTAAATAAAATAGTCAATAATGCTTCATTTGACAACAACAAACCGTTTATGGTGCTTTGTAATTTGGGGAAGAGATTTGAAGTTCTTACACTTCATGAAAATTTTGTATTGTAATAATTTGTAATAATTTAGAGTAAAGGTCCTTGCACACTCAGTCCCCCAACCTGAGAAATGTTTGTATGCGTTTTTTCATATTCGTCATTCAGTGGCACTGAATTGTCAAAACACCTCTCAAAAAAATTGCGGATGAGAATTTCTGGACCTTAAAGGTTACAATTATTGTGTTGCTATTCTAATCCACTCCGTCTATTTTTGTGTCAGTTTCTCACTGAATTTCGTGACCTTACGAGGTGCTGTTGTCACCATTAGCCTAATCCCAACACTAACCCGAATCCTACCGTCACTACAGCACATACTATACTGTGCGTATACAGTCACACAATTTGATGGATCACTAAATTCTGCGAAGTCCTTTATCCAAAAAGGAAATGCTTGTTTTACATTTACAGGCAAGTATATAATGTTCGTTACAAATACATGCACCGTTTCACCCCTATTAAAAAGTTCTGGTTTAAGTTGCTGTTTTGATTTGTATTACTCTGACACCGATTAAATGACTATCATTTGTATTTTCTTCCAGATTTCTCTCTGTCACTTCTTTTTTAACATCTGTGGTATCCTACTGTGGTATCCCATCCCCTTCACGCGCATCCCTATCCGAATGGCCAAAGCTCTGGGCAACCGCACGGCCAAGTACCGCTGGTTTGCGGCGGTGTATCTGGTCCTGTGCTTCCTCCTCTTCCCGCTCTCAGTCCTAGGCCTCTCCATTGCAGGGTGGCAGGTCTTGGTCGGGGTCGGAGTGCCTGTTGTGGTCTTTGCGATCGCTGTGGTCATAGTGAACATCATGCAGAATCGCTGCCCGCGTTTCCTGCCCTCGTTCCTCCGCAGCTGGGACTTCTTGCCCAAACCCTTGCACTCCCTCAAACCCTGGGACAGAGTGGTCACCGCCAGCACGACTTTCTGCAGGACTCGCTGCTGCTGCTGCTGCAAGTGTTGCAAAGATAAAGTGAAGGATGAGAAAACGGATGACATTAAAACCAAGGATAGAAGTTTGGAGATGTATGACAATCCAACGCTCACTATAGAGGATGAGGCCAAAATAACTGCAACGCATTTATAACGCATTTATCACGGACCCTTTTTATGTAAAGCATTGTTTATAATGTAACCTGTTCTAATCACAGGTTGAAGCAACATGAGAAAATGCAAGATTTCAGAACTGCTGTAGTCAACATTTGAAGTGGATCAAAACCTTTCATCACTGTAGTAATACAGCACTGGATACAATAAGTAAAAGCTGCTATTTTTAGTAATGATTATGCGGTCACCTCGGGTTAAAATGTAGATGACTCTACTTAATTCTACTTGAAGCTTTTCATGTCTACGGACTCTATTTATTCTGAAATGGTTTGTTTTGATGCCAGTGCTCCGAATACCAAATTAGATTCATGTGCAACTTTGTTGTTGATGACAGCAAAATATTTAATCTCTATACTAATTTAACACTATATGCTTTTGCAAAATGTTTAAAGACCATGTGAAACTGATGTCTAGCCACAATTTCCTGCTTTAACAGGAAGTACTATATCAGCACAGGAAAGAATATTGCACTTGCCAAGCAATTAGCGAGGTCTTTCAGAACAATGCATCGGGTACACCGACCGATAAAATGACACCATGGTGCAAAAGTTGCTACCTAACTGTTGATGCTTCTGTTGTGGCGGTTCTTTGCACCTGACTTACCAGAGCTTTCATGAAATTCCGAGTTTGTATAACTCTTCAGTATTTACAAAAAAAATAATATGGAGGTAAGCATGGCCAAAAAAATGCAGACTATTGACCGTAATTTTGCACATTATGTAGAACTATGTAAAGATGTGTTTGTTTGTTTGTTTTTAGATCTTTGTAAAAAAAATTATTTGAGGTTTTTTTTTTATGTCTGATTTGTACTGTTGCATTTTGTAATTTCATTAAGATTTTTAGACTTAAATTATTTCTTTACTGCTATGTAAGATATTGTCTTTAAATTAGTATTAAAAACAACATGAGAACACAGGATCTGATTTTTATAACCTGATATTTTCTTTAAGACTTACTTAGACTAAACTTGTTAAATTTTAACTCCTTATCTCTTTATAGCTTTATATTGTTAGTCAAAGATGCTCCAGTTTCAATTTGTTTTGTTTGAATTCTTAATCGCAATACTTATCAGAATGTGTGGGCATCTGGGCGAGTTCTGTTATCATGTAGGGTAAGTAATGAGACACAGCCAGAAACTCTATGTACTGTGCACTAAGTTCTACGACTACATGGATGAAACTGAGAAAACACAGATGAAAGTACAATTCGTCTTGGGGATAAGGCCAAAACAAAGTACGTTTTACTGAGCCTTTGAAGTCACCTGTAGGAGAAATCCATGGCCATGGTTTTGCAATTCGTCCCCTCAGTTTATAAACCATAAAATTTCACAGATTCTTAAATTGTTCTCTCGTTTTAACAGATTGTGCCCATGGATTATTAAACTGCACCCAAAAGTTCTCACTCTGTGCTCTCAGATTTGTAAACCATAATTTTAGTTTGTACCCACAAACTCATAAACCATTAACTTAATTGTTTCAGCATGAAGCACATTTAAGTTGTCACTTTTCCAGTGAGGAAACATACAGTATGCAATTAAATGCAATTTGATTCAAGATCATCTAGGTGCACAAGATCAACAAACAACTTACATATAGCATTCAAATAAGGTAAACGGAAGCTCAAGCATGGGAACCAATGAGCTTGATTCTCTTGAAAATCGCTCAAATGTTTCAAGGATTTGTGTGAGGATAAGTGTGTGGATGAGGTTGCCTCTACAATAATTATTATTACCCATCCGAACCAGAAACTTTTTGAGGTTAGAGCTCTTTTGAGAGCCTGGGATTCTGCATTCAGGTCTGGTGATGCAGCAGAAGTATATTGACTGCGAGTGTTAAAAGAGCCAAGGCTGGATATCCTGCAAAGATACAGGGTATATTTTTTACCAACGACCTCCAGACCATGTGGGTTGGCATCAAGGCCATCACGGTCTATAACAGCAGAGAGACTGAATGCACTAGGGATCCATCTCTTCCTGATGCTCTCAATACCTTTTATGCTCGCTTTTAAGCCCTTAGATGTGCTGCCTCCTAGTGTAACCCTAGGGGATGTCAGGAGGTCCCTCCTGAAAGTCAAGCCCCGTAAAACAGCTGGCCCAGACAACATTCCAGCCGAGGATCTGAAAGACTACAGCTATCTGAGGTACTACCTGACATCTTCAACATCTCACTCTTTCAAGCCAAGGTAGCATCATGCTTTAAATATGCCACCATTATCCCTGTTCCAAAGACTTCATCAGTTTTGTGCCTTAATGACTGCCGCCCAGTAGCACTAACTCCGATTGTTATGAAGTGCTTTGAGCGGTTGATCATAACATTTTTTTTTTTTTTTAAAGGAATTGCCTTCAGCATTGACCCTAGTATGCATATCTCGTATATTGTACATATGGCCCTCACCCACCTGGAAAAGTGGTGGACTCTTATGTGAGAATGCTTTTTCTTGATTTTAGCTCTGCTTTTAATATAATCATACAAACACTGGTGCACAAGTCAGAGGCACTCGGGCTGAGTCCAGCATTATGCAACAGGGTATTGGACTTCTTAACAAATAGGAGACAGACTGTTAGAATCTATAGTATCACTTCCTCTCCCATTATCCTCAACACTGGCTCTCCCTAGGGATGTGTATTGAGTCCCCTGCTTTACTCTCTGCTAAGGGTTAGGGTTAGCAACATTTTCAAGCAACCACATTGTGAATATTGCGGATGATATAGCAATGATGGGGCTAATCTCCAACAACGATGAGACTGAGTATAGAGCAGAGGTTGAGCAACTAGAGGCTTGGTGCAGAGCTAACAACCTCTGCATTAATGCATCTCTCACTGCACCTCTCACTCTCACTGCACCTCTCACTGCACCTCTCACTGCATCTCTCACTGCACCTCTCACTGCATCTCTCACTGCACCTCTCACTGCATCTCTCACTGCACCTCTCACTGCACCTCTCACTGCACCTCTCACTGCATCTCTCACTGCATCTCTCACTGCACCTCTCACTGCATCTCTCACTGCACCTCTCACTGCATCTCTCACTGCATCTCTCACTGCTCCTCTCACTGCATCTCTCACTGCACCTCTCACTGCATCTCTCACTGCACCTCTCACTGCATCTCTCACTGCATCTCTCACTGCATCTCTCACTGCATCTCTCACTGCATCTCTCACTGCTCCTCTCACTGCATCTCTCACTGCATCTCTCACTGCATCTCTCACTGCTCCTCTCACTGCATCTCTCACTGCACCTCTCACTGCATCTCTCACTGCATCTCTCACTGCATCTCTCACTGCTCCTCTCACTGCATCTCTCACTGCACCTCTCACTGCACCTCTCACTGCACCTCTCACTGCATCTCTCACTGCATCTCTCACTGCACCTCTCACTGCATCTCTCACTGCTCCTCTCACTGCATCTCTCACTGCACCTCTCACTGCATCTCTCACTGCACCTCTCACTGCATCTCTCACTGCACCTCTCACTGCATCTCTCACTGCATCTCTCACTGCACCTCTCACTGCATCTCTCACTGCTCCTCTCACTGCATATCTCACTGCACCTCTCACTGCACCTCTCACTGCATCTCTCACTGCTCCTCTCACTGCATCTCTCACTGCACCTCTCACTGCACCTCTCACTGCATCTCTCACTGCACCTCTCACTGCATCTCTCACTGCTCCTCTCACTGCACCTCTCACTGCTCCTCTCACTGCATCTCTCACTGCACCTCTCACTGCATCTCTCACTGCATCTCTCACTGCATCTCTCACTGCACCTCTCACTGCATCTCTCACTGCATCTCTCACTGCATCTCTCACTGCACCTCTCACTGCACCTCTCACTGCACCTCTCACTGCATCTCTCACTGCATCTCTCACTGCACCTCTCACTGCATCTCTCACTGCTCCTCTCACTGCATCTCTCACTGCACCTCTCACTGCATCTCTCACTGCACCTCTCACTGCATCTCTCACTGCATCTCTCACTGCACCTCTCACTGCATCTCTCACTGCTCCTCTCACTGCATCTCTCACTGCACCTCTCACTGCACCTCTCACTGCATCTCTCACTGCACCTCTCACTGCATCTCTCACTGCACCTCTCACTGCACCTCTCACTGCATCTCTCACTGCACCTCTCACTGCATCTCTCACTGCATCTCTCACTGCACCTCTCACTGCACCTCTCACTGCTCCTCTCACTGCATCTCTCACTGCACCTCTCACTGCATCTCTCACTGCATCTTTCACTGCACCTCTCACTACATCTCTCACTGCACCTCTCAATGCATCTCTCACTGCACCTCTCACTGCATCTCTCACTGCATCTCTCACTGCACCTCTCACTGCATCTCTCACTGCATCTCTCACTGCTCCTGCATCTCTCACTGCACCTCTCACTGCACCTCTCACTGCATCTCTCACTGCACCTCTCACTGCATCTCTCACTGCACCTCTCACTGCATCTCTCACTGCATCTCTCACTGCACCTCTCACTGCATCTCTCACTGCATCTCTCACTGCTCCTGCATCTCTCACTGCACCTCTCACTGCACCTCTCACTGCATCTCTCACTGCATCTCTCACTGCACCTCTCACTGCACCTCTCACTGCATCTCTCACTGCATCTCTCACTGCACCTCTCACTGCATCTCTCACTGCACCTCTCACTGCACCTCTCACTGCATCTCACTGCTCCTGCATCTCTCACTGCACCTCTCACTGCACACTGCATCTCTCACTGCATCTCTCACTGCACCTCTTACTGCACCTCTCACTGCATCTCTCACTGCACCTCTCACTGCATCTCTCACTGCACCTCTCACTGCATCTCTCACTGCTCCTGCACCTCTCACTGCATCTCTCACTGCTCCAGCATCTCTCACTGCACCTCTCACTGCACCTCTCACTGCATCTCTCACTGCACCTCTGTTGTTATTGTTATTGTGCTATTTATTAACGAAGCTGCTTTGACATACCCTTTAGTTTATAATGTTTTATTGTTTAATGTTTTTATCTTGTGTTTTGACCGGGACTTAGTACTTAGTTTGGTTCCTTCATGTGAAAATGTGTATGGAATGACAATAAAAGACCCTTGAACAATGTCACATAGTGAATTATGCTGAGCCCTGGGGGGTCATAAGCCACAGTAGCTCAGCACTCTGGCTTACAACAAGAGCTTACTCAGTACACTTTTCTCACACATTTTCGAGTGAACTTCGAGCCAGTTCACACAAAGAACTTGGGCGGTCATCTGGAATTCTTAGAACGATCGGTTTCATTCCTACTGACCACAAGAGGCAGTGTAAACACTATTGGAGGGCACATACCAACAAAGTCATGAGGAATACATGAGGAAAACTACAGGCCAGTATCCCTTTTCCATTCATTGCTAAAACACGTGAACGAGTTGTGTTCAACCAAGCAAATACCTTTTTTACACAGAACAACCTCCTCGACAACAACCAGTCCGGTTTCAAAAGCGGCCACTAAACTGAGACTGCCCTGCTCTCGATTATTGAAGCTCTGGGACTGGCAAGAGCAGCTTCCAAATCCTCAGTTCTCATCTTGGTGGATCTGTCTGCTGCTTTTGACACAGTTAACCACCGAATCCTCCTGTCAACCCCCAGATTTGCCTTATACAACATTAGGAAGATCAGGCCCTTCCTATCGGAGAATGTCACATAACTCCTTGTCCAAGCTCTTGTTCTATCCAGACTGGATTATTGTAAAGCTCTCTTAGCAGGTCTTCCAGCTTGTCAAACCTCTGCAACGGATCCAGAATGTGTCACACCTCTCTTAATCAATTTGGACTGGTTGCCAATTGCTATTGACATCAAATAATTTTTTTTGCCTACAGAACAAACACTGGTTCAGCACCCTTATTCCTGAAATCACTACTTCAGACGTATGTTCCCTCCAGAAGCTTGCATTCTGTACGTGAAAGGCGCCTTGTGGTGCCATCCCAAAGAGGCACAACATCCCTTTCACTGGCCCTTACCTGCACTGTTCCCTGCTGGAGGAATGACCTGCCTAACTCAACCCAAGCTGCTGAGTCATTAGCCATTTTCAAGAAATGCATCTTTTTCATCAACACTTGACCCATTAATACTAGCACGTACTATTCTACTCTGTATATCCATTTATTATTTATTTTTTTAAATTGTTACTCTAACTGGTCCTACTTTACCCGCTCCGAGCAGGACTCTAACTGGCGCCTCTGGCGTGGGAGGCAGGCACGCTAACAAGGACGTTAAAGGTTGTATCAGTGATTTCAGGCCCAAAAATAAATGATCACATTCATCTAATCTTTCCTAACGATCTGCTAGCTGCCCGCCCCATAAGCAGGCTGTCAAAAAAACGCGTCTCTGTATGCAGCCTAGGCTCTGAAATCTGTGTTGCTCCGACTTCGCGTCCAGCCGTGAACGACCTCAAAACCTCACAACACCCGCCCCTGTCGGTGATTGGTTGGAACACTGTTTATTTTGGTTTTGAGTGGTGGTGTACCCATTTGTTTTTGTGTGCAGATCTCAGAGCCTAGGCTGCCTACAGAGACACGTTTTTTTGACAGCCTGCTTATGGGGCGGGCAGCTAGCGGATCGTTAGGAAGGATTAGATGAATGTGATCATTTATTTTTGGGCCTGAAATCGCTGATACAACCTTTAAGTGTCACTAGTGTGTCTCTTGAGGCCAGTGGAGTGAGGTTTACACACACAGCTCTTACTGGCCTATGTTACACTCACTCCCCTAAAACTCACTCCCATCCGGGTCACGGGACCGAATGTAACTGGTCCTACTTGACCTGCTCCGAACAGAACTTGAACCGGAGGTCCCGTTAACAAGGATGTTAAAGACTGCTGTCTCCAGCATCAGTCACTAGTGTGGCTCTTGAGGCCAGTGGAGTGAGGTTTACACGCACAGCTCTTACTGGCCAATGTTACACTACGTGTCGTGTACTGTGTTATGTGCTAAATGTGACTAGTCACAGCACTTGCATGTTGCCCAATTGTTGGTTTGATTGCTGAGTATATTGATTGTTGAGTACATAGTTAAATAAGACCCCTAATATAATGTGTAAGCGTTTTTTTTTTCTTTTTTTTCTTGATATAAGTGGATCTAAAGTTATTTAAATCATGAAAATAATTGAAAGTGTAAAACATCTTTAACTTAAAAAATTTTAGAACAATAATGAAATAGAAAAATAATATACAAGCTTAGCTTAAATGTTTTTCATATAGGCACATTCAGCGCAGTTGAATCACCTGACTTCCTGGTTGTACCACCTGACTTTTGCAACTAATTTTACAATGAACGAGCTTCTACTTGGATTCCTGTGTTTTTCCTATCATACATAGAATAAAGAGTTTTATGATAAAATAGCCTTTCCTAGTTTTACATTGTACCTCCTGACATGGAAAGCGTACCAACCTACCATACTTGAAAATAGCTGTCATTATCATTATCAGCATTGGGCATCAAACCATCTAAACAATAGCAGGGTCAAAGGGGCACAGGCAAAAACAGAGAAATCCAATTATAACGGGCAGATAATTAATGAATTATTGCCCGGCAGATAACGGGCAATAATCACCGCTTGGAGAAGTAACCCTGTCTGGATGGAATGACAAAAATCTGACTGTTGACAGGTGAAATAATCTGTTCAGTTAATCAGCTGAGAAAACAATAAAGCATGTAATCATTACACTGGGCCATAAGGAAGAACTATTCTCGTCCTATTTTTGATGTCAAGACAAAGTTCAGGATGATATGTTCGGTTAATTCCACTATCAGCAGCAGCAGTACCTTGATAGGGAACATACAATAGCAGCTAATAAATTACTAATTAAAACAATCCGATCAATTCCTCACAGTCCCTTCTCATCCAAATACACTATTGTGACGCGGAAATTGTGTCAAATCAACAACAATATTGTTGCCTGAGAGGGCAAAGTGATTCACAGTAATATCAGTTCATTTCACTTGAAATAAAAAATCACTTTATATTTGTGAATGGGTGTTTGATTAGCATTTATGAAAAACTGAGGAGATTATTAAAGATGTTAACTGAGCCACCCACCACCAAGCACAACCTAGTTACTGGGCTTTGTTGCTTCATCCTCTGTTAATGCAGACGAGCATGTCCAGGATCTAGGATCTAGGCCTACACTATGTTGCTGTCTGGGTTGCCTGACCTCAGTGAGTACCATGATGGTAGTTGAACAAAGTCAGAGTTACAAGATTAATTTTAAGTTGACAAAATCAAACCAATTAAATCAGGCTTTGTTGGCACCATGGAACACTGATCATCAATTTTCTCTGTCATCTCAGGTCTTGAAGTTCATGGAGCATGTGCACATGAAAGTGTGACATCAGTAGCAAACAGCCGATTACATGCATTGCAACTGCGATTTACTGTGATTTACTTTAAGATTAAGAGACTGAAGAATATAAAGTACATAAATGCATCACTCAGCAAGAAGAAAATATCTTGTTTTATCAGAGCAAGTGAAAGTTATGACGTTAGATCAGGTATACAGATAATATAGGTATACAGAGACTCATTTAAACTAAATGGTTAAAAGTAATTGTTAAACTAAAATTGTGCATATGTAATGGTTTAGGGATATAATAATTACATAAATGATATCAAATAAAAATAATAAATAATCATCTTCAGACAATTCTGTCTTTAAAAATATTTTACTATAGCAAGACTAACTGGGAGAGTGACTTTACTGCATCAGAGATTTGTCACTTTGCTCACAGCTGATTGGTCCAGTTCCAGTTTGAGATCTCTTACCCAGAACATAACGTGTAGCGTAAGTTACTGTGGCAATGAACACTGCTAATATCTGAGGCACTTTCATGGTACATAAAACCCAGGGTTGGCACAAACTAAAATGTAACATGGCTATCCCCCTATACCGGCTTCATGGGCCCCTGGACTGTTGGAATGTCTGTTTTTGGTCTGTGTGATCCTGCCAAATGCCACTTTAACCAATACTAGGCTACTATTTGGTACTATTTGATACTATTTGTCCTATTTGGACACCCCAGGTTGCCAGTTGGTGGAAAACACAGCATGGAAGACAGCAAACAAACTGAGTTAGAGATCACAGAATCTGCCAGACCTAAAAAGCCTCCTGTTACGTGTCTTCAATCTGGCAACTCATGTGAGTGTCGAGTATGAGGAGGAGGGGATGGGGTAAACAACTCACTCCAATATTTTGAATTTAAACTGCAGTACCCATTTCAACACCTAGCTGTCACCGTTACACATTTAATACTTTCTCCAGCAAGCAGATGCGATGAAACCAGCATTCCTGTCTGTTTATGTGACATAAAGTCACCTTTATTTATATAGCGCTTTTTACAATACAGATTGTATCAAAGCAGCTTCACAGTGATAACATGAAAATAATACAACAAAGTTTGTTTCTAGAAGAAAATTGTGTCATCATCCACCTTAAGTAGGGCAGATCAATAATGTTGTTGAATATTTAAATGTCCCCAACTACGCAAGCCAAGAGCCAAGGCAACAGTGGCAAGGAACCAAAACTCCATCAGGGACAGAATGGAGAAAAAAACCTTGGGAGAAACCAGGCTCAGTCACTCTGGCCAACGAACGAACGGTGTATGATTATGATTCAGGCAGCATTACAGGTCAGAGGTCAGATTTGATCAGAACATTTAGAATATTATCCAGTTCCATCTGGTTGTAATTCGGAGTCATAACATCGGTATGGAGACGAGTTTGTTGAGGATCAGTGCCGATGGCTGTCGTGTCGATGAGGCCTTCACAGGGCTGATGAGGCTGGCACTTCAGGGATGCGTTGAGGATGGGTCCAGGCACAGGTCCACCATCTGATCTGGATACGGCCCGGATCCGGCTGACTTCACAGGGAGGGACTAGTTGACACTTCAGGACTGCGTTGTCGTTGCGTCCAGGCGCAGGTCCTTCATCAGATCTGGATACGGCCTGGATCCGGCGGACTGTGGTAAACCTTGTGATGAACAGAGAGACTAATATTAGCGTAGATGCCATTCTTCTTATGATGTAACGAGTACATCAGGATTTAAGGGAAGTGTTCCCGGTTCCGGCTGACCAAATCTATGCAGCCTAACATTGAGTTATAGAAGTCTATAGTGTGTTATGTGTATGCTAGGGCAAAGAGATGTGTCTTTAATCGAGCTTTGAACTGACAGAGTGTGTCTGTACAATGGTAGGAAGACTGTTCCAGAGTTTTGCTGCTAAACAGGAAAAGGATCTACCGCCAGCAGTCGATTTTGATATTCTAGGCATTATTAAACCCATAAAGCCTATAGATATTAGTCAGGATTGCACTAGTGCCATATTTAACTTTTGACAGGAATGAAAACAAGGCTGTGAGGGATAGAAGTATTGTGTGTTCAATGGACCGTACTGTTGTTTAACAACATACCTCAGCTCAGCTGATAAAATGTCTTTCCAAAAAAAGATACTGGACACACGTTACTGTCACAGGCTTGTTGTATGTAGCGCACGAGGAACTATGAAACAATCGTTTAATAATGATCCAAGAGGAACATGCATGAGAAATGTAGGCAAAACAACCAACAACTAACTCTTTAATGGAAATAAGTTCGTTAGAATAAAATCAGATGTTTACAATTTATTACGTCAGGTAAATGTATCATGCCAATTTCGTAATCAGTTGCTCTAGAATAGGAGAAAAAGATGCAAACCCGACATTAAGAATTAGGTTACATGAGGCTGAGCGTCTCGGCCGCTCTCAGTCAAAATGAAATTATATAAAACACAATACTCAATGATAATCATTCACCTTAAACCATATATATTCTTTTGTGTGTTTTAGGTGTCCCTGAGAAAGAGAATGAAATGTAGGTAAGGTGAGACTGTTTGTCTCAGGGGAAGAGGGGGGAAGTCAAATGTTAATTTCCAGCAAGGTCCTTTTGTCTCATTGACCAGTGGTCATTCTTCAACCAGTTTTTCCAGTCTTACACAGGTGAATGGATACATAATCAGACACATTGGGAAACTGGGTTAAGTGACAGGCACAGGGTAAACATAACCAAACACTGTATTCATGTTACAATACGCCCCCCTCCGTAAAGGCGTGTCCTTGCACTCAGTTTAACTGAGGAGGAGGAGGGCAGGGGCTCCAGAGGAGGAAGAGGAACTCAACCGTTCTTGCTTGATGTGTAAAAACAAACCTCATTGGTTCTCGCAGAAGCTCAAACGTGACGCGTAACACGAGAATGAACCTCATTGGTTCTTGCAGAAGCTCAAACGTGATGCGTAACATGAGAATGAACCTCATTGGTTCTTGCAAAAGCTCAAACGTGATGCGTAACACAAGAATGAACCTCATTGGTTCTTGCAGAAGCTCAAACGTGATGCGTAACACGAGAATGAACCTCATTGGTTCTTGCAGAAGATCAAACGTAATGCGTAACACGAGAATGAACCTCATTGGTTCTTGCAGAAGATCAAACGTGACGCGTAACACGAGAATGAACCTCACTGGTTCTTGCAAAAGCTCAAACGTGACGCGTAACACGAGAATGAACCTGATTGGTTCTTGCAGAAGCTCAAACGTGCTGCGCAAGATGAGAATGAACCTCATTGGTTCTTGCAAAAGCTCAAACGTGACGCGTAACACGAGAATGAACCTCATTGGTTCTTGCGGAAGCTCAAACGGGATGCGTAACTCGAGAATGAACCTCATTGGTTCTTGCAGAAGCTCAAACGTGATGCGTAACACGAGAATGAACCTCATTGGTTCTTGCAGAAGCTCAAACGTGATGCGTAACACAAGAATGAACCTCATTGGTTCTTGCAGAAGCTCAAACGTGATGCATAACATGAGAATGAACCTCATTGGTTCTTGCAGAAGCTCAAACGTGATGCGTAACATGAGAATGAACCTCATTGGTTCTTGCAGAAGCTCAAACGTGATGCGTAACACGAGAATGAACCTCATTGGTTCTTGCAGAAGCTCAAACGTGACGCGTAACATGAGAATGAACCTCATTGGTTCTTGCAGAAGCTCAAACGTGAAGCGTAACACGAGAATGAACCTCATTGGTTCTTGCAGAAGCTCAAACGTGATGCGTAACATGAGAATCAGTGAACCTCATTGGTTCTTGCAGAAGCTCAAACGTGATGCGTAACACGAGAATGAACCTCATTGGTTCTTGCAGAAGCTCAAATGTGACGCGCAACACGAGAATGAACCTCATTGGTTCTTGCAGAAGCTCAAACGTGCTGCGTAACATGAGAATGAACCTCATTGGTTCTTGCAGAAGCTCAAACGTGATGCGTAACATGAGAATGAACCTCATTGGTTCTTGCAGAAGCTCAAACGTGCTGCGTAACATGAGAATGAACCTCATTGGTTCTTGCAGAAGCTCAAACGTGATGCGTAACATGAGAATGAACCTCATTGGTTCTTGCAGAAGCTCAAACGTGCAGCGTAACATGAGAATGACCCTCATTCACTGTAAAAAATATTTTAGCAATTTAGTTATTTCAACTTATTTTTTTGTGTAGAGATAACTAGATTGTCCAGACAACAAGAAATTTTAAGTTTTTCTTGTCCTCAACTTATCGAAATAAGTTAGTTAAACTAAAAAAAAACCATGCAAAAAGATAACTCAAAATAATGAGTTAAGTTTTTTACAGTGTTGGTTCTTGGAACTTTTTGCTTTCTCTTAGCCTGGTTAAAACCAGACACTTCTCAGTTTGAAACTGAGTTAGGGTCTGGCAAAGCTCCATAGACAAATCGTTTCCAAAGGGGTGTCACCAACGGACGTCCCTCAAATGCCTCTTGGCGCAATTGGATAGACCTAAAACCAATCAGAGCGATGAAGGAGATGACGTATGCAGAGGGCTCTCGCTAAGACAGTCTATGGCTAAGACCCACCCATTCGTTTAGTATTGACCAACAGGGCTCGTTGTTATGGGAAGGAGGAGGCGGAAACCGGCGAACATTCACACATTTTAATAACAAAATAAAACAAATACAAAGTCCCTCACGGTCGACTGCTGCCACACATAATAAAACAAAACATCAAATAAAATTCAGACCTGTCCTCTCTCGATCTTCACCGTCGTCGCTCCTCCTTTTATGCTTCCGCTCCTCCGTGAGAGATGGAGACCGGCCTCACTCACGCCTCGATCGTCCCGCTCGCCACACTGGTATCTCAGACTTTTGCCGAATCCAGTCGGTAAGACAGCGATAACATCTTTTTTAGACATGAAGGCTTCGAGTGTTGTTCTTTGCTCGGGTTTTAACGAAAAGGAAATTTTAAATCGCTTAAAACAGACGCGATAGCTGATTCGAACGAGTGATGTTCGACGGCAGCATCCATCTTTGTAATGTATCTGCCTCAAAATCCCAGCGCTGTCGTCATCGTGTAAAACCCGCCCCAACGTTTCTGATTGGTGCCGCGATTTCTGCGGACTGGAAATGGGCTTGAATGAGCTCTTTGCCAGACTAACTTTCAGAGCAAATCTAAATTTGCCGGAAGTTGTCTGGGTTTTCCCAGGCTAGCTTTCTCTTTTATGAGTACTGCGAATTTGGACATACTTCTTTTGTCACATACTGTTTTTGCCTACTATATAATAGGTAAGTATGTAATTTGAGATGCAGCCTGTATCTGATGTGTGCAATGCATTGATGAATGTTTATGTGAATAAAAACCTAAATTCAATGTTATGTTTAGGGTCCGGAGAGGGTTAAAGTGATCAAATCTCTTCAGAAAATTTGGACTCAGCCACTCAATTAATATGGATTAGTTTTACGATCTTTTTATAAAAAGTCAAAGTGGTAGTTGCGTAGGCTGTCAATGGAGGGACAGAAATCTCTCAGATTTCATTAAATATATTTTAATTGTTCCGAAGATGAACAAAAGAATTACGGGTTTGTAACAACATGAGGGTGAGTAAATGCTAAAAAAAAAATGGAGAACAGCCTGAGGTATCACGTGACATTTATTTGCACCGTAAAACATTCTAGTATTCAAACGTAATTTTACCTTAAAAAAAAAAAAAGGTGATTTTGAGTGCAAACAAAACAGGTTCCCAAAAAAGCCTTCATCCAGAGTGAATGCAGTACATTTATACTGGTTCAGTTCCAGCGCAGTAACCTACAGTTTATCAAACACAAGGGTGAGTGTTCAAAGCAGATGGGACATGACCATCGTAAAGATGACACACACACACACTCCAGTCACAGTGACGAGTAAATCCGACGTCTCCTGCAGTGAGAGGCTGTAGTGGGCCGCTGAAGCCCGGGCACTTTCCTGCTGATGTGTACTGGTCTCCACTGGACCGATTCCCTGCCCGACTGCTGGTTCACCACGTCTCTCTGATGATTGGTTAGTTGGCAGGTAAGCCGTAGAGTAAAATGCTGATGGTAAAAGTGTACAAAAGTTAGATCTGTTACGATACTTTTATATTGTACTTTATTTTTGGAGCTTGACAGACATGGTCACTATATTTTTATTGTATGGAAAATTCAGAGAGTGGAAAATGATCATGGGAAATGTCTATTTCGATTCTAACTGTAGTGGTGGATGTTTTACCCAGAAGAGTTTGTAATAGCAGCACAGCGATTATAAAAAGGCTGAATACGGCAGCCATCCCATAGGCCAGCGGCAGCTGAACAGAGCTGTGTGTGAAGTCTTTCCATGCTCGGATGAACTGGATCCTCCACAGGACTAGAGCACAGGGAGTCACGTCCCCCTCCTCAAACTCCCGGCATCTACAGAAGAAGAGATTCATGCTCACAAGGAAGTGTTTTCACTCCTTACACTCACTTCCGTTGGTGTTAAAGTCCACATGATTTTTACTTTCTTAGTGCACATCGTTTGTCTTATTGTGAAGTCTTATGTGTGACTTATTAGTTAAGAAATAAATGTATGTTTACATCAAATGAAAGAAAATTAAATGAAAAAGTACAAAATAAAAATATATTAATATGATATAATCAACAGTTTTACATATATTGTATTAATCACGTGTTAACACAATAACTTTGACAACCCTAAATATCAACCAATTAAATCATAGCCTAACATCAACTTGTAATATAATAATATAAAAAATTGAATGGTAACACTTTATAATAACTGCATGCTATGAAGCATTAGTAAATATTAGTAAATTCATCATATATAAAGCATTAATAGACATTAATAAGTAGTTTATAAACAGCTATAAATGCTTTATTCTTGATGAATTAACTATTTACTAATGCTTAATACTTTATTAATGATAAATTTATCATTTCTAAATTAAGTATTACATTATTTACAACCCAGTTATGTAGGAGTTGTCAGTGATCGTTTAGAAAGTGAAGTACATTATTATTAAACTATTTAAAGGTACATTTATACATCTTATTATTTAGACATATTATATAATAATAGACATTACTATTATATAGTAATAGTTACTTAGTGTGTTAGTAAATGCTTTATTAACACATATTCCTACTGTAATTCATTCAGTCAGTTGTCATCTAAAGTGAGGGCTAGTTATGCCCGTAAAGCTTTTCTTTCAGGATTCTGAAGTTAAAAGTTGAATTGAATAGTTGAATTAAAAGTTCAGCATTCATTTGAAAAAGAAACCTTTAGGGCCGATTCACATATATCGCGTAAAAACGCGTAGAAAACGCTAGCGCGCGCCGCGTTCTCCTTTTACCGAAGCGCTATAGGGCGGTTGCGCTCCGGAGGCGTCTGTCGTTGCTAAGCTTCTTGTTGTTAAGGTTCTTGTCACGTGACCTACGGTGCGCTTGCGGCATTCTGAAAAGTTGAGATGTTTTAATCTCGATGCGGCGCGGACGCGCTTGGAAAAAACGAGCGTGTCGCACCGCAATCGCTTCCATTATGAGCGCGCATACCGCGCGCCTACATTTGAAATAACTAACTTGAGCGCGCAAAAGACGCGATATGTGAATCGGCCCTTAATGTTATAAATGTCTTTACTGTCACATTTGATCAATTTAATGTGTTCTTGCTGAAAATTAAAAAGATTTTCAAAAAGATCAATAAAATCTTACCGACCCAAGACTTTTGTTACAAATTTGCTGTAAATTACCATTGAATCAAGTCCCTTTGCTATTTTTGAGGTTATATACTAGAACTAAAAAACTATATACAGACACACACCATACTGCATGCACAAACACATACACTTGTTTAGCACCATGTTTTGCGTAATTCAAATCAACTCAAAGAGTTTTACTTAAAAAAACATGAAACTAACAAGCGAGTGGCCGTGTAGAACACACAGACCTGGATAATAGATTTCCCACAACAACGCTCCGGCTCATATTGAGTGCAGCTGAGATTCCCATCTGGTCTAGAATGAGGTCAGGAACTTCATAACCCTCCTCAATTAACATGGCCAGATTAAAGAGTCCCTGAAAATACACACAAAATACTCAAATTATTGGGAAAAAAATTAATATACAATATATATATATATATATATATATATATATATATATATATATATATATACACTTTAGTACAAAATCTGGAGTGGATGTCTGTGGGTTTATTTAGCTGTACATAAAAGCTAATAAGACTAATACAGTATTCTCAGCCCGTTCTCATCCCAAGGCGTCATATACTGACGCTCGTGACATTTCGTCTACATTCAACGCGCATGGCACCCTTTAGCGTCAATATGAGACGCAGATTTAAATGGGTCAGAAGGCGCCTCCTAGCGGTCTAACCCTAACCCTACACCAGACCTAAACCTACCCATTCTTGTGCGTGTTATATTGACGCTAAAGGGTACCATGCGCGTTAGATTTAGACGAAATGTCAAAAGTGTCAGATATGACGCCAAAGGATGAGAATGCGTTGGTATTCTATATGCAACAAGTGACATTTCTTATCCACCAACTAAATTCAATTTGCAAATTGGTCATTTTCTTTTTTCATTTGTTATTACTCTCTCTGTTTTTTTGTTTTTTTTCATTTGTCAGTAATATGTAAATAATAGAAAGCATTTCTGCCAAATGAAAGCAGAGCAAAAATATACATAATACATACAAACTTATACATATTACTGTATAAATAGTATAGCAGAATCTCTACCAGTGTACATATTTCTATGTTGTATATATATATATATATATATATATATATATATATATATACACATGTGTATAGTCATACTGCTTAACCCTATATTTGTCTGTTTAGATATGGCAAACGTGGTATGGTGTGTGTGTGTGTGTGTGTGTGTGTGTGCGTGTACCTGAGGACTGCCATGCACTGCTGCTGTACTGTACATGTGCATGGCCTTCACCATATCAGCCAGTTTACTGTAATAATCTCCCATCCGCAACAAACCTGCAGAAGACAGAGAAGCGGCAACAGGTGGTGGAGGACAGCATGAATATTTTTATTGTGAATCATTTCAAATCAAGCTGTAATTTAGTAATAATGCAAGACATGAAATTAAAACATAATGCTAGCCTAGGTATGAATTTTGAGATGTGGTAGAAATAACAGTTCAGGGAGAAAATGCATGCCTTAATTCAAAGTCATAAAAGGTGTTCATGAAATCATATTTAGGGGCCGTTCACACGGAACGCGTTATCCATTCCACTGCACTTACTTCTCCATTATATGTAAATGCGCTAGACGGACGCGTATGGCCGCTGCGCTTGCGTCCTGCGTGTTTTGCAGCATCTCGCGCTGGACACGGCATTGTAAGAACGCAGCGCTCAGTTAATCTTTTAAAAGACGTGTCTTGAGACCTTGCCGTTTTTCCCCATTCCACTCCCCGTGTCTCACGTTCTTCAGAGCAAAAACGCGCTCTGTGTGAACCAGCCCTTATTCTTCAACAGACAGTGTGTGTTATAGCTGTCACTGCTGTGTTTCTGCTGGTCTGCAGAGGCTCACCTGCTTCCTGAGGGATGTGATTGTAGGTAGAGTAGTTGTGATACCTCCACTGACAGGCAGAACTGTGGCCTAACACCTAGAAACACGGACATTAGGTCAATGGTATATACAGTATATATAAAAATAAATAAATAAAAAACAGGACATGAAACTGGCTGGTTAGGAGACATATAAAAGATGTTCACCTCACACAGATGGGCAGCATTGTGCTGTGCCACACTAAAACCAGTTTCTGCTAGAATGGCATATTTCACCAACGCTTCATCCCTTGAACAGACAACACATATCCACACAAACTTTTAGAAATATGTAATTTCAAACCAGTATGACTTTCTTTCTTCTGTGGAACACAAAATAATTTTTAATGACGTGACACTTTTTTCTATTACAATATTCATGAACACAAAAGCAGAAATAAGGGTTATTTTAATAAATGAGATGAACTGAAGGAAGGATGGATCGATACATGCATGAACTGAAGGTATGGTTGGGTAGGTGGATAGTTTTTAGGTACAACAATTTAATAATTGGGCTAATTGGGCCACGCATTTTACTAATCATTGTTTACAGGCCTCCAAAATACTCTTCAGCCTTTGCTGAAGACTTTACAGAACTGCTATCAACAATTTCCTCAGAGTTTGACTGTTTTGCTATTGCTGGAGATTTTAACATTCACATCGATAATGCAGAAACCAATATGGCAAAAGAAATCAAAACTGTTTTATAAACTTTTGATCGGATTCAGCATGAACATGGACCGACACACAATCATGGACACACTATAGATTTACTTATCAGTAAGGGTCTAAACATTTCATCAATTGTTATTAAGGATATAGCACTGTCTGATCATTTCTGTATTTTGTTTGATATATTGATCTCTCCTGCCATTGAAGCCAGATCTGTGTCTGTCAAGAAGAGATGCTTAAATGAGAACACTAGTGTGCTATTTATGAAGGTTATATATTTAAAACCAAGCATATCTGCTGACTCTGTTGATTTTCTCCTTGATTCTTTTAACTCAAAAGTTAAAGGTGTAATTGATGATATTGCTCCTGTGAACGTCAGGAAGAGTGGTAGACAAAAAGCACCTTGGAGAAACTCAACAGCAGTGCAAAATATGAAAAGAAAATCCAGAAAAACAGAGCGCATGTGGCAGAAGACAAAACTTTTAGTCCATTATAACATCTACAAAGACAGCATTCATGCTTTCAATATGGAACTAGGCAAAGCTAGACAGACTTTCTTCTCAAATATTATAAACAGCAACTTAAACAACACACGCACTCTTTTTGCTACTGTAGAGAGACTGACAAACCCCCCAAGCCAGATTCCCAGTGAAATGCTCTCAGACAGCAAGTGCATTGAGTTTGCTTCGTTCTTCTCTGAGAAAATCAATAATATCAGAAAGGTGATCAGCACATCCTTGAGTTGTGTTGGGGACAGACAGATCAGACCACAACCTGAGAAAGTAGTCACTATGTCTGATTTTAAAGAAATTGATTGCAAAATTTTAGAAGAAACCGTACAGCACCTTAAAACATCAACCTGCGCCCTTGACGCACTTCCCACATCTTTCTTCAAAAGTGTGTTAAACAGCTTTAAAGCAGATCTTCTAGAAGTGGTAAATGCCTCACTTCTCTCTGGGACTTTTCCAAACTCCCTGAAAACTGCAGTTGTCAAACCCCTCCTAAAAAAGAGTAATCTGGATAAGACTATATTAAGCAACTATAGACCGATCTCAAATCTTCCTTTCATAGGCAAGGTCATTGAAAAAGTTGTCCTCAATCAGCTGAACAAATTCTTAAGCTCGAATGGATACTTGACAATTTTCAATCTGGTTTCCGATCGCATCACAGCACTGAGACAGCGCTCATAAAGATAATAAACGATATTCGCTTAAATACTGATAAAGGCAAATTATCAGTACTGGAACTACTCGACCTCAGTGCTGCATTTGACACTGTCGATCACAACATACTTCTTGACAGGCTGGAAAACTGGGTGGGGCTTTCTGGGATAGTCCTAAAATGGTTCAGGTCATACTTAGAAGCGAGAGGTTATTATGTGAGTTTAGGAGACCATAAGTCTGAGTGGACGTCCATGACATGCGGAGTCCCTCAAGGCTCAATTCTTGCGCCACTCCTCTTCAACCTGTATATGCTCCCAATGAGCCAAATAATGAGAAAGAACCAAATCTCTTACCACAGCGATACAGACGACACACAGCTCTACTTAGCCCTATCGCCTAACGACTACAGCCCCATTGAATGCCCTGTGCCAATGCATTGATGAAGTAAACAATTGGATGTGCCAAAATTTTCTTCAGTTATACAAAGACAAAACTGAAGTCATTGCATTTGGAAACAAAAATGAAGTTCTCAAGGTGAATGCATACCTTCACTCTAGGGGTCAAACAACTAAAAATCAAGCCAGGAATCTTGGTGTGTCTCTAGAATCAGACCTTAGTTTCAGTAGTCATGTCAAAGCAATAACTAAATCAGCATATTATCATCTGAAAAATATTGCAAGAATTAGATGCTTTGTTTCCAGTCAAGACTTAGAGAAACTAGTGCATGCTTTCATCACCAGCAGGGTGGATTACTGTAATGGACTCCTCACTGGCCTTCCCAAAAAGACCATAAGACAGTTGCAGCTCATACAGAACGCTGCTGCCAGGATTCTGAGCAGAACAAGAAAATATGAACTCATCACACCAGTCCTCAGGTCTTTACACTGGCTCCCAGTTACATTTAGGATTGATTTTAAAGTATTATTACTGGTATATAAATCATTCAATGGCCTAGGACCTCAATATATTGCAGATATGCTCACTGAATATAAACCCAACAGATCACTCAGATCATTAGGATCACGTCAGCTAGAAATACCAAGGGTTCACTCTAAACAAGGAGAGTCCGCTTTTAGCTACTATGCCAGCCGCAGCTGGAACCAGCTTCCAGAAGAGATCAGATGTGCTCCTACAGTAGTCACATTCAAATCCAGACTGAAAACACATCTGTTTAGCTTTGCATTTACTGAATGAGCACTGTACCACTGTATGTGTCCGACTGTTTGAACTGTATTTTATTTAATTTTTTTTATTCTAAACTGTTTTAATTATTCTTATTTCTGTTGATTATTTTAATTTCTTTATTCTAAACTGTTTTAATTATTCATATTTATTTTGATTATTTTAAATTTCTTCTATGTAAAGCACTTTGAATTACCACTGTGTATGAAATGTGCTATATAAATAAACTTGCCTTGCCTTGCCTTGCCTTGCCTAATGTTTAATTAACATTAATGACTTAGACAGGAGCAGGTTTTTATAGGCTGCTGTCACTTTAAAGGTGCTGATAGTCATTTTTTGACTGTACTAAAGAATAAAATTCCATATGTTTGCAGATATTTAGAAAAACAAGCTAAATTCAAATACTTGTTTTTCAGAAAAACAATGATACAGCCAGTTATTCTAATTTGAAATGTGTGTTTGGTGTCGGAATGTCTGTTTTTGTTTTGCCAATTTATCCAATAGTATATTACAGCATATTTCAGCCATGTAAGCCAGCAAATGAACTGGGTCAGAGATCGCAGATTCTACCGGTACTAAAAAGCCTTGGCACCCATCTAAAAAGCTCTATGACCAGAGGAATATTAAATGGAAGGCTTGTCGCTTTCCATTGTCAATTGCGCTTGTGTCCTCAATCTGGCAACCTACGTGAGCATCAAGTCTTAGGAGGAGGGCGAGAGAAACAACCCTCTCCAAGATTTCGAATTTAGACTGTAGTACTGAAGAGATGGATGAAGAGATGGATGAATGGAGGGATAGATGGATAAAGGGGAGGATGGATGGATGGATGGTTAAAGATATGACTGATAAAGGAATGGATGGATAAAGATATGGATGTATGAATGAATGAATGGATAGATACATGTATGTATGTATGGTTAGATGAAAGGATGGATGGAAGGATGATAAAGATGGATGGATGAACTAATCACTGTGAAAAGTGAAGCCGCCAAAGTGCTGGGCTGATTTTGGACCTGCTTCTGCGCTTCTGGCGATCGAAACACTTTGGCTTCACTTTTAAGCACTTGTGTGGCACGCTTGATCACAACAGACTCTGTCATCTGACCAATCAGAGCAGAGTAAACCAATCACAACAGACTGTGTCATCTGACCAATCAGAGCAGAGTAGACCAATCACAACAGACTGTGTCATCTGACCAATCAGAGCAGAGTAGACCAATCACAACAGACTGTGTCATCTGATCAATCAGAGCAGAGTAGACCAATCACAACAGACTGGGCCATCTGACCAATCAGAGCAGAGTAGACCAATCACAACAGACTGTGTCATCTGATCAATCAGAGCAGAGTAGACCAATCACAACAGACTGTGTCATCTGACCAATCAGAGCAGAGTAGACCAATCACAACAGACTGTGTCATCTGACCAATCAGAGCAGAGTAGACCAATCACAACAGACTGGGCCATCTGACCAATCAGAGCAGAGTAGACCAATCACAACAGACTGTGTCATCTGACCAATCAGAGCAGAGTAGACCAATCACAACAGACTGTGTCATCTGACCAATCAGAGCAGAGTAGACCAATCACAACAGACTGGGCCATCTGACCAATCAGAGCAGAGTAGACCAATCACAACAGACTGTGTCATCTGACCAATCAGAGCAGAGTAGACCAATCACAACAGACTGTGTCATCTGACCAATCAGAGCAGAGTAGACCAATCACAACAGACTGGGTCATCTGACCAATCAGAGCAGAGTAGACCAATCACAACAGACTGTGTCATCTGATCAATCAGAGCAGAGTAGACCAATCACAACAGACTGTGTCATCTGACCAATCAGAGCAGAGTAGACCAATCACAACAGACTGTGTCATCTGACCAATCAGAGCAGAGTAGACCAATTATTATTATTATTATTATTATTTCCTTTATTTAACCAGGAGAATCACATTGAGATATTGCTATCTCTTCTTCCAGAGAGACCTGGTCAAGACGGCGGCACAAAAAAAAATGTCATACACAAGAATCACTGAAAAGAAATATCACAATTTACACATTCACAAAAAACATGGATAAGACGGAGTCAAGGAAAACAGTTACAATTGTCCTTTAAAACATTGAGTAAAAGACGTTTCAAAGAGGTCAGGGTTGGAAGTGCATCTAGCTTCAATACATTTTGTAGTTCGTTCCAAGTCCAAGGAGCGTAAAAAGAAAAAGCACTTTTACCAAATTCTGACAATACCCTTGGGACTTTTAGCCGGACACGAGCGCTAGACCTAGTTTGATAGGTATTTGTATAATAGATTAAAAGATTTGAGATATAAGAAGGTAACTTACCTAAAAGAGCTTTTGCAATAAATAAGTACATGTGTAATTTTCTCCTTTGATGTAAAGATGACCAAGCTAAGGAATCATAAAGAATACAATGATGTGTCCGTGACTCTGCACCAGAAACAAAGCGTAAAGCAGCGTGATACACGCAATCTAATTTTCTGAGTAAAGTAGTAGCTGCATGCATATATAAAAGATCACCATAATCAATAATGGATAAAAAAGCACTCTCTACTAATTTCTTTCGGGCCTCAAATGGAAAACAATTTTTTGAGCGAAAAAAGAAGCCTAATTTTGGCCTAAGCTTCTTTAGCAACATATCAATATGTACATCGAAAGCTAATCTTTCATCCAGCCAAATTCCTAAGTATTTATAGGAACTGACTCGTTCTAGAGAAATACCATTAGAGGTTGAGATTGAAATCTCAGTTACCTTGGAACGGCCACGATAAAACATCATGTATTTTGTCTTTTTTGTATTTAAAACCAATTTTAACTGAGACAATGAATGCTGCAAAACTTGAAAAGCATTCTGTAATTGGTTCAAGGCTTGATTTAAAGTAGATGCTGTTGTATAAATGATTGTATCGTCTGCATACAAATGCAGTTTCGCTGACTCTATTTCATTGCCTAAATCATTAATAAAGATAGAAAATAAAAGAGGGGCTAAAACAGATCCTTGGGGAACCCCGGTATTGACTTGAAGAAAAGATGAATTATAGTTTTCCACAGACACGCATTGGGTGCGTTCTGAAAGGTAATTATCAAACCAGCTTAAGGCTGCTTCACTGAGGCCTATAGACCTAAGTCTCTGTAACAATAATTTGTGATCTACGGAGTCGAAAGCTTTTGATAGATCGACAAATAATGCGGCACATGACTTTTTACTATCTAAGGAGGAAATAATATCATTAGAGACTAGCATGGCTGCAGTTATGGTGCTATGTCCTGTTCTGAATCCTGACTGGTAATCATGAAGAATATTATTAACCGATAGAAATTGTTTTAATTGATCATTTATCAGTGATTCAAAAACTTTCGCTAAAACTGGCAATCTGGAGATAGGACGATAATTAGTTGGATCTAAGGGGTCTCCCCCTTTAAATAGTGGAGTAACCATTGCCGATTTCCACGATTTAGGTATAACATTTGAAACGAGACTTAAGTTAAATATAGAGGCTATAGGTTCTGCTACGAGATTAGCTGCCACTTTTAGAAGATAAGGCTCGATTTGATCGAATCCTGCCTTTTTTTTAATGTCTAAATTCGTTAGGGCATTGTGAACCTGCGCAATGGTTATGGGTGCAAAATTAAAAGATTCTGACGGGCAGTATTGAATAGGATCAGCATTTAAGGTATTAACACCTGAATTAGTGGCATCGGACGTGGAGCCTACTGAAGTAAAATAATTATTAAAAGTATCTGCTATAACTTCTCTGCCCTTGACTACAGTATGATTAACATTTAAATGCTCTGGAAATTTAAATAATTGATTTGGTACTGAAGTTGACTTAATTAATTTCCAGAACTTTGTGGGATTATTTATATTTTCATTTATGGTAGACTAATAATAATCACGTTTTGCACTTTTGATTAATTTTGTGCATTTATTTCGTAAAGCTCTGTAAGTGATCCAGTCTAGGGGATTGTTAGATTTCTTGGCCTTAACCCAAGCAGCATTTCTCTGTTTTATGGAGGTGGAAACGGTGTCTTTGAACCAAGGGTTATTTTTTCCACTTATCCTAAATCTTTTGACTGGAGAATGTTTATCACAAATTGATAGAAATATCAATTTAAAATGATCCCAAGCCAATGTAACATCAGGCATACTGGAAACTGCACCCAGATCACTATAGTAGAGATCGCGTAGAAAAGCTTGTTCATTAAAATGCTTAAAAAATCTTTTAAAAATATAACGTGGTGGATTTCTAGGAATTTTACAATTTCTCACACAGACAACTGCACAGTGATCACTAATGTCGTTGCAAAAGACTCCAGATGCTGAATATCTGTGGGGAGCATTAGTTAAAATTAAGTCCAATAAGGTAGATCTGTCCAAATCCTTATGATTCATCCGGGTTTTTGAATTAATCAGCTGTAACAAACAATGAGAGTCACAGGTCTCCTTGAAGAGATCAGAGGATGGCGACAGCCAATCCCAGTTGAAGTCGCCAAGAATAATCAATTCATTTTTAGTCCAATCATGAAAAAAGTCCGCAAGTAAAGTACATACCTCGCTTGAAGACGATGAAGGCGGGCGATAACATCCAACCACAATAATATCGGAGCCGGCAACGAGATTTAATTTGAGCGCTTGAAGTTCGAGACCATTCGGTTTGCTGGTTGTCTGTAAGCAGGAACAGTTTAAAGTGGATCTCACATAAATCGCAATTCCTCCTCCTTTTTTTTACACGATCAGATCTGAAGACTGTATATGAATCGATATTGATCATGTCATTTGTGACTGAGGCATTTAGCCATGTCTCAGTTATGACCATTATGTCTGCACCAGTCGTGTCGGCCCAATCACAACAGACAGGGCCATCTGACCAATCAGAGCAGAGTAGACCAATCACAACAGACTGTGTCATCTGACCAATCAGAGCAGAGTAGACCAATAACAACAGACTGGGTAATCAGACCAATCACAACAGACTGGGTCATCTGACCAATCAGAGCAGAGTAGACCAATCACAACAGACTGGGTCATCTGACCAATCAGAGCAGAGAAAAACAATCACAACAGACTGGGTCATCTGACCAATCAGAGCAGGGTCGACCAATCACAACAGACTGTGTCATCTAATCAATCAGAGCAGAGTAGACCAATCACAACAGACTGGGTCATCTGACCAATCAGAGCAGAGAAAAACAATCACAACAGACTGGGTCATCTGACCAATCAGAGCAGGGTCGACCAATCACAACAGACTGTGTCATCTAATCAATCAGAGCAGAGTAGACCAATCACAACAGACTGGGTCATCTGACCAATCAGAGCAGGAAAGAAGGGATTTAGAAAGACTGAATCTTTCAGAAGAGTCGTGTGAGAATAATCATTGAAAAATGAGGTGATGTGCAATGTTTATTTTTTTTTTGTTGAGAAAATAAAAGTGTTTTATGACCTTTGAAGCCTGATAGTGACCTCAAAAACAAAATGAAGAACCTTTAAAATAGCATAATAGGGACACTTTAAGGTAGGGATAAATGAAAGGGTTGATGGATGAAGGGATGAATCTCTCACCATGATCCTCTTTGATATGTTTGAAGAGCTTCTTTAACCATGAAGCCCAGGTGTCCATTCATCTCACTGACTCGCTTCAGCAGCCTGAAGAAACAGAAACCCAACAGAAGAGAGAAACAAAGACTTGTTAAATACCGATCCATCCATCAGATTAAAATTACAGCTTTTGTATTTACAAAGAAGTTTAGTCAAATCTGTCAAATTTGTCATTATTTTTCTAGTAAATGATCATCCATTAGTGTTGGCCGCTGTACTAATTGAAGTGATGGATGAGAGGATAGATGAGTCTGCCGTACAGCACCGCTTTGTCTTGATCTCTCGCCACTCCTCTTACGGTTCCAGTGGAGAGGAACGATGCCGCCTCCACAGCGCCGCCCACGTGACCCAACTGAGCCGCCCGCAGGAACAGCTGGAGCGCAGCGGTCTGGACAACATCAGATCAACACACCAGAAACAGTTGATCAGTAGAAATTCAAACTCATAACTCTATCTATCTATCTATCTATCTATCTATCTATCTATCTATCTATCTATCTATCTATCTATCTATCTATCTATCTCTCTCTGTCTGTTTGTCTGTCTGTCTATCTATTTTAGTAATTTTGCAAATTTGACAGCATCTCTTTTTTTGTCATTTTCCGAGAAGGTTACAGATTCTTTAAAAGATCTCTGTGTTTGGCAGAAAACCACACAGGTTTGGCACATCATGAGGGTGAGAAAATCCTGACATTATTATTTGACTTTAAACTATGGCGGATAGATGTGCAGCGTCTGACCTCGTTCCTGTCTGGTTTGTCAGGACTGGCACCGTTTAACTGGTAGACTCCCACATTGAAGAGCCCATCACGACTGCCGTTCTGAGCCGCCAACTCAAAATATCCAATGGCTTTTCTTCCATCCTTTACTATGGTACTGTAGTACCATCCAAGTCCATTCAGAGCTTCTACAGAACCCTGAAAAAAACACACACGGCCCATTATAGAAATCACATCCCCTTCATACACAACCACATGTGCGCTTGGTAGTGTGTGTGTGCGCTCACCATGTCTGCAGCTTTCTTCAGAAGCTTGAGGCCAAGCGTTCGGTTCTTCTTCACTCCTGTGCCCTGTCCAAGCACACACACTTGAAACAATCTTCAGATACACACACACCATTTTACATACATTTTCCTAATCTTGTGTCAGGAGTTTCTATTTATACAAAACAAGCATGTATGTGCTTTTTACAATGCAAATGCTTGAAAAGATACGGCTCAAGAGATTTCCGTGTAACCCATGGATTACCTTCAGGATGAGAATGGCGTAGTCGTACATGGCCGTGGGATCCACCATCTGCAGGGCGCTCCTGGCGTACCACATGACCGCTGTCTGAACGTCTTTCTGCACCCCATTACTGCCCCACAGGAGCATCCGGGCCAAAGATCTCTGCAAGAAACACAACAGCTGAGAAGTCATAAAGTCCACGAACAACTCTTTTATTTTATAAAAACTATGTATTTGTGTATTTATTCATTCATTCACGCATGCATTAATTCCTTACAAACTGAACATGAATGAAAAGTTTCTTAAAAATGCTAATATTTCGTTCTGGACCCTGGGGCCAGATTCACAAACATCTTCTTAAGAAAACCTTTCAGTTCTTCAACATAAATGCGTAAGACAAAGCCGTTCGTAATTCTTGACGAGTTCTCAAATATTTATCTTTAATATACTGTATTTTTCTAAAGAATAAAATGAAACGCTTTCTCTTTAGTGATTATGTTAGGTTATCCTAACTTTAAAAAGAAAGTTAACAATCTTTTCAAGAATTCAAAATCTTCTTAAGTTGGGAAATAAGCAGAAAATAACAGTTACGAATAAATTCATTCTTAAGAATGTTTAGTGAAAAAAAGTGCAGACCTGAGACTCTACATCTCCTCTGTTGGCCTGGTGTTTCAAAAACTGCACAATGTCGCCCTGTTCCCCCGTTTGGGTTTGGAGCTCGTCGTCATTGTTTAAGTGAACATGTTCTGTTAGAGTTTGCTGCAGTGAAGAAACACACAATACAAAAACAGACAATATAATTTCCATTCCATTCAGACCATATTCATTTCCCATCAAACCAGTTTGTGTTAACATGTAAATCCACGCCCTCAAACCCTGTACCTGATGACACTATTTACAGGGAGTCTGTATGCCTTTGTGTTTAAAGTTCATAAAATTTCAACATTTCATTAACAATCAGCCTCACAAACATCAGCAGTGTCATTTTTCTAAATATTTGACTGCTCGCTGATAAACAAGAGATGCACCTGATACTAAGGCACCATTTTATTAGCAAATGAGCCTTTGCAAATTGCATTCCCTTTGGCTCTGTAGTCTGTAGAGTCTGCATGATTGGATAAAATAAAATCTAACTAAGTGTCTCATTTAGACGAGCATGTGTGATAAACAGAATTGATGGAATTATAAATATCTTTGTATTTTTCACTAAATAACACACAATTTATATTGTCTTTCTGTTAGAAATGCCATATTTGTACTGCTGTTTGTATTGGTGTATTGTATTATGTATTGCTATATTTATATGGTTTTGAAAAAATATATATGGTTTTTTTATTTTTTTTTATTGTCAAAAGTAGTAACTAGTACAGATTTTGGGGGGTTTTACCGTATTTTGACAGCATGGATTAAGCTTGTCATGTAATAAAAAAAATTATGTGCAAAAAATTATGTACAAAAATAATGTTAAAAATTCATTTTAATTCTGGAATTGAAAAGAGGTCTATGCAAGTCATCATCTGTACAAATGCATGTATCTATGCAATTAATGTTTTTGGAAAAAATGTTCTATTCTATTATTTCTATGTTTATTCAAATTAAGTATCTTCATTTGGGGTTTTTCTCAGCAGATATTGGGATTTGGGATTTTGTTTGCAATTAATCTGATTAATTAATCATAAATATATGATTCAAATAATTAAAACCAATATAATAATATATAATATAACTAATGTTCTATACCTTTAAAGTCAATTGGGAATATGTATACATTACCGATCTCTGTACATAAATGAGGAACTCACCCAAGAGTCTTGTACTTTATCGTGGTCAATGCTGGTCTGTTTGCCGATGTTGGCGTAGTAGCCGTATGCTGTACTCTGGTCTTTGGGGAAACCGTCAAGTCCCTCCATGTGCTTGTATCCCAAATGCATCAGAGCGAGTCGGTCATCAGAGACCCCGCCTATCAAACTATAAACATGACCCTGAGAAAGAGACCACCATGAAAACTTGAACACAATATTGCTGTGGCAAACAAAATTAGTTCTCTTGTCGCTCTTCTTTTGTAGCCTTTTATCAAATGACTACTTTAGTCAAGAATGCTACCCTGACTGCAACAGTAGCCTAAAGCAATGCCTAAATAGATATTTGGTTAATGGTTACCATTAGCCGATAGCCTGCTTGGTGTGTCATCCAAAGAGAAAGGGGTTTTAAAGCAGTTATTCATTAGTTAGGCAAGCTATTGTATATTGATGAAAGTTTATGAAGGCAAACCGGTCAAATTTTATTTTCCACAGTCCACTTTAGACATTCTACTGACTAAGTAACTTTGCAACTACATGTCAACTAACTCTCATTAGAGTATTAGTAGACTGTGCTTAATATCTGCTGTCTCTTTATTGTGATGCTCCTCAACAGACCTTCTACTGACTGTAGGAAACTTTACAACTACATTTTATTCTACTAACCCGAGACTTAACACAGTCAACTAATACTCTAATGAGAGTCTAATAAAGTGCAACATGCTAACATTTTTGGTCACGCTTTATATTAAGTGGCTTTAAATAGTATGTACTTGCATCGAAAAATAAGTACAATGTACTTATTGTGTTCATGTTGTATTGTAAAACACTTTTGCTGCTATTGAGGTGTGATACGGGTAAGATTAGGACAGGTTTGGTGGTATCGGTCGGTTTAAGGGTAGGTTAAGGTGTAAGGGGAGATCAACAGTGTAATTATACATGTAATTACATAAATTTATTACAGCTGCAATTATATGCAGTTATTTTCAAAATATGAGTATAATGCAAAAGCATGTATGTACACAATACATCCATTGTATCAAATTATTCATTTCAATGTAAGTACATAGTACTTAAAGCCACTTCATATAAAGTGGGACCACATTTTTTATTTAAACTAATGAATCATTGTCACGTTTCGGGTTTGTCCATGTATTGTTCCTGTGTCTTGTCATGTGATTCCCTGTTAGTCATGTGATCCTGCCATGTGTTCCCTTGTCTGTGTCATGTTGTTATTGGTTCATTGTTTTGTTTTGTTTTGTTTTGTTCATGTTTGCCATGTGTCTTTGTCAAGTTTTGTTTCACTGTAACCTGTGTCGGTAAGCTTCATGTCATGGTCCGGTTTTATGTTTCACGCTTCATGCTTCAATGCCACGCCATGTTTCTGTTTTGCTAAGTTGGTTAATAAACTGCACTTGAATCATTACAATCATTCACTATAAGACCACAAATGTACACCAGTAGAAAAAAGGTTCAATTGGGTTTTATAGAGTCCTAGGGATCTTGACTCAATTTTAAAGACCCCTTTATACCAAAACGGTTCTATATACGGAGAAATGTCCTAAATGATTGCATAATATTTGCATGTTTAATGGTTTTTTTCTTTTTTTCTCATTATAAAGTATGTTTGCATGCTGTTTAATTAATATATTATGCTGCATTCACGCCATGCCGTAGTTACTGTAACGATCCTAAACTGTAAAAAGCGTTTGCGTGCTTGTAGAACTTGTAATTACAACGTGTAAACTCGTAATTGACAGCTAAGCCTTCTAACATGTGTCTGCCGTACCACCTGACCACCGCAGATTTAAGGTGTGTTCCACTTGAAGAGGATCTGCGCAGACCGAACGGTGTATGACATCAAAGTACCGTGAGAGCGATTCGAAAGCTTTATTTACGGTAATTACATGGCGTGAATGCAGCTTTATCCCATGATGGAAACCCCTGAAAAAGGTCTATATGAAGCACCTAACAGAACCCTTTTAAAATGATATATCTATATATATATAGAACCTTTTCTTCTAAAAGGGTAATTAAAAAGTAAACAGGGGCATTTTGATTTCATGTTGACTTTAGGATAGAGGTTGCACAGACTAGTTGACTTTAATGCTCTGTCAGGACACTTTAAGCTTGACGTCGACTATTCATTGATCATGACCTACAGAGGGCGCAACAGGATAAGAAATCTTAGAAGTAATCTCAGTCGAACCAACTCCGAACCGGCAATACGCACAACCGGCACATCCGGGAACTTAACTGTCAATTTTGTCCCCGCCCCTTTTTGGGGGAAAACAAACTAGACTTCCCATAGACTTCAATACAAAATAACGGCAAAAACCAACATCCGTACACAGCCGACAGGCGTAAATAACTTAAGAAATCACTTATATAAAACATGTCAAGTATGTCCACCCTGCCTGCCATAGAGCGTAAAAGATACATACACAAACTTAATTTGGTCAATTTAAAAACATGTCCCTTTATTCTCCCAACGTCAAATTGGTGTAGCAACCCCACCTGGGGTTGGGTTATATATATAAGATATATTATAATGTATATTATAAGACCAAATATATACATTTAAAGATGTTTACTTTCAAAAACCATGGTGGCTCGATGAGGTACGACTACGAGTAAATGTCCGGGTAAGACCATAGACAGTAAAAGAAAGACACCTCTGGCCACTGGGTGGGGTTGTTACACCAATTTGATGCTGGGGGAATGAAGGGTCATGTTTTTAAATTGACCAAATTAAGTTTGTGTATGTATTTTTCACGCTCTATGGCAGGCAGGGTGGACATATAATTACTTGACATGTTTAATCTTAGTGATTTCTTAAGTTATTCATGCCTGTCGGCTGTGTACGGACGTTGTTTTGTGACGCTATTTTGTATTGAAGTCTAGTTTATTTTCCCCCAAAAGTGGGCGTGAACCTGTTCAGAGGCATTCTATGACGGGTTATGCGTATAGCACTGGCTCTGAACTAGCACCTGGTTCTTGCTGGTGGAAAAGGGGTATGACTGTTTCTACAGAAACCGGAGCTTCTAACGGCTGCAGTGACACGATGACTTTACCAATCACCGATTGGCTCTTATTTAGAAGGCGGGACTTAATCCGCCATATTGAGCGTTGCACTTTTCCCCATTCAAAACTTGCGTAATTCTATAGTCTTTGTTCTCATCCTCACCTGCTCCAGGTCCACAGGGACGCCCAGGCCAGCCAGGTGAAGGGTGGCGAGCAGGAGCGAGGAGGGCTGGTGACCCCAGCAGAGAGACACCTGAAGCTGCTCAATGAGATCCAGGCCAACCTCAGATTCCTCGGCTTTGCTTATTGTCTTTACCACATCTTGGTAAATCACTCGGCTTAGATGTAGCAAATGTCCATCACTGCTCTCCAGACCTGAGGAACAGATGAATAGACTCTCTAGCCATCGGTAGTTCACATTACAACGTACAGTGTTAAACCCCACCTACCTGTTATGAGGTCCTGGTGTTCTTCTAGAAGCCTCAGGGCGATGTTGAATCTTCTCTGCTGGTCCCACGACCAAGTTTGTGTGCATTCCCTACAACCAAACTTCCTCTTGAGGTCTCCATAATAAGACTCACAAACATCTGATAACCAAAAGCACAAAGTCTTTAGAAACAGTTCACACAAAAAGAGAACTACTCATCTGCTGTCCACACTGGTGTTCAGTGCTTTTAAAGTGAGCATGACATAGAAATCGAGTCTTTTCTTTCCTATTGTGACGTATATCCGAGTGAAACGCTTCTGGAACAAGAACAAATGTAGGGCGTTTTGTCCGTGGGGAATTGATCGGATGGTTGTGGTTTGCTATTGGTGGATCTCATGTGAGTGACAGGTTATAGTCACGCCCTCATCATATAGTCCCGCCATCATAAATCTAAATGATATAAAAAAATTGGAATCTTGCATAAAACATGTGTGAATAAAGCACCGTTTCCATCTAGTGTGTTCAAGAGAACAAAATTGTAACTTCTTGGGAAACTGGTGCAAATTATCAGTAATAAAAATGGAAGTGGCTGCAACTGGGAAAGCCGCTGTAGCTCATGTTTCCAGCATAAAATATGTAGAAGAAACACAATAACAGACGCTGTCATGTTTTCTTGCGTTTGGGATGTTTGGGAATGCAATCGTTTGAGGTAATTCATTCTGAAAGGTAATTATACCAAATCATTTTGATGACAAACTTTGGCTCAGGCATTTAAGAATGACTAAAACGAAACTTGAGATGGTGTGCAATGAAACTGGTCCGCTAGTTAGTCCAATCATATGATCTGTTGAGTCACATGATTTTTTTCATCTAGGTATTTATTCAGTAAATGTGTTCCAGTAAAAGTGTCTTCTAATTGGATAAAAAAAAATGTTTTTGTTAAATGCGCATAAAAACATGTGGACGGACACATAGATGATGTCTCCAACTGTGCTCTGATTTGGCAAGATAGCAAAGTCTGCGATTACACGTCAGAGATTTCAGTATGATCTATTCTGGTCTGCACCTGTAGAGACGTCTCGGTTCTGTCTCAGTGCCTCCAGATAGCGCTCCGTAACCTGTTGCATTTCCTCACAGCGTCTGTGGAATCTGTCCAGCTCTTTTAGCGTCCTAACGGGGGACAGGGGGTTTTTCACCTTCAACAGAAATGATACAAGATGTCTGAATGCATTCTGGATCATGTGATTAATATTGACATAATAAATTGGTTTTGTTATACGCATTTATCCGTTGATAAGAGAGTTGGACTCACCTTTTCTGAGCCTAAACGATAGTATCTGATTGGTCCAAAATAGCCATGAAACCCCTTCATGTAGTTGCATCCACCAATCACAAAATATCCTGATGTGTCATCGAAGTTAATTGGCTGACGAAAACTGAACAAAATAAAATAAAGAACTACTGTGTTTTACCAGATATTATAGTTGCACTATAAAAATGGCTGTAAAAAAAAAAATGTGTATGCTTAAATTTAAAGAAAATGTTTCATTTGAATTAGTATTGTATGACTTATTTTATATTGTATGGAAATAAATTGTATTAATATTATTTCATTATTAATAAAAATATTAATATTTCATGCAATTTCTTCTCGACTACATTCATATTATTTTATATATGTTTTATTATTGGGGGAAAAAAATCTTTCAAAAATTGCTTACTGTTCCTAACCTTTAATGGCATTTGTGATAAACACTATATATATTTTACAGTGCAGATGAGACGTTATGACTTACACGAAGAAATGAGTGATCCCCGACGTCTGTCCTGCAGGAAAGACCTTAGTGACTGTGAGATTTGCCTGACATGTGAAAAAACATCCAAGAGTTCACTTTCTAATACACTCACGCCTGAATGATGGTTCATCAGAAGTGCAGTGGAATATGACTGCGTGTGAATGCGGCTGATGTACCTTTGACACCTGAAATGAGAAGTCCAGGCGGATCCAGGTGTGAAGAGGTAACGCTGTGTGTGCTGTAAACGCCTGCTCTTCTCCATCCTCCATCAGCACCTGCACCACTATATTGCCTGAGGATCAAGACATACTGGCACATCACATTTAACGTGTACATAAATAACAGCTTAAATTTCAGTCTTTTCCTCATGCACAGTTATTGTGTGACTTGGGGTCTTTTATGAGGGTTTATCTAATAACTAAATTCCTATAAAGTTTATTTCTTGCACCGATGTGACGCTTACCTGCGTCAGACAGCATAATGAGCGGGCTTCCATACTTCCTGTGTTCAGTGACATGTTTGACTATCCCACACAACGACTGGCCGCACCAGCTCAGCAAGTAGAGCCACAATGACAGAGCAGCACTGCAGAGAGGAGATGATGTGAGTTTCAAAAGTGCAGTACCAACACCCTGTACACATTCCAAAATATTTCAGGCATTACAAGATTATCATTAGCATATCAACGGTTGAGCAAGCACACATGAAGTGCCATTGAACACAAATAATGTTAGGTATGTAAACAATACAACTTGAATTTTACAAACAAAACTGGCCCATCATACCAAATCCAATATCAAGGTATTCAGAGTGGTTTCTAGGGCGTTGCTAGGCATTGTGTGTGTTGCCAGGTTGTTGTTAAGGTGTTCTGGGTGGTTTTTAGAACGTTGGGGCATCTCGTCAGTAAAGCCGGTTCCTTGATTAGTAGTAAATCGTCATCACCTGCTATCAGATGGAGTGGCATTTACTACACAGAGCCGGCTTTACTGACGAGATGCGCATAACAATGTCATCCGATATATCGTGCAGCCCTAATTGGGGTGTTGCTAATGTGTTCTGAGTGATAAATGGGGTGTTGGTAAGTGATTGCTATGGTGTTCTTAGTGTTTTCCAGGGCGTTGCTAGGTTGTTGGTCAAATAGTCTGGGTGATTGTAGGGGTGTTGCCAGGTTGTTACTAAGGTCCTCCAAGTCGTTTGAAATTGCTAGGGTATTGCTAAAGTATTCTGATTGTTGAGTAGGGTGTTGCTAGGCTGCACTGGGTGGTATCTAGGCCATTGTTAGGGTGTTTGCTACGGTGTTATGAGTAGTGGCTATGGTGTTGCTATCAACAGTGTACACAAAGACATTTCTAGGGTGTTGCTAAGGTATTCTAAGTGTTGATCAGGGCGTTACTAGGCTGTTCTGGGTGGTCTCAATACTATTTCTATGGTGTTTGCTAGTGGCTATGGTGTTGCTATAGACAGTGTACGCAAAGGCATTTCTAGGGTGTTGCTAAGGTGTTCTGAGTAAACAGCAGGGCTTTGGTAGAGCTTTCAGGGTGGTTGCTAGGCTGTTGCTAGGCACTATTCTAAACTATTTTTTTTTTCTGGTTGGATGATTAAACAGATGAAAAACTCACGGTAACATTTCAGGAGGGACCACAGCTGTATCTAACGACCAAAAAAACTCTTAAAAGCAAGTCTGACCTTGGCTGTTTGAGAGCGAGGGTGCGTCTCTGTTCTAGATCTCTGTTTTTGAAGGGGGAGAATGTGTGTATCACTCCAAACCTCTCACCGGTACTCGCAAATGGAAAAGAAAGTATATCCACAGTCTCTGGAAAGGCATGAATGAATGAATAAATGATGCAACAGAACATGTAATCTGCTATCTATGCGCCTGGTGAATCATGACAGTACAGTATCTTCAAACAACCTAAACTGGTTCTCTCATTATTTTTCTCACCATCATGTCCTTCTTTTTTTCCCAGTTGAACACAAGTGACATAAACACAGTTCAGAGTGACAAAGTGGTCTTTCAAACTCTATAAAAAAAGTCCATGTTTAGACTTGTGTGAGGAACAGACCAAATTTAATTTGTTGATTTGACATCTAGGTCTACATCTTATTTATTCAAACTGGCATAGTGTGTTTTAATACAACATACACTCGAACCAATGGTGATTTGGTGTCATTGATAACAAATCTAGTGTGATATTTTGGAACTGTATAGGATCGTTAATAAAATTTGGTAACACTTTAGAATAGTGTTCCATCATTAATGAATAACTACACAGGAACACATGAGTAACACACCATTAACACTCTAGTAACTATTAAGAAACTCTGATTAACGAATTAGTAAGTATTGTGCTCAGTCAAATGAAGTAGGTCACTATTAGCTAATCAATAACTACTAATTTTTCATACCTCCCAGGACTATAAGAACTACTATATGCAGGTTCATAATTAATGAGAGTAATGCACAATGTATAATTAATTCTAAAGTGAAGATAATGGTTTCCCACTAGTAATGACTCAAGTATTACCAAACCCTTCATAACTATTTGGAAGAGTATTCTAGAGTGAAAAGCATGATAACTCCCTAATATTAACTGATGTCACTGTAAGCTTTTGATGTTTTGTAAGGTTTTTTGGAATGACTCAAGTGTTACTACTTTATTCTAAAGGAACTACGAAAAATCCATTGTTATCAAATCTATCAGAAGGAATTACTATCCAAAATTTAACAAAAATCTCAAAAGTGTACAATGAATTCAGTCATTACTAGATAGTTATCATGCTTTTCACTTTAGTATACTACTCCAAATAATGATTTGGTAATACTTGAGTCATTACTAGTAGGTTACTATGATCTCCACTTTAGAATTAATGATACATTTTGCACTAATCGCATTAATTATGAACATGTATAGTAGTTCTTAGTCATCTGGGAGGTATGAACAAATAGTAGCTGCTGATTAGCTAATAGTGAACTACCACATTCAACTGAGCACTTTTACTTATTCATTTGTTAATCAGAGTTTCTTGTTAGTTAATAGCAGCTATAAGAATGTTAGTGCGTTACTCGTTTTTTCCTGTGTAGTTATTCATTAATGACAGAACAAACATTATTCTCAAGTGTTACCATAATGATTTTTGTGTTCCATGAGGAAAAATACTACACCACATCTGGGTTTGGAATAACATGAGGGTAAGGGTAAATCATTACATTATTTATTAACTTTTCTTTACATTTTTCCAGGCATTCTGAGTGTTCAGTCTGATTGGTTCCCACCTGACTCATGTGGACACTTTCTCACAGTATCATTGGTCAGCTGCCACTTCAGCCACGCACCCCATGACACCGATCCTGTCTGTGGATATGCTGGACGCTGAGATGCTGGTAGTGTCCTCACAAATGTAGATGTTCTCACAAGGGACCGGTCATATCCTTCAGAATGGCTTCCACCCATGTCCTCTTGGTCCAGATGAAGCATCCAGGCCCTCAGCACCACATCACTGACAGAAGCGTCTCTCCGGTGCAGCACAGCTGGAGGAAACACCAGAGGAACCTTTCTGGACCGGGGCTTTCCAAACCTCTTATGGTTAGTCCAGGACCTTCTGTAAACGATCACTCCTGTCCTCGTTGGGGTGGAAATAACAATTTCGACAGCGATTCGGCAGGCGGCAGAGCAGTTATACTGGACCTGCACGCTGCATCTGTCCATCACTGTGTCAGGAGCTTGTCCAAACTGCAGAAAGTCTTCACGACGAGCCCTATCAGTGTCAGGAGACCCACACCAAACCTTCAAGGAGACAGATTGACACACACTTCACGTCTCCAGTATGAACATCTTTTGTCTTTTATCCTTTTTTTTTTTTTTTGGCTGAATTTTGTATGGAATAACAATCCAGATCACATATTGGCTTGATACTCGGCTGAAATGTCATGATCATATTTGACTCCCAAACAAACAAATGAATACATTTGCATTAAGAAAATGCTTATTTTGGGATCCTTTATTTCTTTCTTTTGGCGTTGTGATATTTTATTTGTATTTATTTAATTAACAAACAAACAATATCCACTCTTAAAAATAAAGATTCCAAAAGGTGATTTTTCTCAGCAATGCCATAGAATAACTTTTGTTGGTTCCCCGGAGAACATTTCAGTTCTTACCAGTTCTTGACCAGCTCATGGTTTTCTTATATTGTGAGGAACATTGTAATAATCTGAAGAATCTTTTTCCATGATAAAGAACCTTTTGTGGAATGGAAAGGTTTATTGGACGATGCCATCTATGCCAATAAACAAGCTTTGTTTACTTAGGAAAATCATCCATTTTTCATTTTGTTATCTCACTGTAAAATCCAACAGTGATTCTAACTACAATTTTTTAGTTAACTTTACTTAATGTATTAACTTTAAAAAACTCTTAATGGACTTTTCACTCTTTCCCGCCACTTCTGCAGTTATTTTTCTCTGTTTGCATTCACTCATTTCCCAAAGTTACTAGAACTCTTGTGTAAGTGAACACAACGCATTTGTCAGTATTGTCAGTTTTTAAGGCAATCGGTTTCCTGATGTTTTCCTAGTAATGTGAACTCTAATGAGAAGTTAACACAACTAATGATTTTGATACAACAGTACTTAAGTATACTTGATTAACATGTTTTCATACAAATGTTATTAAGTTGTGCCAACTAAAAATGAATACACTACTTTTTCTGAGTAAAGTCAACTTATTCAATTGTATGGTGCTTTTATAGCATTGTAGAGATTTCCCCCAGTACTGATAAATGGGAAGATGTGCTTAATGTCACAGTAAAAAAAAAAAAAAAAAGAGTAAGTAACAGGTGTCATTATCTTTAAGCAAAATATATAATTGTTTGTCTTTGTAGGCTACTTGATTACAAGATAAGTAACATCTCATATGATGTAGCCTACAGTTACACTCCAAGTGGGATAACTTCAGAGAATAATATAAACTATCATGGTATAGGCTAGCTATTGTTATGGTGCCAACACGTTAAATATGGTAAGAACATATTTTATGCAGCTTTAACATGCAAATACAAATAAATCACTTATTTCTTTAGATAGCCTACATACAGGCAAAAACAGAAAAGTAAATGATTCGTGATTTTAAAGGGAAAGACGAAAACGAAACTCGAGCAACTATGAAAGTTGCATATAAGTGAAAATAAAGTTGAAAGTCTTACCGGTGAGAGCAGAAAAGCTGTGCAGATGAAACTCAACACAACTCTCATCTTCACTGTCTAGTGAACGCGACGCGCGATGTGTCGAAGCGATAGTATGACGCGCAAACTTTAGCTGTACATGTTTCACTGCGTATCGCGCTCTTCCGTGTGTGAGAGCATGACACCTGTTGTTGTGTGTGTCACTGTATACGCCCGGCCTCACACACTCTCATTATGCGTGGACGCGCGTCATCTGCACTGCCAGCGACGCGACGGAACGCTACAGCTCAGAACGCCAAGTCATTGATTTTACTTTTACAGGAAACGCTAAGGTAAACCTTATCACCACGAAAGTTGTGTTCCATATCCCCGCTGGTCAAACTAAATGCGATACTATTTCTTTTCATTTTATATAAAGATCTCTGTAATAAAGTGAACATAAAGGTCACACTTTAGATTATGGTACAGTTCTAACTATTAAAGTGTTAGTTCACACAAAATTTAAAGTACTATGCCATAATGTAGGCTACTCACCCTCAAGCCATATTTAGGGTAGACTGTGTACAGTTGAGACACCTTAAATAACTTGCGTGTGCAGCAAGCACAATTTGTGATTTTTGCTGTGCACATGCATAGTGTCCTCTTTGATCGTGGGAAATTTGAACAATGGACGCATCTCCGATCCGGAGATATCGGCAAAAGTTTTTTTTCTAAGATAAGACTTTCACTTCAACATGCACACTCCACAATGAATAGCTTATTATCCTTATGTGACTGGTAAACGTAATTGGTATCATCACAAACGTTATTATGTGCCCTAAAAACTGGCATATTTCATGATATTGTGTCATGCAAGGTCATTGCAAAATCTATAGAAATGTGCGAGGTGGCCAGCGGGGTAAGTAAAGGGTGAGACACATGTATCAACTGTACCCCCGATAGAGTTCTATTAGGAAACACAGTCTAGTTGTTCAATGTTAAGATAACAGGTTAAACGTCGTAATTAGCCAGCATAAGATGCAAATGAAAATAAGTCTAATTTAATTGCTTTAATTGCTCATTTAAATAACATTTATGAATTTAAATGGATGAATAAACAAACATGTTGCCCAATTGTTATTTTCTTTATTTGTCTTTATTTATTATATTTGCAATGAACGTTTAGTTACCTTTACATCATTAAAAATTGGTGTCTCAAATGTACCACATATACAGTTGAGACAAAGTTGAGACAAAAAGCACCTTTTTTTATGAGCTAATTGTGGAAAATATGAACTACTTATGTGTATTATTGATTGATAATATATTAGTCTACAAGCTAATGAAATGTCATGTGGCATGTCATGTGGAAATTCACTTCTTTTCAGTATCTATTTTTGTGTGAAAAATCAAAAGCAAAAAGTGTCTCAACTGGCTATATGACTTTCTTCTTTCAGACAAACACAATCAGAGCTATATAAAAACATATCCTGGCTCTTCCAATGTTTAGAATGGGAGTGAATAGAGCCTGAGATTAAAAAATAAATTAAAAAATTAAAAAATCCATCCATCATAAAAGTAATCCATACGGCAGGGGTTAATAAAGGCCTTCTGAAATGAAGCCATGCGTTTTTATGAGAAAAATGTTGATATTTATATCTTTATAAACAGGGTTTGAAATTAACTTTTTCACTCACCGGCCATTTGGCTACTGAAGTTAATGGCCATTCAGTACTTCTACTAGCCAAAATGTATTTTAATAAACATATTAATATATATAGCCTATATATATACAGTCAACATTTAAAGTGGATCTAAAAAGTTCATCAAAGTTCAAGAATGGGTTTGTTAAAAATTCATGTAACTTTGATGAAAGGTTTTGATGCACTACTGTATATAAATATATATATATATTGTTTTCATATTTTAATTTCTTATTCAAACTAAATGTCATCCAGCCATCTCTTCCGGAGATCCCTTCCTCTTTCATCCTCATCCTATTCAGGTGGACAGATCAATACAGTACAAAGAGCATCATACAAAAGTAGGATGTTGGACAATAACAATGCTTGAATGCAAATGAACAAGCGCACCGTTATTTGTTGCGTAGTGACGTGTGTTTTCAAGTAAGCCAGATATGCCCAGATTCTGCACAATACGCTGTATTTAATATAATATGACGACTCACAAGTTTATTATTTGGGCTTAATCTGTGCAGATTTGGCTTTCACAAACTTCCGCAGCAAAGTGAGTAAACAATGAGTAACCCGACAAATTAGCTCGTGATTTGACAGCATTGTTTATTTCAAACCCTGTTTATGAACTATAATCACTGGCTTCCAGTAACAGCCGTTCTGGCGCAAGAGTGACCTCTGACTGGATGTAGGAGTAGCGTAAGCTTAAGTGAAAGTAGACGCCTCCTTTCGTTTAATACACATTGATATTTTTCTTACAAAAACACATCTCTTCACTTCAGAAGGCCTTCATTAACCCTGGAGTCGTAGGATTACTTTTTATGAAGGATGGATGCACTTTTTTGAGTTTCTAAAACTCTTCACTCCAATTATAAACCTTGGAAGAGCCAGGATATTTCTTAATATAACTCTGATTGTGTTTGGCTGAAAGAAGAAAGTCATATACATGTAGGATGGCTTGACCGTGAGTAAATTATGGGATAATTTTTGGGTGAAGTAACCCTTAAAGCAACACCATGGAACTGTTCCTCTTTGGTCGCCCTACTAGTTGGAAACGAAATTGTACATTACCGCTGTCGTAAATAATTTAGCCAACCGTCGCACGCACGCTCTGTTTATCAGCGCCGGCTTTGGAATGAACGATGTCCACAGAAAAGGTAGATGTTACATGATTTCATGAAAGTATGATGTATTGCGACATCAGAAACGAAGAAAAACTAAATAATGACTTTTGTAACGATGACTTAAGTCATATTTGTAGTTTTCTTCTGTCTCATTCGGACTACAGAAACGCGACCCAATCTGGTAAAATTGTGTAGTGTGGTTATAGGAGATATAGGACCGCAAAGCGATTCCAGAAGTGCCTTTCACCCTGATACGACTTGATGAACCACTGATACGATTTTGGAAACATTATTTTAAGGTAAAAAATTTTCCACTATTACTATTAACTACGACTTTTGCCTCAATAAACTCTTAATTACTGCTTATTAATAGTTAGTTAGGTAGATAGGTATTGGGTGGATTAAGGGATGTAGAATATGATCATGCAGAATAAGGAATTCAATAAACTGCCAATATCCTATTAATATGCATGCTAATAATCAACTTTAATAGTGAGAAGAATTAAACTAAAGTGTTACCCAATTAAATAAAGAACATTTATAATCCACAAATGTCCTGGGCAGCACAATACTGACATGCTTTGAAAATGAAATGTCATGGTGTGGATCGTCAAGCTTGGGTTGAAAGGCTTACTTTGGCATTTTCATGCGTTTCTGGTTGAGTCAATCACGGAATGGCGCTTATATAAGGATCCTCTGAACTTTTACAGATGTACTGAAGCACCAGTTGTTTAAGACTGATCTTTGAATGCAGACATTACATGGACTGAGAGTTGGATCATTTATGCTGGACCTGTTTGCTTTTGCTTTTCCATACGAGTAAATTCTGGATATGAAGTGAGTCGAGCAGCGGTCTATGGGTAGTGGCCTGGCATGTTTCAACAGCCTATCATCACCAAAAGAAGATAAACACCAAACATGTTGAGGAGAATCCAATGCTGAGGTAAACCAGGACTTCTTTACCAACAAACAGACTAAAATGACCCACCTCTGGGAACGATATAATGCATATGAGGAGACAATATTGACAAAATAAATCAAAATAATCCAGGTAAAGTGCCTGAAAAACTTCACAGCCCATATATGACATGTTTTTGCAGTTTATGTCATACAGTGTAATAATTGACAGAGTTACAATTTATTGTTTACCTACACAATAGTTTATGGCTTTGCAAAATGTATGCGGCTTGCAGAACCCCCCTCTGTTCCCTGAATGGAGTGCTCCACTCTCACAGTCCTTCATGCCGGAGGAGTCCACTCATCTGTTCGGAGGGGGTGTTCGGCACGGAGACGCTTTCTCTACACGGCTGTCTGGGAGGGGCGCTTTGAGTCCTTTGGAATTTTACATGCCGATATCTGAATACCTCACACAGAGCCCAATAAACTTTGGTCAAATAAGCCTCAGTTCAGTGCCGAAAAACCTTCTGAATGATAATATAGACCATCTCCACCGCTCATTGCCGTCCGTCTCTCTTCCATCACCCACACCTTACTCCATCTCTCCCTCCGTTCCTTTACCGTTCACTCTCTCTCACGGTACCACAACTCTCGGCTTCGCGTTTCAGGGAGGTGTAATCGCGGCAGCCGACACGCGCTCCAGCTGCTCGGGACAGGTGGCCTGTCCCAATGCGCCGAAGGTCCTGCCCATCCACTCTCACCTGGTGGGCACCACCTCCGGGACCTCGGCTGATTGCGCGCTCTGGAAGCGCATCTTGTCTCGAGAGCTCAGACTGTACCAGCTTCGACACCACCGCAGGCTGTCAACAGGGGGCGCCGCAAAACTGCTGTCCCACATGCTGCATCCTTTCAAAGGCACCGAGCTGTGCGTCGCAGCCACTCTGTGCGGATGGGATGGGGGTGGCGAAAAAGATGAGAATTACGCAAAAACTACCCCAATCACTCAAATAACAGTGAGCGATTCAAGTAGCCAATCAGCAGCAGTTTGTAAATCTAAATCTCAACAGGTGGTCAGAGCTCGTTCTGGGACGTGTGGCCCTCGGGTTGTGTATGTGTGCAGTGACGGGCTGCGCCTGCAGGGGGAGCTGTTCTCTGTGGGATCGGGCTCTCCATACGCGTACTCGATCCTGGACAGCGGCGTGCACTGGGGCATGAGCGCGCAGGAGGCCAAGTGTGTCGCGCGCGAGGCCGTGTACCGCGCCACGCACAGAGACGCGTACTCGGGCAATAACGTGGATCTCTACCATGTGACCGCAGACGGGTGGAGCCGCAGAGAGAGGGAGAACCTCAAAGAGGAGTATTACAGAGAGAAAGAGAGGGAGAGAAAGAGGTTGGCGGAGAGAAAAACTGTTGAAAAAATTGAAAATAAAGGAGTTTGAGGAGGAACATGAGGCAGATTTTTTTTAAAGCATTGATTTAGAAAGAAATGTATTTTTCAATTATTATTTTTTTCATAGCAAAGCAAAGAATAATAAGATGCAAAGACAAACATGTGTTGATCATTCGTTTTAGATTTATAGTTCTTGCTTTTTCACTGTGAGTGAACTTAAAAAAAAAAAACAAGGTGCAGCCAAAACTGAACAGTGTGTTGTATGAATCAAACTGATTTGTCTTTTTCTGAGGAACACATCATAGGAGATGTTTAGCAGAAAGTCTGCATGAGTTGAATGAAATATGTTTTGGATACTTTACTTTTATTTGGATACTTTGTACTTTTATTAGGCCTAGTTAAATAATTGTGCTGAATGTCGGGAGCTGCAGCATCCCTCTTTCTTCAAATGTATCTTGCCTTAGGATAAAAATCTCATTTTTATGTTTTAAAAATGAACCTATGGGTTTAGAATGATAAATGATTTCTCAGATTCTTGTTTGTTATTTTTTGAGTGAACAAACTGTTTGATCAACCAACTTTTTTGACCACTATAATTTAATGACTGATGAAGAATAAAGTTAACGAAGCCTATTTTACTTTTTACTTGCCCTGCCAAACTGTGGTGCCACCACAAAAAAGTAATACATAAATAAATGAAATTATTCATTTTGTTGTTGTTGTTGTTTTTTACTCATGTTACTTTGTATAATAAATCATTTTGCTATGAAACCAACATTTTACATATCAGGAACATTCATAATTCCATTGTTGATACCACAGCAAAAACCACTAGCCTAACTAATATAATTTCAAACATTATTAAATAAAAAGTCATTAATACGATAATGACGAGCAATAGCACAAAATGACAAGCAGCACTATGCACACATACATGCATAAATGTGTCTGTGGAAGACATTTTGAAATCTTTATACTGTGATACTGTAATGTGACACTGTCTACACGTGGCGTGGACGGTGTGACACCGACAGTGAACTGATGTCGATGTAGGCCTATAGTCTATACTCCACGAGCTCGCACCACGACAACAGTCGGCCACATGCATTCAGAGAGCCTCAGATTGATGCGGTGCAACGTAACGGCACAGACAGGGTGTTAGACCTTTAGTAAATATGCTAAGTTATCAAAAAATCTGTTTTTTGCTTTGTCATTATGATGTGTAGGCTGATGTGATAAAAAATAAAATAAAAAAAGCATTATTGCACAATAAAAATAAACTTTGGGGGAAAATGAAGCGGTCTGAATAGACTTTCTGAATGCACACAGTTAGCCTACTTCTTTTAGCAGTTTCACAGTAAAACATAAATGTTTTCACAAGAATCACATTCTCTTTTACATACATACTTCCTGGTTATTGTCACGGAAATGTTCTTGTGTGGTTGGTTCACTAAAAGCAGTTACGTTTATATTAATCACCTTGAATAAGCAGATGAGGTGGAGGCGTGTGTCAGTCTCAGGTGCTCTGCTGTCATAACAGCACTACATGAGGATGTGCTCATTACCATATGTGTTGGCACACTAGTCAAAGAGGAATACAGATCACAAGAACAACAGGTATAGAGGGAAAGTCAGACATCCAGAAGATCAGGTCAGTGCATGTCGGCTTTTCTAAATAGTTACCCAAAGTATTAACATTGGTAACATCTGGGATGTTTTCGTCTCTTGTTGATCATGTAAGAACCAGGTAAATAAAACCGGTAACACTTTATTTTACAGTGTCCATGTTACATGTATTTACTATATTAATAATTATAAATGATGCACAATTACATGCAACTCAAACCCTAATCCTACCCTATAAGTACAATTATTATTAATCAGTAGCCTATACAATTACATTGTAACAGGGACACAAAATAAAGTTTAACCAAAATACAAGAATGGCATTAATATTTTTTTAGATCAAAAGAAGAAAAATGTAAATTTTTCACATTGTAAATCCATATGCTGTGTCATCTCTGCCATACTGAACTGACGCTTTAATAGTGTTCTAGAATCATCGTCAGGCTTCTAGAACCATCCTGAAGAGGAATGCCCCCGTTTACATAACTGGGTAAACTTTGTTACTGTGGGTGAGTAAATCAGTCTTCTTAATATCTAAATGAATTTCAAAGTGTTCAAATACTGTAAAAAACAACATTGTAACACACCATGAGAAAATGTGGCTAATTATGACGTGCTGATTTTGTATTAATTTTTAGTAGAAGAAAAAATCCTAACCAGGTCCACCCTATAAACCTGTTAGTGCTGAGGAGTAAGATTGTGTTTGAATGAGATTCATACAAATTAGCCACCAATCCACCAAAACGTATTACAACCTGCTATGATGAGAGTGCGTTGACAATGCAGAACTAATTCATTACCAGTTTTACTCTTATATTCAACGACTTAATCAATCCAATAGTTAATATAGGCCTACACAGATCCTAATCAATTTTTTTTGTTTAAAAGTTTAAACTGGAACTGGAATTTTCCAGTTGAAGTGTAGCCTAAAGAACATAATATGGGAAATACGAGAATGTTAGAATTAAATTAAATTCAAATGGTTATTTTTTAGGTTTATGTCTTATATGTTGTTTTTTTCCCCACCAGATTATTGTATAAAGATCCTCCTGGTATAAGCCGGTCAGATATCTTGGTGACCTTAAATGACCGTTGCTGACTGTATGATGTTTTCACTAATTATCCAACATGGCTACACTGTCAAACTGAAACCAGATTGGCCTCAGCCTATCTTAAACCAGTTTACAGGAATTCACATGATCTGGATATGAAACAACAGAACGTAAAATAAGCGATAGACCTGCTGATGTTAGCAAAGTATTAATAGGCCTACAATTAATTATTTATAAATAGAAATATTTTCACATCAGAAAATTAAACGCAGGCTTGTTACTGAAACTTTTTGACGGAATGCGACAAGAATTTGAGCGTGTTTGTTTACTAGCTCCGCTTGCTAACTGTTTGTTAACCAAGCGGCTAACAATCACACTAACATTATTATCATAATAATTATGCATTCAAATATAGTTTTTAGAAAACAGCAAGCATTAACATTTTATGCATTGTCTTAAGCTAGTTAAAACCAAATAATAAGTTTTGGTGGTCTTCGAGTCTGCTAGCATATGCTAATAGTCAGTCAGCTGCGCCCATGAGCTGCTCCACCGACTGCTATTGAGCGCTGAACATTAAATAAAACTTGAAGGAAGCACGAACGATCACAAACAGATGCACATGAAATTCAGCGTAAAATATTAACGATCGTATTCAGTGTTGCATAACTATACCATAACTTGCATAGAGGAGGACGTGTATCTACCAGGATGGCCGAGTGGTTAAGGCGTTGGACTTAAGATCCAATGGACATATGTCCGCGTGGGTTCGAACCCCACTCCTGGTAATGACTTTTGATCCTCATCTTTATTATATTAGAATCGAAAATAAACGTGCACAACTGCCGTACATAGAATGTTAAATACGGAAAGCGAAAACTGCACGGAAAAATAAAATATAAAATAGATGTCACGCGGATAATGATATGGTATGCTGTCGGCATTCACGCATTTTGATCCTCCTCTCTCTGGATGGACTGAGGAGAGGAAACCCGACCACTGTTGACCGGCAGGGCATGTCCATACAAGTGGAACTCACCTGCCAGATGAACAAATAAGTCTACAATACAAATCGACATGATGTTTAATGGGTGGTCTGATACTGCCTCCTATTGGTAATTTACAACTAACTTCTGTTAAAAAAATTAAATAAAATAATATATATATATATATATATATATATATATATAGATACACAATACTACAATATGTAATGGCCTTAAACAAGGCTAAAGTTCAGCTAAGCACATGCACACTTTAAAAAAGTCAGATGTCATTTTCAAGAATTAATACTTCCATAATGATTATTTTAATGGATTTGCAATGCACGCTTAAATAATATATTTATATGATAATATGTTGTGATAGGCCAGGCTTAATATTCGCCACTCAATATAGCCAACAACAACAATATGGTGGCGGCCTCTGTTCTACTTTATAAGAGTATTATTGAGTTGTAAGTTGCTTCATCTCATCAGACTGCATTGTGTTGTGTGTATCATACAAATATAATAAAATAATAAAAATAAAAATGATCAAATAAAATATGTATGGTTATTGTTTACATTTCCTTCAGTCTATCCTCCTTCCAAACAAATACTTCATCGGATCAATAGTTAAACTCAAGTTTAATATTTGATCATTATAGTTTTTACGTGTTTTTTTCTCCCTTATTATTATCTATCACAAGATATTATTATCTTATGTAACACAAAGTGTGTTGCTCGGAGGCGCTGAGAGAACTGGGATATTTTCGTTGGCGAAACTAAAACATTTAGAAATTGTGTGTAATATAAGTTACTTAATATTCAATTGTTTATTGAACTATATAAAACAATATCACTCTGGCAATCCAGCTGTTTATCAAATATTTTACCCCACATATTGCCAATCTAGACAATTACAGTGATGTGTGTCTATTCTTAATGAATATTAATTAATATGGTTATTCAAAATTATTATAAATTAATTGTATCTATTTAGGGGTTGACGTGATATGTAGTGTAGAACTGTATTGTGCATGCCCACCCTTGTACAAACAATATATTAAATGTAAAAAACAATATATATAAATTTAATTTATAAATACATGTTAGGCCTATAAACGATATCAAGTTTCTAAACAAATATTTATAGAATTTCTAAAACTGTAGAAAAAGCAGAAAGAAGTATCATGAATTTCAATACAGCTTTAGTGCTGAACACCGATGTGAATGACGAGCGCGTCCACACTATTCCACACGGGGACGCGCTCGTCACTCAATCCAGCACGCCTGGAGCTCGCGCGCCCCGTGACGTCACGTGTCCATCATTCCTGCTGTGCGCGTGGGCGGAGCTCGTGGAGTGGCTCGGGACGCGCTGCAACTTTCCTATTGTTATTCATGAGGAAAGGAAACTTTGTAGCGGAGTGAAATACTCCCGGAGCGCCAAAACAATCGAGTTGGATAACTAACTTGGATGGTTTCTGGATGGAGTTGTGAAAGATCTGGAGCATTAGACGAGTTGGCAGTGTGGAGCGCTGAACATGCCCTAATGAGAGTCAATGATTCATTATTTACTCAGTGGTATAAAGTCACTGCACTGCATTGAGAGAGATTCATCACGCAAAGGTGAGAGCTGCTGCTTTTAGTTCGCTAAACTTTGAGAATGTTTGTTGAATTATGAGCGTCTGAACGCGACTCCAAATTGCCTAAACAAGTCAAACTACATAAATAAACAAACAAACAAACAGATGAGAGGCTAAGCGTCTGTGAAATGTTGTAAGTGTCTCTTGAGTCTTATTTGCTCTCTTGGTTTCTCTAATGGTCTGTCTGACCTACAGTTACTAGTTAGAAGCAGTAGGAAAATAGTAAAAGTTAGGTGTGGAGTTAGCGATTGCTTGGTAGACTGGTTTGGGTTTAGGAAGGGTCAGTTATGTACACTGTAAAAAAAAAAAAATATGATCAATATGTATGTTATGACAACATATGTTTGACAGTTTTAACTCATCAAAATAAGTTAAGATTATGTTATACAAGATTCAACTCATTTTTTAAAAGTCGGTTTAATGGAATTTAAGTTGAAATGACTTAAACATCCATGTTGATTGTACCTAATTTAAGGCAGCAACTTTTTTCCCCCCACGGTGGGTTAGTTAAAGTAAGATTTTAGTTAGAGTTAGGCTTGGCTAGAGTTGGTTAAAGTTAGAGTGGGTTTAGTTTGGGTTAGGGTTGTTTGGGATTACAGTCATTTATCCCAATTATTGTCTATTAGGGTCAGTGTTATGGTTTTTGGGGGGTTAGTTTGAGTTGTGATGGTCTGCATGCACTGTAAAACTGCAGATCATGTAGCAGAGAACATGGCCATGTGTTTCACGCAGGTATCAAATTGGCACATGATTTGCCTCTAAAAATTTCATTTTTCTCTAGGTGTTGCCGTTTTTTAATCCAGAACACATTGTTCTTGCTATCTAGTTTGTGCAATGCTTGCACGTTCAACGGTTTAGGCAATTTCAAGTCATAGGCAGGCTTTAAGTGGGATGGAAGTTGAGAAAATGGGGGCACAAAGTTTTCTCTGCAGGAATCTAAAGTTAGAGGTTTGCGTCATCCAGTATCGCTGCATGCCAACACATTTATGAAGCTGAAGCCTTTCTTGGACAAGACCTGCTGTAAATTGTCAGAAGGGAGTTTTGTTTCTATTCTCTCCAGCGACTCTCAGCATTCCTGCTGGTTACCTCATTACTGATGGATGACATCATCACCCAGCAGCCGTCACGTCCATCAGCTGCTGAAGGTCTGAGACTCTGCTGTGGGTGGACCAGACCAGTGTGTGTTTATGAGGGAAGGAATGTGAGGGGAGCGACAGAATGAATGCGTGGTCACCTGTTTGGCTGGGTGACAGCTCCTGTTACAACTTGTCCTACACACACACACACAGGACCTGATTTTCACCCTCTGATGGGTGTTTTCTGGTACGGGTGCTGAATGTGGTGATAACATCTCACTCCTGATTGTGGGTCTGCCTGTTGCTGCGGTAGTGCCGGTGTTTTTACCTGCTCTGTTGATCTCACTGTAGATGTAGGTCAACCGTAGACGTCACTAACTCTCTGATATGAGTTGCACTTTCCAGTGCGATGACCAGAATGTGTTTAAGGGGACGTTTACACGACAAGGATATGCTTAATTAGAGACGTTTTTCCTTTGAGTTTTCCGCGGACCGACGACACCAAAACGATCCTGCGAAAACGACTAAAAACCCCGTATTAGACCATTAGATGGTGATGAAACACTAGACTGAACACGTAATACGCATGTGCATGACGTCATCATCTTCAGAGATTTACGTTTTTGTTGTTTATATGGAGTACGGTTTCAAAAGTTTGCGTTTTAAGGCAAAAAACGCCATTGTCGTGTAAACAAATGACCAAAACGCATAATTTTTTTTAAACGTTTTTAGTTGAAAACGGTGTAGCAACAGCCCTTTAAACATTATTTAATACTAGGCTATAATTTAAATGTAACTTTTGAAGTAATTAAATAATCCTCATATTGCGCTGTCATAAATTGGCTTCAGTTGCATTCAGTCTGAGAGTACGTTTACACGAGAACATCAACATTTTTCCTTTGCGGTTTTTCTCGCACAGACGACACCGTTATCAAAATGATCCCCGTTCGCACGGACCCACGAAAACAACAAAAAATGCTGTAATAAAATCAAAACTTATTGTAATTAAAATAAATCTGAATTAGAATCTGAATCTAACCAGTGTCAGCATTGGAATCCGAATTAGAATAAGAAATGAAATTAATAGGAATCAGAAATGGAATCATTATATAAACACAAAACAATTAATTTTCGAATTTGGAATCGGTGTAAGAATTAAGATTCAAATCAGAATTTAAGTTAGCATCAGAATTAGAATGAGGAAGATCTAATAAGAATCTAAATTATGTCAGAATTAGAATGAAAAATTGAATTTAATAGTAGAAATAGAATAGAAAGGATTTGAATCACTATGAATTAAAATAAAATCCAGGAGTTTTAGGTTAGAATGAGGTATAGAATTTATGAGAATCTGAATTTGAATCTATATAAGAATTATAATCCAAATCAGAATTTAAGTTGGAATCAGAAATTTATCAATTTAAATGATATCAGACACAGAACATGAATTAAAATGAGAATTAGAATTGGTGAGAATCAGCATTTGAATCATTATAACAATTACAATTCAAATCTAGAATTAGAATCAGAAAGTTATTTAAATTGCGTCAGAAACAGAATCAGAATGACAATTAGAATCGATGAGTCCGAATTTGAATCAGCGTAACACTTACAATTCGATTCAGAATGAGGTGTTGATGTGAATGAATCAAAGTGAGAACACAAAGTAGTTCACACTTGCACAAGAAAATGAGTATCATCAATGAGATCATGCTTGTTTTTTTTTGTTTGTTTTTGAGACCGAATTGGAAATGCAGTAGAATTGCTCAACAAGCAGCTCATGCTGGCTCAGTCCACGCCGCTCCACATTCACTGAAGCCGTAACACCACTGCAGTTCTCAGAGCGTTTGGGAACAGTCTATGTCCGCTGCTCTTCTGAGTTGAGCGTTTCACTCGACTGGGAAAGAAACGGCATGGCCTCTCCCTGCTCTGCACTTTCCAGCTCTCCCACAGCGCTTTGCACTCGTTCAGAAAAGTTAGGTCACATGGTTACCCCCCCCTCTCGTGTGGTCTGTGTAAACACTTCTGAGAGCGTTATGCAGTATGTAAGCCTATATTGCACAGTATGTGGATATCCTGTATTCATGGAATGGCCTACTACTACATTTGTTGATGAATCCCACAATGGAGTCTTAAATAAATGTAAAGTCCACCTGTGGTGAAAGTCAAGTTTTAAAGTTGTTTGCAGTTCTTCTATGTGTTTTTTAAATATGCTTTAAGACAAACCATGTGCAAATTCACAAGTCGACAGCATTGCTGAGTATTTTCTCCTTAAAACTGCAGTGAACCAAAATTTGAAATCGTCACAAACATCACAAACGACCTTGTAACCAATCAGATCAACGTGTGATCGTCAACCAGTGATCAGTGAGTGAGTGGAGGCGGGGCTAATTTGCATATTCATAGAACCGTGTATACTTAATGAGGCAAGGGTGTCGAGTTACATGCAAGCTATTTTAAGGCATGGCACTTTTTTTTTTTAAAGAAAAAACATTTAAATGTCATTTTATGTTGTGTTAGGGATAAAATGATTGAACACAGAGGGACTTTAAGATATTTTTCACAAAATTCCTTGGAAACCAAATGGTTTTTTCCCCCCTCTGAGATAATGACTACCTTCTGAATTAAAGATGTAACTTAATGAGGTCACGTGACAACAATATACCAGTATTGGATTTCAAAGGGCTCTCCGCCCGGGCTGATGGCCTTATCCCGCTCTGTTGCAGGGATCGTCAGTGGGCTGTGTATGTAAAGGACGCTCGAGCGTGTCAGGCGTACCGGGACTCCTGAGAAGGAAGATGGCTGGCGTGGGCACGCTGGCCGACGCCTCGGAGGGAGGAGACAACAACCAATTCACTGACATCATCAAATGGAGATCAGGTGCGGCTGAGATGTGTTGTTGAGCTGCTTTTCCACTGTTTCTAGTTAGGTAGTACAGCACGGCCAGGAGGGGTGTAACGGGACACTGAGGGATTTTGGGGTCACAGTTCGATACGATACATTAACTTGTCCGCCCCCCCCAGATTCCAGATTGTTTCAAATAAAAAAATAAGGAATTGTTGATTTAGATTGACCAATGCTGCACGGTAAAAATGCAACGACTGTTTTCAAACCTATTGGTTTGATTAACGTGTTGTACGTTGCCTACAATGTCATTTTGTTTGCACATGAGAGTTCATTAACATGCGGCGACAATGGCGGATGCACAAAAGTATTACGCTTCTTCAAGAAATCACAGAAAGATGAGCGAGAAGGAGAAAAGAGCCATCTACATCTGAGTCTACTTCACCTTTCCTCAAGGAAACAGCGAGTGAAGCGCTCCTGAGGCTTTCCAGGACACACATATTTCATCACTGGACTGATCAAAGATGAATCTAAACTCAGCGTATCGGCTACTGCCAAAGCTCTTGAGTGCATCTGAACTCTTGCTTTGGGTTGGTGCAAGAGTACCGACAGTTCGGGACGCACACATGTGCCGTCACACCCCTAATGGACAGTTATTTGTCTGATTCTGAATTTGACATTTCAAAACTTTTTTAAAATGTTAGGCCTTTTTAGCTTTTTTTTTGGTTTTGTTGGAAAACTCAACCAACCAAGGAATAAACATTGAACTGACTTGTGCAAAATAACGACACACCAGCCTTCTGAAGAGTGGTTTTATAGCTGAAATTGAATTAATAATTGATGAACTTTACAACGTTTAAGTCAGCATGAAACAGAAGTTGGTTTGCTATTGGTGGATCTCATGTGAGTGACAGGCCCTCTCGCCAGTAAACATCATCAGAGAAGAGATGAGCTGCAAGACGCAGGGGAGGTTACTTTGATTAAAGATTACGGGGCACATGTATTTAAAAAAGAAAAGAAAAAGTATAACAAATATTGTAATATTCCACAAAAAACAAGAATTGTGAATTTTGATTTAATGGCGACTTTAAAGACTGGAATTAAAGGAAGAGCCCTCTCTCTCCTCTCTCTCTCTATCTATCTCTCTCTCTCTCTTTCTCTTCTCACTCTCTCTCCTCTCTCTCTCCTCCTCTCTCCTCTCTCTCTCTCTCTCTCTATCTATCTCTCTCTCTCTCTTTCTCTTCTCACTCTCTCTCTCTCTCTCTCCTCCTCTCTCCTCTCTCTCTCTCTCTTCTCACTCTCTCTCTCTCTCTCTCTCAATCTCTCTCTCTCTTCTCACTCTCTCTCCTCCCTCTCTCTCTCTCCTCTCTCTCCTCTCTCTCCTCTCTCTCTCTCTCTCTCTCTCTCTTCTCTCTCTTCTCTCTCTTCTCTCTCTTCTCTCTCCTCGCTCTCCTCTCTCTCTCTCTCTCTCTCTCTCAATCTCTCTCTCTCTCTCCTCTCTCTCTCTCTCCTCTCTCTCTCTCTCTCTCCTCTCTCTCTCTCTCTCCTCTCTCTCTCTCTCTCTCTCTCTCTCTTCTCACTCTCTCTCCTCTCTCTCCTCTCTCTCCTCTCTCTCCTCTCTCTCTCTCTCCTCTCTCTCTCTCTCTCTCCTCTCTCTCTCTCTCTCTCTCTCTCTCTCTCTCTCTCTCTTCTCACTCTCTCTCCTCTCTCTCCTCTCTCTCTCTCTCCTCTCTCTCTCTCCTCTCTCTCTCTCTCTCCTCTCTCTCTCTCTCTCTCTCTCTCTTCTCACTCTCTCTCCTCTCTCTCCTCTCTCTCCTCTCTCTCTCTCTCTCTCTCCTCTCTTCTCTCTCTTCTCTCTCCCCTCTCTCTCTCTCTTTCTCTCTCTCTCTCTCTCTGGGAATGTTGGAATTTCACTGTGGCAGTGGATTTACAGCGCTTGTCTTTCCAGACCACAATGCCTTTCTTTCTGTACGGATTCCGGTCTCCTAGTAACGGGCAAAAGTTATGTTTTCTTGGGTTGGAGCTGCCAGGGAAAATGTTGTAGAGGGAGAGATAGTCACGTGTTTGTGTTTTTTTTTAGTTGCCAGCTAAAGTAGGTCTGCAACTGCTGGTCTTGTTTTGATTTGGAATATTAATGGAATCATGTAATTGTTGTCGTGAGGAGACTTTAAAGGTGTTTTAAAAATGGTTTTTATTTTTATTGTATAATGTTTTCTGGGTTGCCCTTATAATGTCACAATTTAAATAAGCGATTTGAAGTTGATATTTTGACTGGTTTGACTTCCTGATGCATAAACAATATTGAACGATTTTGAGAGAAAGATTACCTGTCTGAACTTGAACAATTACACATCAGAAATTGTTGCTTGGTGGCTTCTGGCTCGATCGATATATTTTCAGACGTTCATCGAGGCCAGCTCTGTATTGGCCCAAGTTGAGGAAACAGTCTCGTCGGTGAAATGTTTAAAAAATTTCCAGAGAAAATAAAATTAACCCATTGTTTCTTCAGAGGCTCGGATGAAGGAACTAAGGAACTAAATACCTTTGTGTTCATTTGTACATCCAAACACTGAACACCTGCCGTGCTTCGGTTGCGCAGTTCCGCCTGTCATTGAACATGGGCTGGCATATGCAAACTTTTGGAGTCGTACATACTAATGATCCAGACTGTTGCGTCACAGTCGGTGTTATGTGGAGATTCGCCTGGTTTTCAGGGGTGTTTTTCAAAAACGAGATTTAAGTAAGAAGGAGAAAACAATGGTGTTTGAGACTCACTGTATGTCATGTCCATGTACTGAACTCTTGTTATTTAACTATGACAAAATAAATTCAATTTCACATTTTAGGGCACCTTTAATAAAGTCCTCCAGGTCAGTTTGAACCGTGAAACTTTTACGTTTATGTTTTCTTTGGAGGAATAATGATTAACTAGTTCAGTGAACTGTGAGATCGTCATAACTGAAGTGTGATCAGTATGAGTGAAGTGAACGTGTGTCTGAAGGTTATATGATGGCATTTGGTGATTTCCAGCGACGTGAGACATTTTTTTTTGATGGCCATTGGCTGATGCAGATATCAATCGTCGCATATTTGGCCAAAGACATTAAACTAAAAATATAGATAACTTTACCAGCTGAATATTTAGGGCCCTGTCACACAGCCGGTGCAAGTGTTTTTTGCTAGTTTCAGCCCGGCACAGTTTTCATTTTCACATTAGTTTCAGGCACGTTGTTTAAATAGCAAATGCATTTGCGCCCATCTGTCCCTCGTGGGCGTCTGGTCTGAGAAGGAGGTGTGTTCAGGCGCACTGTTGGAGCGTTGCTGTTTTGAGGAACTGAAATAGACTGAGCCATTAACCGACTGAAAGCTGGTCTAAAGTCATTGGCGCAGTTTTTTAAATTTAATTTAAAGAGAGCATTAGTAATGTGCGCCTATAGCCGGGTCCCCTTTATTATTCTGTACATAAAGATATGATGAATCCGGCTTGTCCCGTAGATGCGCACTTTAACCTCGCGCACGAGCAGATCCGTGTCCTCGCTAGAAAAGCGTTCAGTTTTTCTGCTTGCGAATCCCTCCACGTAAATAGCGAATCCGCCATGGCACGAACGCAACTGGCTTTTAAAGGGAATGGGAGAAGAGATTCTGATTGGTTTATTGCACATTATGCCCAAAACACACCCATTACTCATTAAGAGAGTAAGGACAACCCTTTTAGCGGCGCCAACCATTTTTCCCGTCGTTAAACTAGCAAAAGTGACGCTGTAGATCATGCGCTTAGATCGTTTGAATAGGGACAAAGTGTTTACGATGCAGTCACTGGGTCACCTGATGCTGTCCTACCTCTCCACACACACACACACACACACACACACACACACACACACACACACACACACACACACACACACGAGAGAACAGGAAGTCCTTGTAAAACTACATCCTGTGAAATTGCACTAGTGGAAAAGCCAAACAAGAAATCAAGCTGATTTCTGAGGAACAAAGTTCAACTTAATTTTTGGAGCTGTTCCTCTGTTATAAACAGAGGTCAGTGTCCTTTAGTAACTGCAACCATCAGAGAGAAAAAATCAGTAACTTTAGAGGTACAACAGCTTGTCAACTTGGTACCCCTAAAATGTGCCTATTAGCAGGGTAACAGTACTACTATAAAGGACTACTATCAACCTTTTAGGGGTAGATGAGGTACAAAGTTGTCATTTTAACGGTACTGCCCCAGTGACAAGCTGTTGTACCTTAAAAGTAAACATTGTGCACATTTTTGTATGAGTGTGTGTGTTACTTTTTTTGACCAGCATTGTTCATTCTGTAGTTATTAACAGCTTTTGTAGCGTTTGTATGATGATGTTTAATGTGTGTGTTGGATTCATGGTTTTCCTGTAAGGTTTCTAGGTCAATGCCACTGTTTTTAGTTTAATTCAACTAGTGTTTAGTCACTGATGACTGTCCAGTGACCGACTGCATATTGCGCGCACAAAAGGGAAGTGCTTTCTCAATCTGGAAAGCTGATTGACTTCATGCAACGTCCTGCGTCAGATTGTGCTGGTTTTACCAGTCCGCCTGGAAACACATCATTTCTACAACAAGCCACTGGGAACTAACTACTGCACTAATAATCACTGGTTTTGGCTAGGCTATAGTGTCAGAGCTTGGTTACCACGCCAGTCTAATATTTTGGTATAATCTCTTTCTCAATCTGAATGTCTCATAAAAACAAAATAAAGTATTAGGAATGCACCAGTCGACCCCATCGTTTTATTCTTGCCTGATCTCTATTCTGGACTTGCACACAAACCACATTGCAATTATTTCCTCAGGTTATATCTCACAATTCTGCGAAAAAAGACAAGAGTTGTGAGACAAAAATCTTTCAATTATCTTTTACATTATTTTTTATTCACTGGCAGAAACGAGCTTTTATAGAACACTGTTCGCGATGCTCGAAATATAGGAAGAAAAATATAAATATTGAATTGTGGGTAGTGCATTTATGAAATTCATTGTGAAGGCTGTTTATTGCCATCAATATTTTGGTCACTATCCAGAATGCTGCCATTTTTCTATACACTACCGTTCAAAGGTTTGGGGTTTTTGAATTGTGTGCAACATTTATTTTATAAAAAAAAATACAATAAACAGTAATTATTACAGTACTTATTAAACAGTAAAGTATTGTGAAATATTATAACAAATCTGTTTTCTGTGGAAATATAGTGTAAAATCCTGTGATCAAAGCTGAATTTTCAGCATCATTACTCCAGTCTTCAGTGTCACATGATCCTTCAGAAATCACTCTAAAATGAGGATTTGATGATCAAGAAACATTTCTGATTATTATCAATGTTGAAAACTGTGATACATTTTCAGGAATATAAAGTTCAAAAGAAACATCTTTTGTAACATTAAATGTCTTTACTGCCGCTTTTGATCAATTTAATAAAATCCTTGCTGAATAAAATTATTAATTTCTTTCAAAAAGCAATGCTAGTGTAGATTGATGTTTTCCCGAAGCATGCTGGGTAATGCAGTTCTGGTGTTCACAATCTTTCTACTCTAATTTGTCTGGACTAATTTGTTCTCTGCACAGGTCGGAAGCTCTGCCAGCTCACACAGGGGCCACACACACACACACACACACACACACACACACACACACACACTAAAGTTCTCCTCTGCTTAACACGTATTTTCTTGCACGTCTCTGTCTCTCTCTTTCATCTATGTCCCTCCGTCCAAATACACTCACATTCTTGCTCTCTCTCTCACACACACACACACACACACACACTGTACAGCAGCCAAGTGTTATATAAGCAGCGCTCATGGCCAGATCTGTCTGTCAGCTCCACTGCCTTTACTCAGACTCAGACTGTCTGGATGGTCTGGTCCAGTTTGCAGATTATTATTATTATTATTATTATTCTGCCCAAAAATTGCCCGTTTGGGCAGGAACAGACCGTCTGAGTGACAAATTAGGCTTCCAACCACAAGTTGCGTTTGTTTTTTACATGCTGGAGATCTCTGATTTACATTTCTTAAAGGAAGTACCGGTGCCTGAAGGGCAGCAAAAGAATATGTTTGAAGTTTTAGGGAAGTTTGTGTTTTAGGTTTAGGTTGTGGGTAAAGGAAATGCTTCATCAGAGCTGCCATTTCTGTTGCTGTGACAACCACACAAGACTGGTGTGTCTGTCAGACTCAAGTACTTATTAACTTGGCTATAGATGGTTAAATGTATAATTAGAGTAAATAGAGACTTAGTATGCAAAAAAATGCAAGAAAGACAAATCAGAATTCAGATTGGATGTATTACATCACATTTATGATGTCATCACCGCTGTCAATTTTGATGCTAAACATTCTATTAATGCAAGTTTATGGATTTTTACAAAAATCTTTAAGGCCCATTCATATCAAGGACAATAACGATAATAACTATAACTAAAGTTTTAATAATCGCTCTTATTCTATGAGAATACTGAGGCTCACACCACAACTATAACAACAACGGCACGAGGAACGATATCACTGGAATCACTTTCAGAATGATCTTTTCCAGCTGATGAATGTTGACAGCCAATCAGAATCCAGTCGACGAGCTCAAGCATTTAAAGCTGCATAATATCAGCACATGCTTATAATAAACAGAACAACATTGTCCATTGGTGTGGATGCTAATATAGATGTTATTATAGAGATATCATTGTAAATAAATGCTCATTCACACTAAAAACTTAGGGTTAGGGTTAGGTTAGGGTTAGGGTTAGAGTTAGTTAAAATTAGTAAAATGCTTGAGATCTTAAAGCAGGATGGATTCTGATTGGCTGTGTTTTTATCGTTCATCAAATAGTTCTGAAAGTGATTCTAACAATATTGTTCCTCTGTGTCATTGTATATTTCAACTCAATACCACTAACTTTTTCCAATCCAGTGACAACTTTTTAACTTTCCCAGTGAACTAGTAAAACCCTGTACAACTAGACCCACTGAAACTAGCCAATCAAATCACAGCTTGCCAGTTTTTGGGAAGCTTTGTGTGATATGTGCATCAAGCTCTCATTGAAAGGACTGTGCAAGGGTGTATTGTGTTGTCAAATCAGCAGTGTGTCCTTTCATATCTCTGCGTTCACTGTCAGCTGAGAGCTCTGGCGTATTACTCTGTGAAAAGAGAAAGTGAGGAAGTGAGACTAGTGTCTGTTGGTTGTCTAGTGAAGGAGAGAGTAATTGCCACTTCATATCCCACAATGCAACTTTATATCTCAGATTATCTCAGTATCTCCCGTCTGACTCGAGGGTTTTTGCCAAGCATGCTGGGAAAAGGGCAAGACTGACCCAGTAGATCGTGCTTTTGACACCCTGCCGAGAGTTCAGTGACCTTATTACCTGAGATTGTTCTTGTGAAGCGGACACCGTGTGTGTGTGTGTGTGTGTGTCACCTGAAACCTTGAGCCATGGAAAACCATGGAAGCAAATAAAGGAAATTCACCCAAGGCGATCTTATCACACACACACACACACACACACACACACACACACACACACACACACACACACACACACACACACACACACACACACACACACACACACACACACACACACACACACACACACACACACACACACACACACACACACACACACACACACACACACACACACACACACACACACACACACACACACACACACACACCTCTCTCTCTGTTCTGCTGCTGTCATTGGCTGGCTTGTGTGTGACCAGGATGTATTCAGGATATTGTTGAATGGGAAACAGTAATAGAAGCAGGAAGCACAGCCTATTGTTTTGGGCCTCATTAAACTCCATCATGACTGTGTGTGTGTGTGTGTGTGTTTACGCTAAACGTCACCGTGTGAAAAATGTAGATCAGAGTGAATTATGTTATTCATCTGACACTGAGAGGAAAACAGCTTTTATTCAGTGGCCACTCCATTTTGAAATAAATATTATTATAAAATGGATTGTCCTTGAGACCGATGCTTGGGCAATAGCGGCGTTTTATTTATTTACGATAAAGCTTCACTGAACAGATCTGTGTAGATATTAGCAACATAAACAATCAATATACTGGCAAAATTGTGAGTCTTGGTAATGTTCTGTAAACATTTAGTGCATATAGATGCCTGAAAATGTGTGTTTATGCCTATAATGGTTGTGTTGTAAACGAGAGTTGAACACTTTTCCATACAGATGTTTATTATTTTCACCGAACATTCGTCGTGTGTGAACAGGCCTTGAAGTTTCTTGGGGTTTAGGATTTGATCGAACCACTACCGTATGTATGAGCAGTTTTAATAATGATGTTTGACTTGGTAAACATCACTAATAAGAGTGCAAGCAGTGAAGAGACGAGAAAGAAAGGATAGCAGAAATGGAGAGAAATAAAACGTTCCTGCATTCTCTCATAGTAACTGATGTCACCACCCGTGTGTGTGTGTGTAAATATCTGAGGAGGGTGTGGTGAGCTGAGAAAGGGAAAGTCTATATTCAGAGCTGTCATTATGGAGAGATTGTGTGTGTGTGTGTGTGTACCTACTTAACCATATTTTGAGACAAATTTATACCCAGAAGTGAGCTAAACCTGACAAAACGTCGTTTTGGAGACATCCTCCTTTATAACAAATGAAGTGTGTGTGATTTCACATCCACTGAACGGCTACAGGTCAGGGTATGTGAAATGGCGATCTTATCACACACACACACACACACACACACACACACACACACAGTTCATTTGTTCTAAAGGCCAGTGAACTTGGTAGAGAACACTTCTGATTTGATTGAACTTTTGCTTTGGATAATATGTAAACTCTCTCTCTGTGTGTGTGTGTGTGTGTGTACTGGTTTGAACTACATTATGAGCAGGGCTTGTCATTAACTTTTTTTGCTCACCAGCCACTGTGGTTAGTGGCTTTCCAAAGTTACTAGCCACTCTGCATTTTCACTGGCCACAATTTTTTCATCAATACCATGAGGGAAAAACTGCCATATAGATATTACTAATATTATCTCATAATTTGGCAGCAGGTTTATTAGGCTGCTGTAACTTTAAGACTCGACACACATATCCTTTCTCACCTGTTTATGTTCACTTAAAACATAACTGACTGTGTTTGTGTGAATACTCGCCAAGACCAGCATTTGACATAATTATTTTGTGTTTATTTGACTGTTTAAGTACAATAAAAAGAGCTCAATTTAGTACTGAAAGACGGCTTTATGTGCCACACTTTGGGTGTGAGCACAAAATGTGCAATACACGCAATCCCACACTGAATTCAAGCCCTGTAACACTAACAATATTCATCTGGATCAAATGAAATGAGTGAGTGAGTGAGTGAGTGAGTGAGTGAGTGAGTGAGTGAGTGAGTGAGTGAGTGAGTGAGTGAGTGAGTGAGTGAGTGAGTGAGTGAGTGAGTGAGTGAGTGAGTGAGTGAGTGAGTGAGTGAGTGAGTGAGTGAGTGGAGGCGGGTTTGTGTGTCACTCGCTGTCAGAGAGAGAGAGAGAGAGAGAGAGAGAGAGAGAGAGAGCTGGAGCAATATAATATAGAGCTATATTTTTGACAACACTAGATTGCACTTAGTTTATTATTTCAGATGCCTTATTAAAAGTCTACAATTTAAAAATATTATATATAAAGTGTCTATTAGGAATGACTGCGTTCCTCGGCGCCGCTGCTGATGTCAAGCCCTGATCATGAGGAAGTCTTTATACTGTAGTGTTTTCATGTTTCAGGCCACGCCCCCTACATTATGAGGACATTCAAATGATTTATGAAATATTAATTACGTTAGGATAAATTATTATACTACTAAATCTATTATATTGAATTATTCAAAAATAATTAAATGTAACATCTAAGCAAGTTGAAAGAACAGTTCTCAGTTTAGTGTTGATCCAAACCTGTATGCCTCTTATGGCTCTCATGTGTTTGAATATGCACTAACATGCATGAGATTGGAGAGCTGTGACGGAGGGGAAGATGTTCTGCAAATAACTTTTTTTAGTGCATTTATATCAAGTCATACCAGTTTATAATGTCACAAGGGTGAGTAAATGATGGCAAAATATTTACTTTTGCTTGTAACCCTTCCTTTCCTGAACTGCTGCCTGAAATGAGAAATGAAATTCACAAATTAGAAAACAAAAACAGAAAACATTTGTCAACTGCAAATTATAAAATGGAGATGTTGGTACTTATTAAGGGTACATTTTCTTATTAGGGTTGGACTCATTTTCCCTCTCATGCTCTCAGAACGGAGGGACAAAGAGGGCGTAGAGTGTGTTATTAGGGTAAAGTGACTCCCATCATGCACCGCTCCACGGCCCACCCCCTGCTCAGTCCAGACGACCTCCCACATCTCTCTCTCTTCACCCGCCTCTGTGTTTATGGTCTGACTCAACAGATATTCACGCAAAACTCTCAAAATAGCCCTGGTAGTATATGTAAATGAACAATGTTTACTCATTTTCTGTGTTACCTAGGCCGAGAAAATTCACGTTGTTTTGTCAGCAAAAGGACTTTGACAGCCATTACAGTCAGGGGCGTCACGGGAGATGAGCCAACCTCGTGTCCCTCATTCACAGGAACTGGAAAGTGAAAATGAAAGCGAAAACAACCTTCCTGCAGTTCCTTCTGTTTCTGTTCCTGTTCTGTGTGTGTGTGTGTGTTCAGTTGTCCGTCACATCCTGACCTTCGTCACACCTCAGAGGAGAGCAGAGTCAACAAATGAATCCATAGGCCATGTGTTTCAGACCCCATGCAGTGACTGGGTATTTACTCGGCCCTGCCCAAACCGTAATGAGTCACTCGTGTCCGATAGGAACACAACAGATGGTGCGCTGGGATTTAAGAAATTAGTGGAGAACGTGTGGTCTACCTATACATTATTTTTGCACCCTGGGAAGCCTAAAATAGTGCCTCGTGGCTATGTTCACACCTGTGATGCCCACCAGTGCAGTCTGTGGTGGGCTGCTCGATTTCAGGCGACTCGCTAATATGTTACCATGCAAGGTTTTGAGGTTACTAGCTTGATAGTTTTGTGCCTTTGACACTTTCTACTCAGGTGACTCGCTACGCTAGTGAGCAAGGTTTTGAAGTTAATAGCGTGCTAGTTTTTTGGCATATGACTCTTTCTAGTTAGGTGACTTTTTTAAATGCTAGCTTGCAAGATTTTGAGGTTACTAGCTTGCTAATTTTGTGCCTGTGTCACTCAGGTGACATGATGATATGCTAAAGAGCAAGGTTTTGTGGTTACTAGCTTTATAGGTCTGTGCCTATAACACTGTCTTGTCAGGCTACTCGCTAATATGCCAGCTTGCTAGTTTTATGCCTATCCATCCTAGCCTAGACACTTAAGTCAGGTGACTCGCTATGCTAGTGAGCAAGGTTTTGAAGTTAATAGCTTGCTAGTTTTATGGCGTATGACTCTTTCTAGTTTGGTGACTTTTTAAAATGCTAGCTTGCAAAGTGTTGAGGTTAATAGCTTGCTAGGTTTGTTCATATTTATAGTCAGGCTACTTGCTAATATGTTAACATGTAAGGTTTTGAGGTTACTAGCTTGATAGTTTTGTGCCTTTGACACTTTATAGTCAGACTACTCGCTGATATTCCAGCTTGCAATATTTTGAAGTTACTAGCTTGCTAGTTTTATGCCTATCCATCTTTTATCCATGTAATAGCCTCCAAATACAATGCAAATATATAGTAGGATTTTATGCATCTGTGGTTTTAAAATATAAAATAGGTTCCCAAAGTATGCTTTGTTTTGTGGTTGTAGCTGGATATGTTTTAGCCAGTGTGAGGATCCGAGATGTGTGTTCTTGCTAATGTCTAGGCAGATCGAGCGCTAGGTTTTTGAGACGCAGCTGTAGTCTCTTCATGACTTCATCTAGGAACCAGTCTGTGTGTAAGAGTAAGAAACGTTTTAGTCGCGTGTGATTAAAAAAAAGAAAACGGGAAGTTGATGTTATTTTTAGAACTATTGCTTCTAGTGCCCTGTGTGTGTTTACTCTCTTCTTTTATTGTGTGTGTTTCTGTGCGTCACTCTGACAGGATGTGAATTGCATTTGATTGACAGGCAGCGGTTTGAGAGGAACCGATCACAGGTTCTCTCTGTTTACTCCCAGCATGCATTGCACTCAGCAGCATCACTCTTCTCAGACATCTTTTGAAGGTCCTGTATGTTGGTTTCCTCTGCATTTCTCCCCATCCTCTCATTCTCCTCCTTTATGGAGCGGACGTTATGAACATGAGTAAGTGGTTGCCGTGGAGAAAGCGCAGCTTTTTCAGAAAGCAAAGGAAGAAGTTTTCTTTTCCTCTGTTAGGTAAGCGCGCACTCTTTTACTTCCTGATTCAGCAAACGCTTTTGCACTTTTCGGACTTTGTGTTTCAGCCTCAATTCGACTCTGGATATTCTTACGCTGTGCTTGTACACACACATCTAGAGACTGTAGAGTCATCAGTCTGTGTGTTGGGACAGTAAGTGTGTGTCTGTGATGACAGTTATTGCATCTTTGATGAACAAAAGTATTGATTTCTTTTATGTCTTTCCCCCCCGAAAAAATTAGAATTTTTTACTGACCCCAAACTTTTGAACGGTGGTGTTTAATGTTACAAAAGCTTTCTATTTCAGATAAATTCATTGGTGTATATATATATATATATATATATATATATATATATATATGCTAATGTGTATATGAATTTATATATTGCAGTGGTAAAGTCTATAATAATATAATAAAAAATACAAAGCAATCATAACAAGCCTGGCGCAGCAACTTTGACTCAACCAATGCTGTGTGTTTGAGGCAGGGCTCTCTGTTTTTCTGACCAATGGCAGACTGGGGGAGTTTTTACAAAAGTTAGATTTTCTAAGTTATTCTTCAAAGAAAGTTTATAGTTCCAAAATTCCATTCCATCACATTCTCTTGGGTCGTCACGGTGACCTGGCATATGGTTGTCAGGGTGACCCACAGAGTCGGTCATGCTCTCGCACTTGTGCATGCTGGGATGCCGTTCCACAGAGACGTGTGTGTGTTCTACCAGTGGAGCACAACATGCATGCCCACCTCTCTCTCTCTCTCTCTCTCTCTCTCTCTCTCTCTGTGTGTGTGTTTTCTGTCACTCTTTACTGTAAGTGAGCGTAGAGGAGAGAGGAATGTTTAGTTGGACCGTATAACTCTTTGCTTTTCTCCATCATCTGTTGGTTTATGACTCAATGGCTACACACAGTATGAAACTCAGAGGTAGGCGACTATAGAACTGTATTTTACAGGTGTGTGTGTGTGTATCTGTAGTGATGATTGTTGTTGTGTGTTTGTGTGTGCATGACTGTTTTCAGAACTGAGCATTTGAGAAAAAAGGGCAATGGGGAGGCTGTTGATTTTTTTAAACATGCGTTTCATATTTTCTACATGATTAGTTTGATCAGTTTTTTTTTTTGTTGACTTTATTTATTGAAACGCCACTGCATATACTGGATAAAGCTTTTATTTAAAACATGTCAAGTTAAATTTAAATGACACGTGACATAAAATGCATAAATCCTGTTCATTTGACATGCATAAATAAGGCAACAAGAACATAAGTTAATTATGTTGAGAAAACATTAAATAAACGTGCAACCGATGTACATATATTTTTTAATGAATCCAAGTGTGTTTTAGCCAGTTAGATTTCACTGCTAAAAATCAAATACAATAAAGATCTAGTTTAACAAAATGTATCAAAGCACGTTTTCCACGAGTGTGCAGGTGTAACCTCTGAAATGGCCACAGTCTCTCACTTTTTGGTTTCCCTGACCCAAAATAATAATATTGCACAATATTAACTCAAATCTGTTTGCTTTTTAAAGGGACTGTATTGATGCTTTACAGCAATATTCCTTCCCCTGATTATTCTCCTCAGTATTTCCTGAACTAAGTCATTTTTTATATGACCATTTTCCACCTCTGAATTAGTCTTTTGGCTGAAAAATGTAGTCTGAAATAATTTTGGCTACTGTGTCTTTAAGAATGTTATACACAAATGACCTCCGTTGTGCTTACTTGTGCAGTAATATTGTGATAATGTTCATCAGAGCGGGTCAAGTTGCTGGTTTGGACACGTAAATGGCGGCGGTCATATGCTAATGAGTTTGTGATGATTTCTTGTGATTGAGTCGCTGTGCAGTTTAGCTTCAGTAAATGTTCTGGGTGGACTGGAGATGAATTTGTGAGTGTTGTTGTATGTCTACATGGCAATGGCACATCAAACTTTGATTTCAAAAGTCATATTGTTTATGATATGACTGTGTTTTTGAATTCCTTTTTGTAAACTAGTGTTTTCCTTGAACTCTTTCTCCCTCTTCCTTCACGCAGACAAGCTCGGGCAGGAGTTCACAGTGGAGGTGGATCCTCCGCCTCAATTATGGGAATTTTATGCATTATGGAATGTCCCATAATATCTCATATACGCAGTTACTGCACAGCCGTAATCAAAATGCACAGAAACAAGAAATGAACACAAACTGTCATTTTTAGTTGTTTTTAAATGAGTTTGAGATATGAAATATTCTGGTGTCTATATAATGTCCTTCCTTTATTATAAGTTTATGTGAATTTTGTACTCATTGAAAGTGCTGTTAAACCGAGCCCTGTTCCTAGTCATGGAGATCATTAGTGTCATAATGCCAGTTTAGTGATGGTGCTTTGTGAACTTTGGCCTCAGCTTGTCTCGGGATTGCCAAAGGACTCTGAGTGAGTGGTAATTCATGGCACACACACCTTACAGTCAGTCAGGGAGCGATGAACAGCGTAGTTTGATGGACACACACACACACACACACACACACACACACACACACACACACACACACACACACACACACACACACACACACACACACACACACACTCTCTCTTGGAATGTCAGGGTTTAGATAAAAGGCAAGTGTTTGCTTGTGTGTGTGTGATAGAGCAGGATGTGTGTGTTGTTCATTGCATATTTCTGACTGTGATGTGTGTGTGTGTGTATATATATATATATATATATATATATATATATATATATATATATACATACATACTGTATTTATTTATTTTGGAATGAGACATTTGGCTTAGCACTGAGACAGTTTTTTTTGCATTATTGTAATGAGAAGGAGATTTTTTTGTCATTAAGTTAATGAGATTTTATTTTTTACATAATGCAAAATAACTAATTCTCCTTACCGTACTGAAACATAATTCTTATTACTATTAAGTAATGAGAAAAACAAACAAAAACGTTCACTACTTTTGAACAACACAGTAATGAGAATGATGAGGTTTTTTTGCATCACACAATTAGAAGGATTCTTTTTTTTTTACATTGTGGTAATGACAATTTTATGGTATACATGCTTAAAGGGATATTTCCCCAGAAATCATTTACTCACCCTCATGTTGTTCCAAACCTGTATGAGTTTCTTTCTTCTGTTGAACACAAAAACATGTTGAACAATGTCAGTAACCAGACAGTTGATGTAGCCGTTGACTTCCATAGGAGGAAAACATACTGTGAAAGTCAGTGAGGTTTGGAACAGCATGAGCGTGAGTAAATGATGACAGGATTGAACTATCCCTTTAATTGTCATGAAAATGTCACAATGCAAATTTACTTTATGGTTTTAAGACTGGGCATGATTCTCTACTACATAAAAAAAAACAATAATAAAAGATGACCGGTGATATCTGCATTGTTGACAGTGATGATCTGTTTCTTCCTGTGTGTGATCGAGGTGTTTATCCAGGGTGTCCGCGGGGTTTTAAAAAGTATTAAAAAGTGATAAATCAAAATGGTCAAATTTAAGGCCATTAAAAGTGTTAAATGTGGTCTCAGAGGTATTATTTTTTCCAAATTAGGTATTATGTTTTCAGACTGTCAGGTGTCCTATTCTGATTGAAATTATATCTGCGTTCGCGTTAGTTCGTTTAAATATGGGTTTTTATGCGCGACAAGTCAAAAAAGAGCGCTGCCTGTGAATGTCCGACTGTGACTCACAGAAAGACGCGCGCGGCCAGTATCATCATGCGCATGCACAGACCGCGCGCCAGAATTGTTATCTTTCGCGCTTGAACGAACAATAACACACAATTATGCCAAATTGGCGTTTGTCGAGTATCTTCATAACATAAGAGCAGTCATATAATGGACATAAAAGAGTTGTGAGAGAATGAGGCGCGTGTGAGATCCGCGTCTCGGCCACGGCTGCTCTTAAAGGTGCATTGCGCAACTTTTCATGTTAAAAATACCAGTTTTCTATCCTATACATGCTTAAAGAACAGCTTGATGAGCTGAATGAGCCTTTCCCCGATCACTGCGATCGCCTCTATAACCCTGTACAGTAAAATATATAAGAGGGATTCGGGCTCGAATCTGAGACTGAGCGTGACGTCACGCGCGTTCACGCTCACCTGGCAACCTCTCGCTTGCTTGTGTACAAGCTGCCCGCCATTGATTATCTGCATCAGCGAAGAAAACTCGAAAACTCGAGCGTCTAAGGTAAAAGATGGATTCAAAAAGACCGGCTAGTAGTCCATTTCAAACACCAACGACTCTGGTTGCAGTTGCGCTTGCCGCCAGAGGGGGCGTAGTTCTGCAAAAACTCAGAGACTTGCGTTATGCTCCTTTAAAGGGACAGCAGCCAAATCTTTCTGTCAAAGTTTATCAAAGAACAAAGGAAGAGAGAAAATTACTCACTGCTCTTGACTAAAGAACTTGTGTAGCTTTAATAAGGATTAGTCTATATATAATTTATAATTTATGCAGCGCAGACTGTTTGATAACTGTATTCAATTTTCTGTATGTGCTACCTGTTAGACAGGAAGGGCACAGGTAAATATGACAAATATTATGGGTTTATGTGAGGATTGTTTGAAGTTCACTTTTAAAGCTACTATATTTTTTGAAGCCTAATAAATGTTGTTGTTTTTTTAAATTGATACCTTTCAATTGTAATGAAGGAATCACTGTAACGTTGAATGGCTATAATTAATGTTTTAAATGGGGGTTATTTTTTATCCAGACATCAATGGCTTATTGCTTATTGATCATTATAGATTTTATCAATCATTTAGTTGTTGTTGCTAGTTTGAGTGGAGAAATACACATTTCAGAATTATTGCTAATCTGTGTGTGCATTTTGCTTTTGAACCAAACCGTTGACTCATGAAACCATTTGTTTATTATATCGCTATCGCAATATTGATCTCAATAATCGCAATATGACATTTTCCCCAAATCGTGCAGCCCTAGTTTTTAGTATTTTGTTAAATTCAACAACTTATCACAGTTATAATATAATATAATATTTGGCTCAGGTTTTGTTGTTGGAAAAAAACACTAAATAATTTAATTGCAGAATTACCAATTATTAATTGAAATCAAATGTGTATGCAGTAATGCTTCTCCTTAACCAACCTTTGTGAATGTTGAGATCTATTTTACTATGTCTGAATGATAACTTATAACAGATTTCCTCCTAGTGTTGATTCACAGAAATGTGTCACACAACTGCTATCAGTTGGAATAAATGGCCCCAATGTTCATAGAAGATGCCAGTTTGTAATGCATCAACTTGCAGTGAATGCCAGCACAAAAAAGAATAGTTTTAGAGACTGATGTTGACAACATATTGCACATATTTATTTCACTTAGTAAATAAAAATAAAACAAACTACATAAAATCTGCAATGGAGAGAATGGATAGTTCCAGCACATCAGTCTCTAAAACTATTCTTTTTTGTATGTTATATATGTCAAAATCTGTGTAAATAATAGAAAGGTTGCTGATTAACACTTGCAATTCAGTGTCGTGATGGTTTTAAAAAAAATTCTGAAGGTAGTAAAAAAGGTATTAAAAAGTAGTAAATTTAACTTAAGGATTGCTGTATATACCCTGTTATCACTGCAAGGTGGGCTGTGTGTGTGTGTGTGTGTGTGTGTGGTGTACTCTCCTTCACACCATCTCTCTTGCCTCTAGTGCATTCCTGGCTTTCTGCCCCCCCCCCCCCCACACACACACACACACACTCCAAAGATGAGGCAACCCGGCAGGCTGGTGGTCTTAACCTTTGATCCCTCTAGAGTTCAACAGTGATTTTTGTTATGAACACACTTTTGCGTGTGTGTGTGTGTGTGTGTGGGAATCTTGTCCCTTGGTAACAGGATCTCACACAGGCCCTGTTTAGATTCAAGCAGGGATATATGACAACAGACACATTGTGACACTAATGCTGTAGTAAAGTCCTGCGTCCGACAGACTCCGCCTCCTGCCGTCGTGGGCCAGCTTTGATTGACAGTTATAAGGAAGCATCTTATTGGTCCCATACTTGATTTTTTTGCAGTCTGCAGAAGTCATTAGGCATTGTTGGTGGTAATACACTTTTATTGGTAGATAAAAGATAAAACTTTGTGTTTGAATTCTGCCGAAATATGCTGGGCTGTATTTATAAAAAAATATATAAATAAAATGTCAGTTTACACGCAGAGTGACGAGAGACTGACGGACACTTTCATGTGGGTTGTATTTATTTTACTACTCATTAAATAAACCTATTCTACCTGAAAAACCGTATTCATATTTTTGGTATGTTTTAAAGTCCCTTTTGGTTGTAATTAGCTTGTTTGTTATTATTTTTAACACCAAAAGTAACTACCGTATCTCGTGATCTGCATCGTTGTAGTGAAATAAGATTTCCACGTGCCATACGCTCCTTCTCATGTTCCCTTCCTCTTTCAGACGAACACGATGCCGTGCAGAAGAAGACCTTCACGAAGTGGATCAACGCTCAGTTCTCCAAGGTGAGCGAAGAACTTCTGCTGTGAGACATAATCCACTCAAGGCTGTTCTGCATATGGATAATATATATCAGAATGATTCCTGAAGGGTCATGTGACATTGAAGACTGAAGTAATCATGCTGAAAATTCAGCTTTGATCACAGGAATAAATTACATTTACATAGAAAACACGTATTTTAAATTGTACCAAGTTTTCTGTCTGCAATAACCAATCAGAAGCCCGGAATGGATTGAGTACACTGAAAACACTGCGGTCGCGTTACAGTGATGTGTTTGGTGTCAGTGTCGGGATAATCTCTCTCTCGCAGGATTAATGGTAATGAACGAGAGCACCCTGTTTAAACTTTCATCTCGCTCAAAAGCATCCCACCCAGAAGAAAACACTACTAAAGAAATGATACATTACACTGCGTCATATTCATCCTCGTAAGCTGCCTAACGGGGCCATCATGCTTAGTGTTTGTGCGGCTACAGTGAAAATGCGGATGAAATAAGAGGCGAGGGTCTCCACTAAACCCCAACACAAGTGCCCACAGGGGACCCGTTTGAAAGCATGATAATAACATGTGTGACGGTTATGAGTCTTCGGGTCACCGAAAGAACAGCTTAATATCTGGTGGAAACAGGGTTTCTCTCTCGCTTGCTCGGTTTCAGGGATATTATGGTCACTATATCAATATTCGGGAGACCCCCGGGAGAGGTGGGATGATCTGCATGTTATTGTTTGGTTGTTAAAATGTTGTTTATAAAACGGATAGTTCCGGTCCTTGATTCTGATTGGTCGAGCCGCGTTCGAAGTCGTTGTAAATGACTCCACACACACACACCTGTGAGCTCATTACATCAGTATTACTGCGCAACTGCCGTTTGTGACGCTTTGTTGCTGCATGTGTTGCTTGGCAACCTCTTTGGAACTATTTATGAATAAAATAAATATTAAAATGAATATTTTTATGGAGTAACCGTTTTATAAAATCAGTAAGCCCCTTGAAGCCGTGTTTTACAGTGGATTTAGAACAGCTAAGGGGGTTTTAGGCACTCCGCTGTAAAACACGGCCACAAGGGGCTTACTGCTTTTATATCCTGTACGGCAAACATCATAATCACGATTGTTTTTGGTCAATATTGAAATCATGATTATTGGTCAATTTGATATGATTAAAGTCTTATTTCGTGATATGTGTCATTTTAGATGTAATTGAAATTTCAAAATGATCTGCACTATTGACCAATTTACAAGTAAAAATCCTCAAAACGGTTACAGAAGACATGTAAACAGTCAGCAATACAAGAAGAACAAAGAAACAAATGACAAACAAAACCGACAAAAATGAAACGGAGCGAAACTACAAATTGATTAAACAGTGTTTTAGGTTTTTCAGGAAGATGTACTAACAGTGGCTTTCAGATAAGTATAGCCCACAACAGAAACAAATTGAATAATCAAATGTAAAAATCTAATTTCATAATCGGTGGAAGCCAAAATAGAAAATCAGTTACGATTAATCGCTCAGCCCTATCCCAGTAATGTGCAGAACAACTGGAAGTAAACCATTGGGTTTCTGTTTTTTTTGTTGAGACATATTAATTGTATTAATGTTACTTTAACGTCTTGTGTTTTAGACGGGGAAGACGCCCATCAAAGACATGTTCTCTGACCTGAGAGATGGCAGAAAACTCCTCGACCTCCTGGAGGGACTGACTGGAAGCACACTGGTGTGTGTGTGTGTGTGTGTGTGTGTGTGTGTGTGTGTGTGTGTGTGTGTGTGTGTGTGTGTGTGTGTGTTTGAATAGTGTAATGTTTCTGAACTATGCGTTTATATTTAGCCTCAACCAAACACTTTAGAATTACACACACAGACAGTCTGAGTGACAGCTAAGAGGTGACCGAGTTCATCTTCATCTTCATCTTCATCATTTTCAACCTGTTGATTATTAGTGCACATGCATTTGAATTTCCCCTCGTGTGAGATGAAGAAAGATGTGAAGTACTGTGGTGTTGATTATCATTTTCTTTTGTCACAGTATTTACATGTTGAGTAGGACTGGTGATGAATCAGTTTAAGTCTCCGTTTAATTTCTTCTCTCACATCTCATATAATGAGTGTGTGTGTGTGTGTGTGTGATGTGAAGAGATGAGTTTATAGCATTCCTGTTTTAAACTTTAGCAAAGAGAGGAGTTTGGTTCTTTTCCATGAATCATTTGAAATCGTCTCTTTGAAACTCGTTGAAACTTTAAAAATGTTGCTCCATAGCTTTTTTTTATATATTGATTATTTTAAACAATCTATTATTAATACTTATAATTGTAAGTTATTAATCAATTAATTCAAATAAGTTGTCAATTATAAAATAATACTTATCATTATTGTTGATTAATGCAGGTAAATATTGCTGTTTATTACGAAGCCTAGTTATACTGTATTTGTGCATAACATATTTTAATTAAATACCATTATTTTTGTTTATTTAGTGAAAAACCGGAAATATGATTTTTAATTTAGCATCAAATATTTTGAATACTTTTGCAATAATTATTTTGTTTTGTTGAAATGGTTCTTCTGATTGAGAAAAAACTCTCCTGGGTAATTTTACAGCAAATACTATAGATATCAAGATATATACTGAAGATTGTCAAAAAAAATAAATAAATCTATGCTACCATTGAAAAGATTTTTTTGATGTATTGATTTTTATTTATTCAGCAATGAAGCATTAAATTGATCAAAAGTGACAGTAAATACATTTATAATGAAAGAAAGATTTCTGTTTTAAATAAATGCTGTTCTTTTGAACTTTGTTCGTCAAAGAATCCAAAAAAAACCGAACAAAACACAGTTTCCGCAACAATTTGACGCGGCACAACTGTTTTCAACATTGATTAATAACACGTTTCTTGATCATCAAATCCTCATATTCGAGTGATTTCTGAAGGATCATGTGACACTGAAGACTAGAGTATAGGGATGGTAAGATTAATCGATTCGCATCGGTGCATCGGCATAAAAGCTAACGATGCGATGCATCGATTTAAATAAGTGTGCATCGGATACAAGTTGGCATTTGTATCGCGATGCATCGGTTCTAACATATCTGCATCGGTAAAAAACGATTTATTCATATATAATTATTAGTAGATGCGTTATACGTTTAGGCTACTATTTAGAAAGTGACCAATCATTGTGACCATTATGTAACTGCTGCGTTCACACCGGACGCAGATGGAGCGCCTGTAGCGGGAGATTTCCATGTTAAGTCAATGTAAAGACGCGTTGACGCGGGTCTGGAGCTCCAGCGATTTCGCCTCATTCGCGCGTCCAGTTCGACTAGATTGATTTCTTCTTTCTAAACTGTTGCTCGAGCGCGTTCTCTCATCACCACTGCTGACGCTGCTGTACGTGAATATGACGGATCACAACACATACGAGTGCGAGGCGTTTCCTGATATCACCTATACATTTAAACCTTAAAGTAGGACATTTAAGTTAATCTGGTTTACAGAAGCCTGTGACTGCAAATAATCGTTTTTCATATATATATATATATATATATATATATATTTCATTTGAATACAGTTATGAAAGACCTGTTTGTGAAAGTTTCTTTTTATTATTGTTTATGTTAAAACAGCACCTGCTTTCTGGTCACTGTTAGCCTACCTGCTGAAATCACATTAGGAACATTTCTTTATTGTTTATCCCTGAGCATCCTTAGATTGTTTCACTGTTAAATATGTGAGCTGTTAAAAAATTTAACTGGAGACAGGACAGGAAAAGTATGTCTGTTTTTATTTAGCCTAATCTTGTGTTTGTGAAAGAGCCATGTGTTTAAAAGTCAGATATATGGTACTTAAGCTACTTTATGATTTGCTGTGTGTCTGAACAGAAGAAATAAAAGTTAACTATCTATACAATATTGAATTTCATAGAATCATATTTTTCTCCATTGGATCGTATTACATTGAATCGCATCGCGTTGAATCGAATCGAAATCGGATCGCACCACATCGTTAAAGTAGTGAATCGTATCGCATCGCATCGGTAGATGCTTATATGTATCTTTAATGTATCGAATCGTTGGCTGTGCATCGAGATGCGTATCGCATCGGTCTCAGCTATGGAGATGCACATCCCTACTAGAGTAATGATGCTGAAAATTCAGCTTTGATCACAGGAATAAATGACAGTTTACAGTATATTCACATAGTAATATTTCACAATATTGCTGTTCTTATTGTATTTTTGATCAAATAAATGTACAGAAGAGACTGCTTTCAAAAATCTTGAAAGTATTTTGCGTCTATATTCCAAGGTATTTCAGAGAGTTCAGGCATGTTCAAAAACACAGTAATACTATGGGACTTTTGTTTTTGTGCTGTGAATGTGTGGAGTAACTCTCTCTCTCTCTGTGTGTGTGTGTCTCCGTCTCCCAGACCAAAGAGCGCGGCTCGACCAGAGTTCACTCCCTCAACAACGTGAACCGAGTCCTGCAGGTCCTGCACCAGAACAGCGTGAGTCGCGCTTCTCCTTGCTGTCGGACACACTCCCGGCTCTTTATTTTTACTCCTCGCCTCAGCTGACAGACGCTGCCTGAGGAAGGGCGGTCTAATTAAAAGAGTTTACAGTTCTGGTGTGTTTCCGGGACATTAGCGGGTCGTTTTGACAGCAAGGTCTCTGCATTTTGACATGTCATGTCCTCTGTCTTTATGCTGGCTAAAGGCTTAGGGTCTCACACACGCACGCACACACACACATACACACACATGCACACACATGCACACGCGCACACACGCGCACGCACACTCACGCACACACACACACACACACACACACACACACACACACACAATGTGCTCAATGTTTCCTTCTGGCACATATTGCAGATCATTGAGCTCGGTAGACGTGGTGCTGTCATGATACCAATATTTTTATGTTTCATTAAAACATATATGTTTTATTTTTTAATTTTTTGTAAAATAGTTTACTAATATAGATTTTTCAAAATACTTTTTAGAAAAGATTTTTTGGAACTTATTTACAGGCATTACAAATCACACAGAACAGAATTTATTATTACACTTATTTAATTAATATCATGCATTCTTTTGTTAATTTTGGAAGCCCAAACTACTTTTACATAAACTACCGTCCAAAAGTTTGGGTCAGTACGATATTTTTTAAGACATTAATAGTTTAATTTAGCAAGGATCCATTACATTGATGAAAAGTGACAGTAAGGATTTTAATAAAGTTACAAAAGATTTCTATTTCAAATGAATGCTGTTCTTCTGAACTCTCTAGTCATTAAATACTCTTGATAAAAAGACCACAACTTTCACGTAAAGCATTTATTAAAGCAGCGTTCAACATTGTTAATAATACACATTTATTAAATCACACTACAATTCAACATTTAATGAAACTTTTAACATTTAATAAAAAATGAATAAACTCTGTAATGGACCTCATTGTAAATCGTTGCCAAAAAATAGTAATCATAATCTTTCATTAAAATATATGTAATAACTTTTCCCACCTAATATACGACAATGATAATGAGACAAGAGTTAATGATAGTCCTGACCGACAATATTTCCAACTAAACTTAAAAAAGTCACATTACAGAAGTGAAATGTTTTATATACCGTCTTGAAACGCCGTTGTGCTTCATGTGAAATATGTAAACACACAGTTGTTCATCTTCACCCTGAGGAACACGAGCGTTTGGAGAGTTCAGCAAACACACCTGCACTCAAACACACGGCTGTATAATAATCCCACTACTGTTCAGTCTTCATTAAGTGTGTGTGTGTGTGTGTGTGTCTGGGAGATCAGTGGACCAGCTGTGATGAGACTGAGAGACACAACACGGGATCAGTGCCGTGTGAATGGAAAGCTCTGGGATAATTATAGGAAAGGCCAATTAATCATTTTGAGAGCGTTTGTAATTCCCGTTTCAGCTTTCTCACTATCTCTCTTTTGTGCTTTTTGTGCTGTGTGTGTGTGTGTGTGTGTGTTGTTAGAAATGTGTCCGCTCCAAAAGTCCACCGGCACAGTTATCAATCCCTCAAAAGAATAGAGATGAACTGTAGAGTAGACGGGCCGCTCGACACACTGGAGCTAGTGTTGTACACACTCCTGGAGCGTCTCGTGTGTGTGTGTGTGTGTGTCCAGAGGATGAATGTAAAATCTGGGCATTTTCAGAAACGTTTGCTGGAACATTAAGTCTTCAAGCTTTATTGTAAGTGATGTGAAAAGCAGTGGTAAGGTTTGGTTAGTTACCGTCAGCTGTAGTAGTGAACAACACTTCTACAGCAGTTATTAATCTGTTTGTTCATTTCAACGTTTACTAATATGTCATTCAAATCAAAGGTTGTATTTGTTGACATTAGTTCATTCACTTTGAATAAACATGAACAGCTGGATTTTCATTTACTAACATTAATAAAGATGAATACATGAAGAGTTCAGATGCAAAAGCCTCCAAGTGCCATCTGAAATTTTCTTCTAGAATGATCATTTTTATCAAGCTTGTTTATTTAAGTTCAATAATTTCACTTAAATGACAATTAATAGGTAATTTTCATAGCCATTTAAGTGAAATTACTGAACTTAAATATACGAGCTTGATAAAAATGATAATTTTAGAAGAAAATTTCAGATGGCACTCTTCACATACTGTAGCAAATGCTTTTGATTATTGTTTACATTAAACACTACATTATAACTAATGTTAACAAATTAACCTTATTGTAAAGTGGTAGTACACATTTCTTCTTTTTTTTCCCGGTTAACTCGCACCGATATTTTTGCAATAAACTGGAAACAGGTTTGTATCCATTCAGTTTTATTTGAACTTAAATATACTATACTAACTACTAAAATAAGGTACATATCTTAAATATGTTTTCGTTTTATTTATTTATTTTGTTTTGGGATTTTGTGTGTTTTGTTGTTTTATTTTGTTTTTGTTATTTTGTTTTGTGTTTTTTTCTTCTTCTTTTTTTCAGTTTTTGTTTTAATTTAGTTTTGATTTTCACTGTTTTTTTTTCTTGAAATCAAAGAAGAGTTTTGTTTTTGTTTATTACACTTGTTTACCTCTGTTGTATGAACAGTTCTTTTTTGATCTTTTTTTTTATTCTTCCAGGTGGATCTGGTGAATATTGGAGGGACAGATATTGTCGATGGGAATCATAAGCTGACTCTAGGACTCATCTGGAGCATCATACTGCACTGGCAGGTCAGAAAACAAACACACACACACACGCGCACACACACACACACACACACACACACACACACACACACACACACACACACGACACACACCTCAGAAAACTCATCCAGGGAGATTCCTCTATGAGATATATAGTCACTAATATAGTCAAACAAACCTGTGTGTGTGTGTGTGTGTGGCACGCAGGTTAAGGACGTCATGAAGGATGTGATGTCCAGTCTTCAGCAGACCAACAGTGAGAAGATTTTGCTGAGCTGGGTGAGAAACTGCACCCGTAACTATGACAACGTCAACGTGCTCAACTTCACCACCAGCTGGGCGGACGGCCTGGCGTTTAACGCCATCTTACACCACTTCAGGTAACAAACACACACACTAGTAGTGCGCATGTTTAGACTGCTGTCAGCGCGGTCTCTAGGGAAAGGCTGTGGAGCGTATTGATTGGGTCAGAGGTCAAGAGAGTTTGTGTTCATAAGCTGTTCGCTCTGTTTGGGTTGATCTGTCAGACATGAGCTGCAGGAACTGACACGCACACACACACACACACACACTCGCACACACACACACAGCAGTGTGTATGAGGCTTTAATTTTGAATTGAAATGTAACATCACATGATAAGGTAGACACAACAACATGAAGCAGATCTCAGAGAACATTATCAGAAAAATGCTTCTGATTCTCAGAGGATTTAATACATGTTTGCACATTTACATCATTCATTTATGTAAGTAATATGAAATGTTTGCAGATGAAGGGTTTGAGATTGAGATGAGTTGGTAGGCCCAGATGTAATCCACAGACCTTATCCACATTTTCTGCTCTGGTTTTTGTGGGAAAATCTGCGTAATAGGTTTAAACAAAGTGTGTTAAACACATCTTAGTACTACACTCTTATTAGCATCTGAAAGCATTATCAGATTAGCAAATATTTAACAACCAAACAGTGGAGGATGTTTGACTATGAGTTAACTTGAATACGCATCTGTTCACACACAATTCGGTTTCAGAAGAGTGTAGAAACTGCTAAGTTGCTGTTTTAGACTCGGCTAATCTAATGAATTCTGTCCCAGGCCTCAAGGCTTCAGCTGGGAGGGAGTGGCTCATCTTACCCCGGTCGAGAGGCTGGACCACGCCTTCACGTTCGCCAAAGATCAGCTGAGCGTCGAGAGACTTCTGGATCCTGAAGGTAAAGAAGCGTCGTGGCTCCAGAACTTCTCCAGATCAGGACATTTAACTGTGAACTTTTCACTGTTCGGCAAATGTTTACTGATCTGTCATTTAAATAGATATCCATGTAATCAGACATTTCGCATGAAGGCAAAGGAAATACTTGGTTTGAAAGTGACTTCTGTAGTGAACTTCATACATTGCTACACTATTTACATTAGACAATAGGCACGATTTTGGGGGGGAAACCAAGTTTTTATTTTTTTTAATTTTTAATTTTATAAATGCTGAAAAAAAAAATCTTGGTTGGCTGTTTGTTGGGCTGCAAATATGGCCAAGATTTTGTGATTTTATATAAATAGTGTTATAAAAAGGAAAATAGTAGTAGTATAAATTATTAAATTACAAATTAATAAATACGTTTTATATATATATATATATATATATATATATATATATATATATATATATATATATATATATATATATATATATATATATATAAATTACTACATTTTTAAAATGACTAAAAATAAATATTTCTATTGTAATATTTCCCGTTGAAAAGTTGAGTTTTTGATAATGTATTTTCTTATACTAATTGTATTCTAATTAACATGTTCATTTTAACATATTACTGTAAAATTACAAAACTAAAAGTCTTAATTGTCATGTTCAAAAGTTAAACAAGCAAACATTTATTTTGTTTGTCTGAGAAATGCTTACAAGTTTGTGCAGAAGGTTTGATGCAGGTTGAGTTCCCATGCAGGATCACAGTGCTGTGCTTCGCTCTGAAACATGCAGTGCATATATTTGATTAAACTAGGAAGTCACGCTAAGCATATCTAACGGACAATCAACCTTTTTCGACCAACAAAATTGTGCAGAAATGTACCTCGCCTGCAGAATCAGTAATGCGGGTGACCATCATCTTCATCTGACTCAATGTTGGCCTTATTTGGAGATCTGGCCATCGTTTGCTCTTCACGCCTGAAGCGGGGAATCTGAGTCGAAATAATGCCAGTCAACAAATGTCCAGGACATTCCAGAGCCCAGATCCTGAGTCTAATCATCTGGACTTGATTGGATTACACAGCTTTTCCTGAACACAAGTTCACATGAGCATAACTAATCAGAGGGACCTCATACAGCAACTCCATAAACACACACACCCTTATTCATACTCTCTCTCTCTCTCTGTGTGTGTGTGTTCCTCAGATGTGGCGGTTCAGTTGCCTGATAAGAAGTCCATCATCATGTATGTGACCTCACTCTTCGCTGTGTTCCCCAATGACATCACACTGGATGACATCAGAGAGGTGGAGACGCTGCCCCGGCGCTACAAGGTGGAGCCCGATGAGGGACATGCTGTAAGTGCACTGGGTACACAAACACACACGTGTGCGATCGGGTTTGCATCATGGGCCCAAATGGTCGTAGTCGAGTGTTCAGGCGTTTGAAGACGTTTTTACGGTTGTCTTGTGGTCTGCAGTTGGTGTTAAGGTGGATCAGTCAGGGCCGATTGGTGTAAAGGCACGTTGTTCACACTAAGAAGAATAACTATACATATATCAGTATGTTCGTACTGCTCATTTATCATATTTTCAACAAAAAAAATGCAGAAACCGTGTCTGTCAAGTGAAAGCTGATGCGACCAGACTTATTGTCGGGGGCGCTTTTATTTTGACACGTTGCAATCCGATGCTTGTAGACGTTAGAGTAAGTCCTCTTATTACTGAAACTGTAAGTCACTGAAAAACCACAAAGACATTCATGCATTTGTCTAATGACTCTGTGTTTATAAACTCAGGCTCATATCGAGGGTCCCGATGGCAAACGGGAAGTATGATTCATAACAGATGGGTTCAGCTGTTCAGATGGGCACATAATAATAATGAGGTGTTATACACAGCGGACTTCGAGATATATTTAACACAGAGCTTCTTGCTTACTCAGCTCAGTGTGAACTCTAGAGGAGATCTTCTTGACGTTATACGGCTGGAGGAGCTCAGAAAATGCACAAGATGCAAAACACTGCAATGGCAGATGAAAGGAGGTAGTTGTATTTCTGGTGTTTTCTGATGAGGAAGTGCCTGTGGAAAATGAACATCACACTCTCATGCCGACACATAACTCTACTTTCCTTTTCTCTCTCTCTCTCTCTCTGGTAAGAGTGAGTCACACAGTCGTCCAGCACATACAGTGTGCGGTATTGTAACGCTGTCAGAGAAGGGTGGAGATGGTGCTCTCTCAGATACTTTTGCATGGTTGCATGTGTTCAAGTGCTAATAAAAAGTGTCATACCATGTTTTAAGGACATATACCATAGTGCAATCATGCTTTTATGGACATTTATCATTGTAATGCCATGTTTATAGGGCATGTACCATATTAATATCATGCTTTTAAGGACATTTATCATTGTAATGCCATTTTTAGGGCATGTCTGAGTCTGACAGGCTGCAGTATTAATCTTTAATGCCTTTAATACCAAAAATGAGCTGCGTGTCTGGCCACTCAAACTGGTTTGCTTGCATTTGCTTCTGGATGACTCTGTGGAGAAAGTTCTGCAGATCTCTGAAGTCAGCTGACCGAATGAATCATGAGTGATAGTTTTCTCTCTGAGGCCCTTTGACGTCAAGCCTAACAATACACTTAAGTTCACAGCCTTTTGTCCCTTATGCTATTTGAATGTTTTGACACAAGTCTGTCTGGAATGATAATTTAGGGACTCACACCCACAGTTAAATGCTGGTGTCACTCTCAAAACTTTATCCAGAATAATCAATGGTTTAATTTCTCATAACTGTTGCTCAGTTCTCTCAGGATCTGTGCAGGGTTCACGCTGTAGGGCATTTGGGTGGTTCTGCATTCGCCAGACCACAAATGTTTCAATGCTGCTTATTCCAGCTTTGCTTCCCCACCCTCCATGCACACACACTACACACACTCCTTCAGTCCATCAGAAAGAACAAAGTCTCATCCCGCGTGTGGGATGAAGTTGGGAATTCCAGCGGAATATTTCCATCAGATGACCTTTTCCTCCAGATGAGGGCCGTTCTCTGTGCAGTTATACAAGGAACAAAGCCTTGTTTGAGGACTCAGTTGCTACTATTAGCGCAGTTTAAATGTTCTTTCAGCTCTGGTCAAATTAATGTTGACTGTTTTTCTTTGTTCAGATGAGATCCGACTGGACTTTAAAAAGACTTTTTGAAATGGTGACCTTGCCTCTTCTACCAAACGCATGATGTTCAGTCTCATCGGTCAACATCTCTATTAAGTTCTACAAACAGCCCGAAATGAAAATGCTCTGGAGTTGATTATTATCAGTCACAATTTTACCAACAGAAAAGTACCCTAAATAAACCATGTTTTTGACTTCTATCATGACAATGCCATGCTTTTTCTCTACTTAAACCATGGTAATACCGTATTCTTGTACTTCTACTATGGCACTGATACACTGGATATGATACCATGTTCTTGACCATCTATCATGACAATGCCTTTTTCTTGCAATGTGATAATACCATGTTTTTATTCCTTTTTGTACTCTTGTACTTTTTGATATGGTACTATGATAATATCATGTTTTTGACATCTATCATTACAATGTCATGATTGTATATGTGGACCATGGTAATTGCACAATGTTTTTTGTACTATGTGGTACCATGGCAATACCCTTTTCTTGACATCTATCATGACAATTCCCTGTTAGTTTTACTTGCACAATGGTAATACCATGTTTTTCGGTTATGGTACCATGGTAATACCATGTTTTGTTCATGTCGTACTCCCTAGGACAGTGTTCCTTTTCTAAGAACAGAACAGAGTTATCAGTTTAAGCTATTATTTGTTATCTCTCTTATTTTCCCCACTGTCGTCATGTTACCCAGAGCTCCCGGGTGTGGTGCCGTTTGCTTTCGCCAATGTCAGATTTCAGATCTGACGGGTTCATTACCTGATTCTGTCTCTTTTATTATACAGCACAATGGCTTCTATTACCACCGGACCCACACAGTTCCCAGTCGATTAGTGTTTCACTCTTATCAATGAGCTGTGGCATTTCTGGCTTGGGTGTGCTGTGGAATGTAGGTCGCTGGTTTTAGCAAAGCTGTCAGTTTTAAGGCGTGGGACATAAACATCTGAGAATGTGGATGATATCCCATGACCGGCCCTGTTTTGTGTTCAGCGAAGGACACGTGCCAATAGCAGTATTGTCTGCGTGTGAAGGTGCGGCGATTGGCTAAGAGTCGGTGTGGTTCAGACTCTTGAACTTCAGTAATGATGTTTCCCATAAGGAAACTGTGTTCAGTGGTAGTATGAAGGGTCATCTCACAACAGGTGCTGGAGTGAATCTCAGTAAAACACATCCGGGACAAAATTCTACCCCCTAAAAAATATACTTTTTTAAAACTATTATTAAATTTAGAGGAGTATCAACAGAACATGTAGTTGAAATGAAGTTTCTACATGTGCAGAAAAGGGGGTGGATGGGGAGACACGGCCCAGTTTACAGCTGGTATTAAGATGCAATTTGGTTGATCGGATCACAAGTTGACGACTCTAAATACAGGTGTAAACGGGGTCTGAAACCTTTTGAGCTCGTCCACTTTTTTCAACCATTTCCAGAGGGAGTTGAAAACACATTTGACCGGATTGCTTTAGTAGTGTAAATACTCACAAAAGGCCGTCTACTCTCTGCCTACTGACCTAATGAGTAACATTATGAGTAGAGTGCTAGCCAGACGGGATTTAAACTTTAGCTGAAGACCCGAGTCTGGTTTGAAGACGAGAAGTTTGGTTCTCTCTCCATTCCTGATCTTTCACACACTCACAGCGTTCGGCTGGTCTTGCAGAAACTAAAGCTGATGCTCTCCGTGTGTTTTTCCGTCGCCTCCGGTCGTATTCATGTAAATTGTGTGAGCTTATTTTGCCCATTAGATCGAAAAATCTGAAAAAGCCCCTACATTTACCCGCTCTTCTTGAAGAAATCAGGACAGAAGCACCAGGTGTAAACAGGAATGTCTCCCTCGTCCACTTGTGATCCGATCCACCAAAACGCATCTGAATACCAGGTGTAAACAGGGCCTGGGATGTATAACTCTTCAGTCTGATGTCATCGGGCCTTTAAAGTCTCCTTCACTACAGATTTCAGATTCATTAATGCCTACACACGTTCAGATAGGACATCATTTAGCACATATCATCGGTTCTCCTGTGTCTCTTCACCTCACCCGTCACAGAGTCCGAACGCTTTACACACGAATGCAGTTCAGTAAGTCTCACAGAGACACACGTGGAACATTCAACGGAAAAGTCAATCCTCCTGAATTATGAGTTAACACGGTTTAACGCCATCCATCTTTCGTGTGCAGGGATTGGCTGGAGAGCCGGAGGAGGTGAGCAGCTCGAGGGCGGAGGCGGAGGTGAACCTGGACACGTATCAGATGACTCTGGAGGAGGTGCTGACCTGGCTGCTGTCGGCCGAGGACACGCTGCACATGCAGGACGACGTGTCCGACGACGTGGAGGACGTCAAAGACCAGTTCCACACACACGAGGTATGAGCTCAGATCGGTGTAAACTCTCACGCGCGGAAGAGACCTCCAGACGGTGAATAATGATTTAAAGCATGGACTGTTTCCCAGGATTATTGGTAACGCTTCCTTTCACAGTCCAGTTACCCATGTACATACTATGTACTTATTTTATTAATTACATTTACTGGGTAATAACTAGGTACTAACCCTGAACCTACCCCTAATCCATGTACTTACCTTATATTAGCCAGTACTTTCTAGGTAAGTACACTGTAAGTACTGTACTGTAAAAGGAAGCATTACTGGATTATTAATGGATCATTACAAAATTGCCATTATCGCATGGTTATGTAATGATATAAAAATAATAATATAGATATACCATCACTGTGATTATAAATGTTTTGATCTTGAGATATTTTAAATGGTTTCAATCCTCATCTTCTGCATTATTGATACGCCGTATTTTAGTAGGTTGTACAGTATATTTAGTATATTTAGTATAAGTAGTTAGACAACGTCTGCAGAATTTCCAACATTTTTGTCGACAGACGATTGATTACAGCATTTCACAGTTTTTTTTCGGTTTTCCATCAGAACAAAAGCTCACGGGATTAACAAGTAAATATTATTATTGTTATAATTATTATTATAAAATATATATTTTTTTATTTTACAGTGCAGTTGTATTACAATAGTAATACATTTCGGTCTAAGAAATAAAAAAAATAAAAAATTAATACATTTATTAATTAATAATAATAATATTAATTAATCATCCCAGCCAATATAGTTTCCATTGATAAGAAAATTCTTACTGAATACTTTCCTTAAAGCCTTTATGTATAATGCATTATACAAGTAATTACATTATACAAGTAATTTTAATTTAATTTAATTATGCCTTGTAATGCTCCTTATAATGCATTGTGTGGTCTCATGAATAATTGTAACCACAGTTAAAATACATTATAATAAACCTTTTTAAAACACGACAATCATCAATTTGATTGATGGAATCTGCGAATGATATAATGCTACAAATATTGAAGTAAAGTGTTTCCGGAAATTAATCGATTATGGTCATAAGTAAATTAACTTGGGGTTTCAATTTTAAGCTCTTAATGTTGTGCCAGGTTTTCAAATGTGTTATCAAATATGGTGTCGAATATATCGATATTTTTCAAGGTATTCCACCAAGTTTAGCAGTTCCAGTATTTCAGTAGTTCCTTCAGTGATGAAGACTGTGGTCATCCCGCGCCCCCCTGTCTTTCTCCTGGTGTGTGTTAGCATGTCCCGTCTTCAGATGCTCTCAGAGAACATGATCCCAACATGCCAGGAATGTGAGGAATTCTGTGAGGCAGGGAGACCTTTGACAGACAGCAGAGCCAGTGCACATAAACTGAGAGAGAGAGAGAGAGAGAGACAGAGAGAGAGAGAGAGACAGAGAGGGGGAGCTTTACATTCCTCTCAGAAAGTGAGCGCCAACATGAAGCATTGACGCAAAAAACCCTGAGCAATGGGCTTTTCTGGAAGCTTGAGCTTGTTTGTCCCTGCACTATGGTCCCACTTTAACCATCAAACACTGAATTTATTACTTTTTTGCTGTATTGAAGTGTTGTTTCTACACTTTGAACCAATCCTGTCATAACTGGCTAGTAGTTTGATTTGGCTCTATTTGTTCTGATGTTGCAATGGCCGCTATCGTGGTGATTTCCACTGGGACCCAGATGACTGCCAGGACTGCCAGATCAGAGGATACTGTGTGTTTGGTCTCATACTGAAGCACACGTGATGCTCCTGGTGTTTTCAGCGTCCGCTGTCTCTCTATATGAGGACATGAACACATGAACTTCTAGCCTGGATGCCATCTGAGGATGGGAAGTTTGGTCTGGACTTGATCCATTGTGAAGCAAGTATGCCCGAACCAAAGCTGTTCGGACCAATCAAATTTGATCAGGACGGGCTTTGTCTACAACAAAGAACGGCTGTCGCTGGAGAATTGAGATGTGTAGATTCAGCCATCGCGTCTGTTGTAGAAGATGTAGACAGCACATTCATTTAAAAAGACGAACAGAGAACCGCGATCAAGGCATTTGTCGATCGGAAAGATGTTTTTGCCGTCCTTCCTACGGGATTCGGTCGATCCAATTGAGTGCAGAGGCATTTTCTTTCCTGGTTCTGTTCTCATAATCACGTATGACGACGTCAGGCTAATGAACTTCTCCTGAGAGCGTTTCGTTTAAATAATTGTATGCCTTAAAACTCATCTTTGATCCCCAAAATCACCAAATTAAACGTTTTTTCGTTGAAAAATGTTTTCTTCATGCCTTAAAATAGTTTGAATGTAACTCTACACCCTTGCCTCATTTAGTATACGCGGTTCTATGAATATGCAAATGAGCCCCGCCTCCACTCACTCACTCACTCAGAGATCCACTGGTTGACGATCACACGTTGATCTGATTGGTTACAAGGTCGTTTGTGACGTCAGAAACACCAGCGATTTCAAACCGTGTTTTTGAGACCGTCTTTGGTTCACTGCAGTTTTAAGGAGAAAAAATGCTGTCGACTTATGAATTTACACATAGTTTTTCTTAAAGCATATAAAAACACCACATAGACATATAAACAACATTAAAAGCTGGATTTTCTTCACAGGGGGACTATCGTTATGGAATGTTTCTAAAACTCAAAGGTCTTCACGACAGTTAAAATAAAAGTGATAAAAAACTTGAACTTGAATGAATTGTGGCACAAAAAATAATGGAATTTGGGAAAAAGTAAAACGAAATTAAAAGTACCCCATTTTTTTTGTTAAAATTTTAATAAATGATTAAATTGTTAATACAATTAATTCTTATTTAATTAGACCATCAAAACAGAATCTACAAACATTTAGATGGAAAACAGAAATTGTGAAAAATTCTAATAGATTTTAAATAAGACAAGTTAAAGGTATGAATTGCCATTAATGTAGGTTACACAACTGAACAATAGTGTAACTATAAATAAATGTCAACATGGATTAATATAGTGTAAAATTTTTTCATTGTTAATTCATGATACATTAAGCATTAACTATTAGACTCTAGGTAAACACTACATTCCTGTTAGTATAATGAGCTATATTACTTGAAATAATGATTTATTTTTAAAGCAAAAAGAAGTGCCTAAAACACGCTTGACAATAGTAAAATCTCCATAAATCTCTCCCTCGTGTGGATTTTTGCTATAATAAACTGTCAAAAGGTGATCGTCACCACAGCTGCTTATTATAGGATTCAAATCAATATTTATTTTTTAAGAAAACTTCACTTTCACATAAATATGGCAAAATACCATAAATACAAAAAAAAAAAAATGACACTGGATTTTGGACATGTAAACAATAAAAAAAGTTTAAAAGTTCAATCTTAATGCCCCTGAACTCAACATATGTGCTGTGTAAGTCGTCTGAAGATGGTTTGTGTTCTGTGACTGATGTGTGTTCTTGCCCGCAGGCCTTCATGATGGAGTTGACAGCGCACCAGAGCAGCGTGGGTAACGTCCTGCAGGCGGGAAACCAGCTGATCGCTCAAGGCAATCTGAGTGAGGAAGAGGAGGATGAGATCCGAGAACAGATGTCACTGCTCAACTCCCGCTGGGAAAACCTGCGCGTCGCCAGCATGGACCGCCAGTCCAGGTGCGGACACACACACGTTCCCACCGGACTCTTGTGTTTGAGGAGAGTGCTTGAACATGACCTCTCTCTCTCCTCCATCTTCAGGCTTCACGAGGTTCTGATGGACCTTCAGCAGCAGCAGCTCCAGCAGCTCTCCGATTGGCTGACGCAGACAGAGGGGCGGATCCGGAAGATGGAGACAGAGCCATTAGCAGGAGACATGGAGGGATATCTGGCGCAGATAGAGCAGCACAAAGTAAGGGATACATTTGATTCCTCTAATAAATGTAAGACTGGGGATTGGCAACGGTGTCATGATACAGTACGTTGTGATTACTGGTTGTTACAAATCAACCGATATTTGACTTTTAAAGTCACTTACCGCCAATGAGTTTTAATGTGTTGGAGGCCTTTTTATTTTGAAAGCACAGAGAGCGCCAGCTCTTATTCTCCATCTTCATTAGTTTACTGTCAATGGTTAACAGTTTGGTGTAATAAATTAGACAGAGCTTTTAAACAAAGAATGTAAACGGTGTACATTATAGCATTTGCTTTTCTTTTATTAGTACTAGAAAAGTAAACGCTATAATACTTTCTCATCTAGCGTCAGCATGTCGTTTTTATATAAATTATTTTAAATGTTGACAGTCGACATGTCATGAACACTGACTTTAACATACATTTTTTTCTGGTCTCACTTTATATTAAGTTGAAATAAAAAAATGTGACTTTGGCTGCATGTCACATTATTAATTACTTATCAGAGCTGTTCAGTTTTCCAGAGTCCATTCAGTATTCCTCTGTTTTAAAACCAAATAATTCACACATAAGGTGAAGTAAACAGATCCACAGGTATGTTGGTTGAAGCCCAAACACACACTCTTTATCTGTTCAATCTTTTTATTCAATGGAATAAACATCATGGAAATTAAAACGAACGAAGGACAAGTCTATTCCAATGCATGCATTTTTTTTTTTACGATTTCTGGCTGATTTTGGGAACAGAACGATCAAAATCTCCATTAAACAGCCACTCTGGATACCTACTACCAAATTACATGCAACATAACACCTGTTTACCATTGTTAAAGAAATTTTCCAAAGAAATAAGAGGTTTTGTACGCGTCCAACAGTTCAGTGTGCTTTAGAGCTTGACGGACAAATGGTGGATAGCATTTGCGCTGTCCGTCATTCATCTGTGGTAAAGTCAATTGATGATTGTGAGAAATAGGGAAAATAGATTGAAGTTTGTAGAAAAAGATTACTAAGAAACATTAAAAGAGAATTATGAGACAAAGTGGATATTAACTTTCATAAACGCTCCTGAAATAGCGTCCTCTGAGCAATAAAACTGTCCTCAGGAGTCCTGTGTAGTTAATGAATGACTCGCATCAGAGGTCCCGTGTGTGTGCATAACCTGTTTGCAAATAAAAGCTTTCTCCAATGTGAATTTACCATGACTGCTGAAAGGAGAGAGAGATTGAGTTGTGAGAAGAATGAATAAGCAAATCAGCACATGCCCCAGTGAACGAGGGGCAAACACGACCTCGGCATGTTTGTTCAGCCAGCGAATGAAGAGCACACACACACGTTCGCTCCCACACACATGCTTATATTTAGGAGTCTCACGGTCTCATAGGAAGGGGACCACATCACCCAAGCGCTTCCATGCTATATATGGAGGCTCGTACATGCACACTTTCATACTTGGTACAGAACCTCAAGTCAAAAATGGCATGTATTCACCCTGTATCTACATCCTACATTTGTACTACATATTCTGTGCATGCCTGGGTCATATTCATCCTAAAATGAACACACACACACACACACACACACACACACACACACACACACACACACACACACATTGTTTATATGTATTTATTTAAATATATGCATAGAAATAAATATTAAAATATATATGCATTTTCTCTTTTTTTGAGTAAATGAAGACAATTGATAATACAGGTATTCTTTAGACCCTAACCTTTGACCCTTGTTCACTGCACTACATCTTCAGGTGTTGCAGAATGATCTGGAGGTGGAGCAGGTGAAGGTGAACTCTCTCACACACATGGTTGTAGTTGTGGATGAGAACAGTGGGGAGAGCGCCACTGCTGCCCTGGAGGACCAACTGCAGGTACTGGATAAAATGCTGTATTTTTTTTGTTGTGTCAGAATTACTGTAACTCTAAGATGGCAGTTTGGAGTGTCTGGTTAGAGCCATTATTGTCTTCAGACAATAGAAATTATTTGTTTTTAAGCCACTACTTTTTGACTGTCATTTGGTGTTTCTTCAGCACTCATTTTCATGTACCAGTAGTGAAACAAAACACATATCCATAAATAGTGAAACAAAACGCAAACCATGGCTCAGACTGCTGAACACGTGCTCTTCAGAAAGCAGTTTCTGATCATATTTCTATTTTGAGAGTATTGCTTCAAATTGACAATGGCAGTGTTATTTAACAGGACCTGCAGTGTTCGACTAGAGATCAAGGTGAATCCTGTGGTTAAATTGTACAGTGAATGCAGAAAAGAATGAATTTTATAGTACATTTCTTCTTACTAATGTGCAAAGGTAATCAAACTAAGTTGTTTTAAGCTTCTTCCATGGGTGCACTGATAGCTCTTCTAAGGAACGAGATCTATTAATGTTGGACGCAGTGTTGAGAATTCATTGGATGCAGTGCAGCAAGAAACTTGGAACTGAACAGACATTTGACACTCCCAGAGGCCATAAAAGTGTGTGAAAAGTCCTTCAGTGAATAACTTTCTCTCTCTTATTTTTCCTCCTGCTCTTCACAGTCACTGGGGGAGCGCTGGGCGGCAGTGTGTCGCTGGACGGAGGAACGCTGGAACAAACTCGAAGAAATGCAGCTGGTGTGGCAGCGGCTGCTTGACGACCAGGTCAGGCCTGATACCAAATATCCAAACTTGCACTGTTACAAATCACAACATTGATAATGAGGCCGATATTGAACATTGATAATTACTGGAGATTATGGAGTTTGCAAATAAAAAAATTAAAAAATCATGATCAATAATTGTTTAATAATCAATAAAAGTTTGAGTACTTAAATACATTTGTTTTTGCCCATCCATACATTCATTTAAATCCAGCCCAAACCTGACGTTGCTACAGCTGCTGGCTAAAAAATTATCGGATGTGTGCCTCAGGGCTCTGTGTTGGGCCCTATTGTGTTGTGCTCTTATCTTGCACTTGAAATGTTCATAGAATGCATTTAAGGGTCAGGTTGCTATTTTTAACAGTTCAGATTGCATTCTGGGAAAGAGTGAGATTGAATTATGGCTGTTTATGACCTGCAGATACCATTACCATTGACCCAGTACATCATTAGTGTGGAGTGCACACACTCTTCACCTGTCTAGACCACTTCCGTCAGTTTGCAGTTACAGTAAACTGAACTGTGATGTAAATCAGAAGATTTTCTCTATGATATTACAGTAAATTAGTGTTGTTTTATGCTTGTATGCTAAAGTACTGTGTAGGGATGGGTGGTATGATTATTTTCTATTTGATTTGGATTAACGTATGAATGATGATGCAAAGTACCATTCTTCTTGTCACTTGACTTATTTAAATGTCTTATTATTTCAATCTTTTTTGTCCACTCAGAGTCTGTTTGGATCATGGCTAGCAGAAAAGGAGAAGGCCTTGGTTGAAGTTCAGACTTGTGATTTTAAAGACCCTAGTGAAATAAATGGCAGCGTCCGCAGATTAGCCGTGAGTAAACAAGCATGCATAACTTTGTATTATCATTATCCAGCTGAATTCTGTCTAGTCGATAAAAGCTTCACTGTTTTGACCTCTGAACCCATGGCAGAGTCTTAAGGAGGACATGGCCCAGAAACGGAGGACCCTGAGTGCTCTGTCAGATGCAGGACAGGACGTGATGGTGCTGTTAAACAGTCCAGCCGCAGCTCAGAGGATCGAGACTGACACAGACCAATTGACCCAACGCTGGGACAACCTGGTCCAAAAACTCGAGGACTGCTCCAGCCAGGTCAGATACACATTTCTCTTGTGTGTATTAATGTTGCACATGAGCTTTTGATTCCAAGAGTCTGTTATGTTTCCAGGTAACCGAAGCAGTGTCTGTGCCCGGGATGTCCCAGGTACAGGAGAGGTTTGTCATGGAGACAGTCACAACAGTAACAACACGGATGGAGCAGACCTTCACGAGCAGCGACAGAGAGCTTCCTCCACCCGCCCCACCCAAAAGACGACATCTAGATACAGACGGCGAGCTCAGGAGACTGTACGACAAATACAAACATGCCTGACAAAACCAACTTGCGTTTTGTCTTTTTCAGTCATTTTAGACCGCAATAATTAAAAAAAAAAAAAAAAAAATCCCAGGATTTATCCTGTAATGGACTACAGACACAAAATAAAATAAATATTGGACCTGCTTCAGACAGGCTATCTGATGTCATTCCAGACAGTGTTTATCTCAAGCATTACAGATTAGCAGCTGTTCAAGCAAAACATATCATGAATTTTTTTTTCATTTTGCGTTTATGCCTATGCTCATAATTAGCACATTTGTGAACGTTAGCATAAGCTACACCGTGTTTGCACGCCTTCTCTGTTGTTCTGCTCAGCTGTAGCGCTCCCTCACGTGACCTCTGATGTGATGTGTTTGTGTTTTTTAGAGCTGAAACCGATGTTCCCAAGCTTTTGTCTCAGCTGGCTGCATGGAAATCATCTGCCGGAGCTGCGGGAGACTCGCCTGTCCTGAAGGAAAAACTACAGGTGACATATTGTGTTGACACTCACTAACATTTACTTGTTCATAAATTTGGCCTACTGAATATTTGTGTCCCGTCTCTGTAGGTCCTGGGGGTGGAGCTTGCTGAAAATGAGGCTCTGGTGAAAGAGGTTGTGGAGAATGGAGAGAAAATGATTGAACAGTTGGAGAAAGGTTGGGAATTATTATGGGTTTATTAAGATAAATGATGGTTCTTGTCTTCTCCTACCGATTAAATTCCCTCCATCTGTCTTTATAGAGGGTCTGTCTGCAGAGGTGGCCCGTTCCAGCCTGGACTCTGTGTATAAGGAATGGGAGAGCTGCCAGAAACTGATCCAGGAGCTGAGGAACCGAGCTCAAGTTCTAGAGCGGGTGGCGTCGGTTCTCTCAGGACTGAAGGCTGCCGATGGAGTCCTGCAGGAACAGGAGAAATGGTTGATCTCCTCAAAAGACTTTAGAGCAAAAGACAACCAGCGGGAACTCCAGACACTCAGAGACGACTGTGAGGTCAGTCACATTCCAGGCCACTTTATGCAATATACTGTTCTCAGATCAGGTGTTAACAGACACTCCTAGGGGCTGTTTACACGACAACGTTTTCAACTAAAAATGTAAAAAACTTTTTATGCCTTTTTGGCTGTTCGCTTTCACGACAATTGCGTTTTGGGTGCCGGAAAACAAAAACTTTCTACAACGGCTTTCAAAGTGCAAGTTTTTGAAAACTGTCTCCGTGTAAACAACAAAAATGAGAATCTGTAAAGATGAATGACATCATGCACATGCTCATTACATGTTCAGTCTATAGTGTTTCATCACCATCTAATGGTCTAATATTGGGTTTTTACTCGTTTCTGCGGATCCGTGTGAATGGGGATCGTTTTGACAATGGTGTCGTACGTACGTGGAAAACTCAAAGAAAAAACGTCTCCGTTTTAAGCACATCGTTGTCGTATCCTCAAAAAAATAAATACAGGATTTGCTGCAATGCAATAGAATGATTTAGACGCTGACGGTGTGTGAATGGGTGAATGTGAGGCAAAATGTAAAGCACTTTGGTGGCCATTGGGTCTGTGAAAGCGCTATATAAATGCAGTCCATTTACCATTTAGGGTTCCTCCAAGATCCTTTCAGTGAACAGTTCTTAAAGGTCCCGTTCTTCGTGATCCCATGTTTCAAACTTAAGTTAGTGTGTAATGTTGTTGTTAGAGTATAAATAATATCTGTAAAATTATAAAGCTCAAAGTTCAATGCCAAGCGAGATATTTTATTTAACAGAAGTCGCCTACAGTGAACGGCTCGTTTGGACTACATCGCTCTACTTCCGTTTTTAATGACGTCAGTAGAACAGCTCTCTGACTAACCTCCGCCCACGGGAATGCTCCCTCAACTCCCTCAACTCGCGCACTTCTTATAACTTACTGTGTTTACTCAGCTCTTACGGTGATTTTCTGAAGTAAAACTGACGCTTCATCTTTTGTGTGATGTACAATAAACTTTATTAAACTCATCAGTATATGTTTGATCATCATTCGGACCTGGTCTGACACAGCAGACTTGTAGGCTATTAATAAATAATGGATACATACAAGCAGATGACAAATACGTTATAATAACCGTAATTAAACTACTAAACTATACCAGCCCTCTGACTCTGTAGGCATTATTGTCCGACTCGAAATGAACACCGTTACTGAGAGTTGCTGATGTTATCATTATTCCATGAGATGAAATTGTCCTAAGAGTCTGAGTGCGAGCTCTTGAAGCTCCGCCCCCTGTGTCGTGCAGCAGGAGCTTATTTGCATTTAAAGGGCACACACTAAAACAGCGCGTTTTTCTGAGTCCTCAAAAAAGACAATTTAAACATGCTGTAAAAAATGATCTGTTGGGTATTTTGAGCTGAAACTTCACAGACACACTCTGGGGACATCAGAGACTCATTTTACATCTTGTGAAAAGGGGCATAGAACGGGACCTTTAAAAGAACCATTTTGTCTTCATTTGAAGAACATTCAAAGGGATAGTTCACCTCTGGAAAGATGAATGTGTATTTAAAATGGGTCATTTATGTAGTAGAAATGTGAAATTATTTTTGAATTTGGAGCCTTCTAGACTGAGAAAAGCCAGAAAAATGTATGTTTGGCTTATGGGGATCAAAAATAAATAACTTTTTTTCCCACTATCCACTCTTAAAAATGAATGTTCTTATTGGCATTGATGGTTCCATGAAGAACCTTTAACATCCGTGGAACCATTCCATTGCAAAAAAAAATCTTTATAGATTATTAAAATGTGCTATTGCGCACTAAACAATGGTTACCTGATCACTGAAAGGTTCTTTAGGGAACCCAAAACGAATGTCAAAGGTTCTTGATGGAACCACTGGATGCCAATGAACTTTTAAGAGTGTGACATGCTAAAAACAACTCCGAATGCCTTATGTGATTATGTTAACAGAGCAGATATGTCCTGTATGTGTCTTCAGGCTCGGATAGCAGAGCTGGGAAAGCTTGAGCCGCAGGTGGAAGATCTCTGTGATCACACGGAGCATCTGAGCGCAGATCCCGGTGTTCCTGATACCATGAGGCCCAGTGTGACGGCGCTGGCATCCCGCCACAGCTCAGCCGTTCAAGAGCTCAAGACACGGCAGCAGGACATCAATTCAGGTACACATCCCCAAATTCATTTTCAAACCTGTATGAGTTTCTTTCTTCTGCTGAACACAAAAGAACATAAAGAATGTCGAAAACCAAACATGGATCCCGTTGACTTCCATAGTATTTAAGTGTCTACTTAGGTAGCGTTCAAATTGAGCTGGAACTCAACACTACACGGGTAATAACGCCACAAACAATAGCTCAGCAGACTCAACTCACTAGAGTGGTGCAGGTGTGATGACCAGCATCCCTCGACAAATACCCAATAGGATTTTTTTTTATTTTCGCTAAAAACAAGCTCTTTGATCAACAAAAGTTTGATACTTGCATGTTTTGTCCATCAAGATAGTTATCACAGATGAACACAACTTTGATGAATTTTGAAGCCTAATTACACCACGGTCCCACGACTTCAACGTCACCATTTACTAACTGCAACTCTTTCAGTTCTTATCTAAAAACATATTCCCAGTACGTTTGAGTTATAATAGTTTAGAAGAGCACAATTATGAGCATAATGAGGCTGTAAAAGTTTATCTGTACGTTTAATCTCCTCGACAGCCTCTGTAGTCCCATTAGCCACTTGTTAGGAACCGCCTTTTTCAAGACACGTAACAACTTTAAAAAAAATCACGAGTGGTTATATTGTTTTATTTTAAGTCAGAATAAAACGTGAAAGTGTCTTGAGCTTGTGTTCACCACAGACCTCATTTCAGCCATTAAACCAAAACCCCATTCAATAAAAAACATTGACCTCGGGACGATGGAACCGGAAGTGCTAAAATGTAAAGTCGCTTCCACGTTTTGACCTACAAAGTGTGTCATACCTGCACTACTATTGATTTTTCTATAGAGCTGTTAGCATGTTGCTAAGCTAAATGCTAATTTGCAAAGTGACCTGTGTGCATCACTTCACTGCCATTCACAACCCCTCTCCCGTGGCCTCATGGGATAGTAAAGTGTTCATCAGGTGCTGAGTACTTTCAGACAAACAACTCTTGTCACATACTGTTTTTCACCTACTCTACAGTACAGATGTTGGTAAATTCAGATGTAGCCCATCACCTTTTTAAAAAATAAAGTTTACATTAAATGAACATTTTTGAAAAAAATAATTTTTAAGAGTGATTTAAGCTAAAGATACAAAATGGATTATAAATAATGATGATGTTAAATATCTTTTTGAATGTAGTCTTGACCAGCAGTTTTTGAGATTTTTTTTCCCCATTCAAGTGCTTTTGTAGTTACTGTTGCCTTAAATTGACTTTGTTTATACTCTGATAAGCATAAACATATACAGTGCAGGAATACATAGAAATATAGGGTAAAAGGCAGTAAGTTTGATTGATTTTTTTTTAAATAGTTTTCAACTAGGGTTCAACTAGGGCTGTGTGATTAATTGTATTTTAATCTTGATCACGTTTTTTTTATATCTGTGATATTGATCAACTGATTATTTATCATTAAAACGTTAGTTTTTTATTTGACATTAGCATTATCTTGCATCGGTAACAAGCCTCTATGAGCTTTCATGCTTGCGTTTGCCAGACGTCAAGAGTTACATCAGAGTTTAACCCTTAAAAGGTTGCATTCTCTGCCCAGTATTTTGCCTATACTTACCAAACTGACACTGTCAAGGTTCTTCCATATAATTCTCAGGAGACATTCATGGAGTCAACAAAGTGTCATTTTATTGACTGCAACACTTAAGTACTGACCACACATTGTGCAGAAAAAAGAAAGAAAGAAAAAAACACTGACTATTAAATGGTACATCAGCACATTAGTGAGTTCTGGGTCTCAAATGTTTCTCAGGGATCCCTCAGCAGAACTAACTCTTTTAACAAACCAGACCAAACCATTTTTATAATTACAGGGGTCTCGCAAAAATTCTCATTCCATTACATCAAACATAAAAGGGGAAAATATATATAAATACACAAACTCAAATGAACATAAAAATCACATTTACCATTAAGCAATAATGAAAATACACTTAAACACACACACACACACACACACACAAATATCCTTTAAACACATTCGAATTAACACACGACCCCAACCCATATTGTCCCGAAAACTACATTTCCCATAATTCCCAATCGGATAAATAAAGGACACCAGGAAAGGCCGTACCCCCTTTAACTCCAAACCTTTGTTCCTTGCTGCAGTCGTGGATCCCGGAGGAACCGCGGGTAAGATGTACATACAAACAAACTTTAATAAAACGTCAAACCCACCTCTTGGTTTTGGTCTCATTTACTCTAGCGTGCGCTCTAGAAATAAATGGGTATTGGCTTTTTTTGCTCTTTGAGGTTTAAAATACTAAAGAGACAACGTAGCCCTCCAGTTCCAATGTTTTGGGTAAATTATATAAAGAAACAAAATAATTACATAGAAATTCATTAATAAACAGACAAAAGAAAACATTAATCCCTTCGATCAATTTCGCATGTACAAAAAATAAAAATAAAATACAAAGTAAACTAGAACCATTCAAATTGTTCATTCAATGAACAACACACACTCTCTGCACTGCAAAAGAGGCGTAGATGATCTGAAAACACTGACACACACACATCTGCTCAAACGAGCGTGTCATACATCCAGTGTTGCTTCACGAGTGTTTGCTGCGACTAAACCTGCCATCAAACCTTCCCAGTCATGAGTCTCGGGTTTATTGTTTGCGATTGTGGTTGCTGAAATGCACTTACGATAAAAAAATAGTTGACATCATTTGTAATTTTTGGGCTTAATATGCGTTTCTTTTTTGTGCAAAAATGTTTTTTTGATTTTCAGTTTAATCATGATTGTGCAGATCTAAACTAGCAATGACAACCTATGTAACCCTCGGATGTTCTGTAAGTCACTTTGGATAAAACATCTTTCTTACATAGTATAACTGTGACCTTTTAGAGCAGATCTACAGAGAGATACATGTCGTGGGATTTGAATGGGTCCCAAGATGGTCCTCTCTTTCTCGGTTTCTCTTGTTCTCATCAGTTTTATTGAAAGACTTACGCAACAGGTAAATCATTTGTGGAGCCAACAAGAGCCCAGGCGGAGTGAGAGAGAGCAGTCTATTTATGGCTGTAATGTCAGCGTGGCCCCTGAGAAAGCTTTTATACACTGATAAACCTGTGTGTGTGTGTGTGTTTGAAACAGCTCCAAGTAAAAGCACATCACAACAAATCTCTCTCACATCCACATTTATCTAGCCGTGGAAACGAGGACATCTATTGTTTTACGTGCAGCTAATCATATTGACTGTATTAAGCCAGAATGAAAACGACATGTTGCTTGACTTAAAAATAGTGTTTCCTAACTGAGCACATTGCCAGGTGCTTTGTCAGAGCATTTTGTGCCTACAGTACAGCTGAATACACACACACTCATGTTTACTGCTGTCTGACAGTCTGCTGATGTATTTATATAAAGATTATTATATTGACTAAAGACTAGAGCAAACCCCTAATCCATAAAAAATTTGTTTGCTCTATTTATGAGTAATTTTTTACCTTCAAGGATGTCCTCAGAATGAGCTTTTTCCTGATTCCATCTGGGCAATTTTTTAGCTGTTTTGCCCCTGAAGTAAAGTTGCATAAAAAACACAAACAGTTTAATGTTCGTGGGACAACCGGAAAACTAATGTTCCATTATTTGACTTATTGACCTCTAACATCTGGGATCCAATCTAACCACACACACGCACACGCACACGCACGCACACACACACACACACACGCAGACACAGACACAGACACAGACACAGACACAAAAGCACACGCACACGCACACACACACACAGACGCAGACGCAGACACAGACACAGACACACACACTCACACACACTCTCACACACACAATGACAAACACAAATGAGCCACAGGCAGTAATTTTCGTGTGTAAAATTTTCGTGTGTAATTTTCGAAGTTGCATAAAAAACACAAACAGTTTAATGTTCGTGGGACAACCGGAAAACTAATGTTCCATTATTTGACTTATTGATCTCTAACATCTGGGATCCAATCTAACCACACACACGCACACGCACACGCACGCACACACACACACACACACACACACGCACACACACGCAGACACAGACACAGACACAGACACACACGCACGCACGCACACACACACACAGACGCAGACGCAGACACAGACACACACACACACACACACACACACACACACACACACACACACACACACACACACACACACACAGACACAGACACACACACACACACACTCTCACACACACAATGACAAACACAAATGAGCCACAGGCAGTAATTTTTGTGTGTTTGCTGATATTCCACATCTTAGAAGGGGCCGTTTCACATGCATTATGAATTTACAGCGTTTGAATGTACAGTATATGCTATGAGGAGGCTGATGTTTGTGACTGGAGGACATCACATGACAAGCAGTGTTTCACAGAGTGACGTGCAGTACTCTTTAGCAACACTCAAAATATCATTCCGGCTTTAAACTTAAATCTGAAAACATAAATCTAGTATATTTGAATATCATACGTAGTTCATTTCTGTGACACAGCAACACAGAATATTTGTAATAAAAAAATTGCAGGAACACTGCTAAATGTAATTAAAAATAGGATCAAATAAAATTATTTACAGCTTTTAAAATGATAAAAGCATATTTCCCTTATGCATATTGATGGAAAAAATATAAATATTACATATTTTAGGTTACATGAATGTATGGATGCTGTAAATGATGTGTGTGTGTATAATGTGTTTGTGTGTTTCTCTCTGTAGTGTTGTTGGGGCTGGTGGAGTCAACAGCGCTGAAGCAGATCCAGACCACACTGAACACACTCAGCACTGACATTACAGACATGACCTCTGCTGAACAGGGACTCCTTAAAGCTCAGGTGTGTGTGTGTGTGTGTGTGTGTGGGGGTGTGAGAGAGAGAGTGGGTGTGAGACTGAGAGTGTGAGACTGAGATTGAGTGAGATTGAGTGAGAGTTTGTGTGTGAGAGTGAGTGAGAGAGAGAGAGAGAGAGAGAGTGTGAGGCTGTGAGTGTGAGAGAGTGAGAGAGTAAGAGAGTGAGAGAGTGAGTGTGGGTGGGTGTGAGTGAGTGAGGGTGTGAGAGTGTGTGTGTGTGGGGGGGGGGGGGTGTGAGTGAGAGTGTGAGACTGAGAGTGAGTGAGATTGAGTGTGTGTGTGTGGGGGGGGGGGGGGTGTGAGAGAGAGATTGAGACTGAGATTGAGTGAGAGTGTGTGAGAGTAAGAGAGAGAGTGAGTGAGTGAGAGAGAGTGAGTGAGTGTGAGTGAGAGAGTGAGAGTGCGTGTGAGAGTGAGTGAGTGTGAGATTGAGTGAGAGTGTGTGAGAGTAAGAGAGAGAGTGAGTGAGAGAGTGTGAGTGAGAGAGTGAGAGTGCGTGTGAGAGTGCGTGTGAGAGTGAGTGAGTGTGTGAGTGAGTGTGTGAGTGAGTGTGTGAGTGAGTGTGTGAGTGAGTGTCTGAGGGTGTGTGTGTGAGAGTGAGTGAGTGAGAGAGTGTGAGGGTGAGAGTGAGTGAGTGTGTGTGTGTGTGAGGGTGAGAGAGAGTGGAGTGTGAGTGTGTGAGTGAATGTGTGTGTGAGTGAGAGTGAGTGAGAGAGTGTGAGGGTGAGAGAGAGTGGTGTGTGAGTGTGTGAGTGAGAGAGTGAGAGAGTGAGTGAGTGAGTGAGTGAGAGAGTGTGAGGGTGTGAGTGTGTGCGTGTGAGAGTGAGTGAGAGTGTGAGGGTGTGAGAGAGAGTGAGTGTGAGGGTGAGAGAGAGTGAGTGTGTGTGTGTGTGTGAGAGTGTGTGAGAGTGTGTGAGAGTGTGTGAGAGTGTGTGAGAGTGTGTGAGAGTGTGTGAGGGCGTGTGTGAGGGCGTGTGTGAGGGCGTGTGTGAGGGCGTGTGTGAGGGCGTGTGTGAGGGCGTGTGTGAGGGTGTGTGTGAGGGTGTGTGTGAGTGTGAGGGTGTGTGAGAGAGTGTGAGTGAGTGAGAGAGTGTGAGTGTGAGGGTGAGAGAGAGTGGAGTGTAAGTGTGTGAGTGAATGTGTGTGTGAGGGTGTGAGTGAGAGAGTGTGAGGGTGTGACTGAGAGTGTGTGTGTGAGTGTGAGGGTGAGAGAGAGTGGAGTGTGTGTGTGAGTGTGTGTGTGAGTGTGTGTGTGAGTGTGTGTGTGTGAGGGTGTGAGTTGTTTCACTCTTCACTTCATATTTTGTCCCTCTGTTCTCCACTGAGGTGAAAGCTGGTAAAGATGCTTGCTTTATATTTTTTTATGTCTTCGGTTCGAATCGCTCTCGTCTCCTTTAGTAAGTGAACGGCAGTTACGGCCAAATAACCATAACAATAACTATAACTTTAAAGTTTTAATAAACTCTAATACTATGAGAATAGTGAAGTTCACACCGCAACTATAACAACAACGACAGAGGAACGATATTACTGGAATCACTTTCCAGCGGATGAACAATAAAAACACCAATCAGAACTGATTTTAAAGAGCACAAGCATTTAAAGAGGCAGACGACAACTTCAGCACGTGTTATATTAAACACACTGTTATATTAAACACACTTATATTAAACACACTGTTATATTAAACACACTTATATTAAACACACTGTTATATTAAACACACTTATATTAAACACACTGTTATATTAAACACACTGTTATATTAAACACACTTATATTAAACACACTGTTATATTAAACACACTTATATTAAACACACTGTTATATTAAACACACTTATATTAAACACACTGTTATATTAAACACACTGTTATATTAAACACACTTATATTAAACACACTTATATTAAACACACTGTTATATTAAACACACTTATATTAAACACAGTGTTATATTAAACACAGTTATATTAAACACACTTATATTAAACACACTGTTATATTAAACACACTTATATTAAACACACTTATATTAAACACACTGTTATATTAAACACACTTATATTAAACACACTTATATTAAACACACTTATATTAAACACACTGTTATATTAAACACACTTATATTAAACACAGTGTTATATTAAACACAGTTATATTAAACAGTGTTATATTAAACACACTTATATTAAACACACTGTTATATTAAACACACTGTTATATTAAACACACTGTTATATTAAACACACTGTTATATTAAACACAGTGTTATATTAAACACACTTATATTAAACACACTGTTATATTAAACACAGTGTTATATTAAACACAGTTATATTAAACACAGTGTTATATTAAACACACTGTTATATTAAACACACTGTTATATTAAACACAGTGTTATATTAAACACAGTGTTATATTAAACACAGTGTTATATTAAACACAGTGTTATATTAAACACACTTATATTAAACACACTTATATTAAACACACTTATATTAAACACACTGTTATATTAAAGACAGTGTTATATTAAACACACTTATATTAAACACACTGTTATATTAAAGACAGTGTTATATTAAACACACTTATATTAAACACACAGTTATATTAAACACACTTATATTAAACACACTGTTATATTAAACACACTTATATTAAACACACTTATATTAAACACACTGTTATATTAAACACAGTTATATTAAACACACTTATATTAAACACAGTTATATTAAACACACTTATATTAAACACAGTTATATTAAACACACTTATATTAAACACACTTATATTAAACACACTGTTATATTAAAGACAGTGTTATATTAAACACACTTATATTAAACACACTGTTATATTAAAGACAGTGTTATATTAAACACACTTATATTAAACACACTTATATTAAACACACTGTTATATTAAACACACTTATATTAAACACACTTATATTAAACACACTGTTATATTAAACACAGTTATATTAAACACACTTATATTAAACACAGTTATATTAAACACACTTATATTAAACACACTTATATTAAACACAGTTATATTAAACACACTTATATTAAACACACTTATATTAAACACACTGTTATATTAAACACACTGTTATATTAAACACACTTATATTAAACACACTTATATTAAACACACTGTTATATTAAACACACAGTTATATTAAAGACAGTGTTATATTAAACACACTTATATTAAACACACTGTTATATTAAACACACTGTTATATTAAAGACAGTGTTATCATGGGTCGGTTTGGACGGAAGAGCAGGATTTCAGCGATCGTAATGTGATGTCACATTCTGCAGCATCGTTTTTAAAAACACAATCCCACATGATAAATTAAAATCGTAAAAGTATGCAATCTAGTCCACTTTACTGCAACACTTGCGTTCTTTTTATTCATCTAAGGAACCCACGCCTAGAAACACGGATCTTCTGTTGGTCACGTGAACTTCCAGGTCAGAGTTCACCAAACTCCAGAACACTGTAAAGCTCACACAACCCTGGCACCCGTCATTCTCACAGTTTGATTTAAATCATGTGTTTTGTTGAGGGTTGTTTGTTTTTTGGCGCTCTGCGTGTTGGTCTAGCGTTGTGCCGTGTGTGTGTTCTGTGTGGATCTCCGCTTGACCCCGTGTGTGTACAGTCTCTCAGCTGACGCTTGCTGTTGGTTTCTGGTCGTGTTTCTCTCTGTAAGCACGGGAATGGTGGGAACAAAGCCAACGACTACGATGGCGAAACAAGCCAAAGAGAGCAAACGCAGGCTGGCATTTATCTAAAGTCATGTAAATATTGAAACTCTCCTTTGGCAGTCTCTGGCGTTTGCCAGGAGAGCCGGGACACGTGGCAGAGCCCGTCTCCAGCTGTGCCCAGCCCACACTAGCTGACACCCCAGCTGTGCATTATGGGCTGTGAGAACCAGGATCTCATATTTGTTCACTTACACTTTTTGAAAGAGGTTTCTGACTGATGCTTGAGTTGTGTCTCCACCTGCAGGTGTGAAGGAGTTACTGCACTCTGACACACTGTACACGTGTGTGAATAACACACACAGCGATGATCTTCTGACTCGCTGAACTTCACACACACTCCCGTAAGGGTCTATAGGGAGTTCTCTCTGTAATGGCATTAGAACTTTACCATGGTTTTCTCTTGTGATACAATAGTGAATACTTACCCCTGAAAAAGACAGATACATTTAATTCAGACATTTAAAACATATAGAACAGGTATACTGAGGTCTTTATTTTATTTGTAAGACTTTGTGTTACACCTTACATGTAGTTACTGCAGTAATTACTATAAATTGTGCATAATTACATGCAACTAGCCTGAACCAAACCCTAATCCTATAGAAAGTATATGTAGTTAATTATTATTACTCTGTACTTACATGTATAATTACACTGTAAGGCGGACACCTTCAAATAAAGTGTAACTATTTGTATTTATTTAATTTCATTTAATTTAATTTCTCTCCAGACAAACATACATCATTTGATGCATATTGCTTGCATATGTTTTTCACTGTTACTGATCCCCTTTATTTTGATGATAAATACTTTTAAATGATTAAATTACTACACAGACACTCACAACTAATTTTAGTCATATTTAATACATATTTAGTCATTAGTTTTGTGCAGTTGTTTTAGTATTTTTTTACGTACTATTTTAGTGTTTGTTAATATTTTAACATTTACCTTTTTTTGTAAGTTTTAATAATTCTGTGTGCATTTATCATTTCTATTTGGTTTGTTTTGTATTTCTTTTGAGCTTTACATTTATATTTATTTCAGTTTTAGTCATTTTAGTAAACTTATTTATTTCAGTTTATTGCCACGACAACGTTTCTATTTTTCTTTTCAATTTAAGTTGTATTCTATTTTATTGTACAAAACTTTTTTAATATAGTTATTTTTAGTTATGTGTTCCAAATGTGGCCAATTTTTATATCTAATAAACAATAAATCTAGTTTACTAGTATAGTACACTAACATTAACAACACATGTGCCCTAGTTGTATTGCCTATCGATCTGTTACTTTAAATCAGGCAGATAACTAGTTACGCAAATCAGCTGACTAAACCAGTCCAATCATGGGGTTTGGCAGGGATTCATTCTCAGGGTCGTTTATAATGTGTTTTTAAGCTCCAGTCATTTGAAGTATACCCTGTCTCCGTGTGATTGGAGATAGAGCCGCATGGGCTTGTGGGTAATGCAGTTTTCCCCCGTCCTCCAGGCTCTCCATGCTGAGATCGAGCAGCAGCGGCTGAAGGTGTCGGAGACAGAGGAGCAGCGCTGGACCCAACTCTCCACTGCCGCACTGGACCAGCTCAGCGTGCTGCAGTGCATTCTGGGTAGCATGAAGGACACACAGGTGAGGGGCCGATCCGCTGGAGCGCCTTGAGCTGGCGTGAATGCGGTGTCTTGATGCTTGTGTTGATGATGCTCAGGTGAAGAGTGAGGAGGTGCAGCGCTGGCTGGATGCGGTCGAGGAGCTTCTGTCTCGAGACGCCAGCGGATTCAGTCGCGGGGACAAACTACAGGAGGAACTCCGCCAGTGCAAGGTCAGAGGTCAACGCGTTAAACAGGGCATTGACGTGGACGGATACTGTTGAACAGTCCAGAATAACGCTGCTAGTTACATGCGTTCAAGTAGTGGTGCACTGAAATGATTTAGCCAAAAAACAAAAAGTTTATTTAATAATCAGTTAATGAAACAAATGTTACAAACAACACTGAAATAAAAACTGAGCTGTATATAAAGCATTTAAAATGAACATAATGCATTTTTATATCACTTTCAATGATATATATATATATATATATATATATATTTATTTATTTTTTTTTCTTTCAGTTTTAGTAATTTAAGTAAACTTAATTATTTCATTTAGTTGCCAACAATTTTCTCTGAGTTTAAGTTTACATTTTTCATCTAATATTTATATTTTGTTGTAGCAATTCAAATGCAGTTTGGATTTCTCACGACAACCATGTACTGCATTTTTTTTTTTTCGCATACGGACGACACGCCCCAGTTTACATGGATCCACGAAAACGACTAAAAACTCTGTATTATTCATGCCAGGCCAGTAGGTGGCGATGTCACTTTGTAAAGGAACGTCACCATTTTCACAAATTCACGTTTTTGTAGTTTACATGGAGACGATAACGGCATTGTTTTCAAAAACTTGCACTTTGAAACCCGTTTTAAAAGTGTGTTTTCAGGCACCCAAAACGCCGTTGTCATGTAAATGAACAGCCAAAACGCATACAATTTCTTTTAGTTGAAAACTGTGTCGTTTAAACGGCCCCTTAACAATTAACCCTGGTTTTGTGTTCCACATGTGGGCAAGTATTTCTGCAAATAATGCATTTTCTAGTATTACATTAATATTATGATGTACTAATGACACATTTTCGAAACAGAAATTAAAGTCTGAACGTTTTGCAGAACGACAGAATTTTGCAGCTCAGATTCTTTCATATCAAATGTAACACTACAAAAATTTTTTCCGAGAAGTTGCATCAACTGAACAGCACAGGCATTTCATCAAAATGAAGATCCATTGAAACGAGAAATGGATATTGTCCCGCCAGATCTAGTGTCCACTCAGCTGACATGTGTCCCTGTTGCAGATTATTCACCTTGTGTTCATTAAACACACACACACAGCCAGTCAAGTGCTTCAGCAGAGAAGTGTTAATGAAATATCACCGTTTCGCTTAATGACTTCAGCCCTCAAAAAGTGTTTAGAAACAGAATATTTTCGGTGCATCACTAGTTTCTTTTAGTCACTAGTGAGTGCGGGAGTGAGTGAGTGAGTGAGTGCGGGAGTGCGGGAGTGAGGGAGTGAGTGAGTGCGGGATTGAGTGAGTGAGTGTGGGAGTGGGTGCGTGAGTGGGTGCGGGAGTGGGTGCGGGAGTGGGTGCGGGAGTGAGTGCGGGAGTGAGTGCGGGAGTGAGTGCGGGAGTGAGTGCGGGAGTGAGTGCGGGAGTGAGTGCGGGAGTGAGTGCGGGAGTGAGTGCGGGAGTGAGTGAGCGAGTGCGTGAGCGAGTGAGTGAGCGAGTGAGTGAGCGAGCGAGTGAGCGCGGGAGTGAGTGAGTGAGTGAGTGCGGGAGTGGGTGCGGGAGTGGGTGCGGGAGTGGGTGCGGGAGTGAGTGCGGGAGTGAGTGCGGGAGTGGGTGCGGGAGTGAGTGCGAGAGTGAGTGCGGGACTGGGTGCGGGAGTGAGTGAGTGAGTGAGTGCAGGAGTGCGGGAGTGAGTGAGTGCGGGAGTGAGTGAGTGCGGGAGTGAGTGAGTGCGGGAGTGAGTGAGTGCGGGAGTGAGTGAGTGCGGGAGTGAGTGCGGGAGTGGGTGCGGGAGTGGGTGCGGGAGTGAGTGCGGGAGTGAGCGAGTGCGGGAGTGAGTGAGTGAGTGGGTGCGGGAGTGAGTGCGGGAGTGAGTGCGGGAGTGAGTGCGGGAGTGAGTGCGGGAGTGAGTGCGGGAGTGAGTGCGGGAGTGGGTGCGGGAGTGAGTGAGTGCGGGAGTGAGTGAGTGCGGGAGTGAGTGAGTGCGGGAGTGAGTGAGTGCGGGAGTGAGGGAGCGAGGGAGTGCGGGACTGAGGGACTGAGTGCGGGAGTGGGTGCGGGAGTGGGTGCGGGAGTGAGGGAGCGAGGGAGTGCGGGACTGAGTGCGGGAGTGGGTGCGGGAGTGAGTGAGTGAGTGCGGGAGTGGGTGCGGGAGTGGGTGCGGGAGTGAGTGAGGGAGCGAGGGAGTGCGGGAGTGGGTGCGGGAGTGGGTGCGGGAGTGAGTGCGGGAGTGCGTGAGCGAGTGAGAGCGCGTGAGCGAGTGAGTGAGTGCGGGAGTGAGTGAGTGCGGGAGTGAGTGAGTGCGGGAGTGAGTGAGTGCGGGAGTGAGTGAGTGCGGGAGTGAGTGCGGGAGTGAGGGAGCGAGTGAGGAAGTGAGTGTTTGAGTGAGTGTTTGAGTGTTTGAGTGAGTGAGTGACAAAACAGTAACAGACAAAAAAATCATGTCATCTGGTTGAGTTTCTGTCAGTGATGTGTGTGAGGGTCCACTCTGTGCGGGAGTGAGTGCGGGAGTGAGTGAGGGACTGAGTGCGGGAGTGGGTGCGGGAGTGAGTGAGTGTGGGAGTGAGTGAGTGCGGGAGTGAGTGAGTGCGGGAGTGAGGGAGCGAGGGAGTGCGGGACTGAGGGACTGAGTGCGGGAGTGGGTGCGGGAGTGGGTGCGGGAGTGAGTGCGGGAGTGAGGGAGCGAGGGAGTGCGGGACTGAGTGCGGGAGTGGGTGCGGGAGTGAGTGAGTGAGTGCGGGAGTGGGTGCGGGAGTGAGTGAGGGAGCGAGGGAGTGCGGGAGTGAGTGCGGGAGTGCGTGAGCGAGTGAGAGCGCGTGAGCGAGTGTGTGCGGGAGTGAGTGAGTGCGGGAGTGAGTGAGTGCGGGAGTGAGTGCGGGAGTGAGGGAGCGAGTGTTTGAGTGAGTGTTTGAGTGTTTGAGTGAGTGAGTGACAAAACAGTAACAGACAAAAAAATCATGTCATCTGGTTGAGTTTCTGTCAGTGATGTGTGTGAGGGTCCACTCTGTGTGTGCAGGAGCTGGTGAGTGAGATGGAGAGCGTGGACTCGTCTCTGAAGCAGATCGCAGAGAACGTGTCGGCCGTTCAGCAGAGCTCGACACCGGCTCTGGTCCGCTGGGGACAGGAGGAGTTAGACCACAGTCAGAGACGCTGGGACGCACTCAGTAAACAGGTTCTTAAAACTCAGTAAACTGGTCTTAACACAGTGTAGAATCAGTCAGTAACCCAACATGTCCTTCTTGAGTGGATGTCACTGTAAAACATGTTCAATCTTGCTTGCAGTTGTTGAGGCGTGAGGAGCGCGTGAGTGAAGGCCAGGAGAAAGTGACGAATATGAAGAAAGACGTGGCGGAGATGCGCGAGTGGATGATTCAAGTGGACGAGGAGTTTCTCATGAGAGACTTTGAGTACAAGAGCCCAGAGGAGCTGGAGGAGGCGCTGCAGGAGATGAAGGTGCTTATACATGGGCCTGTCCCAGAACCCACACCCCTCACCACTCGTCTACTGACGTGAAGTCCTGTATTTGGTCCAAATGTTCAAGTGGGCGTGAAGAGTGTGTTGAACTGTTTACAGAGCTCTGTTGTGGTGTGTGTTTCAGAGAGCTAAAGAGGATGTGCTGCAGAAGGAAGTGCGTGTGAAGATCCTGAAGGACAGCGTTAATGTGTTGCTTAGTAAGACGCCCTCTACTGGTGGAGCTGACCTGAGCCCTGAGCTCACTGAGGTCCTGCAGAACTACCAGAAGCTGTGTGAGCGATTCAAGAGCAAGTGCCACACGCTTGAGGTACACAGACACACACACACGGACACACACACACACACACGGACAAACACACACGGACACACAAACACACGGACACACACACATGGACACACACGGACGGACACGCACACACGGTTTGATCGTTTCCTGTGGTCTCTCGAGTTGAAGTGTGTTAATGTTGTGAGTGTGACGTGTGTGTGTGTGTGTGTGTGTGTTCAGGAGGTGTGGTCCTGCTGGATTGAGCTGTTGCAGTATCTGGATGTGGAGTCTGGCTGGTTGAACTCGCTGGAGGAGAAGGTTCACGCCACTGAGAGCGTCCCGGAAAACACAGAGTCCATCAGCGCGGCTCTGGAGGTAACGGCTGTCAAGTGGAAGAACCAGATTCAATGGGAATCCAGTCGTGACTGGGAATTTAGCATGAAGGCGTATATTTCATATTTCCCAGTGCAGATTTTGAAAGTAACTGTGTTTGCTGTGTTGCAAAGGTCACCATACTATTGAGCATTGCCCACTAATGTGACCGTACCTTAAATACAATGAGGCTACATATGTTTTTTGATTACGCCTGAATCTGCTCACGTTTGTCGTTTCAAACCCGTTAGACTTCCTTTCTTCTTCAAAACACAATTGAAGATATTCATAATGCAATCTGAGAGAAATCTGTCCCTCCATTGAAATGTCTGTTCACTCAAAATGTTCATGAAGAGATTATACAATAAATCCATACGAATCAAGTGGTTTAATCCAAGTGTTATGGCGGACTACTCTTCTGAAGAGACTGTTGCTCCATATGATGAACAGATTGAGTTTAGGTTTTGTTCACATATTAACAAAGATCAGCGAACATAAACAAAAGCTCAATTGTACTTGACACGAGAATGAACCTCATTGGTTCTCACGCAGCAAGCTTAATTTGTGTACAGTTTGGGTGAATAGACTTTCAGTGGACTGACAGAAATCTCACACTCACACACACACACACACACACACCCACACACACACACACACACACACACACTCACACACACACACTCACACTCACACTCTCACACTCTCACACACTCTCACACACACTCACTCACTCACTCACTCACTCACTCACTCACTCACTCACTCACTCACTCACTCACTCACTCACTCACACACACACTCACACACACACTCACACTCACACTCACACACTCACTCACTCACTCACTCACTCACTCACACAGCTTTGTTTGGCTATACTTGTGAGGACATTCCATAGCCGTAATGGCTTTTATACTGGACAAACTGTATATTCTATCCCCTTACACTGCCCCTGTCCCTAAACCTACCCATCACACACACACACACACACACACACACTGCCCCTATCCCTAAACCTACCCATCACAGGAGACATTCTGCATGTTTACATTTTTAATAAAACATTGTTTTTTTTATGTTTTTTAAGCCATTTAAAATATGAGGACTCATGACATGTCCTCATAAACCACGTGTAAGTTGTAATACCAGTGTAATATGCATGTCATTATACACATTTGTGTCCTCATAAATCACATAAAAAAGAGCGCACACACACACACACACACACACACACACACACACACACAGAGACGCACACACACACACACACACACACACAGAGACGCGCACACACAGAGACGCACACAGAGACGCGCACACACAGAGAAGCGCACACACACAGAGACGCCAACACACACAGAGACGCGCACACACACAGAGACGCCAACACACACAGAGACGAACAATGTGATGAACAAAAGTCTCATAGGTTTGGAACGACATGAGAATGAGTAATTAATGACAGAATTTTAACTTGAACGAACCCTTAAACGCGACTCGTGTTGTGTGTGTCTTCCAGTCGGTGGAGTGTGTTCTGCGTCACCCGGGTGATAACCGGACTCAGATCCGAGAGCTGGCTCAGACTCTCATAGACGGAGGGATTCTGGACGAACTCATCAGCGAAAAGCTGGAGACATTCAACTCGCGCTACGACCAACTGACTCAGCTGGTGCGCTTGTGTTCAATCCATCAAACCATTCCCCAGAACCCATGCAGATTCACCTTGCGTTACATTCGTGTGTGTGTGTGTGTGTCGTAGGCTGCTGCACGTCAGATGTCTCTGGAGCAGAAGTTGGGGACTCTGAGGGAGAACGAGACGGCCTTACACACACTACAGACGTCTCTCACACAGCTGGACCAAACACTCACGTCTTACCTCACAGACCGCATCGACGCCTTCCAGCTGCCGCAGGAAGCTCAGGTGTGAACACACACACACCACACACACACACACACACACTCTTTCTGACACACACTACCAGTCAAAAGTTTAATGTTTTTAAAAGAACATCTCTTCTGCTCACCAAGGCTGCATTTAGTTGATTAAAAATACAAAATAAACAGTAATATTGTTAAATATTTTGACAATTTAAAATGACTGTTTTCTAATTTAATATATTGTAAAATGTAATTTATTCCTGAGATGAAAGCTGAATTTTCAGCATCGTTACTCTTCAGAAATCATTCTAATGTGAGGATTTTTGATGCTACTGTTAAAAATTATCATCAACTAAATGCAGACTTATTTAAAAACATTAAAAACCTTACAGATCCAAAACTTTTATATTTTTATATTTCATATTTATATATTGTATTATGTTTAAAACAGATATATTGTAAAACAACGTTGTGCTTATTCTTTCCTCTTTGGCCTTTAACTTGAACAATATTGTCCTCAGGCCATTCAGGCTGAGATCGCGGCCCATGAGGCCACACTGGAGGATCTGAGGAGGAGGAACGTGGGGAACGTGCCCTCGACCGCACCCGAGGGCAAACCAGTGCGCGCAGGAACCCAGCTGGACCAGTTACAGGTGAGACCCAGCACTGCCCCCGCAGGACGGGAGGGGAACTGCACATGCTGCATACCGGCCATACTTCACTTCTGCACTGTCTACCAGAGGTGTGTCCGAAGCCTAAATCCAAGTTTGGAAAGGCACGGAAAATGAACAGTGCATTCTACGGAGCCCCTAAAGGGACATGGTTAGGCTTGCTGCGGTATTCGGTTACATTAGTGTACATCACATTTCATCAGGAGACAAATCTTAAGGTTCTTGTACGAAATCTTTGCACGATAAAAAATAAATACGACCTTGCGTTTTGTCAATCACGTTTGAACACCGCCACACTGAAAAATTCGAATCAAGTAACATTTTCGGCATTTTTCACATTTTGAGAGGTGTTTGCGAGCCACCGAATGACGAATACGAAAAACTGCATGCGTAAATGGACTCGGTGTGCAAGGACCTTTATCTTGTAAAATGTGTGGTCCGTACCGCCGCTCCTTATACACAGTGTATAGGCATGATCGCGAAAGTAAAAAGCGAAGGTGCATTCAGAAGCGATTTCAATACCTTGCATATTAACCCGTTTAATCCCAAATTTTTTTTTGCAATTTGAGTGCATGTATTTTACTCCTTAGTCCTCCCTGACATACAAACTTTATGCCTTTTTTGATTTTATGTTGGTTAAGTTAGTGAAATAATAGGTTTTATACTCGGTCACAATAGTGACCGGTGGGAAACAGCATAGTCAGAATTCAAACAAATTCTTTAATTAGACCTGTATTGACATATTTAAAACATAAAATAACAGTAAATTATTTAACATATAAGAATGAGATATGGTTAGAATTTACTTCATAACTTTATTACTGTTAAGTTACACAATGTTTAAACTTACAATAATACAAACAATTGGCAAACTCATCTGAGGTAGGCTCATTCATAAATAACAGAAGCCATGGAAGGACATGGAAAACATACACCATGTAGAATTCAACACTTTCAAATAACATTAAGTAAAATAATATATAATATGGTCTCTGAACATTTTTAACAGGAAGATATTAATTTTTAATTATCAATAATATAACATTTTAACAGTGGATAAGTCACAGCTTATAAAATATCAGAACATTCCAGAGTCATTTTGTCTGATACATTTTCAGTCAGTCAGTCAAACACATTTTCATTTAAAAAACATACTGCATGTCAGAGCAGGCAGACATAAGATGTGCATTAAAACATAGTGCAGAACATATTAGGGCAGTGCATACTGTAGGGTACTATCTGTAACTACAGTGTACTTATTTTACAGTCTCATAAAAAAGTTTAAACTAATTTGAGTAAACAGTAGACCACAGCTCATCGGTTAGACATCTGTTAGACATCGGTTAGACTCCATGAAAAAGCTTGAAGCACTCAATGTGGAGAGGCGCATCACACTTCTCACATGCATATACAGTGCGCTTGTCACACCATCTGCATCTGAGGAAACGGTTCCCTGTGTTCACAGGCCAGTGAGATTTTCCATCGCTTCTTGCAGAATCTTGAGTGACAGTTTTTGCAATCGAAGCTCTTCTGCCATGGCCAAGAGGTAGTTTTCCGTATCTTTTTAGGAGACCCAGGGACACAGATCGCTGAAAGGCCAGGAGGTCATATTCACTACCAACAACATCTCTGAAGAACAACCAGCTATTCACTACCGCACTTTGAAGGGACCAAGAAAAGATTGGCCACCACCACTTTTTTGACCTTATTGTAGCCCTGTATCTTGAGACCTGAAGATCATGCAGATCCACGCCCCCCATGTTTTGGTTGTATGTGAGGACACACATGGGCTGTGGAACTTTGTCATAGGCTTTTTTCTCTTTGTTCCACCTGTTTACGGTCACCTCAGAATACTTCTCAGCAGCATTGGTTGCCATGGTTACAACATTGTTATCCTTCCACCGTACCAGTAACTTTTTCCCCTGTGTAAGGACTTCAGAGCTTCCACGAGGCATTTTTTGGAAATTCTTCACATCTGTGAAAGGGACATCATGCAGGCGGCACGCTCTCAGAGTGCCAAGACATCCATAACCTCGTTTTGTCATTTCATCAATGAGGCTTAGTGAGGTGAAAAGGTTGTCGTGTACAAAGTTACACCCTGTAGGAACTTCCGCTTGTTCAGCTAGACCAAGGACTACACTTGGGCCCTGTCCTAGGCCAGTTTCAGGGAGATGTGTGTGCACTCCGCAATAGGGCTCCATATGATACATGTACCCTGTAGGTGATGAAAGGCTCCACAATTTATACCCAAACCTGATTGGTTTGCCCCTGATAAATTGTTTGCAACCATGCCTGCCATAATAAGGTATCATGCTTTCGTCAACCGATAACCATTTTTGGTATGGCATCATTTTGTAAGACTCATTCAGTGCACTAAAGATGGGCCGTACTTTGAAGAAAGGGTCGTTTGTGGCTTCTGAGTTATCTACCAGATGGATTGAGGCCATTATCTCATCAAAGCGATTCCTTCTCATTGCATTTGAGATGGCTTCATTGTAGACATCAGGGTCATATGACCAATACATGTGCCGCCGTGGAACAGAACTGTAGCCAGATGTGAGAAGAACCCCATAGAAAGTCAGCAACTCATCCATGTTCAGATCAAGTGTCTTCCCTTTGGTTTGCATTGAATAGATATTTGACATCTCAACAGTGAGCTCCCTCAGAGTAGGAGGGTACATCAACAGGAACAAATCGACTGGATCGGGTCTAGTTTGCTTTATGCACTCTGCTGCAGTTGGGCCATAGGTCACGAAAGCTGGAATCTTGGACGTGGCAGGTCGTTTTGATCTTTTAAAAACCCTGTCCCTGTTTTTCATATTTTGAAGAGATGTTTTCTGTTTTTTTGTGTGTTGCGGGGTCTCATTTTCCTCAGGGCATCTCCTTTTCCGGCTGGTCACTGTGGGATACTCGCCAAGATATGGCAGTGGGGGCGCGTTTGCTTCCACACGGACTGCTGCAACTGGAGGTGGGGGGGTGGGGGGTGGAGGTGGGGGGGTGGGGCACACCAATTGGTTTTCATGAACATCTGTCTCATCCTCCAGATAGTTCACCTCTGCAACGCCATTCAAAAGTCTACGTGGTAAATGGGCTGTTTCACCCTGGTACTCCCAATCTGAGCCATCACTATCACAGTCACTTTCAATTGCCTCTTTTTCAAGTGTAGGAATGACGGTGATGCTGCACACAGCACTTGGGGTGTCACGTACGTCTAAGAGGTCCAACACATCTGATAGTTTTAAACTGTGTAAACATAAACAAATGATAACTAGGATTAACAGCTAAAACCTGTGGTTTCAATTGAAATGTGTTATATGTGTTATACTACCGGTCACAATTGTGACCGTTAACAAATTTACACCTCTTACGAGCAAAATATATATGCAAGAGTATAGTTCTCAAAATATATGAGTAGTAGACCCTTTTAAGAATATATGTACAAAATTTGATAGTTCTATCTGTTAATTAAGATGTTTTACTTACTTCTTTTTGTAGTAGTCTGAGGAAGACATCTTCTTCTAGATGTGCAAGCAGGAAGTAAACTGATCTGGTCATGTGACCTTTCGCACTAGTCACATGACATTGATACATTTTAATCAAGACAATCTATTTTTTTCATTTAAAAGTTGAATTTCTTGCCTAGAGCAAAAAACAACACTTTTAGAGCTTCGAGAAATAAGAAAAAAGTTACGGTCACAATTGTGACCGGTGGGATTAAACGGGTTAATAGCGGCTCACAAATGATATACAATATAATTACCTAACTATTTAATTATGAGAGAATGCAAAGGCAAATGCATTTTCCATGAGGATGTCCCTTACGGGGCTCCGTAGAACGCATCATTTCCTTGCTGAATGTAGTATTCGGCTTCGAGTATATACTAATGCTACTTGGTACTTTAGTAATTAATCTTAGATATTCAGGTTTTGAGATATCACTCTGTACAGCTGTTATTTTAGTATTATTTATATACTATATTATTATATATATTATATTTTGAATGAGTTTTGTTTACATTTTCAGTAAATTTAAATTAGTTAATTTTTTAGTTATTCTATGTGTCTTTTTTTTGTTGTTGCTTAATTCATTTTTGTTTCAGTTTTAGTTCTAGTAATTTTAATAATATTTTTTATTAATTTGAATTAGCTTATAGTTAAATTTGTATTTTTTTAAGTCTTTATTTTAATTAGGTAAAAATTTATTTGTTTTATTTTATTATAAATTTTTATACCTAGTTAGTAATTTAAGTGCTTTAACTTAAACAAATAATTATAAAAAATATGAACCTAAAATTAAAAAATTAAATAAAAAACTTTAAAATTTAAATTAAAAAATTTAAAAATATTAACCTAAAGGCTGAAATACACTGCATGACTTTTGCCCAGATTTTGCCTTAATTTTGGGTCGTCAAATGGTCTTAATTTTTTCTCATGATCTTATCTTTTATTCCATCCATTTGGATTTTAAGAATATAATTCTTTTTTTTTTATATTTTGTTTTCATTTGTCACGCGTCTCCTATCAACATGGCACATGTTTATGCATGACTTTTGTATTCAGAACAACATGAAAGTGTCTTTGTGTGTCTCAGTCTTTAGTGTATGATGTTCAGTTTTTCTCTCTAACCATATACAAAGTCGTCAAGTGTTTGATTCCTAGTATTTTTGAATAGATGTTTAGTGTATCTCGTGTATCTCCGTCTGTTTAGCGGAAGCTCCGCGAGATTAGCACGAAATACCAGCTGTTCCAGAAGCCGGCCAACTTCGAGCAGCGAATGCTGGACTGCAAGAGGATTCTGGAAAGTGCTAAAGCTGAACTTCACATCCTGGACCTGAAAGACACACAACCAGAGGAGATACAGACACACCTGACCGGATGCATGGTGAGAAAACACACCGGTGTTCTTTATACACTGTGAGTGTGTGTGTGTGTGTGTGTATGTGTGTGTGTTTCAGATTTATTCCAATTTTAAAACTGAAGTCTGCAATATTTTTTTGATCATATTCACTGAAACCGACACTATGCTCCGACAGAACAACATAAATCAGCTGGTTTTAGAAAAACCCTGCGCTGCTTCTTCTCAGTTGGTTGGGGAATTTCAATTTAATAAACCAATAATTGATGACCATTGATCAGCTCTACCAAACGTGGATGTTTTTCCACTAAGAAACGAACATTGTTATGTTGTTTTGATTGATACAGTGAAGCTGCTTTGATACAATCTATATTGTGAAAAGCGCTATATAAATAGACTTGACTTGACTTGACTTGACTTGACTTCTACCTCCACCTGTAGTGTGTTATTTGTTTTGTCCACCGCTCCCGGTTCTTCTGGTCCAGTCAGTGCAGGCCCGTGTGAGATCTGACTGTCAATCACAGTTCGTGCACACACGACAGACATCCCCCGTTACAATATCACATGCACACGCCTGACGTTCGCAGGTGTGTTGGATTGTACAAAGCGTGATGGCGGAGAGAGAATCTGCTAACAAGCTTACAATTCCTTGGTTCACAACCAGAGCTAGGAGGAACAAAACAACCGAGGAAAAGAAAAGAGATGGAAGCGTTCACAGAAAATCTAGTGCACACGCGTACTCGATGGGAGGGCGCTCGTGGTAGTGGGGGAGGGGCATGAGATTTGCAAACGTTCAAAATTTTGGCTAAGTCCCCTCAATCTGCCAGACTTGCCGACGGCAGCTTTAATTTATTTTTTAACAATAGCAAAACTGAAACGCACTGAGACTTCGTCATGGACTTCATCACACTCCCTGTGCTTCATGTAAGCGTGTTGTTTTTCTGAATGCAGAAGCTGTATAAGATCTTGAGCGAGGTCAAACTGGAGGTTGAGACCGTGATTAAAACCGGAAGACAGATCGTACAGAAACAGCAGACGGAAAATCCTAAAGGAATGGATGAACAGCTCACTGCCCTCAAATTACTCTACAATGAGCTGGGAGCTCAGGTACACTTTACACACACACACGCACGTTTAAAACTGCTATAAAAGCAGCATGTCCATGTTTTTTTCTTTAAAATTTTGCTTTTTCAATTTAAGATTTTAGATATGACCAGAGATTGTCTAATATGGTGAGAACTCCCACTCTCAGTAAACTTCCGGCTTCTGAACTGGTTGCAGTTCCACTCTGGTTCCACATGAGGGCGCTCACAGGACGAGTGCAGAATGAATGGAGCTCTATGGAGCTGTACCCCTCAAAATCCCCTTTTCTCAGGATATAATTTTTGTCTAGTAATTTGAATGTTGTTTTCAAAAGGAGATGCAAAGAAATTACATATTGCTGGGTGTTAGATTTTTTAGTCACTTATTTACTTTAAAAAGTCTTTTAAAAGGTCAGTGACGTCATACAATCAGCGTCCATTAGCAGAATGCTAGTATGTTATAGGCAACAACAACTCAACCTGTAAGAAATCGAAAGGACATAAGTACTCGTTCATTCAACTTTCGACCTATAACCCATGTTGAACTTGCAAATCTGAGATTTCTCAACGGCAATCGGGTGAAAGATACAGATTTAGCCGTTTAGCCCCATAGACTCCCATTCATTCTGCACTCGGACGATCGCCCCCTGTTGAACTCTGGTGGAACTACAACCAAAATTCGGTACTATAGGACTTAATAGGGAGTGGCCAGGCTTTCCGTAGACGGGCTTTGATATGACCAAGACATTTTAGCTTGCTACCTCCACATCCTCTTTTTCCACTTTTCACCAGCCAATCAGTGGATAAAATCAAGCCCATGCCCTTTTTCACTCAGAAAAATGGGTTGAGGAAGCAATTTCATGTTGACTTCAATTTGCCATTAAATTGTGTGTGTGATCAGGTGACTGAGGGGAAGCAGGATTTGGAGAAGGCGTTGTGTGTGTCTCAGCGTCTGCAGAAGGACAGCGCCGCCCTGCAGGCCTGGATGAAACACACTGAGGCTCAGCTCAAAGAGAAGCTCCACACAGGAGACATGCCTGCCGACGTCGACTCCGAGATCACATGGGCCAACGTGAGTGTGTTTGACGGAGTCTCTTTTGGACACAGAGTGTGTGTGTGTTAAAGAGCGTGTCCCTGCAGGGCCTGCTGAAGGAGTCTGAGCGCAGGAAGAGCGATCTGTCTGCGGTGACGGAGAACAGCGCCGCCCTGCAGGCGTTAGTGGAGGGCAGTGACGCTCAGCTGGAGGAGCAGCTGTTCCAGCTCAACGAGGACTGGGAGCGAGTGCACACACTGGTCGAGGACTGGCTCAGCGCTGTTCTGGTGAGTGTGTTTGAGCCTGGCTTTCAGTAGGACTGCTGAAGGTAACGTTAAACTTGTTTACCCACAGTGCACTCGGTCAGGTTAATATTCCAGCTGCTTCATTTTGTGCTCTGTGATTTGTAAAGACTGGTTAGAAAGCGGCACACAGAGAGACACACGCACACACACACACACACACACACACACACACACACACACACACACACACACACACACACACTCACTCACTCACTCACACACACACACACACTCACTCACTCACTCACACACACACTCACACACTCACACACACACACACACACACACACACACTCACTCACACACTCACTCACACACACACACACACACACACTCACTCTCACACACACACAGTAATCATTTAGTAAATAAATCATTTAGCAAAGGGAAGACCTTCATAATTATTAATTTATATGCAAATTCATTCACATGGGATGATTCAGTCATTAGCTGTGTGTTTGGCAGAATTTAATTAACTACAAAGTGGTACTGGTTTGAAATGTCACTTATGAGCATATATATATAATATAATATGAATCGTATTAATAGTATCTTTTTTTCTTAAAAGATGAATGCATCAATACTGGATGAACAATGTTTTTATTTTATGTTTTAAATGATGTGTAAGAGATAATGTACATCCAGCCGGTGGTTATCTCAGAATAACCCGAGGGCGTGATGGAGGTCTTGGTCAGCCTGAAGGGGTTTATTCTGAGATAACCACCGGCTGGATGTACATTATCCCGCTTATTACACGACTACTTGCCACATACGTACATAATTAGATTAGTTTCTTCATTAGCTCTTCATTAAACTCAAAGCTTCAGTGGAGAGAGCAGTTGAAGCGGCAAGTTCAAACTAGACGGATATTTAAGAGATACGGTATACAGTCACACCACTTATTACACAGATTCTGATTCTTAAAGCTGCAGTGCATCACTTTTTTGGGTTAAAAATCATCCAAAATAAATGTTTGAGCAAGTACATGACCAGCATGTGTTCAAAACTCTCTGCTTGCCATAGCTCGATTCAAACCGGTAAGCTTGCAATAATGTTTTAACATAAAGTAAACATGGACAGATGAACATTTATGGGCTTATGGGCTAATTACATTTAACTGGAAAATAATGATTAAATGACATAACTTTGTTGACGGCACTACTTTTTTCCTATTGTATTGCGCATTACCATTAGCTAGAGGTCCTGTCTTATGTCCTGTGTGTGTGTGTGTGTTGTAGAATCACAGGCGTGAGGTGGAGATGTTTGATGAGAATTTGGCTCATATCAGCACATGGCTCTATCAGACTGAGATACGATTGGATGAGATGGAGAAGAAACCTGCAGCTGAGAAAGAGAGAATGACCAAGGTCAAAGCACACACACACACACACACACACTCTGTTTATTTGGGTGAAACTTAATATTCAGCTGGAACCGATATATATAAATATATATATATATATATACAGTATATTATGTATGTGTAGATATATAATATAGATTAGATTGCATTGACATGTTTTAGCAGACGCATTACTGTCAGTTTTTAATTGTGACGACATGTTGTTGTTAAAGCCGTGTGTGTGTGTCTGACAGGCTGTGTTGTGTGAGTTGGAGGGCATGAGTGCGCGTGTGGACAGTGCTCGTGATCAGGCGGTGGTGTTGATGACCAGCAGGGGTCCTGCGTGTCGAGAACTGGTGGAGCCCAAACTGGACGACCTCAACCTCACCTTCCACAAAGTGGCGCAGCACATCAGCTCTGCTCAGGTGAGAGGCCAGCGCTCACAGTGGCCTGAGAGGACGGACACTCGTCTGTGTGTGCTAACTGTGTGTGTGTGTGCAGGTGTCTGCTGGTCTGGAGGTCACACAGGATCCACAGCAGGATCTGGTAGACGCTCGATCTGCTCCTCTTCTCTCGTCCTCACAGCTGCTGCTGTTTGAGTCAGACATACAGGCTACTGTCAGAGCACTGGAGCAACAGGACAAAACACACACACCTGACGACCAGAGGGTAATGCGCGCGCGCACACACACACACACACACACACACGCACGCACCTGATGACGAGAGGGTAACGCACACATAACATACATTTATTTATTTTTTTGATAATTTTAACTCAACTAGATAAAGAAATGATCCAGGGCATTGGATTGGACGATTCAGAAGAAGAGTCTTCGATTTTGAGTATTAAATTTAATGAATTCTCATATATCATATTTTTTCATATTTTTCAAAAAAAAAAATTTGCATAGCATTTAGCATATTTTTCTTTGCTGTTTTTCAAAGTGTTGATTTTTGGCAAATAGCATGAAAACCAGTGGAGAGGTCAATATGATGCCAACACAAAAGTTGTAAAAAAAAAAAAAAAAAGTTTGTTCACAAGTCTGTTCAAATGTGTTGAAACTTTGCATGCACATTCTTGATCCAAACTGAAAATTATTCACAAAATCCAAAGAAGTAGAACCAGTGTTTCAAGCAGTTACAAAATCAAATAGGGGCCGAATAGAGCCAAACACAACAGCGTGTGGTGTTCAGTGTTGAACATCAGCTCCAATAACAGCAGACGTCTGTATAAAAGAGTGGATGTGTGTGTGCAGCTGGCCGAGGAGAAAGCACATGTTGAGGAGGTGCTGAGGAGAGGAGAGGAGGTTCTGCTGTGTGTTCCTGACGAGGAGAGACGAGAGGACCTCCACAGGAGACTCCTGATGCTCCAGGCACGGCACAAGGTCATTTCATGCACACACGCAAGACCCGCTCCGAGTTTCACTTTCACAGAAGCAAACCGTTAAATTGCGGTATTAACATGTCTGGTGGCTGATTTCAGTTTCTAACAGGTGTAGCTTCAATGCAGACAAATCACCCAAAAACTCTTGAAATGTCATTTACCCAAAAGGTCTTTCAGAAATAGTAGGCTGCTACTATGTGAAAAACTGGTGGGCCACACTTTTTTGAATTGAAAGTCCACTGTTTTGACGTGTACGAATGAAATATACAAATTTACATTTACTGTTGCTTTTTATGTCATGTCTATAAGTAGACAATTTGACGTAAAAACCCTGCTTTAAGTTCCACTCTTTGAAAAAACCTTATGCATGCTAAATATTATGGCTATTTTATGACATTTTTGGCAATGTTACAACTCTGTTATGACTACTTTGCAGTTACATTTATTGCTTTGTTAAAGGACAACTCCGGCGCAAAATGAACCTTTGGTCTAATTGCACATTGGTACATAGTCAACCGTTCTCTGAGATTTGTTTTCATGATTATCGAATGTAAAGAGTTTTATCTCTAAAAACTGTTTAGCTTATAACGCTAGTATATTGGGCATAGAGTAATGAAAATAAAAATCGCTAGTTACTACCACTAACAAGGCTCAAAATAGCCCCACACGAACACGGTAGCATAATGAGGGTCCCTACCTGCAAACCGAAGCATTGAGAACGTTGTAAGTGTACAGACAGTTTAATAAGAAGATATTTCTTGGTCGAGACTGGAAAACAGTCTCCACCAATCGAATCATGAACGCCGAGTTGAGTGCACTGAACTGTCTGGAATCCAGCGCACTCGGCTCGGCGTTCATGATTCGACTAGTCGAGACTGTTTTCCAAAGATGGCTCCTTCCTGTATCAGCGAAGTGGACTGTCTTTATAAAATATCTTCTTATTAAACTGTCTGTACACTTACAACGTTCTCAATGCTTCAGTTTGCAGGTAGGGACCCTCATTATGCTACCGTGTTTGTGTTGGACTATTTTGAGCCTTGTTAGTGGTATTAACTTTTGCAATTTGTTTTCTTCATTACTCTATGCCCAATATACTAGCGTTATAAGCTAAACAGTTTTTAGAGATAAAACTCTTTACATTCGATAATCATGAAAACAAATCTCAGAGAACGGTTGACTATGTACCAATGTGTAATTAGACCAAAGGTTTGTTTTGCGCCGGAGTTGTCCTTTAAAGCTATGTTTTGGTTGTTAAGTCTAAGTTACAACACTGTTTCAGCCATGGTTATGGCTATGTTTATGGTTTTGTTCTGGCTATTTTACAGTTATGCTTGTGGCTGTGTTAAATCTAAGTTTTGTCTGTTAAGACTATGTTACAACATTGTTTTCAGATGTGTTACATATTTTCTACAGCTGTGTTTATGGCTATGTTACAGTAATGATTATGGTTATGTTCTGTTTGTAAAGACTTTATTACAACATTATGGCTGTTCCAGTTTTGTTACAGCTGTGTTTATGGTGGCTGCTGCAATGATAATGGCTATGTTTTTGGTTATATTAGGATTACAACAGTGTTTACAGCGGTTATGGGTTTGTTACAGCTATATTTATGGCTGTTATGGTATTTTTCATGTCATTTACAGATGTGTTAAAGCTATGCTTTGGCTGTGCTAAGACTATTACAACATTATTTTTAACTCAGTTATGGCTTTGTTATGGCTGTTACAGCATAATGATAATGGTTATGTTTACGGTTGTATTATGGATATTTTACGGTGTTTACAGAAATTACGGCTTTGTTACAGCTGTCTTTATGCCTGTGTGACATACAGCTGTGCTAAAACAATGTTTTGACTGTGTTAGCGGTGCTACAACAGTGTTTACAACTGTTACAGTTTTATTACAACTATATTTTTGGCTGTTATGGCTATTTTAACTGCTATGTTTGGTTTAGTGTTAAAGGATTAGTTCACCTCAAAATGAAAATTTCCTGATAATTTACTCACCCCAATGCCATCCAAGATGTTCATGTCTTTCTTTCTTCAGTGGAAAAGAAAGAAAGTTTTTTGGATGAAAACATTTCAGGATTTTTCTCCACACAATGGACTTCAACGGTAACCAAAATGGTTAAAGTCCAAAGCAATGCAGTTTCAAAGGGCTCTGCACGATCCCAGCTGAGGAATAGGCTCTTATCTAGCGAAACGATCAGTCATAAAAAAAAAAAAGGGTATATACTTTTTAACCACAATTGTTCGTCTTCTGCTGGTCATTATGTAATCACGCTGGAAAGGTCACGCTGGACGTAGGCGGAAGTACCGCCTCACTGTTTACAAGCGTGGAGGAGGAAGATCGTTCAAATTCTATTGTATGTTGAATGACATATTTATGTTTTTGTGTCAGTTTATTGTTTAAAATGGTCCTTTCGTGTGCATATCCTGGATGTTTAAATCAATGGGCGGTACTTGTGCCTACTTCCAGCGTGACCTTTCCAACGTGATTACGTAATGCTTGGCAAATACCAGCACAAGATGAACAATTGTGGTTTAAGTATATAATTTTTTTTTTTTTTAGACAAGAATAGGGATAGACAAGTCCCTATTCCTCAGCCTGGATCGTGCAGAGCCCTTTGAAACTGCATTGCTTTGGACAATTTGGTTACCGTTGAAGTCCATTGTGTGAAGAAAAATCCTGAAATGGTTTCCTCAAAAAACGTAATTTCTTGGCATTGGGGTGAGTAAATGATCAGGATTTGAGTCAGGACATTGTTACAGCTGTGTTACAGTATGTTTAATGTCGTGTTATGCTATAATACGGCTATGTCATAGCTGTTATGCTATGTTTCAGGCTATGCTACATCTGTTTACGACTGCAACTTTCAACACCGTGTTTTCAGCTGTATTACAGCAACATTACAGCATTGACAGCTGATTCGCTGAAATTTCCACATCAGATCTAATGAACAAAATGCTTTTACATTGTTAGCAAAAGCTGAACGTGTGAAAGCACCAAATGCATCACGCTAGATTCTTATATTCACCATATTCTCTGCAGGAGCTTCATGTCATCAGAACTCAGCCAGTTGCTGAAGTTGTGTTGGAGTCATCGTCTTCTCCTCCGCAGAGATCGGAGTCATCCCTCTCTCCTCAGGACGAGGGGAGCGCATCCGTCTCCCCGTCCGACTATCTGCTGGACATTAACAAGGTTCTGCTGGCTATGGCCGACAACGAGCTGCTCCTGAACTCCTCGGAGCTCAGCGGAGGACTGTTCGAGGACTTCTCCAGCCAGGAGGACACGCTCAGGGTCAGCGTCCATGACGTCCAAATATCAGTATACTAGTACAAGTGTTGGGGCAACTACTTCAAAACTCTAGCTTGTCAAGCTACAATCTACTTGTAAAGTTATCAAGCTGCACCGTAGACCATAAGAACTTCCTGTTCATGAGAAGTCTGATATAGAGACAACACTGAGTGGAGCAATGGGTGTTTTCAGCTGTATTGACTTCTCTGTGTCTCTGTTTGTAGAGTATAAAGGAGAGTTTGGAGCGGTTGGGTGAGCAGGTTGAAGTGATTAATGAGCGCCAGCCCGATGTGATTCTGGAAGCTTCCAGACAGGAAATGGCACAGATATCTGATGCCCTGACACAACTGAACTCCGAGTGGGACAGAGTCAACCGCATGTACGGCCAGAGGAAAGGGTGAGTCCCGAATGACTCTGCATTCCCATAATTCCCTGTTTTTCTGCATCTCCCCGTTATGGCCCATAGTCACAAAGTTAACCTGAAAAAAAAAAAAAAAAATTATTACATGGACCAATGATGGATATAGTTTTGAACTCTGTAATGTCTTTAGTTGTGAGGAAGGTGATTATCCATTCTTAATTATACATCTTTTGCATTTAGTGTGTGTGTCCGTGTGTGTGTCTGTGCCTGTGTGTCTGTGCCTGTGCCTGTGCCTGTGTGTCTGTGCCTGTGTGTCTGTGCCTGTGTGTCTGTGCCTGTGTGTCTGTGCCTGTGTGTCTGTGCCTGTGTGTGTGTCTGTGTGTGTGTCTGTGTGTGTCTATGCCTGTGTGTCTGTGTGTGTCTGTGCCTGTGTGTGTGTGTGTGTTGTTTGCAGTTGGATTGATAGAGTTTGGATTCAATCTTATATTTCCTCATTTTCTCATTTTTGGAGTTTCCCACTGTTATTTTGCCCATTCGTAACATGCTAATGGAGGAGTCCAGGGAAGGATGTAACCATGCATTCAGAATTGGGGGCGGCAAATGTAATAATTTAAAAACCCATAACAGTCCACGACCTAATCTGAATTTAGCTGTGAGGGGGATATACCCCCCTCTATATCTGTGTGGGCTCCGAGTCTAGGAGAATCCGGAGAGAAATGTGTCTAGTCCCTGGATATTATAAATGTATGAGGATGAGAGAGCCTCTGAACCCTTCATTAATACTGATGCTGGTGCGTCTGAAAAACATCAAACTCTAATAGGCGTCTTAAAGCAAAAGTAAAAGGATAAATAATTCCACCAATGCTAAATATTACAGATTGGTAACAAAGATTTTTATTAAATCACAGTTTTTTTTAGTTTTTTTTTGTAAATGGCTTTACATTGTAGAACAAGCCCATAAATAAACATCATAGTGCCAAGAATATGCCATATCTTGTGTTATAATGTTATGAATATAATGTTTTTTATGACATCATTATCATCTTGACAGTTAAGCACATCCTCTTCAATTCTCAATTCTACAAAAAAGGGTTATTATTGTTAACTAAAACATTTTAGTTTAAATAAAGCGAAAGAAAATTATAAATATTCATATATATTTATAAGTGTATATATATAAGTGTTGGCTTGGAAACTAACCGAATTAAGTTGAAGCACAAAAAATACTGATTGGAAATAAAATAAAACTACAAGTGAAATAAAAGGAAATTAAATAATGTAATATAAAAAATGACAAAAGCACATTACAAAATTGCAAACAATTAATTTTGTTTGTGAAAACTGAAAATATAAGACTATAAGCAAATTCAAAATATTAGAAACTATGATAGTATATAATTAATACAAAAACAACAACAATGCTACACTTTTTTTTTTTTTTTTTACTGGACAGGATGATGGAAGTATAGAATCTAGTGAGAATAAGTTTTAGAATTATAATAGCAAAAAAGTCAGAAGTAATTACTGGACTATTGTTACGAACCCTTATGTTATGTCTGTAACGTGCAGAACAAAGATTGCATAACATAAAGGAGGACACGTGAAACCTAAATACAATGCTGAAACATTTATTTAAATAACTAAAACTAGGAAAACACGTATCATAATTAAAAGAAAACAAAAATATTGCTAAGACAACTAAAATGAAAGACAACCAATATCAACAATAAAACAATTAAGAAATAAATCAAACAGAACGAAAAACTTGTTTGCTGGTGAATCTCCTCTCTCCCTAATATAGTTGATAATCACCAACAATAATCAAACTCCCACAGAGAAAAGAAAAAAAACAGAGTCATGCCGTCGTATGTAAGGACAAGAAATGCACTCAAGGCACAGGCCGTAACACTATGTATGATTGTCACGAATATAATGTCATATTGCAAAAATAGGCCTAAAATAAGCTTCGTTTTTGTTTTGTTTTCATACAAAATATAACTCATTATATATTTCCTAAGATTGTTGGGTTGAAATAGGACCCAGACATGTTTCCCTGAGATTCACTTCAAACGTCTAAGTGAATAATGTAAGAGGCGGGTTGTTCTGGAAGGTGAGCAGGATCTCGTCTCTGTCTGAAGTTTTCCACAGCGTTACACAGAAGTGTGACCCAGTTCCTCGCCCAGTATCACTCCCGCTGACAGACTTCCCTGCTCTAAAGACCACTGTCAACCTCCACGCTTAAAAACCTGCTCAGCTTACTCACTTAGAAAAGTGTTTGCTAGTTTAACTATGAAAACAGCAGGTTCCACTATTTTAGCAGTTTAAGCAGGTCAGTTTCTTTAGTTCACCCTTAAAGACCCAGACAGCCACCACGGCAAAACATGACATGTTATTCTTAAATGTTTAAGAACTCTTGAACCACTGATCCACTCTGTATGCTTTAAAATGAAATGGTATCACATAGTCGGGCATTCAGAAGCTCTGATTTGTTGTCGAGTCAAACAGGAACGATAGTTGATGCTTAGTCCCTCCCCCGTGCCCTGATTGGTTGAAACTGTCATCCACTCAACCAATAAACATAGGTTTTGGTCTTTTGAACCATCTTTTGAAGTACAAAGTGAAAATAGTTTTTGCGGTCATGAAAACACACAAAATAACAGATTTTCTCTCTGACAAAGCATAACATCACAAACCAAAAAACAAGTAGACGACTGCGGCACACGGCAGATGAGGCATCGCGTGCAATGTCCCAAAGAATATTTTGTTGTATAAATATCTAAACATGCAATATATAAGAAAAGTAAGTACAAACCCTCTGCTTTTAAACAACAACAAAAAAAATTATTCTAGCTTCATGCATTCTATTTTGATCAAAAATAGAGCAAAAAGCAGTTCTCTTTCAGAAGACGCGCCACAGCGCCCCCTGTGGTGTAACAGAGGAACACAGAAGATTCCGTGTTTGGCGGGGAAAGAGTTAAGATGCGATCATATGATGAATTTGAACGTCAGCTCGGCCAGCCGTGTGTGTGTGTGGATACTCTCAGAGAAATGAATTTGTGATGCTGATATACTTGAGGCTGCTGTCGGTCTGATAGATGTACGATACATCTCTCGGAATGAGTGAAACGAGTCGAAGCGAACACACACTGCCGTCCTGTTTAATTGAAGAAATGAAATTCAGTAATGTGAGGATATCATCATGTTTCATCTTGTGTTGACGTGTGTGTGTGTGTGTGTGCAGGGGTTTTGACAGAGCCGTGGAGGAGTGGAGGCAGTTCCACGGTGACATGAACGATCTCTCGCAGTGGCTGAGCGACACCGAACAGATCCTGGCGGACGGGACGGGACCGGACGGGGAACTGGACCTGGATCGTGCTCGGGGACAACAACAGGTCAGAGGTCAAAGGTCACACGTCCGTTCAAGATTTGCTTACCAGCAGGTTGTAGGTTTTATTTACGGTACTCAGCAGTTTTGGTCTGGTTGGATGTTTTGGTTGCCTGTCCTGTAGCTCTACATGGCTTCAGTCCCCATCACATCTACAGCTGGAATACGCTTTAGATAAAAGCATCTGCCACTTGGATTAATGTCAATGTAAAAGTCATCATAATGTCACACTCTGAACAGAAGAGCGAGACTATATCTCATACAGCATAATTATAGATGGGAATAATCTTTAATCATGAATGTTAATTGAAATCAGTCATCATTCTGTGAGTCACCAATTGATAATTGAGTGAAAATTATATGATAATTCAAGCAATAAGCACTTCTAACTCGCAATTAAAATTAAAGAGAAAAATAGTTTCTAGCATATGAGCAAAATAAGCCGGCAACAACCGCCCATGTTTGTTCCACTAATGTGTGTATCGAGTGTGTTGAAGAGTCGCACTGGCCTCTTCCTCTTCCGTCAACATGCAGAAAACTCCAGCCGGGACATTGATCATTACACTCACGCGTGCAGAAGTGTGTTTCACAGTCTGACACAGCTTTGAGGACAGGTGTGTGTGTGTGTGTGTGTGTGTGTCTGTGTGTGTGTGTGTGTGTCTGTGTATGTGTGTGTGTATCTGTATGTGTGTGTGTGTGTGTGTGTGTGTGTCTGTCTGTGTGTGTAGAAAGTGCTGAAAGAGAGTGAGTTGAATGTGAAATTGTCCTCCAATACAAATTAAGGTCAGGCACATTTCTTGCCCTCAATTGCATATGAAGAGAATTGCCAACGTCATGTTTATCAGTTAAACACTCACAAGCCAACTGTCCATTAACCCCAGTGTCTTTGTGTCTTTGTGTCTTTGTGTGTGTGTGTGCGTGTGTGTGCGTGTGTGTGCGTGTGTGTGCGTGCGTGCGTGTGTGTGCGTGTGTGTGCGTGTGTGTATGTGTGTGTGTGTGCGTGTGTGTGTGTGCGTGTGTGTGTGTGCGTGTGTGTGTGTGCGTGTGTGTGTGTGCGTGTGTGTGTGCGTGTGTGTGTGTGTGTGTGTAGGATCTGGAGGAGGGCTTGGCCTCTCGTCAGTCTGTGATGGTGGTTTTGAGCGGGTCCGGAGAGCACATCATCGGTCAGGTGTCGTCCCCTGACGCCGCTCTGCTACAGGACAAGCTGGACACTCTGAGACACCGCTGGACACGCGTCCAGAGACAAGTGTGCGACCGCCAGCGCAGGTCACATCACCACAGCACACACACGCACCAGCCAAAATCACAAATCAATATGTACATGTACAGTGGACATAGTCTTCACACTTCTGTGAAAACAGCTGTTTTTTCTGTGATGTAATAAAACAGGTGCTTCAAGTGTAAGTTCAGGGGGTGGACACTCATGCAGTTACTTACTCCAAGTTTTTCATTTACTTTTCCCCTGAAATGTCATGTTGGCTGTCAGTGGCATTGCGTAGGTTGTAATTTGTACGTGAAAGGTGCACAAGTTCTGTTTTTTTTACATCACAATGATCAGCTTTTATGACAAGGGTGTGTAGACGTGTCATGTCCACTGCAGAAGCATCCGTTCCTGATGGTTGATGATGTTGGTGTAGGTTGATGGGTGGAGATCCGGTCATGATGGATGTGTTTCAGCGGACGGCTGATCTGACCCAGTGGCTGGAGCGCACCGAGGTTGCCGTGGCGACGTTGCCCGTTTCAGCCACCGACAACAACCTCAGAGAGCTCAAGGTACACACACACACACACACACACACACACACACACACACACACATAATTAAAGACAAATAGTCAGTAATCAAAATTAGAACAAATAATAAAATTACATATAGCACAAATAAATACAATAGAACAAATATGAAATAAATAGTTTTTCAGGTGTGTCTAACAGCAGTGTTCATGTACAGCATTTGAATAAAGTAATCAAATGTTATATAATACTGCATAGTCTTCACTGTATAAATGAACTATAGATGGATCTTTATAAAGTTATAAAAGTAATTCAGTCTTTTTTTGTCTTGTTGTTTGATTAACATTAAAACACTGCAGCAGGATTATTAGGCTGCTGCCCCTTTAAGACCGAATGCACAGATCCAATATACTGATACAATTAACAATTTTAATTGATTACTCTCTAAATGCCTCAGAATGTCTGCTTTAACACACTACTCTCTCTCTCTCTCTCTCTCTCTCTCTCTCAGGCCTTAACGGATGAGTTGAATGGACAGAATGAGACGTTGTCATGGCTGAATAAAACTGGCTCTCAGATCCTGTCAAACTCCAGTCTGAGTCCTCAGGACAGAGACATTCATGTGAATAAAATAAGGCAGATCAACATCAGTTGGAGTAAAGTACGAAACCAACTCCATAGCACACAAACACACCAAAGTCTCTCTCTCTCAATCTCTCGACCTTAATATCTCTTTTTGTGTCGCCCTCATGTTTTCACATCTACTCTGCTGTCTGGTGGGTACAATTTAATGATGTCAAAGGAGACACACACAATGGAGCGCTGCAGTAATGATGTATTTTTGTAGGCCAACCCGTACTTTTGCATCACTCTTGTTCCCTCCACAAAATCCCAATAGGATTTTTCCATTTGCTTTTATATCATTGCAGGAGAATCTTTGAGACCAACAAAAATTTAGGATTTTTACAGGTTTTGTTCGTTATGATAATCTCTAAAAATAAACTCAACTTTTATGAAAATTTAGTTAAACCGTATTGTGGATCTGGCCGTGACAGACTCACTTCTGTTGATCACAGTAGGCTCAGTTGTGGGTTAATGCTGATGGTCTCAGAATGGTCATTTATATGCTGATTAATCTGCCTGGCGCCTATACCGGTCTGTCACTACTGCTTTACGTGAAATGGCTGTGATAATGATGTGTTAAGAGTGCCATTGTGTGTGTGTTTAAAGGTGAGTGGTAAGTTGCTGGATAAGGTGCGTGAGGTGGAGGGCCGTCTGCAGACGCACACAGAGGTCCAGGACGAGACCCGGCTGCCGTCCTACAGCCAGTTCCAGGAGCGCATGAACAGACTGGGAGACTGGGTTTACATCTCCAGTCAGTCTCTGAGTGACGTCACACACACTGAGAGACAGGTCAGACCATATATATATGCGTAAAAGCGATTCATTTCAACCTTCATTTTGACCCTCTGTCTGAAATTATCTGTTTTTAAAGGAACACTCCACTTTTTTTGGAAATAAACATTTTTCAGGTCCCCTAGAGTTAAACAGTTGAGTTTTACCGGTTTCGAATCCATTCAGCCGATCTCCGGGTCTGGCGGTAGCACTTTTAGCATAGCTTAGCATATATCATTGAATCTGATTAGACCGTTAGCATTTCTCTCAAAAAAAGGACCATATTTTTCCTATTTAAAACTTCCCTCTTCTGTAGTTACATCGTGAACTTAAGACCAACGGAAAATGAAAAGTTTTGATTTTCTAGGCCGATATGGCTAGGAACTATACTCTCATTCCTGCGTAATAATCAAGGAACATTGCTGCCGTACCATGGGTGCAGCAGGCGCAAGGATTACTACGCAGCGCCTGAAACTTAGTGCCGGTCACGGTGGAAGTTATATAGCTGGGGACTATTTTCAGGCGCTTAGCCATATCGGCCTAGCCTGGCTGCGCCCTCCTACGCACTTCCGCTCAATTTCATTTTCCTTCAGTACTACGTCTGCGATTCTGCTGTAGACTTCGGTTTTCTCCGATCAATTTTTTGTAGGGCCAATCAGCGAACAGAGGGAGTGGCTGACAACGATGACGTCGTGCGTTATTTTGAGTTGTAGTTCAGTAATGGCAGCGGAGAAAGATGCGAGCGAAGCCATTCTGTCCATTGTAGCAACGCTGCCGAATATCAAGAAGTTAAAGCCGGAGCAAGAACAATCTTTGCATAGTTTTGTTTTGCCCATTATGTTGTGGCCCTCCTTCCCACGGGGTTCAACATACGTCACGAGCAAACGTTAGCGATTGGTGGCAGATCCAGAGTGACTCTGGGCAGATCCAATCGTTTTAGACTTCAATAGAGTACCCGCCTACAAAAAAGTTAACGATTGTCAATGCAGCGGTGCCAGACTCTCTGTACAAATGAAATGTACGAGAGTCTGGTAGAACCAGGCTAATATCGGCCTAGAAAATCTGCAACTTTTCATTTTCCGTCGGTCTTAGTTCACGATGTAACTACATACGAGGCAAGTTTTAAATAGGAAAAATATTTAAACTCTTTGGTCATTTTTTTGAGAGAGATGCTAACGGTCTAATCAGATTCAATGATCTATGCTAAGCGATGCTAAAAGTGCTACCGCCAGACCCAGAGATCGGCTGAATGGATTCGAAAACGGTAAAACTCAGCTGTTTAACTCTAGGGGAGCTGGAAAATGAGCCTTTATGTTGTCCCTCTAAACCCTTATGACTGTCTTCTGCTGAACACGAAAAAATTCTCCCTTTTGTTTGAAGGTTTCCAGGATGTTTTGTTCTGTTGTCGTAGTCATCCCAATGGATCCACAATATCTTATAAATGAATAACACGTTTTATTGTCTAGTATTGAGATCTGACGTGTGTGTGTGTGTGTGTGTGTGTGTGTGTGTGTAGGTTCTGGAAATGTCCATGCAAGAGCAGAAGCGAGAGCTGGAGGAGTTGTTGTCTTACTCTATTGAGCTCCAGAGGAAACAGATACTTTTACCACAGGAAAAGGTTTGTGTCATCCAACAAATTAAACTGAGCTGAGCTTCAATTCACTTACTTTTCTTTGTTAGCAGTGCAATGCCAAAGCAGATTTTAAATGCATGAACCTGAAAGTAAATAATAGTAATTAGTAATTGAGCTTGACGCGAAAGGTTACACCAACACAAATCTTCTGCATTGAAATTCATTCCGGTTTTCATATTCAGTTTGTCTGTTCTGACAGACATAACAGTAATTACCGTTGAGATTTAGTTTTCGGGATGGTGTTAACCAAACAACCAAATACAACAGGTCCAATAAGTAATACCTCCACCTTATCCGAATTTAAGAGAAGAAAATGACAGGCCGTCCTGTATTTTATATCTTTAACGCACTCTTTCAACTTGGGTAATTTAGAGATTTCATCTGGTCGTGATGAAATGTATAACTGAGTATCTTAGGCATAACAGTGGAAAATGATTCCATGTTCTCTAATAATATTAACCAAGGGGCAGCAATTATTTTGAAAATAGTAGAGGGCCTAACACAGATCCTTGTGGCACTCCATAATTTACTGATGTTATCTGGGATTTTCCTCCGTTTAAATAGACAACATGGTAACGGTCTGAAGTACACATGAATAGAGAGGTGGATGAGAATGAGCATGATGTGTGTGTGTTTGTGCAGAGTAAAATCGAACAGCTGGCTGCAGATTGGAAAGCTCTGGACGTCAGATTGAAGGAGACGCCACAGCAGCCTCTGTCTCCATGGACAAAACAAGTGTCTCAGCAACACTTCACAAGTGAGTGCTGTGCAGACAGGTGAAATGGACACTCACGCTGCTCTTCCAGATCTAATTGAGTGTTTGGATTGTGTCTGTGTCTCTCAGCGAGTGTGCCGTCTGCAGTTCACATGGTCAGTCTGCTGAGCGAGGAGCGCCATCACAGCCCAGAGCTGGTTGGCCCGACCGATCTCAACCAGACGGCCACGGAGCTGGCGGACTGGCTCCTCCTCATCCACCAGATGCTCAAATCCAGCATCGTCACAGTGGGAGACAAAGATGAGATACGCACCACCATCGGACGCCTGCAGGTCAGGACATCAGAACTACACCTGAGAGGGTGTTTGCCTTCACTTTGAAGATATTGAAGTTTCATTTCCCCCTACCTGACCGATTACAGACCACGTCTGGGCCACTAAACCCTGGCCGTTTTAAAACCCCAGTTTTGTGATTGTAGGTGACTAAGAGAGATCTAGAGCAGAGACATCCACAGCTGGAAGACATCATCACTCTGGCACAAAACATCAAGAACAAAACCTCCAACCTAGATGTGCGAACATCCATCTCAGAGAAGCGTGAGCTAATTATACATCATCTTAATCTTCATTTCATGTTTAGTCTTTGCCTTTGAGCTGCATGATTAATCGTGATTAAGAAATCGTGATCTCGATTCAAACACCCACGTGATTGCACTCATAATTGACAACGATTCGCCTGTGTCTAAAAAACCTTAAACCTAATAACCAATGAAATCACAGTGAACAGATCTGTGTTGGCGCTGCCGCTGAGAGAGCAGTTGTCATATATATATATATATATATATATATATATATATATATATATATATATATATATATATATATTAGAGATTAATTTTTTAAATCTAGATTAATCTCACTGTAATCTTGGGATTAATCTAGATTAAAATGGCTCATTTGAATTCTGCCAAAGGCATTCAGAATATGTGTGCTACCTAAAAAATTACTAAAAGTAAGTCTTTGAGAACAGGTTTCCAGGTGCTGCATTAGACCAACATTATTATTTTTTTTTTTTATATAAGTAGAATTTCTATAACTCTGTGTGTTGAACTGATAATCACTCTTTTGTGTGAACACAATCTACTTAATATAGACGTTACAAAGAAAAACAACAAATCAAAAAAATATATTATACTCTATCTACATTAGTGGATAATTAAATAAAACAATAATTTGATCAAATCTGAACATTTAGTGAAAAAAACATTATTTAGTGGAGAATAATTAAGAGACAATAAGTACTAATAAATCTGATAAAACGTTAGGCTACTTGCTCTTATGATTATGAAAGGCTCCAATACAGTGCGGCACAAAGCGCTTATGCGCATCCCGAGCGCAGAATGATGCGCTTAAAGCTTCCCAGCTTTAAGTCCCGTCCGCATTGAAAAGTTCAATTCATTCTTTATGTGCGTGGTGGTGTGCAATATATATATTGTCTATTATGCTATTTTAATCATTGTTTTAATGATGTAAGAGGCACTGTGAGGTGACATCGCTTTTGTGTCTCGTGCTTTCACTGCGTGACGTCTGCAGCACGTTAACGCCGATAACGGCCCACCACTAATATATATATATATATATATATATATATATATACACTCACCGGCCACTTTATTAGGTACCCCATGCTAGTAACGGGTTGGACCCCCTTTTGCCTTCAGAACTGCCTCAATTCTTCGTGGCATAGATTCAACAAGGTGCTGGAAGCATTCCTCAGGGAGTTTGGTCCATATTGACATGATGGCATCACACAGTTGCCGCAGATTTGTCGGCTGCACATCCATGATGCGAATCTCCCGTTCCACCACATCCCAAAGATGCTCTATTGGATTGAGATCTGGTGACTGTGGAGGCCATTTGAGTACAGCGAACTCATTGTCATGTTCAAGAAACCAGTCTGAGATGATTCCAGCTTTATGACATGGTGCATTATCCTGCTGAAAGTAGCCATCAGAAGTTGGGTACATTGTGGTCATAAAGGGATGGACATGGTCAGCAACAATACTCAGGTAGGCTGTGGCGTTGCAACGATGCTCAATTGGTACCAAGGGGCCCAAAGAGTGCCAAGAAAATATTCCCCACACCATGACACCACCACCACCAGCCTGAACCGTTGATACAAGGCAGGATGGATCCATGCTTTCATGTTGTAGACGCCAAATTCTGACCCTACCATCCGAATGTCGCAGCAGAAATCGAGACTCATCAGACCAGGCAACGTTTTTCCAATCTTCTATTGTCCAATTTCGATGAGCTTGTGCAAATTGTAGCCTCAGTTTCCTGTTCTTACCTGAAAGGAGTGGCACCCGGTGTGGTCTTCTGCTGCTGTTGCCCATCTGCCTCAAAGTTCGACGTACTGTGCGTTCAGAGATGCTCTTCTGCCCACCTTGGTTGTAACGGGTGGTTATTTGAGTCACTGTTGCCCTTCTATCAGCTCGAACCAGTCTGGCCATTCTCCTCTGACCTCTGGCATCAACAAGGCATTTCCGCCCACAGAACTGCCGCTCACTGGATGTTTTTTCTTTTTCGGACCATTCTCTGTAAACCCTAGAGATGGTTGTGCGTGAAAATCCCAGTAGATTAGCAGTTTCTGAAATACTCAGACCAGCCCTTCTGGCACCAACAATCATGCCACGTTCAAAGTCACTCAAATCACCTTTCTTCCCCATACTGATGCTCGGTTTGAACTGCAGGAGATTGTCTTGACCATGTCTACATGCCTAAATGCACTGAGTTGCCGCCATGTGATTGGCTGCTTAGAAATTAAGTGTTAACGAGCAGTTGGACAGGTGTACCTAATAAAGTGGCCGGTGAGTGTATATATATATATATATATATATATATATGTGTGAAACAGCTTCACAAAAAGTCCTTTCAAGCACACAGTATGGTTATTTTTGTTACAAATATTCATATTATCAAAGAAGTACTGGGATAAAAGTGTCAAGGTGTTGACGCTTGCTTACAGATTGACCACTGCTTCAGCTCCCTCCTACTTCCACTCACTACTTCAAGTCTACATCCCTACCAGAAGCCTACGATCGGTCAATGAGCGGCGGCTTGTGGTACCGCCACAGCGGGGCACAAAATCACTCTCCAGAACATTCTCATTCACGGTTCCATGCTGGTGGAATGATCTCCCCACCCTCATCCGGAATGCAGAATCCTTGACAGCATTCAAAAGACAACTGAAAACTCATCTCTTCCGGGAGCACTTAACATAAAAAAAAAAAAAAAAAAAAAAAAAAAATCCTTCCCTTTTCCTTTAAATCCTCGCTTGCCTGGCTCATGCTACTCTGAGCTATGTCTGAACTTTGTATTTTGAGCACTTCTTGCGTTGTTTCTGCCTCTTCACGATGACTCGCTTGGTTTAGTCCTCAGTTGTAAGTCGCTTTGGATAAAAGCGTCTGCTAAATGACTAAATGTAAAAATGTAAATGTAATAAAAGTGTAGTTCGGATATAAACACTGATGTCTATGGTACTGCAAAATAGAGCAAATCACCCTTTGAAAGTAACATGGCACTTCAAATAACGATTTTATCGATTACAATCATTACACCATTAGGTGGCGACAAATGACTGTTAAAATGACTGTTCAAAAATGCTGATTCATCCAGTAATGAAACAAGTGCAGTCATTGAATCATTCATTCAAAACGTTTAAAAATTCATTCAAATTAAATTAACATTTTTAAATGGACTGCAGCAATTAACATTTTCTTGCTGTGTGTCAGTGGAGAAGGTCCGCAGCCAATGGGACAACACACAGTACGGCGTGGAGGCGCGGCTTCTGCAGCTGGACCACATGATCGGCCACAGCGACCAATGGGATGAGCAGAGGCGGAGAGTGAAGGCTCTTATTGGTCAAAACGAGATGTATTTTAATAACCTGCCGCAACAGAGCCGAGAGCCGCTCACCAAACAGATCAGTGACAACAAGGTGAGAACTTGACCTTTGACCTATATTACTTCTGATTGTTACCTTTCACTCAGCGAGAGGTTCGTAGTTTTGGTCAAACACGCAAGATGCAGGTCAGTGGAACAGAAAAATCGTGAGCGCAACAGCTAAACACGTCCATCTAGTGCGTTTGCATTGAAATCAATGGAAGAGTAGCGCAGTGGAATGTATAAACACATTCTGTGTGTGTAAAAATTCTCCGTTATTTTGCTCTTGTTCTTATAGTTCAAAATACAAGACTTGGTCTTGGTCTCCTAAATCATTTAAAAAAGCCAGTGAGATGTCCTAACCTAGTTATGTGTTACAGAGACATGCACTTTACAACTAAGAAATATTGTGTTGGAAATATATGATGATCAGTGTGATTTGTAGTCGAACAAACAAAAGAAATCCATCAGGCCTTTTGTCAATAATGGAAGTGACCTTAAGCTCACCCAAATCTTAGTTGTACATGTTTTTTTAATAGATATTCAAGTCTTCTACTAAAGTGGGTATTTCATTGAAGAGTAAAAACTCATGTTATGTTTTGTCAGGAACTGACAAAATGAAATTACTTTATTTAATTGAAAGTCTGGAGTGGCTTTGTAAGGTACATGTTCCAATTAAGCCCACTATGCTTTTCTAATAGAACTGTCTTATATTTGATTAAATAAACACTTTAAATGTGTTTAAAATTTGAATTAATCATCCAACCTAATTAAAGAATTGCAGATCAAATTGGATAAAAATGGATTACAGCTTAGTAATTGACATTTTTCATTTTTCAGTCATAGGGACACTTTAATCTGATCCTAGTTCCTGTTTCCTGCTCGTATACAGTATCTTCCTTGAAGAAAGCCTGATATCGCTCTGGGAAAGACTCTTTCACTCTTTCTCAGGTTCTTCCAATATTTCTTTATCAGTTCAGCAAGCTTGTATGGCTTCTCTTTTTTTAGGCCTTATCGCCTTAAATTATTAATGATAAGAAGAAGATAAGATCATCTTCCAAATGAACACAATATAAGTAGCTAAAGTTGATGAATTCAAATATATTTTCCGAGCACAGTAAATAAATGAAAAACAGTAACTGTTTTAAACGAGGTTCAATGTGTTCTTATGTTTTTTGGGAACTAAAGAGTCAATGGAGCTGCTCCTAATAAGATCAATAGACAAAAGCCATATTTCTGGATTATAATTACAGACAGCATTACATCTTTTTGTGGCTCAAGGAGCATCTGAAGTATTTATTTGGTGTGTTTATCAACAGCTCGCTACACATTTTTACTAATTAAAAGTAAAATTCTTGTCAGTAATCAGTCATTTTCTTGTTTTTAAATAAGCATCTTTGGACGGCTGTTCAAGCTCAGCTGCAAAGTTTTGCTGCGACTGTCAGATTGTAGCAACACACGACGGCAAGGAACTGAACGTTTAATTGGCTCTAAATAAAAAGTAAAATGTCAATATCAAATATCTGCATTGGCTATCTCATATTTTTAATCCTTTTCTATAATAAATAATTGTGTCTGATTGGTCCAGACGCTACAGTGGTTAAGAGATGTTTATCTCCATTTTACCAGTTATATCCAATCATGTCGCGATGAAGGCATTGCCCCTTCTCTCATGACTTTCCCCCATTCATTCTCAATTACCCCCCACTAAACCCAGCGCACGCTTTAGGGGGTTTTGTCTCCCCTGAGCCCGTTGAGTTTTAAAAGACCCCTAAAGCATCTCCAGGACATTTAAGTCAAATCAGGATCTTAGTTTTTCTAAAGTAACACTGTAGCTTTACCTCCTGGCTGGACAGTGTTACTTTAGAAAAACTAGGGATTTATACACTTTTTAATGTCACATATTTGTGGTTTTATTTTTGTAATATGGATTTTCTCATCCAATTTTTTAAGTAGGCACTGCCCCCTTTAACTTAAGTTGGTTAATAATTTCAGTGCTTATTAAGAGACAACTTATTTATGCCATTTGTAAAAGGTATCAAATCAGTGCTTAGAAACCTAGTTATGTAAGTTTGAGGAGGGAAAGGATCTCATCCTGATTTTACTTCAATTCTTCTCTTTAAATATTTAAAATTCAAAGAAATGCAACTGTTTGCAAAGCAGCGAGTTGCTGTTAAACCTAAATCAATAAAACCTGAGTGAAATATTCATACATTTTGATATAAAAGAACTGTTGAACTTTAAATTATAACCAAAAGTACACACATATAACCAAATTAACAATATTTTCACAAGACAAAAAAATGGCTTCCCGTCAGTTTCTCATTTAATTTATGAAATCAATCAATCCTCAAAATAATCATTGCATTCTGTTGTATTAAATGATGAATGAATGTGCGTACTCTACTGTCCAAGCACAGGTGTAAATGTTTGAACTGAAGAAACACACACACCTCTGCAACTGACCTGTAGGGGCTGCTAGAGCCATAATTTCATTTGCTTATTGTCTGATATTCATATATTATTGAAATGTTTTGTACATGAGTAGATAGTGTTTGCCTTAGGTTAGATCTTAACTTTGTTGACAACGATTTTCTAAAGTCATTTGAGGTTGTGTGTCCTTCAGTGTGCAGCAACAGATACACGCGACGCAAACGGCATCTTGGCGTCTACAGTGACTCCACTTGCATTGTCATAGTTGTGCTTTTGTTGTGACTGGCGTTATATTCATTGATTTCTTTCTGTTGTCAGGCGTTCCTGCAGGAGCTCGGTCGAGGACAGGAGAGCGTGACTTCCTTTAATGAGCTGTCCAATCAGCTTCTGCAGGAGTACGCAGCGGATGACACGCGCAAGGTCAAAGAGCTCATGGACAAACTCAACAACGCATGGAACGCCGTCAATAACGGGTATGCGCATACTCGCTGTATTCACACGCAAATTCATGTACACGCTCTTTTCCTTAATCTCCGGGAGCCGGAGGGAGAAGAGAGATGAGAGGAAGTGAATCACACGCACACACTCTGTCATAAACACACACGTCAGCTGACGCACATGTTCAGTATCTCACACTTGACACAGACTCTACTGCACTTAGAGATAATCAGAAACTGTTATTATTACTGCTGCATTTAATGTTATGCTAATTCTTACTACTATTACTAATGAATACCTTTGTTATTATGCATTATCACAAATAACGAGGTATTGTACTAGCATAATTATGCTATCACGCGTACTGCGGTAATATGTGCTACCATAAGTATTTATTACAGCAGTATTTGTGATAGCATAATAACAATAGTACCAGAGTATTATTATGGTTGTAATAATATCATTGTGCTTTATGAATTTTGTGAAAATATTGATAATTACTACTACTTTAACTTTGCTCTCACGAATATTGCAGATATTCATTAATATATATTACCATAATTATGCTCTCACAAAATACTACCATAATAATAATTTAGTAATAAATAGTTAATAATATATCAATAATAAATACTATTGTGGTAATGCTGTTATAATAAATACTACCATGATAAAATTGATGTAATTAATATTACCATAATTATAGTCTCTCTCTCTCTCTCTCTCTCTCTCTCTCTCTCTCTCTCTCTCTCTCTCTCTCAAAGTACTAACATACTAATTTAGTAATAAATTATATTGCAATTATGCATTTGTAAATATTATGTCAATAAATACTATCATAATAATATTATTGTAATAAATACTACCATAGTTATGCTTTTACAAATATTGTGACAATAAATGCAATTAAATACCCCCATCATAATATTGTGATATTAAATACTACATTAATTATGCTTTTATAAATATTATTAAATAAGTATTAATACATTTTAATTGAATAATATTGCTCTTTTAAATATTACATTCATTATTCTTTTACAAATATTGTGCAAAATAAATGTTAAAACAATACTCCCATAATAATATAGTGATATTGAACACTATAATAATTATGGTTTCATTAATTATTATAGCGATGCATGTATAAGAATACCACTGTAATAAATAGGGATATTAAACACTATCGTAATTACACACCGCAATAAATGCTACTATCATAATATTGATGAAAAAAAAATTAGTTGTACTAATACAAAAAAAATCCTGTAGTTATGCTTTCATGAGCACTACCACCACTATAATAATAACTGCACAAATGTTAATCAAATATGAGTGTGTTAATAAGTATATGTGATCTAGTTAAATGTCCAGCACTGGTTCCTCAGGGCGTCCGACCGCCAGGCCGCTCTGGACTGTGAGCTCAAGAGTCTGCAGACGTCCCTCCGCGAGCTCGAGTCCTGCCTGAAGTGGCTCCAGGAGGCGGAGACTACAGTCAACGTGTTAGCAGGCTCCGCCCAGGGGGAGGGGCTTACACAGGACTCCGCCCACATCAAGGAGCTGAAGGCTCAGCTCGAGGTAAGAACTGCCGTTTCACACGCACACGCTTCTATTCCTGTATATCCATGTGGGACTAGAGACAACTTTGACACTTTAACAGGAAGAGACATGTAAAATGAGCAACCACAATCTTAGGGCTGGTAAACAAGTCATTCACTCAAGGCCAGCCAATCAGATTAGAGCTTGTGATTTTCAGTTGGCACATGCCAGTTGTGTTTTTATATTTCTGTGAAGTGCGTGATACGGTCGTGCGTTAACTCTGGGCGGTCCATGGGCGTACCGTCTGTGATGTAGCGAAATCTGGGACATACAGGCACTAAAGTGTGTGTGTGAACGATATTCAATTATCTCCCTGTCAGTCCTCATTAGTTTCTACGTCAGCCACAGCGCAGCGTACGCGTAATCAAGTTATAGATCACTTCGGCTGAGAAAGAGTGTGTCTTCCTTTTCTTCTCCCTCCTCCGACGGTTCTTTGCCGAGTCTGTGATAGTCCTGTGAGATTCATGCATCATGGTTTGATCTCTTTATCTGCCGTCGACTCCAATCACGACTGTGTGGAGGAGATCTCCGCCGCTCTCTCTGCCTACTAAGATTCAGAATCCTACACACACTATACAGGCACTACATACACTAAAGTACAACATGCGTGTCGTTTTATTAAGTTTTATTAATCTGAATTCTGAAATGTGGAAGCGTTGAGTCATCTTTTGTTGTCCTGTTGCTCTGCAACAAATGAGATGTTTTGCACCCTTAAAGGCCACTGCGAGGACTTGGCACACTTGTTAGGGTCAGTTCACACTAAAGTGAGCAGCTGAGTACTTCCTGAAGGCCGTTACTGAAGTGTTCAGACAAATGTCACTTCACCATCCTGAGTGCAGAGTCCTCGCTTCTTTTGAAACACGAATTCATTTGATCAGAAGCTTTTACCTAGGCCTAGAAAGCCTACTGTATCATAGTCGAAACACGCATTTTTAAGGTCTTTAAATTATCAACACGATCAAAACTTGTACACAATCTACTACAGACCTCCTGTCGTCTGATTGATAGTTTAGACTGTTTTCATAAGTGAAATGCCTACTAGTATAATTGTAAAAACATCCTCCTCTAGCTTGTGGTTTATGTGACTGTTGCGAAGTTTCTTCTGGTTTTTAAGAAGTAGCCTAAATGTAAGAATAACTTTAGGTTGTTAGCGCTATTTCAAGATTATTGCTTACCTCAGTGTGAAGCGACTTGAAACTTGAAACTAAGCATTTATCTGCTCAAAAATGGCGAACTTGTTTATTATTAAGTTTTTGGGCATCCAAGGAAATGCTCTAATGCCTGGTTCAGATTACACGATTTTAGCCCGATTTTGGCACGATCCGTTTGACGTAGGGTGTCGTGGGGATTCGTAAACGACAACGGGCGTCAGGACGCAAGATTCGATCGTATCATCTCGTATAGTGTGTCATAGTGGGCGACAACCTACGTCGCGTCTGCGATGCTTCACGACATCACAACAAAAAGACTAGCATGTTTAATTTTTTTAACGGTCGTCCACGACGGGTCCCGTCACATGGATGAGGTTGACCAATAGGAGCACAGAAGCATTTCCGTAAAATGCTCAAAAATGGCGAAACGGAAGAGAGACGATGGTGCTACTAGGTGGAGTTATGACATGGAGGAAAGGTTTGTGGAGCTGTGGCAACAGCACTCCTGCTTATATGACGAAAAGAAAACAATATTTTACCTCAAGTTCTCTTTGGAGGATTGACAGCCCATACTGTCCTCTTCGAGCAACATAGGAACGTACGTGTCCATTGTCGGGTTTTCTTTCTTTTTTTAAGTTTTTCTGAACACAGGACAGCCAATACAACACTCACTGCTTCATCCATTGTTTGTTTACGTTCGTTTCCGGAAGTCACTCGCTACTAGTGTTACCGCTAGGATCAGTTTTAGGAAACACGGAGTGTCTTTTCACTTACATGCAGACAATACTCAAATCTAGCTGCCTTTGAAGCGCACTGACACAAAAGGCCTAGAAACCCTATTTGTGTGTTTAAATTATAAAAAAATCTTGGATGGCCTCAAATTTTGACATTTAAATGCAAGCAAAACTGAGGCTATTGTGTTCGGACCCTCTGTAGGAAATTGGAAAAACTCTTTTAATGTTGCAAACCTGTACTTTGACATCAAACCTACAGTAAAGAGTCTGGGAGTTACCTTGGATTCCTCTCTTAAGCTGGATAAATACATAAACACAGTAGTTAAATCAAGTTTTTTTCACTTGAAGCTGTTATCTAGATTAAAGTCTTTCCTATCACCGAAAGAGCTTGAAAGAGTTATACGTGCTTTCGTTCTATCCCGCCTGGATTACTGTAATTCTTTATATGCAGGAATATCCCAGTTTTCAAGGCTTCAAATGGTCCAAAACGCTCCTGCTAGATTCTTTACTGCGGTTCGCAAACATGAACATATTACTCCTATTTTGTTGTCTCTTAACTGGTTGCCGGTGCGGTATAGAGTCGATTTAAAAATATTGCTGTTTGTTTTTAAATCCCTAAATGGCCTTGCATCTTCTTTCTTATCTGAACTTTTAACTGTGAATGTGCCCGGTAGGTGTCTACGGTCCACTAACAATTATAATCTGTCCCAGCCACATTCACGATTAAAGTGGAGAGGGGATCGTGCCTTTGCAGTTGTCTGTCCTAGGCTGTGGAATAGCCTCCCTGTATCCCTGAGATCGTTGTCCTCTTTATATGAGTTTCTAAATTTAAATTAAAGCTGTATCTTTTTGACCGGGCATTTCTCTAAAATTCTCTAAATTTCAAAAATGTTATTACATTGTTCCAATGGTAATGGTATTATGATCTTCATCTCATGTTTCATGGATTTTTATTTTATAAAGCACAATGGTCAACCTCTGTTGTGTTTATTCGTGCTATATAAATAAAATAAATGAAATGAAATGAAATTTTAATGAAATTAATGTACTATATTTTAGTTAATGTTTTTTGTTTTATATATTTTGTATGTTTCTGGGATTTTATGGTACTAAAATATATATATGGCATAGTTATGATCCGGTTATTACCTGTTAATCACTTTTTGAGCATAGAATACAATACAATCTGTATTGTGAAAAGTACTATATAAATATACTTGAAATATACTTGACATAGACCTGGAAATAAAATTTCCAACTTAAACTGTCATAAATCTTGAATGCTTTTAAGCACAGACTCAAGTTTGGTCTTTTTTTTAAAGACAACACTTATTATACATGATTATTCCTAACGTTAAAATAAATAAATAAAGTGAAACTAATAAAAAAATACAAGTTTAAGTTTATTATTATGACTAATGCATAAAATACTATGAGTTAAGTATTTTCCTAAACATGTTCTGCTCTAAAACTGTAAGAAAATCAAATCCATAAATCTAAACAAGCTATTTTCCTAATCTGAGGTTTATGTGTAAAAAAAAGATCTTTCAGCTTGGTTTTGTCTGTGCGCAGTACCAAACGTTTCCACTAGATGAAATTCGAAATGCGCTCATTTTTGACTTACAAGTGGATACATTTTTGGATTACAAGTGACTATTTTGTTGTCCATGATTTATTTATTTTTTTCACATTTTGTTCACATTGAAAGTTTTGTACCTTTCTGATAAAGTAAAAAAAAAATAATTCTGATAAAAAAAAATATATATTATAAAAAAATTTTATTAATGAATTATTTTATTAATAATAAAATAACTAAATTGCACATTTTTGCTCATTTTGTGACTTGAGGTGTTTTTCCTTCTCAGGTATAAGCTTGAGAACCAGACCCTCACTATATCATACTTTTTGAGCCATAAAAGCCTGATGTATCAAATATAATACTCAATTACAGCTAACTTTTTAAATTTAAGAATTGTTCTTAAATGAACTGTTGCATTTAAAAATATAATAAATGAAAGGTTTTGCAATTCATTTTTTTTTTTTTGCCACAACAATTGTCACCTCTTAAAATCTCAAATGAACTTTGCTGCTTTTGTCTGGACAATGTACAGTGGAATTCAGTTGCTTGACATTTTTTATGAAGCATTGGTTTCTTTTATATGTCACTGTTAGCGCATGTCATTAATAAAGCTCAAGTTGTGGGCGTGATTCCCAAGCGACACACATTTTGATCAACTGTAGAGCTTGAATGCAAGTGGCTTTAGATAAAAAGCATCTGCCAAATGTTTAAATCACTTTTTTGACATGCTCATTTTCGCTGTCTGTTTGTTTTTTGTTCAGCTTCTTTCTTTCACATCTGTCTTCCTCTTAGACATTGTCAGGTTCATTGTAGTCACCATTCATGTAGCTTTTTGTCAACGTTCGTATTTTTCAAGGACAGATTATTTATTTCCTTAGAAGCAAACTTGTTTTAATTGACGCAGTTGATGTTATGAAATTATAGTAATAAACAAATTACAAGCATAGATAAATACAGTTGAATAAAGATGAAATATGAAATAAACAGTACTTTATGTTTTCAGGTAAGTCTAACAGTATTCAGGCACAGAAAATCAATTGTAAAATAACACTTAATAGTATTCACGGTATAAATGAGATATAATCAATCTTTGTTTAAGCTACAAAAGTGATTTTCTCTTTGCATTTTGATGGGTATATTAGGCTGCTGTCACTTTAAGACTGAACGCACACATGCAATATAATGACACACATCTATTATCTTTCTCAATCATGTACGTTGACGTAAGCCATAAGCGGCTGTTTACGAGAAGACCCTCAGAGACTGACATTTCAAAGTAATTTTCCATGTAAAAGCGTCGTCTTCGTTTATTTTCCTTTGTTTTTGATTAAAGGTGACATTAGACTCATTGTTAAACCTTGTGGAAAACGTAAGGGGTGATTTCACAGAGAATACGTTCTGCTCGGGGATAGTGTCATTTAGTGTCAACATCATCGGAGAAATAGCAATTACTCATATAGTGCCCTAAAAATGTACATGTTATTTCATGCACACCATGAGCTCATGGTTGGTGTTTCGTTCATTATTGTTGTTTGGGGTGATTTGTTTCCCCCCATCCATCTTTGTCACTGTACAACTGAAGCGCTCAAATCACAGTGACTATCTCTGTGTTCAGTGTGACGAGACAGACAGACTTATCAAACTCACATCAGGAGACAGAGACAGACAGAGGTTTGAGACGCAAACACAAGAAGAGTTTGTTCACCAAGACATTAAGTTTATAACCTTGAATGTGAAATTCTATACATGTGATGAATTTCTGTGAAAGTGAAGCGGTGGTTTGATTAGATGGTGAACAATGGCTGTTATTACCTTAACGGAGGCAGGGGGTTCTGTGACGTTAGAATGGTCTCAGTTCACTTATTTAAAGGGCCAGTTCACCCATAAATTAACATTTTCGTCATATACTCAACCTCATTTTGTGTGACTTTCTTTATGCTGTGGAATACAAGAAAAATATACTTTGAAGACTCTGCTGGTTGCTCTTTTCCGTACAGTTACAATGAATGGAGACACATTTAAGCTTAAAAAAAGTACATAAACACACCAAAAAAGTATTATAATAGTGGTGCATATGACACAGTGTGAGGAACGGATCAACATTTAAGTTGCTGTTTACTGAAAATATATCCCTCCCTCCAGCTTTTAATCTTTACAACTGGATTAATGAATCAGTTCAGATCCGTTTTGTAAGATGGTTTCTTAAATGAATTGTACAAATCGGACATCTCTTCTCTCGTGAATGAGGGCAGCGGTAGATTTAAAGATGTTCAGTGAATAGAAACTGCACTGTGAAAATATTCTGTTCAATTTATGGTGGTAAAAAAAAAACTAAAACCTGCACTTGTGGTTTTCAGAAATTCACTGTAAAAATATGTTGATGGTGTTTTAAGTATTATGAGATAATATGATTGTGCTTTGTAAATTTGTGCCTTCTAAAATTGACCAGTTCAGACAATTCATAACCATATCTTTCTTTAAGTGATATAATGTTAATATACAAATATGCAATCCAAATCAGTAACGTTATTGCATGGCTAATAATATTATAACATTTTGTTCCCTTTAGAAACTTGTAATTGCGTGGAGTTATTCACAGAGATACTAGATTTCTAATTTTCTAGGAAAATGTTCTAATTCAAGATCTATTTTCTAGATTAGAATCAAATTTCTGGATTTCTAAGAGCTAGATTTCTAATTTTGTGTTCCAAGAAAGTCAGTCGTCCAGGTTTGGGCCGACATGCGACAGAACAAATGTAGATTTTGTGTGAAGTATTCCTTTAAGACAGTAAACGAGGTCAGTATTGATTTGATGTTGGCTTGGTGAGCGTTTGTCGTCATGGGTCATCAGAAGGATACACGAGATGATGATAATAGCACCTTCACAGAGCGAAAGAGTAAGTGATTTCCTCTAATTCATTACTGTTCTCGTCATGTCTGCCTCTCTTCTCTGACGTGTCTCACTGCTCTATTTCTCCGTCTCTCTGGAGATGTGCTCTCTTTCAGTAAACTGTGTCACCCTCGCTCATTCCCTTTATGAATCTATACACCGTATCACTCGCTCTCATGCTTTTGCTGTTGAAAAGAGACACTCCAGCTCTTGAACGCTCTCCAGAGTTTGGTTGTATCAATCCTTCCCTCTCTCTCTTACACTCTCGCTCTCTCTCTCTCTCTCTCTCGCTCTCTCTCTCTCTCTCTCTCTCTCTCCCTCGTTCATTGTCTTTTTGTGTGGTTGTGTGTTAATTCTGTTTTTGTGCTGGCGAGGAGAGCACTGACTGACTCCTGGCGCGCGTGCGGGACATGTTTGTCAGGGCTCGTCACATTGGGCTCGGCTGGTGGTGGGGGATCTGTGAGCGTGCGTGAGCATGTGTGTGTGTGTGTGGCGGTGAGGATGCGTGCTCTCAGACGCTGGCAGTCGTGTGCAGGCAGAGTTAAGATGATGGCTGTAGTTCGGACGTCTCTGCAGAAAGTGGTGGTCTTCTTACACCGGCTCCAGAGAATGGCGATATCCTCACCGCGTTACCAGAAACTGTGCAAGGTCAGTGGCGCTCACACACACTCGCTGATGCGCTCTCGTCCGGTTCTGTGTTAGTTTGCGTTAGTTGGACTTAGTTTGGTGTATCTTGTGTTATTCTAAAGTTCAGTGTCTTGGATATCTTCAAGAGCTTTTTTTTTGTTATACCAGTTTTTTTGTTGAATGAAATGTGAAATCCTTTCTGTGATTTTATTTTTATTTGTATTTTTTTTTTTGTATTTGTGTAGCTTATTCTTCTTCATATTTTAACAATGTCTTGTTTTAGTGCATATATAAAAATGTAAATTTTTTATTTGTAATGTCATGTTACGTTTGTTATACTAAAAGACAGCATTTGTAACTCATATAAACCACATCAGACCAATATGAACATTTGAAAGACATTTATTTAATATTGTTTGAGGAATTTGGATGTGATATTTTAGAGTAGCATAGAAGAGTTTGATGCAGTCCGTGATGTAGTTTCCAGTTGTTCATCACAAACCAGAAAACGCATCTAAACCACGTTAGAGTGGAAGGAACATTAAATAAAAAACATAATAATTTGATGTTTTTGACATATGTGATTGATGTTAAAGGATTCGTGTTAGTAATATCCTACATGAGTGATACTATGTTTAGCCGGTGTCAGTGTGAGCTGTCAGTAATCATCCTTTGAGCGTGTGTGTGTGTGTGTGTGTGTGTGTGTGTGTGAGAGATAGAGATTAGAGAAAGCAACAGCTGTTCTGATATTCAGTGTTTAGCTGAAATCCTCATAGGATTTATACACACAAACAATAGCGAGTGCTTTTCAAACAATAGCGAGTTCTTCTTTATGTGAGTTCATTAAAGCGACCGCAGCACGTGGCAGTGTTGTGTGTGTGTGTGTGTGTAAGTGAGAGAGGGTCTCTGTTAAATGGGTCATAATCAGCACTTGTTTTTGGTATTTTTTTTTTCTTTCTCCAGTAGTACACTTTGTAATGTTATGCATGATTTATTGCATTATAAATAAATGCAATTTAGTTTGTGAGCTTTTAAATCAATCAAGCTTTTGGAGTTACTGTATCTCTAAAACCTGAATGTAAAATAGCCTCTTTCTGATTGGTTAATCAATATGGGCTATCATAGTTCACGCTGTTATTCATCAGAGCTGGACCAGTTGTTTAATGCTGAATACATATTTACGCAAAGTGTGTGTGGTCAATACAGTGAAGATTTCTGAGCTAGCTGCTTTTGCTGCTAATGTGGTACGATGCTATTAAGTGTGAAATTTAAGATTTGACCTGACCAGACTTGACCGCAACAAGCGATAGGACATTTTCTGTGTGGGTTGGTGGGTTTCTATTTCTGTTCTCTTTAGCCCCAACCACAGTGAAATCTGATTGGTTTTTTTAAATCTCACTCCACATGTCTGTATATCAAACATCAAACATTTTCTGATTGATGTTGTGATGTCGTGCTGCGTTTTCACTTCCGCTGTGGACAGTTAAATGGCGTTGAATGCTGGAATCTCCTCGTCGTGTCTGGTTCGGACAGTGTGTGTGTGTTCAGTAAATGGTCTGGGTGTACTGGGGACAGAGTTTTGATTTGTGAATGCTGAAATGTGTCACACACTACATCCAACTCACTTATTTCAAAAGCAAATTCTGTTTTCATGATATAGCCCCTGGAAATCAGTCAGACTCAACAGCCAGTTTTGAGACAGAAAGTATAAGAAAAAAACATAGAGGTGAATTTAATAGGGAAAAAAAAAGAAGTGAAATTAGATTAAATGATATGCTATATTTAGCAGACACATTTATCCAAAGTGATATACGGTACATTTATAACTGGAACAATCTCACTGAAGTCACCTGAGGTTAAGTCTCTTGATAAAGGGAAGGGTGAAAATATTTAGGTATCCCACTTTTTGTGTAGTTTCAGTCTCTCGTTTTTTTCAGCAATAGCATTTTGGCACAAACCTTTTTTTTTTTTTTTAAGATTAAGTCTACACCAATTCTGTACAACGGTTTATCCAGATAAATCATAAATCCCTAAATCATTCTCTGACATTCTCCGATGGAAACAGTGTGCAGTTGTAAAAACCTTGTACCCGGGACGGCTCTGCGGCTTTCCTTCTGTGTAAATAAAATTCTGCATCAGAGCGACCCTAAACTTTGTGGTTTTCAGTCAGCGCGTGTCTTGTTTTCTGTGGGTTTTAGCATGTATCTTAGTACAGGATGCAAAACATGGTTGTTATTTTTCTTAAAAATTTTGCAAAATAAAGATTACTGAGCCTTTTTGTATTCCACGTTTTCACAGGCTATATACCTCTTCAGATTTGCCGCTCATGTTGCTTTTGTGGTGTTGCACACTGTTGTTATGTTTTGCCCTGTGTATGATTATTCAATAAACGTAATTTTTTAGTAATTAACTTATTGGCTCATGAGTCCCATATGTGAAATCTGTCAGACGAAACCCACACACACAGTCACGAGCAGCAACTCTACCTTGAGGAACATAAGTTACTCCTCACTCGATTAAGCAGCCCTAGGCCAGATGGAGGCGGTGTGGTGATCGTTTAGGCGTCCCGGGGCGGCACTGCTGGCTCTGCACCCTTGGGAAGGCATCAGTCATTCTGCGCTCCATTACTCTCTCCTGGGAGGAATCCATCTTTTGGAGATCATTTGAGCCTCCAAAGACCTGCTGTCTTGCACCACCTCCGAATGTGTGAGTGTGATGAATTAGTCCCGCTCTAAATGAGCCTCAAGGTTGTGTGAGTCTAGCAATTCCACATCTGGCTCCAAAAATTTCATTACAGATTATTTTATTTATTATAATCATTCATGATTTTCTTCCAGTTTCCTTTTATCTGTTATTGAGTGGCATCCAGGTCCCATTATTTCGACACTAAATGAACTTGAAATATTACTCACAGCCTCATGGTTAATGTTATTGAACTAATTTTAGCTCAATTTTAACTCCTCTCTCTATGTGTGATAGCATTTACAGTAATATAATGTAAGTCTTAACAGACAAGCGTTCAGAAATATTAGGCTTGCGTTTTTTTGTTAAGGTACTTGACTCAATTTGGCAGTGAAAATTGGCACTAGTTTTCTAATGCCCAGGACACACTGTTTGATTTTGGGCTGTCCCAGACGAAAGATGAGCAATCGTGGAAATTCTGTGGCCGTGGCTTCAAAACGGCGGACCTACGACGTACGGTGAGAGAAGTACTGACTAGCCAATAAAAATGCAACATGAAATGACGTATTGATCAACGCAACATGGCACTAAAACTTAAAACTACTTTCCTCAAGCTCCATTTGCAAAATTAGCATCCCAAGTTGGCCTCTTTTCCCAAACCATGACCGCTTCCATATTCTCATCTTTTACTTCCTCGTATTTTTTCAGCGCACATAAAAAAATCACAACTGCCAAAGTGTGATTCATCTTGGTCTATTTGTTTACCACTAGCACATGCTGATGAAGTTTTATTATTCTACACTAACTTGCGTCGTATCTTGCTATTCAATAGGTGTCATCATCACACAGTCTACATACATGTCATACCCAAGTTTATTAGATCCATGTGGTACAGTGTAATTTGTAATGATCTTATAGGGTTGCTAAAATCGTCTGTAGCAGGCATAAGGTGGAGGAACTTCTCTTCAAGGTTGATGAACCAATGTAAATGGTGGGGATGTAATGGTACACACAAGGATTATTTGGAACGTACCTCAAGTCACGGTTGCAGGGCTTGACATTAACACCCGCCAACCCACCAAATGTGGGTGTATTTCAGCAGTGGCGTGTAACACAGTTACTCCTACTAGCCACTTTGGTGGGCTGAAATTTATATAGGCCTAATAAAAGATTTTATATAGGCCTAAATCTGAAAATAATAATCTGAAATAATAAACTAAGTACAATCTAGTGTTGTCAAAAATATAGTAACTCTCTGAAACTCTTCCGCACGATGCTCTTTAATCCTCTTTAATCTGTCCGACAGCGAGTTGACACCATGGTTGACACACAAACCCTTTACTCACTCGTTTAATTTGCTCCGGATGAATGTTGCTGTTACAGGGTGAGGGTTTGCGCATATTGAGCATAATTGTACTCATTCCCGCAGATTTTGTGCTCACACCCAAAGTGCTTGCACATAAAGACAAGTATATTGGCTATTCAAAATACTATAATGGGTCCGTGCGTCATGTCTTAAAGCAACAGCAGCATAATATGCCGGCTGACAAATAATGAGATAATATTAAAGGTGGGGTATGTGATTCTCCTTTTTGTCAATTTTTTCAAAATCACTTGAAATCCTATTCATAACCCACTTACAGCCACTTAGAAGCAGAGTTAGAAGCACTGAAGAGTTAGAAGCACTGAAATGAAAATTAAGCAATTTAATCATCTGTGGAACGGGCAGGACTCGAAAAACTCCAGCCAATAATTTCCAAGACCACCTAGAATCATTGGACAGTAAGTCCGTCAATCAAACGGTCGTACCATACCCCCCTCCCCCCATCCCCCTCGTGCGAATCAGGGCCAGCGTTGGAGGAAAGAAGGTAGGACCATTTGAGTTGTGTATTTTCAAAATCTGCCGGCTGTTTTGTAAATCCCATACCCCACCTTTAAAAATATATATATGGCAGTTTTTCCCTATGGTATCGATGTCAAAATTGTGGCCAGTGAAAATGTGGTGTCGTTAGTAACTTTGATAAACCACTAGCCACGGTGGCTGGTGAGCAAAAAAAGTTAATGTCAAGCCCTGCACGGGTGGTATGATTTTTGGCAGCGGTACCGCCGTTTATGGTGCTGTTGTAAATGGAGGAATTTTTTTGAAGCGCTTCCACTTTTGGGAAGCAAAATGTATATTTATAAATGTATATTTTAGTGAGAATAATTGAGCTACTATTTTATTGCGCTGTTTATTTGTTTGAGGCGCATGCATGCCCACACTTGTTCAGTGAAGTCTGTGAAGTTTAAGAGTGACTCGCTTGCTGTCAGGACAAGCCTTTATGCAAAATGGAAATACTTGCATCAAAATTGCATCTAACATTTATAGATAAGGACACAAGCCTGCATCTGAGGGCAAGCCACTGTAAACTGTAGTTTTATGAGCTAGTTTGAAGCACTTAATGTAATGCATGTCTCATGTTTAGAACAACTTGGATCCGCCAGCAGCTCTCTCTGTTATTTTTTCAGATGCATTTGCAACATCAAAGTATATTGATATAAACAGTATTGTCCCATCCTTGGGGAAACTCAAACTTCAAATTACGCTCTACACATCACAGAAGTCCGGCACGTGCAGTGGGTAAAACAACTCTGCATTCGCTCGGTACATGCGTGCAGAACCGGAAGACTCGTACTGAAAATGTTTCCATTACACCTCTAGTAAATGGTCATTCTGAAGTGGGACTACATTCTTAGGTGGACGATTCCTTGATTGATACACACTTAAGGGATTAGTAAAACATTGTACCTGCATATACATTCAGTCTCTAACTTCAGCACACTCAAAGTCACCCAAAGTCTCTCTCCCCCACATATGTATTCAGAACAGTATGTGAACAGTATGATTCACAAAATACAATGATTACAAATGATTGAATGTATGTAATGTATATATTATGAATGTATGTAAAAAGTATAAAACAGATACATAATACTACTGATTATGAATATTAATAAAAGTAATAATAATATTAAAAACAATAGTAAATGATGAGAATTTACGTCTTCTGTCCCTCCACTGGAACTACAGCCGTCAGTTCCACACCATCATTCCCAGGTTGCGACCCTATTGAAGTGATAGTGAGGAGGAGAAATAGCAAACCAAGTCATAGACATAAAGGACAGAAGAATGGAAACAGAAAAGAAAAGAAAACAAATAACAAAGAACCCCAACTCATGTTATGTCCCCGCATACTATGTGTAATTTAACGTCTATGTATATTCATTTAAAATGAACCCCAATCATCTAAGAAAAGAAAAAACGAATAAGTCTTCTGCCAGTGCCTCGACTCGTTGAGAAATTAACTCCTCAAGTTCCTGGCCAAAACAGCAAACTAACACAAACGTTGATTTTAAAGGATCCTATCCCTTAGGGTTGAAAATCAGTAAGTGGATGTTAAATGTTTGCGAGGTTATGTTTTGTAAGTAGTATAGAGTATACAAAATCCTATTTCACTCCGTATTTCCCATTTCGGGATTATCAATGTCTCGCATTGAGAATAACTTACAACCATCTCTAATCAATGTCAAATTTCTTGATTCCTGAAATGGAAGCAGAAAAATAATTAATCATCACTCCTTTTCCCAGTCTTTAAAGTTAATGGATGAACAGTGCTCAATCTCAGGCCATAAGCCGTCATCATTTTGTTCATTCACTAAGCAAGGTTTAACTTGTGACCAATGATACCATCTATCTGTTCCTACACACTTCCCTTTAAGTCAAACACTTGTATCAGTTGTTAAGAGTATCTCATATGATCCCTCCCACCTAGGTTCTAAACCTTTCATAACAAAACTGCCTAACTCAGGAATGTGCGGAATGTCAGTAGTGGTGTGTTTTTCATCCCATTGCTGTTGAGCTTCTCGCACTTTCTTATGATTGTCTTGTGTAGCTTTGTCCAGCATTGTGAGATAGCGTCGTAACTTCTCTTGGAACAAAGTAGAATCTCCTCCTGTTCCCGGAGGTGGTGGAGCATCAGGAGGTAGAACCATTGCTCTTCCAGTCATTAGTTCAAAAGGAGTGAGTCCTGTTACTCTGCTTAGAGTTAATCTCAAGTTCCACAGAATAGCAGGTAATAACTTATGCCAACCTTGGCCAGTCTCCAGAATGGCTTTGTTTAGAGATGTTTTTAACAATCTGGTCATCCTCTCTACCATCCGTGAACTTTCTGGATGGTATGGAATGTGGAATTTCTGTTTGGGATCACCATAAATTGTATTGCTTCCTTCATCAGTTTTCCAGTGAAGTGAATTCCATTGTCAGAATCAATTTCATATGGAAGACCCCAGCAAGGAAAAACTTCTTCAACCATTACTCGTGCCGCCACTTCAGCAGTGCAAGTTTTCGTAGGGAATGCTTCCATCCACCTAGTAAATCTGTCCATGATTACTAGAATGTATTGGTACCCTCCACTGGGTGATAAAGGTCCTGTGAAATCGATTTGGAGGTGTGTCCATGGACCTGTTGGTCTAGGTGCATGTGACATTCGCACCTTTACAGATTTTCCCACATTTGCTTTCAGGCAGATCAACCATCTCCTTGAGTAATCATCAATGTCTCATCATTCGTGGCCACCACCAAGTCTCGCTGATTTGAGCTTTCATTGCTTTTGCTCCAGCATGCACTTTTCCATAATACAGCTGCATTCGTTTTCTTCTTGTTCCAATGGGCATCACCACTTGTCCTCCAGATACCTTGATCATCCTCTTTTGCTCCCGCTTTTATCCATTGTTCTTTCTCCTCATCTGTCTCAGTTTGATATGAAAGAAGATGGAGCTCAGGATTGTCTTTGCTATTTTCCTGTACCATGGTAACGGGAGTAAGAGGGAGTAGAGCTACTTCTCTAGCTGCTGCATCTGCTGCCGTGTTTCCTTGACTTTCTTTGGACTTGTCAGATTGATGTGATTTCACTTTGATCACGGCTGCTTCTCTGGGTAAGTGACATGCTGTAATCAAGCGACAAATTATGGAAGCATGTTGTATTTCGCTCCCACTGCTAGTGATAAGTCCACGTCTTTTCCACAGGGCAAGATCGTCATGGACCACGCCAAAAGCATAACGACTATCTGTGTAGATGTTGACTCGATCTCCTTCTGATAGTTCAAAAGCTTCTGTAAGCGACATGAGCTCAGCTACTTGTGCTGAAAATTTCCCTGGAAGAGCTCCTTCACAACAGTTCCATCAGCTTCCACTACAGCCCATCCAGTGTGTCATTTTCCATCAACATAGTAACTTCAACCCATAATTCCTTGTCTGGATTTTCAAGAGGTATTGGATTAACAGGACCAATACTTTCTTCTTCTACTTGTTTTTCACACTCGTGTGGTGTTCTCTCATGTGGTTCTAGCATCATTGTTGCAGGGTTAAGGGATGTGTCTCTGATGATTTCCCCTCTCAAATCCTTGTTCAACAAAGTTGCTTCCCATTTTGCTCTCCTTGAGTCGTCTTGATGTTTGTGTTGTTCAACAACGTCACTATACTGTGTGGAGTGTGCAATATGATAGTTTGTGCTCCTATCAGATTTTCCACAGCATCCACTGCCAATATGGCACCATCGAGAGCTTGTATACATTGTGGTTGACCAATCATTGTGACAGGAATCTTTGTGGAAAAATATCCAACTGGTCTGTATCGATCACCTGGTTTTTGACACAGTACTGCTGAGTACGTCTCATCTCCCACCCTGGTCTACAAATGAAATGGCAATCGTCTATCAGGAAGTCCCAAGGCTGGGGCTGAAGTCAGTTTTTCCTTCATAGAAGTAAACTCTTCCTCAGCTTCCGGTGTCCAGTTTATCTGTCCCACTCCAGGCTTTCCTTCCTTGTACAGGTCAATGAGAGGGCTAGTGATGCTAGAAAAATCAGATACGTACTGACGACAATAGTTAAAGTCCCATCACCTTCCGCATTCCTGTAACTGTTAAGAGGTTTTGGAAATTGCAGTAATGCCTCTACACACTCTGTTGTCATTCTCCTTCCCTCGACAGATATTTCTTGGCCCAAGTAGATAACCTTGGTTTTGGCCAGCTGTGCTTTGTCGGGGTTGACTTTGAATCCTCCTTTCCTAAGGGCTTGTAGGACAACATTCAGAGCAAATATATGGCTCTTTTTGTCTGGGCTTGCAATCAACAAGTCATCCACGTATTGGAGGTAAACACTTCCTGAACTCTCAATTTCAGCTTTTCGCTGAGTTAAGAACTGATCCAAATTTCTATGAAATACCACAGGAGAAAGATTAAGACCTTGTAGGAGTCTGTTCCAAACATACTGTTTTGCGGCCACTGTGAAGGCCAATTTCTCTTGAGATCTTTCGTCAATAGGTATAGACCAGAAAGCCGACAGTACATCCAGTACTGTGAAAATTCTTGAATTTCCTGGAATATCATTCAGAATGGTAGCAGGATTGGCCACAATAGGATGCGGTTTTGCATTCCCATCGGTGTATATCTCTTAATGTCATTTGATGTGCTTGATGTGATGTGTCAACCGGAGAGTCTAATTTGCGCCAAAACTCTGTGGTTGGATCTTGTCTCTTCAGAAGAGGCAAGGCTGTGAGAATGGCTTGGCGTTCTCCTGGTATGAATGGTCTCTCTTCTGTCAAATCATTTCTGATTGTAATTCTTCCCCTTTGACCGCAGGTGAAGAAAATTCAGGACCGATCTTATCAGCTGTGATCATGTCGTCATCTCTTGTCTCATCACCCCAGTCAGATCCATAATTATGAGCTGCTGTACATCGTAGCATGTCTCTGGTTGGCTGGGCTGATTTAGATCTTGTTATTATTGGAGCTGCTTGTGCAGATGCAATATACATTTTGTCAACTGGACCTCCATTTGATCTTGAAGCTTGAGGCTGTGTCAGAGGTTTAGATGAACTTGTATATTGTTCAGGCAAAGTTGGATAGATTGGTTTGTAAGGAGGAGGCGTTACAGTTGTCACGGATTTCACTGGTGCTTGTGAATATTTCCTTTCAGCTTCAATTTATTATATTTGTCCAATCTGGATCAAATGAATCATCACTGGTTGTATTATCTTTCTCTGAACATGTGATCGACATGATTTTGTTCAACTTATGATATGCTTTATTGCTTATTATATGTTTTAGGGATTACTCTGCCATCGTTTTTACAGTCCCGCCACAACCCAACCACGTCGCAGATGTAACCAAGCAAATTTTTCTAGCTTAACCGTCTTATAGCTAATTCTTCCAAATCTCTGACTAAATGGCCTTTTTTCTAAAAAAAAAAAATCCATCTCTTTCCCAGCATTTCAAATATTGTTAGAGGTGTACTGATCAGAACAACTTAAATAAGTCAATTAATTCGAATTACTTAATTTTTATTTAATTTTATATATTTTTTCCTTATGTCCTATATTCATTGGCAAAACAACTGGTACCTTAAATAACAAAAAAACAATATTAAATGATGAGATTTTAAGTCTTCACGGAGTAATATTAGCATGTGCTTGCAACTACATGTGCTTACTGTAGAGTTACGGTTAGGGTTAGGGTTAGTAATTATGCATAACAAGTTAGTTCATGTAGTAACATTTAACTACGTCACCTTAAAATAAAGTGTTACCAACCAAACAACTTGAAAATCATGTTTAAAAGCCTGGAGTTGTCATGAAACATAACTGTATAGTGAAGTTGTGTGTCCTCCATTGAGGGCCACCCCTGCAGGCAGAGGTGGTGCGGTTCCCCGGGGGTGTGATGACCCTGCACTGGGCTCAGAGATCAGAGACTTGCTCTATCTGTGTGTGCTGCTTCAGAGGTTTTAAGATAATGGTGCATTAGCAGTCTGTCATGTTGCACACATACATACGCCAGCAAACACACACCAGCTAGGTTCTGCCTCTTTCACACTAACTCATCTTTCCCTCTCTCCAGCGCGCACACACCATGAGTCACGACGGCTCCTCCCCTCACTTAAAGCACTTTGTGCTGATGTCCATTACTGAGGGCTTGAGTGGTGCTATATTTCTGTGTGTGTGTGTGTGTGTGTGCGAGCGAGCGAGAGAGAGAGATTTTAGATTAGAACGTGTGCCAAAATGAGATCAAGATTAATCTGCATTTATGACTCAGAACATCAAAATTTGCCACATTTTAGGAAAGAGACGTGTGTGCGCGCATGCATAAATCCATTCTGACATTGGGTAATATATTGTCTGTCCTTGGACAAAGATGTCTGGAAATTGGTTGGTTGTACGGCTCCTCTCCTCAATACCTTCCTTCATATTCTCTCCTCTTTCTTGTTTCTCCTCTTCTTCCCCCTTGGCTCGTCTCTCCCCTTCCCCACCTCTCATTTCATCTCAAATCCTTGTTTCGCTCATCGTCCCTCTTTTCCTAGCTCTTCTCATTTTTCTTCGGTGTTTCTCCTGTAGTCTACTCTCTTTGTTTCTCCTTTCTTCTTTCCCCACTTATCTTTCCTCTCCTCTGCTCCCTCCTCATCTTTCATCTTCTTATATCCTTGTTTTTTTTTTGTGCAACCTGTACTAAAACAAAAATCAATTTAGATCCAACTAACTTGACTAATTTCAGACCGGTCTCTCATCGCTCATTTATGTCAAAAATTTTCAAAAAAGTGGTGTTTAATCAACTACATGTTTATTTAGAACAGAATAAGATTGGTGAAGTTTACCAGTCTGGTTTTAAGAAGCATCATTCCACAGAGACTGCCCTTGTAAACGTGTTCAATGATTTACTAATGACAGTGGATGCTGGTGATTCAGCAGTGTTAGTTTTATTAGACCTAACTGCAGCTTTTGATACAGTAGATCACACAGTGCTGCTTTCGCGGCTAGAGGAGTATGTAGGGATTTGGGGGGTTAAGGCCCTAAACTGGTTTAAGTCATACCTTACTGCTAGAAGCGTGGCAGGAAGATTTGGCTCGTTTGGCTTGTCTTTCGTTTTTCGTGTCCTCTTCTCCCCCTTGTCTTTCCTCTCTGTTCTTGTCCGGTCTGGTGAACATGTTGATAGCAATCACTTCTTATTGTTGTTGTTTAATTTCTCTGTCTCTCCATCTTTGAGTGCAATTCTGTCTGCTCCTGATCAATAAAGGCCTGTCACAGACGTCTTCATATACATACATTCTGCCTGCCATCCCCAGCTCCACTGATCGATATGTCCCATTCTTGTGAACAAAAGCTCAGATTTCAATTCATCTTTCAGTTTCTTGCAGTGCGATCCCTTGCTCTGGGGTGGTATTCGAGGCATGACAAAGGAACGATAGCTTTCCTCATCGCACTCATTTATTTCTGAGCTCTGTCCATCTAGACAGCACCTCTTTCATCATCCTGACGGTCTGTTCATGGGTCATGTCTCATGTTTGCTTTTTTTCACCTGTCTCGTCTCATCTGTAGTCTTCTTTTTTGTTATTTTTCTCCTCTTGTCTTGCTTCATACCCCTTCCTTTCCTCTACTTTCTCTTGTCCACTCTCCCCTCTTTGCCTTTTCTCTCGTGTGGGCTAATCTCTCGTTAATTCAGCCTCAGTTCCACACATTTGTTTATCTTTCTTCTATACATGCTTGTGTGTAGACTGATTTACACATTGAAAGACAAAGAGCTCTTCAGGCTTCCATCATTAAGTACTGATGCCATTTCAAGAGCAGAATATTCACAAATGTGTGAGCTTCTGCCTTTTAATGTTCAAAGCCTACATCCATTTATCTGTGTCTCTTTATTTTCTTCAGCCAGTGCATTTCAGGTATTGCTGTAGCACTTTCTTAACAGTCTGAAATAAAATGGATAACTCCCCTCCCCTCATTGTTGCACAGAGAGTAAAATGCCTGTGGATAAATATAGATGCAGTGTTCTCTTGGGCACAGAACCAGGACTAAAGTCACTAAAGACAGATAAATATCCTTTGCTGGACCTGCTAAATAATTCATGTATGAGAAAGAGCAATGACCGATGTGTAAAACAAAAGAGTTCACAGCACATATAGAAAGGATTTCCTGGCAGGTACTGTTTGAGATGGCTGCTCTGAGTGTTGTATAGATCAGACCCTCTAAACCTCAAACACGTGTCGTTTCTGTTGGGAATTAACGTTCAGACTACTTAACAGATAGGACCAGAAATGGGATTGACCTCACTGTTCTGTCAGATTACTTTCTCTTTCCTATTGATCAGATATTGATCAGATATCGACCAAGTCTTTCTGCACAAGGCTTTAGCAAACCTTCACTCACGATTAGCATGTTGGTGCTGATGTTTCACACACACTAATATAACGGCCATCGGCCAAGTTGTTGTTGGTTTGCACTGGAAAGCCTCACAAAGTTCTGAGATTAAAAGCTTTATTAAAAACCAATTAACTCTGTGACTCTTGTCAGTGTATTTAGAATGAGAATGAGAGAATGAGAATGAGACGGCGGAATATGTGTGGGCTTAGACTAAATCTACCTATGCTGACACCTCTGTTCCCTTAATTGTATACATAAAGTTTTAATTATATAATCATAATCAAGTCTTGTTTATCTCAGTGGGTTTCGTGATGTATGCATGGTCCTCCATAACGCCTACATCCAGACACTAGTTTCCAGGGTGTTTCTGTCTTTGGCCCAAGGCGCTGGGATTGGCATCTCTGTTGACAGAACTAACTAATAAACTAACACGAAGGATGAGACCATTGTACCAGTCACATTAGGGGATTTCAAATAAAAATCCACAAGTGTGGCTTATGTCACTTCAGAGTTTCTACAGGTGGTGCGAATGCAACCAGGAAAATGGCCCAAGGGTAACATTTAGGGGCTGTTTACACGACACCGTTTTCAACTAAAAACGTAAAACTTTTTATGTGTTTTGGCCGTTTGTTTACACGACAACAGCGTTTTGGGTGCCTGAAAACTTGGGTTTCAAAGTGCACGTTTTTGAAAACGGTCTCAGTGTAAACAACAAAACCGAGAATCTCTGAACACGACAACATCATGCACATGCGTATTACGTGTTCAGTTTATAGTCTTTCATCGCCATCTAATGGAAGGAGAATACAGCGTGTTTTGTCGTTTACACGGGTTAGTGTGAATGGGGATCATTTTGACAATTGTGTCGTTTGTACGCTGAAAAATCAAAGGAAAAGCTTCTCCGCTTTAAGCATATCGTTGTCTTGTAAACACAGCGTCAGGGAACCTCCCTGGTGGCTAGTTCCTATGACTAAGTTACTGTACTACCTGATGTAAAAGCCTCTGAGACATTTCAAATGATACCAAACACGTTTAGTGTTAGATTATCGAACACAAACAGCCTTACAATTGTAACTCGTTCTCTGATTGCACTAGCTCTGTTTATTCTGTCTCTGTTGTACATCTAACTCTACCATCGTATCTCCTCCTGCTTGTCAGCTCATTCTTTCTCTAGTTCTACATCTTCTATTCTTAATCTCCCTCTGCCTTTACTTCTGCCTCCCCCCTTTTCCTGCAAATAAATGTCCCTCATGCCCACGCAACGTTTTTAGTTTTTTGGTTGTTACAGTATTTTTTTTATCTATAGTTAGATATCATTGTGAATAGAATTCATTAAAGAGTTCTAAAGGTCTGAACTGTAGGTGCTTGTGTGTGTGTGTGTGTGTGTGTGTGTGTGTGTGTGTGTGTGTGTTTGTATAGATTTAGAAAGATATCAAGAGATGTTGAGATGGGAGTCTAATCAAGAGTTCTGATCATACTCTACTACGTGTCACACATTGGTGCGTCATGGGAGTTTGCTGTCATAAACCCTTCTCATTTCGTCCCTTTTTTGAGACTGACTACAAATGACTAGAATACATCCTCTCCAGACACACACAAGCACACAGCATGCACACACTTTCATATCGCTCTGAATAGACTGAGGAAATAGCTCAAAGATGTATTCTGAATTGTGATTTTTCTCTTGCAAAAACATTCCTACACATACTGCTTTCTTGGTACTGCCTTCCAGAAGCAATGAAGGTTTTGTGTGACAGGTACTCTTTTTCTCTCAGTCTGTGTCTCTATCTTTTGGCCCTCCCTGTCACTCTCTCTCTCCTATTCTAACAATCATTAGGAAGACACTGTTATGCCCTGGAGTGTTGTCTGGTACTCTCTCCGATTCTCTCAATCTCAACGGTTTTAAACTTACTAGAAAACTTTTTTAATGACATTGGCAGTGTTTTGGAAGAGTGCAAAAAGCCGGTTATAATAATGTTGCTTCCTCTGAAACACACACACTCTCACTCTGTATATAATCACTAAAAGCGTTTGCATTCAGATAATCCATCCTGCTTATTCAGGGGTCAGTTCGATAGTGTTCAGCTCAAGGTTGAGAGGCAGACACAAGTAAGCTGATCTATGATTAGATGTTGTTCGACTGCAGTCTCTTGCAAGACAAGAACACACTCACAAACCCCCACACAAAAACAGATGTATACCTCCAGCTCAGTTTGGGATTTTGATCCAGTATGTGCATAGGGGCTCGATCATACTTAGCCAAAAGAGAGGGAATGCTCTAAAAAAATAAGCACAAAGTCACTCCAGCAGGATGCTCTATATCAGTTACAATATTTCCGAATTCTCTGAAACGCTTCGATTGTAGTCTTGAGGTTTCTTCCAGGAACAAACACGTCACAATATCCCTCATTTAAATAATTCCCGCCCACGGCATACACAAAATAAAGTGGCAGGGCCTGGTTGAGCTAGTTAGAAGTGTGTTAAAACTCACGGTAATGGTAAGGGGCGGGACATTTCCCAAAAACGCTTGACCAATCACAACCAACTGATCCAGCCGACCAATCAGAGCACAGTGTGGTTTTCAGAAGGAGGGGCTTCATAGAGACAGGAACTAAACAGAGCGTTACTGACAGACTGGGAAGAGAGGAGCTGCAACAACGACAAATATGTGAAAAATAAGGCTTTTTTTGAACATTCAGTGAAAAACTGATCTAGTAGAGCCCAAAAACAAAATCAAGAATTTGTAAAAGGGCATAATAGGTCCTCTTTAAGCATCAAATATAATCTGATAATATGCAATGCACATAATTTTGACTTTCAGATCCAATGTAGCTGAATGTAAAGGTATTGTCTTGTGGCCTATTTGTCATTGCAATTCTGTTTTGTGACACTAATAGTGGATAAATAACACTTGAGAAAGCTGTTTAATGTTGTATGATGTCTTATTTGTTAAAACTTGAAAATATTAATTACACATATTGACTATTCAAATAATCTATTAAATAAAGATATTAGAGACCTCCCCTGTTAGTTTGTGATTCATTTTTCATGCAAGTTGAATGACTGTTCTACATTTCTGCTTGAGTTGAGCTGTGTCACATTCTGTTCTATTTAATTGTCCCAGCCTGATGATGCAACCGTTATATTCACATGACATCATAATCAAAGCGTTGTCATGGTAACCACTAGCTCTTTCTGACCTCATAAAGGAATCTCGTTAGGCTAACACACTGGAATGAGGAATGTGATGTGATGGTGGCCCTTGCATAACCACAGCTCGTTAAAATAACACAGCGCAGACGCTCATGACGCTAATTAGCTCACTCATAGCAGAATATTCCACTGATGTTAAAACGGACTTGGGTTTTTAAAATGGGTTTGATCAGATGAGGTCAAAACGGGGCAAACTGAAGAGAGTTTAATAAGTGATGTTATGGAGGATGACTTAGGGAGAACTAGTGCTATTTTAGTTAAAAGAGTTAAATAATTATATATACAAAGACTATACTTTTTATTTCCATGGACAAACTAAATGAACTGTAGTAGTTGTTGTATTTAATAGGATATGTTATGGCCTTTTACAAAGTTTGATTTTGTTTTTGGGCTCTACTAGAAAAGGTTTTCATGCTTGAATGTTTAAAAACACATTATTTTCCACATATTCTCCATTGTTGCAGCTCCTCTCTTCCCAGTCTGTCAGTAACGCTCTGTTTAGTTCCTGTCTCTCAGAAAAGCACAGTGTGCTCTGATTGGTTGGCTGGATCAGTGTGTTGTGATTGGTCAAGCGCTTCGAGCGTGTTTTGGGAAATGTCCCGCCCCTTACCATAACAGCCAGTTTCAACACACTACTAACTAACTCAACAAGGCCCCGCCCCTTTATTCTACATACGCCTTTGGCGGGAATAATTTAAATGAGGAATATTGTGACGTGTTCATTCCCTGAAGAAAACCCAAGACTACAATGGGAGTTCAGGAGTTCAGGAACAGTGTTACTAATATAGACAATAACTCCCGCTGGAGGGACTTTGTGCTTTACCTCAACTTGCTCAAATTTGCTTAAACAAGCAACATTACACACTAATGAAGGTTGAACATATAAAAAAGCATAATAGGTTCTCTTTAAGATCTGATTGAAATGGCTCTTGTTACAAATAATGCTCATGGATGCTCATGTGTATACGTTTATCTAATTTCAAAGGTTGCAGAAGTTCAGAATGACATACTTTTTTTCACTGAGGAGAAAGTTATGAAACTCTGCATGTTTTTTCTGTATGTAACACAGTTACATCTTAAAAGATCAAGGACAGTTCGATTCCTCGTGATATGAGTATCTTTAAATAACCACTGTGAAGTGAGCTTGCACTGAGTGATGGAACAATATGATTTGTGTGTTTAAATAAGGTACGGCGACATATTTGTGGTTACATAGTTTTTTTTCCAGATGCATTTCCCTTGCTGATTGAATAATTGAGTTTGTACTCAAGTCCAATTTTGCAGTTATAGAGGCCCTCAGATCCTTCAACATTACAGTCCTGTTAGCGCTGGACTCACACTGAGACTCTAAACACACTCATCAACTTCACCTCTCAGTAAATCACAGTCTCAACACCCATTCACTCAGACACCTTAACACACTTGATCTACTGAAGGATTTTCAGTGGTCGTTTTAAAATGTATTCAAATCCTTAAGGCACAGCTCAGTTATACACAGCTGACAATGCAGAGAACAAATGCAAGATGCATTCAACTTTTTAATTTGCATTAAATTACTTAATTGCATAACTGGATTTTATTTAGGATAGTGATAGTAAGCAAATCGGAGACAATCAAGGCAATAAATTGGCTAATTTTAGACCATTTGAACATGATCCGCATTGGCCCATAATGTGCAAAATAGCAGAAATGAGTTCTTGAGTTTATCAGGAATATTTCCATTATTAACGCACGTTTTGTGTTTCCACATGCGGTTCAGACAGCAGTGTCAAGCAGAAGACTCTCAGGGGTTCAGTTGCTTCATTAAATCACAGCGCGGTTGTCAGAGGGGCGTCTGAGAATTTGGCTGTAATTTGTCGTCACATTTGCAGAAATGTCGGGATGAGATAATGACTGCGGAAACTTCCAGGAATGTTTTTCAGGACTGTCTCGCTGTGAGTTTCTCTGAGGAGGAGCAGGAGATTTGGGGAAGTGACGCGTCTCGTCCCCTAGTGAGGGGGATCAGAGGCCAATCAAAGCAGACCAGATTAGGTGACAGAATAGCTACTCATTCAGCAGCTTTTTTCAGAGATTTTCATATCACACACACACACAAAATTACTTTGGCCTAAATTTGAAATTGTATGTATTTGAATTGCATACAACGTTTCCATCAATTTGGGTTTTAACATAATTTAATAAAGTTTATTTAACTTAATTTGCACTCATAAAGCTGGTGATGTAATAATATTAATAAAATGAATGTGTTTTAAATAAACAATATATATATATATATATATATATATATATATATATATATATATATATATATATACAGTATATATATATATATATATATATATATGTGTATGTGTGTATATATTATACACACACACACACACACACACACATACACAAACTTTTATGTTAATGTGATTAATTGTGAATAATCGATTTGACAGCACTAATTTGTATCATCAGTAAATCCAATTTATTTTGATACCAAAAGACTTTTGAGACCAAGAGACTTTTTGACTAATTAAGTATTGCTTGCTGACCATATCTTAACCATGTTCATACTTTTTAACCGGATATTTCACAATTAACAGATTATCCTGATTCTAGCAATTTCAATACATGCCTTTTGGCCTAAATATTTTATTTGCGTGCATGTATTTTACTTTCTCTCTAATTTCTCAGGATTTACTCACTGGTTTTTATCTGCTTTATATTTTTTGATGATGAATTTATTTAATTGTTGGCAATTAACTAATTTTAGAGAGAAAAAAACAATTTAACTTTGTTTTATGGTTTTTGTTTGAGGAAAATGTGAACAGTGATTTAATCTCAGTTGGGTGGTTGTTAAGGTGTTTTGTTTGGTTGCTAGGTGGTTACTACGTGATTTCTTACTGGTCCGTCCTTCAGTATTAGTCAGTGGATTGTTTTTGTCCATTTTATAAAATAAAACTGGCAAAAAGGTTTGATGATTAAGAGAAGTATCAGAACATCTCTCCTCAAAAATATTTCATTTTCAATTATATATAACTGATGTCTAACAAGTTACAGGCCAAAGTTTATAAGTCTGTTCAAATCATTCTCAATAAGACCAGAAACGTTTATTTGTGAAGTAAATAGTGTTTACACCATTTTGGTGTTTCCATCATTCATGACCTGCTGGTGTGTTCGGTTCATTTCTTTCGGTTTTAGTTCTTGTTTTATGGTGCTTATTTTCTTTTTTAAGGGCAGACTTTAAGGTCTTTTCCTCTGCCTCATTCATCTCTGTTTCTCTCCGTTTGAGCGTTCTGTGTTTCTCTAAATGTGTCTGTTTACCCAGAAGCCTTCACCTCTCGGAGGAAGACAGGCAGTATATCAGAGGCAGAGAGAGACCTTGTGGCAGTCTGACAACTCCTGGTCCTCAGCCGTGATTTAAAGTGTGTGTTAGTGTCAGTGTGGTTAAGATCACATCTCTGTCACACTCCACAAAACCACATCACATGTACTGTGACATACGTGTGTTTCTCCTGCTGTCATGTTTCATATTGTATGCTGTCATCATGTCACAGTATGTGTCATTTTATGCCATATCAATGATGTATATCATGATATAATTGCTTTTGCTGCATATCACAGAATTTTTTTTTTATATTTTCAATATCAATTTGGTAATGACTTTTTTTGGACAATCCAGTGAATTAAACACTTATTTATTTTATTTTTCTGATGGACACACAAGAAGATAATATTACTCCTAAACGAATAAGTCATCAGTCCATAAAAAAAAAAAATATATATATACACTCACCGGCCACTTTATTAGGTACACCTGTCCAACTGCTCCTTAACACTTAATTTCTAAGCAGCCAATCACATGGCGGCAACTCAGTGCATTTAGGCATGTAGACATGGTCAAGACAATCTCCTGCAGTTCAAACCGAGCATCAGTATAGGGAAGAAAGGTGATTTGAGTGACGTTGAACGTGGCATGATTGTTGGTGCCAGAAGGGCTGGTCTGAGTATTTCAGAAACTGCTAATCTACTGGGATTTTCACGCACAACCATCTCTAGGGTTTACAGAGAATGGTCCGAAAAAGAAAAAACATCCAGTGAGCGGCAGTTCTGTGGGCGGAAATGCCTTGTTGATGCCAGAGGTCAGAGGAGAATGGCCAGACTGGTTCGAGCTGATAGAAGGGCAACAGTGACTCAAATAACCACCCGTTACAACCAAGGTGGGCAGAAGAGCATCTCTGAACGCACAGTACGTCGAACTTTGAGGCAGATGGGCTACAGCAGCAGAAGACCACACCGGGTGCCACTCCTTTCAGCTAAGAACAGGAAACTGAGGCTACAATTTGCACAAGCTCATCGAAATTGGACAATAGAAGATTGGAAAAACGTTGCCTGGTCTGATGAGTCTCGATTTCTGCTGCGACATTCGGATGGTAGGGTCAGAATTTGGCGTCTACAACATGAAAGCATGGATCCATCCTGCCTTGTATCAACGGTTCAGGCTGGTGGTGGTGGTGTCATGGTGTGGGGAATATTTTCTTGGCACTCTTTGGGCCCCTTGGTACCAATTGAGCATCGTTGCAACGCCACAGCCTACCTGAGTATTGTTGCTGACCATGTCCATCCCTTTATGACCACAATGTACCCAACTTCTGATGGCTACTTTCAGCAGGATAATGCGCCATGTCATAAAGCTGGAATCATCTCAGACTGGTTTCTTGAACATGACAATGAGTTCGCTGTACTCAAATGGCCTCCACAGTCACCAGATCTCAATCCAATAGAGCATCTTTGGGATGTGGTGGAACGGGAGATTCGCATCATGGATGTGCAGCCGACAAATCTGCGGCAACTGTGTGATGCCATCATGTCAATATGGACCAAACTCCCTGAGGAATGCTTCCAGCACCTTGTTGAATCTATGCCACGAAGAATTGAGGCAGTTCTGAAGGCAAAAGGGGGTCCAACCCGTTACTAGCATGGGGTACCTAATAAAGTGGCCGGTGAGTGTATATATATATATATATATATAGCCATTCAAAAGTTGGGGTCAGTGACATTTTTTTTGGTTTTTAAAAGAAGTTAAGTCTAATAAAAGTCTAGATGTATATAGATATAAGTGTACGTATACATATATAAACAGAGAAATAAATGGGCTGGATCTATATATATATATTTTTTTTTTTACAAAAAATTCAGAAAAAGAAATGTATAATGTTACGATAACGGACAATGAACTGAAAGAAAAAAAGACAGAGCTTAAGTACTTAAAATCCAATCAATGAAATAGAGAACAGGTGCAACTGATAATCAATTCAATGAAAAAACATGGCAACTAACTAAAACACAGCAAACTGAACTAGAACACGTGCAAAACCACTACATATTTTACAATACTTACAATACAATGTTCTATGATGACTTTAATCAGAGAAAATATTCAAGTTTTTTGTTTATTATTCAGTGGCCAACACTGATTAAGGGATTAACAGTTTAATCTTTTTTCAAGTTCAAAGCTTATGAATCAGCAAGATTGCGAATCGATACATCGAGTAAATCATTCCACCTCTAGTATGTTTTGTCAAACGTAACGTCATGTTTAATAAAGTTTCTGTATGGTTTTTGAGCTGTGTTGTGTTGTAGCAGATGGGCGGTGCTTCTGAGTAGTTGAGTATTAATGCTGACACGACGCCTGCAAATGTTATTGAAACTGAACGCTGTGCGCTTTCTTTGCAAGCGTGCGTCATTGATTTTGAATGCATTTAGATGTAAAAGCAGATCAGCTACATAAAGTCCATTAAGTCCATTTGCTGTCTAATGGAGCCGAGCGAGGGAGATGGATTGAGTGTGTATTCGCTCCCTCTAGATGGATTGTAACAGTGTTTGAGAGAAGATTGCTGACCACGCTGAACGAGAAGTGATCACCTGACCTTGTGTTCCAGCGCATCTGATATATCTGGTGTCATGACGACTGCTTCCCAGCAACCCACTGTGACATGACTGTGTTTTTATGACAATGCTGTTTGTTTCCAGAAAAAGACTTGCTTTTCCCATCTCCTCCTCCTCCTCCTCTCTATCTAGCTGTGTTTCTAATGTGCTGAAAATATGTGAAATTACACTTCAAATCCGAGTGAACTCCTGAATTATAAGAAGTTTTAGTAATGCGCTGGCCATCAGGAGCGCTTTATACACACGTACTCAGCATTAACACTCGTCCTCATGTCTCATGCCTCATGCCCTGTCTCTGTCTGTGTCTCGTCCAGATGAAAGCAGCTGTTATTTGTCTGTTAAGCTCGTTTGGGTTTGTCTCTTGACAGGTTCATGAAGACACCTTGGATTCCACCATTCAGCCGTACCGGCTAATTAGGTTCATTAAGTTTTCTCTTTCATACATTAGCATCTCTCTCTCTCTCTCTCTCTCTCTCTCTCTCTCTCTCTCTCTCTCTCTCTCTCTCTCTCTCTCTCTCTCTCTCTCTCTCTCTCTCTCTCTCTCTCTCTATCTCTCTCTCTGACTTTCTCTTAATTGTCTGAAGGCGCTTCCATTTGAGAACTTGTTTGATGTGATGTGAATGCGCACTTGAAGGTGATATGGGGTTCTTGTGAGCTCCTCTATGGTTCAACCCATCCTATTCGCCATTGATGGCGTGAAACCGTCTTCTCTTGAGATTTTCTATTGGTACAGTAATAAACAACTGCCATTAGTACCCATGTCGATGATGCAACATACCTCGGTTCAGACCCAACAGTACACTGTAAACCCGTAAAATAAGTTGGCAAAACTAAAATAATTTTTTTTTAAGTAGTGGAAACTTGGCTAGCTTTAACTAGCTAATTCAATAAATGCTAACTTGCTAATTGGTAAAACAATGCTTTGATATTATTAGTATAGGATAGCGAATACTAAATGAGTACAGCAATTTAGAACAATTAAAATTAGGGGTGTAACAGTTCACAAAATTCACGGTTCGGTTCGATACGAAACACTGGTGTCACGGTTCGGTACATTTTCGATACAGCAAAAAGAAAAAAATGCCAGAGAAATTTCCTTGATTTCTTTTTTTTTAAATTAAAACTAACATCATAAAGTATGATCATTTTTTACTTTGAGCAATGATGGAGCTATACTTGACTCTTCTTAGGAGCATATAAAACAAAAACAGCTCCTTGAAAAAAAACAATTTTATAATATTGTAGTAGTTAACAAAGTAAACAAAGGTTTATTTTTTATTTCAGATTAACATTTAAGGGCAGCAATTTTATTCATAATGTCAAAATGATGTTTTTGTCATAATTTTCATAACGGCGAAAATGACGTAACGTTACTTGAAAGCATTGTAGCCTAACTTACTATTCCTGCCAAATGGTTACAGTCAGTGTTACTACAGTAAATCCACGGTGAATGTTGCTGATCTGTGGACTCTGGATAGTTCATTCATGGCACAATGTTTCTTCCTGGTTTCCACGTCAGCGCTGTTTGATCCGTTAATAACGGACAAATGTGAATGTCTCTCACTAGATCTCGCAGCGATGTTATTACTTCAGTGGCGAATTAAAATGTTTTCCTTACTTTTCTTAACAAAAACTCTTCTAAATTAGCATATCACAACATTAAACGCTACTTAATCTCCCACTTAACATTAATCTTACACAATAAACATTATATAACACTTAATTGTTGTGTTTACTCTCCGTTTCGAGTGTTTTACGACAAAGCATGCTGGGAAATAGAAATCCCAGCCCACTATCAGTTAAATTTAAGTTTGTGTAAATAAAGTCTCAAAAGAAAAAGAAAGTTCTAAATACTCATAAAAGTTGATTTGATTGAACTAATTTGTCATTTTTAAGTTTACCCTACTCAAAGCTATTAATTATTTTGAGCATTATTGTTTACAGTGAGAATTATGGGAGGAGAAAGTGTAATCAAGACCTCAAAAATGTTCTCTTCTCTCAATTTCAAAACGTTTACATTTCTAAAAATTGTGTAAGTGTAAAAATATGAAAAAATATATATTTATATATATATATATATATATATATATATTAAGATTGGAGAAATTTTTTTAAATGTTTTTGCATTCTCAAAATGTTTGAATCATTTGCGAGTAGTCGCAAAGTTTTTCGGGGAACGCAAACATTTGCGAGAGAATGCAAAAGCGTTGACATTGTTTTTCTAGGGATGCTCCGATCGATCGCCCGTCGATCACATTCTATGACTTGATCACCAAAACAGGCCGATCTCACCAACCGATCGCAAATTGAAGACGTCAGTCATGTCATCACCCGTGTGGAGTATAACGCGGTCTAGAGAAACAATGCGTGTTTAAGCCTCACGATCTAAGATCAGGTGATTTGAAGCCGGTCCCGCGCAGTAAGCAGTGAAACAGTGAAACAGTGCTCATTAGATATGTGCGCGCACACATAAAGCTGCTGCTCATACAGCACTGAGTACTTATCTTGAACGGCCAAATACACACACTTGTGTGTCAATAGTGTGCCCGTCTTCACGAGTATCTTAGTAAACACAATCATTTATGTCAACAGTGCATTCAGTGTTAAAGTGAAAGCAAGCTAATAAAGCTGCTGCTGTCCTTGTCATTCATGTTAATTACACAGTGTCTCGTTGCTCTTAACTAAATCACTTTTGGGAAGATTATGCACTGTTTTTGTACATTTTGATTTCTTTAAAAAATTTAGTTGTATTTCTAGGACTCTAAGTTTATGGTGAGTGACTATTCAGAACAGCCGCGTATGTTTCGGATGAAAAGAGGAATAGACTATCATCTTAGAAAGGACACAGAAAGAAAAGAAAGGACACAAACACTCATCAGACGCTGAATAATATTCCTGATCATTTTTTGTATCGGATTACTCATTTTGTTCATTTAGGAGTTGCAGTGTTTCTATTTGTTGTTGTCCTCAGTTGGACAATGTTTAATTACACCGTGTGGGTTGTAATTACGTTCAGTTTGACATTAAGCCTTGTCGGCTCTTTAATAAGCCAGAGTATCCTAATATGGATAGTGTTCTGTACATTTGTATAGCCGAAACATTTGGATCTTACCTAATTACTAGAAAACAGTTAAAAAAACACAATAAATAATTTGATAAAAATCTCTCTCTCTTTGTCTCTTGAGCTGTCTTTCTCTGTGGAGCTGATCTAAATGATTATATAGAGTGAGTTTAGCAGGAGGGTTAAGGTCAGCCTGATCTACTGCTCACACAGATGCTGCGTTTAATGTGTCTGCGAGCAGAAATGATAGATCAGCACTTAGTGATGCATAAAACTGCAGCGGAGCCCACACACACACACACACACACACACACACACACACACACACACACACAGTGAGTTTCAGCACTCTGATGTGGAGAATGAGTTTGGCTGGATCATGAATGAGTTCAGAGAACAAGTGATTGTGTTTCACAGCAACTTCCATCAGTCTGATCTTCAAGCCCAGATTTAGCCACTTCAGTCTGACCGTCCTCTTCACCTCCAGTCAATCTCTCTCTCTCTCTTGCTCTCTCTCTCTCTCTCTCTCTCTCTCTCTCTCTCTCTCTCTCTCTCTCTCTCTCTCTCTCTCTCTCTCTCTCTCTCTCTCTCTCTCTCTCTCTCTCATGTTTAGAAACGATTGCCGGTCAAGCTCCTCTAATCTCTGCCCTTTTCCCCTTTGAGACAGAAAGAATCTTAAATGTTGTGTTCTGGTTGTCGTGGAAACCCTCTCTTATCTTCTGATTGGCTGTGCATACACATATACAGTGTGTTGCCACGAGAGTGTGTGTGTGTCAGTGTTTCTCTGTAATTTTCTCTAATTTACAGTAGCTGCTGGTTTCTCTTCTCATACACTCATCCTTTCTCAGTGGTCCCATTCCAGTTCATTAATACCTTTAGGTTTGTAAGGTTTGGTAAATATTCCTTATTACATCCACTGCCCTCAGCAGCCCACTGTAATCACAAGTGCCATATTCACTATTAAAATATTTTTCAAAAACGAATACTAAATTCATTTTTATTTAAACATTTAAAGTAGTGTTGTGAATTATTATTTTTTTTTAATTGTAATAATATTTAAATCATGACAACAGTGACGGAATGGTTTTAGCATGTCATTGAATATGGCATTTGGTCTTGGCGGACTAAATCTGCTGCCGCTGCATAAATAGACATAAATACACAAATCCTGTAGCAGATCTAGACAGGTGGAGCTGGGGAGGAGGAGGGCTTCAGAGTTAATCTGATACAGCAAACAATGAACCACACTATTTAAATGTTTAGCAAACAATGTCATTGGCTGTAGGATCAGCAGAGGCCAATCAGCTTGTGCCATGCAGTAATGATGTGATTGCATGTAAAGGACCGCAGATCATTCTGCGCCCTCTAGAGTTTCATGACTGAACTAGATATTTGAAATGTAATTTTTTTCTGTGCTAAAGACACATTTATTATTATCAATGTTGAAAACAGTTGTGTTGCTTTATATTTTTTCTTTTATATACCTAATGTGTATATTGCATATTTGACAGTGTTTTATCTGTATCTTCGGTGACATAAAGATGCTCCGGAACTCATTTTATACCAGTGTTTTATTTTATTGAATATTTTCTTATGGCATTAGAATCTCAGTTTCTCTCCCTGTTAGAGAAGTGTTATTTGAATCATGTGATGTGAGACGCGAGGCTGTTTAACACACAGTTTGTGGAAACATATGGGTGTGTGTTTGTTTGGCATGAGCAGATTTCCATGGAATGTTCTGGAAAAGCCCCTTTCCCACGGCACCTGTTTAAACTGAGGCCTGCAGGTGGATTTCCTGTGTTTATGAATATTAGGACAGTATGAAAGATGATGCTCTCTAGACGTATCAGGAAGGTTTTCAGCCGTCAGACTCTGACCTGATTCAGATACCTTCCTCTAGTCTCCTGCACAGCTGACATTTTAATTGTAATATTTCAATCATGTCATGACAACGGTCAAAATAGTTTACTGTAAGTATGTTATTGAATATGGCAATGTTAATGTCTTTGTCTTGGTGTATGGACTTGCTACTGCTAATAGATACACAGATACACTTCTGTGACCATGTAAGATATGCTCCTGCTGCATAAATATACAGACATGAATCCTGTAGCAGATCTAGACAGGTGGAGCTGGGGAGGAGGAGGGGTTCAGAGGATCTCTGATAGCAGGACTAGCCTACAGCAAATAATGAACCAGACTATTTAAATGTTGAGCAACACTCCTGTGAGCATGTACGATAGCAGATCTAGGCAGGTGGAGCTGGGGAGGTGGAGGAGTTCAGAGGATCTCTGATACTGCACGACACGACACAAAATCCTGTTTACATTTACATTTACATTTATTCATTTAGCAGACGCTTTTATCCAAAGCGACTTACAAATGAGAACCATAGAAGCAGTTAAACTAACAGCAGGACAACAAAATGTAAGTGCTGTAACCTTTCACAGTTTAATCCAACGTAGAACCCGTAAAATTTTTTTTTTTTTTTTTTTTATATAGAAAGGAAGAGAAAGTGTTAGTATTACTGGAAAAAGTGCTGCCGAAAGAGATGCGTCTTCAACTGTTTCTTAAAAATGACTACGGACTCAGCAGCTCTGGTTGAGTTGGGTAGGTCATTCCACCAGCAAGGAACAGTCATGGTAAAGGTCTGAGAAAGAGATCTTGTGCCTCTTTGACGTGGCACCACAAGACGACGTTCGCTTGCAGAGCGCAAATTTCTGGATGGGACATAAGTCTGTTTAGTCATTAGTCATAAGTTTAGTCATAATGATTCAGGCAGCATCTAGTCTTGACACCTGGAGGAAGGTCCTGAAGGAGTTTGACATCAGAATGTGTTTGTTTGATTGAATCTTTTGTTTGAATACGAGGCTCTCAGGCACAATTCCCTTACAGATTACAGTTCTTTTGGGTAAGTCAGGTCTAATTTGTTTTTGATGGCATAGAGTTTGGAATAATGAACTTTTTTATATATATATATTAAAGTCTCTTGTACTGTCCAAGGCTGCATTTAATTGATCAAAAATACAGTAAAAAATAGAGCTATGTGAGGACTGCTGTCAAACTTTTGGGCCAAGTTTTCAGACCACATACATATACTATAAAATACCCTAATGTATACATTGCATCAGCAAATCCTGCAAGTTAGTCTATTGATTTCAGTAGTCATACAAATCAATTCAATTTCCGACATGGTTATATCCACACCCTCAAAACACATCTAATGTTGTGCAGACCGTACCAATCTGTCAAACACACCGGCAGAGCGAGTGTGTTGTTGTTTGTGAGAGTCCTTATACTGTATCTCTGTCAATATGGATGTTCTGGGATCTCGGCTCATCTTTATTATGACTGTTTGTGTCCATCTGCTCCTAAAATACAGATCACTATCATTTCACCGATGTTACCTCTGACAGGAAATAACAGCATCAGTCACGTGACCTTTACAGCACCCGTGTGTGTGTGTGTGTGTGTGTCACTACAATGTCAGCTGTTGTAAGTCATTGTTCTTGTTGCTTCAAAATCAACATGATCCTTGGCTAATATATTTTTGAATAGTTTATTTTCAATTTGTAGGTTTAGTCTGTGCAGATATTTGGGGTCTGTAAGATTATTGTATTTTTTTAAGAAGTCTCTTATGTTCACCAAAGTGGTTTTCTATGTGAATATATATATAGTAAAATGTAATTTATTCCTGTGTCTTGTATGCCATTATTACCTCAATAATGTTTCCTACAGTAAATATAGATATCTCATATTATGCTTATGTTTTATTTTGTTTGTTTGTTTGTTTAGTTGGTCTAGTGTTAAGGCGAGACAGCACTTTCTACTGTTTATGTATGCATCTGTCAAACTTGAGATTTTGGGCTTTTTGCTTTTCATAGAGTGTTTTCATAGAGTGACCAGTGGAAAGAAAACATCCAAAATATACTTTTAACTGTATTTTTTACAGCACTTTACCTATTTGCATCTGTAGATTTCAATTATAGTATACATTTTTAAAGGCCGTTTTCTCAAAATGAGTTTTTCCTACTACATTGAGCCAGACATCTCCACTTACAAACACCAAACTTTACAGTTTTATTCTTATCTATATTCTGAAGGTTTTTACAAAGGGCTTCGTTAATATATAATTTTCCTGATTTTATACATTTTAGTCCTAAAAAAATGGTGCAAATGTATTTATTTTTGGCTGTCGACAGTGTTTTCTGAGTGATACACTGCACACACTGAGTGAAACATAGACATATCCAAAATTCCCTCTGTAGAAAAACTTCTGATCATCCGATGTTCAGATTTTTGTTCTAGAAATCTATGCAAATGAATGCATATTTTATTCGATAATGCCTAATTTGCATATTTAAATGTAACATTTCAGAAAACTTGTTTTACAAATTTTTTTTGCAAATATGAATGTAATCAATCAACTAGTGAAGTATGGTGATATTTATTAGTATTTATTTTTACCCTATTAACCTGGGGTGTTGCCTTGATGTCTGATGTTCACACACACACACACACACACACACTGAGCTGTTGTTGGAGCGCAGCAGGAAACCACACGGGTCTGATAAGCGTGCGCTGCAGGGAGGGGCGAACTCCGCTATTACTGAGGAATCTGGCGCTGTGATGGCGGGATGATACAGAGACACAAATGATCAGAGAGAACGCCAGAGAAAAGCATTACTGTAAATCTGATGCAAAGTGTGTGTGCTGTTGCTTAAACAGTTTCCCAAGTCACTCTTTTTATCATCTGTTTTATTCTTCATCCTTGATGGCTCTAAAGCAGTGTTTCCTCACCTGGCACACAAAGCGGATAATTAATAGACATATTAATAGACATGCACAATATATGCAAATTATTACTTTTTTATTATTGTTTCTGTTCTAAATACTACTTTAATGCCGTTTTGAGTGTCTACGATCTGAAAAAGGGTGAGATTTGTTTTGTGTTAGCTCAAAGTAGACATCTCGACGCTGAATCTGCTATTGGACTGTTTTCGGCACATGTATAATGCAGCCAGCCTGACAGCAGTTCAAGCGCTTCTCGACAGATGAGAGACGGAATATAGACTTCATTTCTCCAGATTCCACAATATATGTATTATTGATGTGTTTGAATTGGACTGCAAAATACTAATACATGTGATGCGTCCAAAATCAAATATTTCCGTATTATAAAGTAGGGGGAAAACAGAACGTCAAGAGAGTACGTCCAAATAATGGTATTATTGTGTGTGTTTTTTAGATACCGCTCATGTAAGATCTGTTAAGGGTCTTACAGCTCCATGATTTCGGCTGACTACAGGAATATTGATATTAATCCTGATATATATGGCCTCACACTTGCTCTCAGAGATGTCAGGTGTGCTCAGTGTTGATAAAAGCATTGTTACTGTAACTATTGTTACTCCTCAGTTGTGTGTGGATCAGAGGTGGCACTTGTGTGAGAAGCACTGCTGTCGAGTAATGATAGAAACAATAGATGCTGAAATATGAAATATGCAGAGTTTCGGGACATTCAAATGATAGTGGTGACAATACTTTATACCTGCCTTTGGTCACACTTTATTTTAAGGTGTCCTTGTTACAGTGGGATTACACAATAAAGTATTTTGTCATCTGTTTTTTTTTTTTTTTTTTGTCCTGTGTCAAATTTACTTTTTAGTTTTTATGTTCATATTTTATATTTCATATTTAGTCAACCTTTCTTGTTTTTGTTTTGTCAATGAAAACTTAGTCACATTTTCATATGCTGCATAATGTTTAAACATTATCATTATTATCATAACATTATCAAACATTATCATAATTATCATTATTATCAATCGCAATGATTTTTGTAATTTGAGATTTATTCATCAAAATCATTGCACTTTCACCACTTTCAAGCACAAATCAAGAGTATATCAACTCTGTATACTGTATTTCGCATGGTTTATTTGACCTCATCTAGTGATTTATTATAAGCTATTTATCATAAATGAACACTCTCTACATACTTGAAAAATGGTATAAAAAAATGAAATTAAAATGGTGAAATATTAAAATCAATAATTCCAAGTGACTTGAATGTTTTTCTATTAAAACAGCTGCAAAAAAAGACTTGTATGGTCACACAGAGGTTGCGTAAGTGCATTTATTCAGCAACCACAATTGCGAACAATATATTTGAGATTCATGTTTGGATTTCTTACGGTTCATCACTGAGAAGGTTTGATGGCAGATTCAGTCACTGCACACACACTGCCTGAATGACACGCTCATGTATCTCACGTGCAGATTGCTTCCACAGTGTTTGCAAAGATTTTGTCAGATTGCAAAGATTAAGTAAAACACCAGGCAGAAAATGTATCATTTGAAGAGAAAAGCTCTGATTGTGGGATGTAAACTCTCGACATGAAATCATGTAGGATAGGCGTGGAGCAGTCTGTAATATTTTGTCTCTTTTTTTTCCCCCGTCAAAAATAAAGAGAGAATTTGGTAATGTTTTGATTTTTTTTAGTCAACAATTTTGCATATGGTCACAGCTACAGTTTTAATGACCTTATTGTTGTCATTGTTGACAGCATTTTTGACAATTTATTTTACTGTGTCATTGTTACATATGTTACATGTAGTTTCTATAGTAACACCTATAAATTATGCATAATTGCATGCAACTAACCTATAGCCAAGCCCAATCCTAACCCTGTAAGTACAATTACAATAACATAGACACCTAAAATAAAGTATAACCACATTTTTCATAAGTTTTTATCAAAGAAGTTAACACTATTCAGTAATATCAGTTAACAACGTGTACTTGCAGTATAGTGTTAGGAATAGGGTTTTGTTTATGGTTAGTTGCTTGTGTTTATGCATAATTTACTGTTATTACTTCATGTGTAACAAGGATGGCTTAAAAAATAGTGTTACCAATGGCTTTAACTGATGAATCATATAGTGTTTGTGGTAGAGATGTGTTAGAGAGAAACTGCTGCTGGAAATTGTTTTTGGTCATGGTGAATTCTTTGGATTATTGTTTCCAAATATAAAAAAGCTTCGTTCAGACAAACTGCCTTAAAACATGAATACGTAATGCTCTGTTGCTAAGGGCGAGAGGTTATGCCAGTTCATGTGATGTCTTTTTAATGTTTTTTTTTTTCTTTCTACTTCAATGTTTGGTAATTGCTAGAACACGTCATTACCTCAAATAGCATATCTGGTTTATTTGATGACAGGACCTCTGAAAGTGTCGTTTCTGTAGATACATGTGAACACACACACAGACACACACACACACGTCTCTTTCAGATGGATAACTAATGGATTGTGTTGAGCATATGCAAACATCTGCTATTGCTGAAGTCGTGTGTTTGCTTCAGATAGTTTAGTCACACACCAGTGAAGGATGTGGGAAAATTGCTTTAAATACATTGCAATTTCAGTCAGTTTATTCAGATTTAGGGACATTGTCAGGGTTTCTGCGAGTCTTGAAAAGGTCTTAATTTGCACTTACACAAATTAAGACCTTAAAATGGTCTTAAATCAGAGCTGAAAGTCATCAATTCATAAAGTCATGGCAAGAAATGTTGCATGCATTCACTATTTTTGTACAAGTTTTCCGATACAGGTATCTAAATCAGTTTAAATCAAGATACGTTTACTTATGCTTAAAAAAAGAACAAATATCTGTTAAAACGTCTAAATTAAGCTGATTTTTCTGAGCACATTGGCAGATATTTGTTCTAGGCAGTCATACTTTTTTATCAATTGTCAGAAAACAAGACTTCATATTTCATGTCATTTTACATCTGAAATGAATGTATCCTGATTTAGGAATCTTAACAATCTTTTTTGGAGTTTGACCAGTAAAAAATATTTCCGTACTGTAGTGGTTTTGAGCAAAACGATTCAAGCTGCTTCTTTTTTCTTTTTTCTTTTTTTTTTTATGGATTAAAAAGTAACGGATATCTGTTGGAAGAAGTGTTTCTCCTTAAACATACAAATTTAGAGAACATATCGATGTATTGTGTTCCCTTCGATTTATTTCTTAAATTACGTTACTTGGTCTTAAAAAGTCTTAAATTTACCTTCGTAAAACCTGCAGAAACCCTGCGTCCACAAGCTATAGGCCTAGCTGACCACACACACACACACACACACACACACACACACACACACACACACACACACACACACACAACATTATCAGTGGGGGACAGATGTGGACTGGACTCAGATGTTTGTTAGAAGTGCCTACACATAAATCTGCTCCATCACAGCTAACAAGACTAAAGTGTGTGTGTGCGTGTGTGTGTGCATGGAGACATGTTTTCCTAATGAAGTTAAAGCGTTCATGAACAGTGGTCATGTTGAAACATGGCTTGAGTGTCTGAAACCACCCTCTTCAGCTCAAACTGATCGGTTTTCCCAGCGTATCTCTTCCCATAATTCCCCGTTCCCGTTCACCCATCACCCTCTTATTTCACCCCTCGCCCTCTTTCCACTTCCAGTGGGGTCTGTGTTGTTCTCCAGCCAGTGTTTTGAAGCGTCCCCACTGAGCGCTGGTGTTTCCGAGTGTTTATTCTACTCGTTCGTAATCATCTGCATTACTTTTGTTTGCGTAAACAAGCATTCCCATGTATTAACTCATGAACTATTATGTGTTACACATATTCATATCCTGATTTGATTGTAATCCAGCAGGGTTTGTTTACGCAAACGCACACACGCGCACACACTCGCACATCAAACGTGCCGCTCTGGATACTCATTATGTAAATGCACTAATGAAGTAAAGGCACTTCAAAGAGGTTCGCTCATGAATATTCGCAATTGTCTTCTGTCTTTGCTCCTGGCCTCTTTAGACTGCGCGTGTGTGTGTATGTTCGGACCACATGGCCCTTGACATGCTGACTTTATGTGTTTAGACAAGCCAAGAAAGAGCCCATATGTACGTTCTGAATTTCAAAGGAAGCGTAACACACACTCACACACACTTTGAGGGACTCTGAGCGCTGCAGAGAATGGAGTAGGTGGTGATATCTAAAGGAAAAGGGAAATATTGGTGACAATTGATCAAAAAAGAAGCAAAAATGTGAAAGGTGTGAACCTGAGAGTGTTTTTTTTTTTTCTGTATTTGTCATTCAGACTTGTTTCAGTTGAACTCAAAGGTCGATGATGAACCGAGACCTTTGAGAGGAGAGCGATTCCATGATAGTAAATGTGTCGAACAGAAGTCTGTTCATCTGAGAGTGTTTACTGCAATATCTGAAAATGCCACTATATTTGCTGGATATGTGACAATATCTGCGGCATCACTACATGCATTCTAATATCTGGATTATGTACACTATAAAAAGTGATCAGTTGACTGAACTTAAAAAAAGTGAGGAAACCCGTTGCCTTAAATTATTAAGTAAAAAAAACTTCATGCATAATTGACCGTTCGCAAAGTCCCGCCCCCTTTAGCTACCATTGCTTTGTCCGACAAGCCACGCCGCTCTCACGCCACACCATGTTCTCACGCAGTGAACAACACATTGCGGAGCAGAGAGGACACTGACAACACACTGGCAGACAGGACAGACCAGGTTACTGGTTATCAGGTTATCAAAATATGAAACAAAGAAATTGAAACCATAAATACTGTTTTGTGGCTCTTAGATGTGTCTGACAGATCGCCGTAGAGCCTCTTAAAGCTGCTCGTGAACCGATTATCTCTTGCATGAATTCTAAACATGAATGAACATCAGAAGGAATGTTGTTTTAACAGCGGAAAGACGTCAGTACACTCCGTTTTTCAAGTTAAAATCCTCCAATGTTGATCTACTAACTTTCTAGACTTTGTCGGAGAAAATTGCGTCTGTCAATCAAACTCCCTTCGAAGGGTCAATTGAAAAAATGTAGTGATGTGAAATTGTGAAGTTCACGTAACTTAAGAATTTTTCAATTACGCATGAAGTTAGTTTACTTCATTTTAAGGCAGTAAGGCATTTCTGAAGTCCCCCCCTGTGGTGAAAATCAAGTTTTTAATGTTGTTTATATGTCTATGTGGTCTTTTTTATTATACTTTAAAACTAACCTCATAAGCCTGACAAAATTCATAAGTTGACACCATTGCTAAATATTTTCTCCTTAAAACTGCAGTGAACCAAAGACAGTCTCAAAAACACGGTTTGAAATCGCTGGTGTTTCTGACGTCACAAACGACCTTGTAACCAATCAGATCAGATTTAAGTGACTCTGAACGGGGCCTGGTTGTTGGTGCCAGACGGGCTGGTCTGAGTGTTTCAGAAACTGCTGATCTACTGGGATTTACATGCATCTCTAGAGTTTACAGAGAAAATATCCAGTGAGCGTCAGTTCTGCCTTGTTGATGCCAGAGGTCAGAGAAGGACCAGAGCGGTTCAGCTGACAGAAAGGCAACAGTAACTCAAATAAACACTCGTTACAACCAAGATCCAACCTTGAAGCAGATGTCACACTGTTTTGCTGGACTTAACAAACATATATATCTCAAATGTTGTTATACATTCGAATATAACAAATGTATTATACACAAATATATTGGGGATGTTTCCTAATTGGTGACAAATTTCTGCAATATGTGATTAACATCACTACAAAAAGTCATAATATCTGCAGTTTATTTATGTGTGCGTTGCTGTAATTGATAACAATATCTGCAATGTGTCATTAATGTCACCTCAATAAGTTGCAATATCTGCAAATACGTTGCTGTAATCACAATACCTACAATGTTTCACTTTGCTGCTGCAATAAGTCACAATAATTCCCAATATCCACAAAATGTCACTGTCCCGTGTCACAATAGTCACAATATTGGCAGAGATGTCAGTAAGTCACTGCAGTAAGTCACAGTCACTAAAATGTTGGATGTTAGAAAGTTTTTGATAGTGTGTGTGTGTGATTCAGTTTAGTGCTTAAGATGTTTATCAGGTGTGTGTACACCAATATGACTCCAAATGGAAGATGATTCTTTAGATTGCGTCACATGTTGTGTTGTTACGTACTTGTGTCTCGCTCATATGCGGCAGACTTTCACAGATGCTCAAGTTGTTGCGATTCTTCATAAAACACCTTCTAGTCGAACATTCTTCTCTTTCATTTTCGACACTGTGCTCCCTCTCTTTCATGGTGGGGCCCTACAGGAAATGTGTGTGTGTGTGTGTGTGTTAGTTTGGAGTGGAGTGGAGGGAAAGAGGAGGGGAAACAGAGGATGCTGAATAAAATAATAAACAGCTGCCACTGGAGGGAAAGACAGAAGAGAGAGAGAGAGAGAGAGAGGGAGGGAAAAGTCAACTCAGAGCCAGCACTCAGAGAAGCCACTGACTGAAGAAAGCTGGACCGCCGGAAAGAGTTTCAGGGAAACTTTGGGGAAGTTCTGGAAATGTTTCTCAAGCTGCCGGTGGAGATCTGATCCTCACATCTCAGGACTTTCTTGAAGTGCTTAGTTGAGGACAGAACGCAAAGATGAAGACCGTCACATTCACAGCTCTGCTTCTGGCCTGTCCTCATGTCTAGATCTGGAGATGTTCTCCTCAAGATCAGGAGTTCACCGTTCTCCTCGGCTCTCTGAGTGTGTGTGTTCTGCAGTCCCGCTGTCCTCCTCCCCTGCCCGCCAGCACGAGCCACACACAGGCTCTTTGACACGGGTAATTGACTACGAACGCTTGCCCGAGGGTCACAGGAACTTAGAGGAACAAGACTCTTTCTGTACGAGAGCGCATGTGAGATCTTTGTGAGTTAAAGCAGCAAAGTCTTCTTCAGATCACTGAACCAACAGTTGGATATTTGGTTGAGTCTACCTCCAACACCCAGGCCTTCACGAACCGCGACGGGACCCTGCACACACTGGAGCATGCGGATCTCGGCTCAAGGCGACGGGTCTTCAGCGCTCAGGCTGTTGAATGTTGAAGCCGTGATGTGTTCGTGCTCCTCCACAGATGTTCCTGCATATAATAAGCTGTATTATGCGCGTGTGGACCCCAGAGGAGCCTGATCCGCTGCCTGATTCCTCTCCGTCTCCGGCGTTTTTGTAATGTAGTGCGGTGGAGGTAGACGGAGATCATGATGATCGGTCTGAACCTCAGCTTGCAGGAGTTGCTGGAGAAGTTTGAGGAGGTATTTTTAGATTTGCTTCTGGATGTTTTGAATTGACAAATCTGGATCACAAAGTTTCACAAGTGCCGAAGGCAAGTGTAATCTGGCAGTTTCTCATCGGTTTGATGGTGATTATATCAGGAACTTCAACATAAAACGGATTTTTAGGAATGAACCAATAAAATGAAAATTCTGGTTACACATTATTTTAAGTGGTTTCAATGTAATTACGCTAATGAGTAATATGAATTAACATCATGTACTTTACCGGGTTTTTATCATTAAATTGAATTTTATGGAACTTTATTTTACAGTGTCCTTGTTACATATGTAATAATAACAGTAAATTATGCTTAATTACATGCAGCTAACAGTCAACCAAATCCTAAGTACATGTACTTACTTAATATTACTCAGTACTTAAATATATAATTACAATGTAAAATTACACTCCTTAAAATAAAGTGCAACCACAAAATTCATTACTTAAAATAAAAAAGCATGAACAAATATAACAAAATGGGTAACACTTTATTTGTGTCCTTGTTACATGTAGTTACTATAGTAATTACTATAACTATAAACTATTGTTCATAATTACACGTAACTAACCCCTAATCCTAACCCTAATACATGTAGTTACTTAATATTACTCAGTACATAAATGTATAATTACATTGTAACACGGATACTTTAAAATAAAGTGTAAATTAAATTAGTGTATTTTATTTAGCTGACGGGCAACATTTTTCATTTTTTTTTGGTTTGAGTTGAAGTACAAAAATAAAAATAAACAAATTTAAAGTTTATAATAACTTTATATAAATAATAAAAACTAATAAAATGACGAATACATCAAAATACTATAACTTTAGCTAAAAGTAAAGTGAAACAGTAAAATGTATTACATCTAATTCAAAATGGTAATAAAAACTATTAATAGTATCAAAGATAGTAAAATAACATTAATACAAACAAAGTGGGTTGGGTTTTGTTATTTCTATTGTAACTACATTTGTAACAAGGACACTTTAAAATAAAATGTTTCTTAAATTCAAGTTGATACCGATAAGGCAGTAATAATGATAGTTATTATACATGACTAATAAATATCTAATATAAGTATGTATGCTATAGATTGTCTTAATTGAATAGTGAGAATGATAGTTTGACTTTTATTCAAACGATGCAGATCAAAACATCTACTCCAGATAAAATGTGTTAAAACATTTAACATCATTCTAGGTTTATCTAGAATGCCGTAAGTTTTCTTTTTCCTCCAGAACTCAATCTGGCGACACACGTGGAAAATTGTTCTCCTTAAACCTCTAAAACAAAATCACATTTTTGTGACGTTCGCTAAACGAGGTAGACCGTTTTGTCTCGTCTTGTGTATATATTGCTGTGAGTGTCACAATGATCTCTTTGTCACTAATATGCAGGAGAAAAAAACGTTGTGTGTGGAAATGACAAGTTCCTGTCCTGTAGAGAATGTCCTACACGCTCTGATCTGTCAACTTCCCCAATGATGTCCTTGATCAGACACTCAGCCTCAGGATGCTGGAGGACTGTACGTGTAGCGTTAGTCACTCTGGATAAAAGTGTGTAATAACTGCTTCTGGGAGAGAGAGGGCTTTCAAAACACACTCAGTCTGAAGAGCATCTCCCACCTGTGGAAGTGTGTCATGCTGAACAGTGTCTCACTATGTGTTTATGTGTGTTAGTCGACGAGGATGCTTCCGTCAACCAACAGCGAAAGGTCAAACAGGAAAATGTCACTTTTTTCCTTTTAACCTCCCTCTCTCTCTCTCTCTCTCTCTCTCTCTCTCTCTCTCTCTCTCTCTCTCTCTCTCTCTCTCTCTCCTCTCTCTCTCTCTCTCTCTCTCTCTCCCTCTCTCTCTCTCTCTCTCTCTCTCTCTCTCTCTCTCTCTCTCTCTCTCTCTCTCTCTCTCTCCCTCTCCCTCTCTCTCTCTCTCTCTCTCTCTCTCTCTCTCTCTGGTTAAATGAAAGCACGCTGAACACAGCTCTGGGGAGTCTTTATGATCGAGAAGCAATTATTTAACTTTATTAACGAGAAAAGATTTTTTATTGCAGCGTTTAATAGGTCAGACTGCCAGATGAGGGAGTTTTAGTGTGTGTGCGGGGCTCGTGGTTGAATTGATCACAGTTAAATATTTCATTAAGAACTGTAACAGATGAACTGCAGAAATGAGACTTGAACGTGAAGCTTCAGTCGAGGGGTCACAGTGGATATGTGTGCTTGTGGATAAGGCGTGAATCTCAAACACGTACATGTATTACTTAAACCATAGTCTAAAATTAGACAGCATGACCAATGGATTGCACCGTTTGATGTATATTGCAGTTATAAATTTAAATAATCTTACAAAATTGCAAGCTCAGATCTGATTGGCTGACTGTGTATTCTGGGTGACGGTTGCTGTTTACCATTTACCAGACAGCATCTTTTTCATCAGTCACTGGATTTTCCAAAGTTTGAGGTTCATGGCATCAAATATTTGAAAGATTTCAATTTTGTTTTGGAGTTTTATTTAGTTTCGTTTTTTTCTTTCTTTTTTTTTTTTTTCTAAGTTTGTGAGGTTTGTGGCATCCAATATTTGAAACATTTCAATTTTGTTTTGGAGTTTTATTTAGTTTCTTTTTTTTTCTTTCTTTTTTTTCTTTTTTTCTAAAGTTATGGCATCAAATCTTTTTTTCTTTTTTTGTTGAAGTTTTATTTACTTTTTTTTTTGCCATGAACGTTTTTGAGGTTCATGGCATCAAATATTTGAAAGATTTCAAGTTTATTTCAGAGATTTGTTCGTGTGTGATGTTCGTGGCATCAAATCTTTGTTAGATTTAATTCGTTTGTTTTTCTTTTGTTTTACTGAATGTTTTGTTGGTTGGGACTTTCTGTTTCCTGTAATATCGATGTTAATGAACAGAACTGTCTTTGTCGCTTAAGTCTGAATTTAAGTCACTTTATTTATAAGTCAAACAGTGTATTATAATCCTGCAATCTTAAGTTCACAGGCCAGAAAATAAATCTGTATATAAATTGTTTACCTATTTATTTTCTGGTCTGTGTGAACTGATCTGTCTTTCAATTGGGACCTTCAACAGAATACAGCTCATGATTTCATCTCTATGCTCTGTGTTGTGTCAGGAGCAGTTACGGTCAGGGCTGTTGTGTGTATTCATTGGTATTGTGTGTTTTCTTTAAAGGAGTGACAGAGAGAGAGAGTTTGTTAAATTGCAGAGAGCACTTTGCAAATGAACTGGAAAAGACCCAACCCTCCTTTGACTGTCCTCTACTCAACAGACCTCAATCGGGCAAATTCAAACAAGCTTTATTAGCATGACGATGGTGCAGTATTTCCCAAATCAAAAAAATATTAATAATACTTTGACTATCTCTGTATTATGTCAGAAATAACCGCAAAAGAACCACACAGGCATTCAATCAATCTATCGATGTTGATAAATCATAAATTCCCAGAGTGACATTAGTTACAGTCTACTGGCAGCAATGACACGTTTGATTGACAGGTAATGCTGCAGTGTTTGAATAGTAAACTTTGAAGGCATTTTTATACTACTATTTGGTATTAAATATGATGCAGGTTGTGATAAATTTTGTTATCATCGTAGGTGGTACGTGTGGTGCTGTGTTATGAAAAGAATAAAAACTGAACTCCGTAATCTACTGAAATCAAATATACAACAACAAAAAAGACATTAAGAATATGTTTAGATAAAATCTATATACCATAATACGGAAACTAAACTGAAACAAGTGACTTAGTATAAGTGACTAGATTGTGTGCTCAGTATCTTCATTAGCGCTTTCAGGAGTATCTTCAGTTTGATATGAGCTTGTGTTTGTGTGTGTGTGTGTGTGTGTGTGTGGAGAGGTTCAGTATCAGACTGACAGCTTTAATTGCGTGTTTTTCTCTCAGCGGGGAAGCTGTGGAAGCATCTCTTCCTTTGTTGATTTATTTAGCTTTACCTTTAACGAATCCACATAATGAAGGTGATAACGGTGCAATTAAAGCAATCTCTGTCTCCCTCTGTGTGTGTAGGACATCCAGGCGGAGATCGAGGCTCATAATGATGTTTTCAGGAGCGTGGAGGGGAATAAGATGAAGATGGTGAAGGCTCTGGGGAACTCAGAGGAGGCTGTACTTCTCCAGCAGAGACTGGATGACATGAACCAGCGCTGGAACGACCTGAAGGCCAAATCTGCCAACATACGGTCAGTCACACACAAACACCTCGAGTTCAAGTGCACACGTTAATGTTTCGGTCACCTGAAAATCATCACACGAGTCACCGGTGGAGCCGCGTTTCTGTTATCTTGTCAAATTGAGTAGTTGTGTGTATGTGTGTCTCAAGCATAGCTGTTGTATATGTGTGTGCCATTTTAAAGGGTAAAATGGGCTAACAGGAGCGTGTGTATGTGTGTGTGAGAGGACAACAATGTAATGGTGTGCTCTAATGTCTGCTGTTTTATTAAATCTAATTAGGCACTAATTAGTGAACATGCATAATTACAAGTCTTGCTGATGCGTTCATTAACATACACCAAAGCTTGACGCTTGCTTGTTTCCCAAGGTGCAAGTTGGAAAAATTAGGAGCACATTAAAAACTTTTAGAGACGCAATGTAAATCTATCAAAATATTTTTTGGGATTTCTTAATAAATAACATTTTAATCAAAATTCAAGACTTTTAACTCTTTCCCGACCAATTTTTTTTATTTTATTTTTTTAGTTGCCATCAACTACTAGCATTTTTTGATCATTTTCACAAGTTTCATGGCTCTCAGAATATTTGGTTGTATGAATTTCTGAACATGCTATATATATATATATATATATAGTTTTATAACAGTTGATAAACTTGTTTTATCAACACTTGTATGTGGGTGTGTTTCATAAAAAAAAAGTAACATTTTGAACAAAAAAAATTGAAAATTGTGTTTTTTTTTCACAGACTACAATGTGCATAAGCAATGCTTTTATCTCTTGTTTCTGCTCCGGAGATTCTGTACTATATTAGAAGATCATAATAGTGCCCCCTACCGTATAACAGTAAAAAACGGAAAGATGGAAAATTCTGTTATGACGTGTTGTCTTACAACCGTCTGGGGCAAACTGATCAAACTCACATATTCTGTTTTTCCATCCCCAAATTTAAGACCTCTTAAAATTATCATTAAGATGTTTGTTATACCATTTAAGATATTCAAGACTTCTTATGATCTTAAATTGCATCAAGCTTTTTTTAAGGACCTTCTAGACACTATAATACACCAAAAGTATTTGGACACCTGCCTAACAGGGACTGAAATGACGTCACATTCCAAATACATACACATTAATCTGGAGTTGGTCCCCCCTTCACATCTATAACAACTTCCACTCTTCTGGGAAGGCTTTCCGCAAGATTTTGGAGTTTTTCTGTGGATATTTTTGCCCATTCATTCAGTAGAGCATTTGTGAGGTCAGGCATTAATGTTGGACAAGAAGGGGTCAGTCAAGTTCCTCCACACCAAACTCATCCAAAACCTTGTTTTGTGCAGTGAGACAGTCCTGCTGGAATAGAAAAGGGCCTTCCTCAAAACTGTTCCCACAAAGTTGGAAGCTTAGCATCATCCAAAATGTCTTGGTATGCTGAAGCATTAGGACTTCCCTTCACTGGAAGTAAGTGGCCTAGCCAAACCCCTCTAAAAATCAACCCCACACCAGTATCCCTCCTCCACCAAACTACAGTTGGCACAATATAGTCAGGCTGGTAACGTTCTTCTGGCGTCCGCCAAACCCAGACTCATCCATCAGACTGCCAAACAGAGAAGTGTAATTTGTCAATCCACAGGACATGTTTCCATTGCCCCCTTGGCAGCGTGATTTACGCCACTTTATCCAATGCTTGGCATTGAAGTTGGCGATGTGAGGCTTGCATGTAGATGCTCGACCATGGAAACCCATTCCGTGAAGCTCCCGCCGCACAGTTTTTGTGCAGATATTAATGCCAGTGAAAGGTTGACACTTCAGCTATGAGATCAGCAGAGCTTTGGTGACTTTTACATATGCGCCTCAGCACTTGGTGACGTTTCTGACTTTATGTGGTCATCTGCTTCGTGGCTGAGTTGCTGTACATTTTATAGTTCGCACACATCTATTTTTAATCGCAAAGACTGAAACTCTCACATTGTTGAGCTCTGCATTCTCACGCATAGTTTCACCTGTTGCACTCATTTTGTACAGAGAAAGCCTGTTGGAAAGTTCTCCTGTTTAACTGTGTTTGTTGGAAAAAGGGGGGGGGGGGGGGGTAATACTATATGAAGCCATACTGTAGTATAATGTGAGATAGAAATGAATATTTAAGTCATTAAATTCACATAAACTTTTCCCTCCGCTGCGGCTGTCAATCATTCTCCATTCAGCGTTCTAACAGCGCGTCGCGTTCGGTTACTACACTCAACATGATGAAACTCTCTCTGCTGCGCGCTGTGACTCGTGTTGCTTCAAGCGCATCATTCTGCGCTCGGGATGCGCATAAGTGCTTTGTGCCGCACTGTATTGGAGTCTTTCATAATCATATCATAATACTTTTGCGCAATGAAAGATTATTAGTAGCCTTTTTTGTTCTGTCCTATCTATCATATGTTTCTGCCTCATTAAACAGCTATGCTATATATTTAAAAAATTTCTTAATTTTATAGTAGACTATATGATTTCCATTACACGAGAGTAGATGTTAAAACTTCATGCTGATTTGTACTCGGCTTTCGCCAAGATAAGCAACACTAAGACGTAGCTTTACAGTAAACTATGCTTCTCCATCCATTTACGCTTCTTTCCATATGAGGGTGTGACTCCCCTTCTGTCCGGCGTTAACGGCTGCAGTGTACTTGGCGCGTCAGCACACACGACGGCTGCAACTACAGTGTGGTCTCCCTAGTGGACCAGCACGACAACCGTCTGGATTGAGCCGAGTAGGGGACATCTCTAGGGTTTTCAAGTGGGCACCTTCCGTCCTCAGTGTTTCGTCGACTAGCCCACGACACCTCAAGAGGGCTCGACAGTGACTCTGGCGTCCCAGAGTCACCCCCCTCCGTCCCCCACTCAACTCAGCTTACTGACCTCTACATCCCTCCTGCTGCTGAGACCTAACCACAATCTCACAATCTCTCCGCAACCCAACCATACGCGCCAACCCGTTTGACTAAGGCTGTCGAGCCCCACTGGTGCGTTAAAGCAGTTACAGTGGCAACGGTTCCGTATGGCATACCACCTACCGCAAAACACAATATCTGCCCAACCACCCGTCATTCACGCAATATACACAGGAACGTAATGACTGTAAATACTATACAACCTATACAAATAAACCAACAGACTCTTCAAGTTTTTCAAGAATTCTACGAAACCGTAGCGTGGCGGCCTGTACACAGCCAGCTAGAATCTTTCCGTCTCAACCACAGCGAGTTGCTGCTCCTTTCTGCTGCTTCAGATAAGTTCTTTACTGTGCGACGCAACTCTTGGCCGCTGAATCCGACGTCTCTGAGGAACCGGGTTGTAGAGTGTGCCACAAAACCTTGACAACTCACTTCCACTGGATAAACCTGGACTCTCCATCCTCGCTGTTCTGCTTCAGTGGCCAGATGAGCATACCGCAGTTTCTTCCTCTCATATGCCTCATCCACAGCATCCTCCCATGGCACTGTTAACTCTATCAGTTGAACAATGCGTGCTGATCCAGACCACAAAATAATGTCTGGTCGTAGGTTAGTGGTGGCAATCTCAGGTGGAAAAATAAGCCGTTGATCAAGATCAGCCAGCATCTTCCAGTCCCTAGCAGCTTCCAGTTGTCCTGGGCGAGAATTGGTGTTAACACCTTTTCTTGGTGGTTGCTCGCCTGGGCGGAGGAATATTGTCTTCTGTGTGTAATGTTTTGCTAGAACAGGCGGCAACTTATTGGTCATACTACGCTTGCCTTTCAATGCTAAAGCCAAACATCGCCTTTGCCATCCAGGTCAGCCTTTGCCTCTACTACAGATTTCTTTGCTGACCACTTTCTACCAGTTTTTAACACAGGGGCTGCCTCCCTTACACATTTGTCACGTGACTCTACTAATGTAATTTCCAGTCTGACCTTGGCACACTTAAACTCCTCGGTTAAAGCAGAGACTGGCAGCTGCAATATTCCTTTACTATAAAGTCCCACTCTGCTGAGGCAGCGTGGAACTCCCAACCATTTCCTGATGTATGAACTTATTAACGCTTCCAGCTTATCCACTGTTGTCAAAGAAACCTCGTACACAGTCAGTGGCCACAGCAACCTCGGCAGTAGACCAAACTGAAAGCACCAGAGTTTTAGTTTGCCTGGTAGAGCACAGCTGTTTATGCTCTTCAACCCTTCCACTGCTTGTCGTCTAACTTCTCCCACTCGAACTGTGTCCTTTAGATCTCCATCGTACCATCTCCCAAGACTCTTCACTGGCTTCTCAGAAACTGTTGGTATTGCCTCACCATTAATGAAGAATGTTTTATCTACCACCTTTCCTTTAACTATCGAGATGCTCCTTGATTTAGAGGGCTTAAATTGCATTTGTGCCCATTCAATATTATCTGTTAACTTCCCCAATAACCGATTAGTGCAGGCTACTGTTGTAGTCATGGTTGTCATGTCATCCATGTATGCTCTGATTGGTGGTAGTCGCATCCCAGAAGCCAAGCGCTCTCCTCCTACTACCCATCTTGATGCCCTAATGATTACTTCCATTGCCATGGTAAAAGCCAGTGGAGAAATGGTGCATCCTGCCATTATTCCAACCTCTAAGCATTGCCATGCAGTGCTGAATTTTGGAGTTGAGAAACTAAATTGCAAATCTCCAAAATAGGCTTTCACTAAATTTGTTATTGACATTGGTACTCTGAAAAAATCAAATGCTGCCCAAAGAAGCTCATGTGTCACTGAACCATATGCATTAGCCAAATCCAGGAATGTCACATGGAGCTCCTTCCTCTCCTTTTTAGCTGACTGAATTCGTTGCCAGATAACATTGATGTGTTCTAAGCATCCTGAGAACCCTGGAATGCCCGCTTTTTGAACTGAAGTGTCAATGAAGCCATTCTTTAATAGGTAGGTGGACAATCTCTGTGCAATAATGCTGAAGAAAATCTTACCCTCAACGTTTAATAGTGAAATAGGACGAAACTGACTGATGCTTGTAGCATCTTTTTCTTTAGGTATAAAGACCCCACCTGCTCTGCGCCATGCTCTAGGTACAATCTGTTTTTCCCATGCCACTTTTAACAATTTCCACAGAATTCGCAGAACTCCTGAAGCACTCTTGTACACTCTGTACGGAACTCCATTAGGCCCTGGAGATGATGAAGCCCTTGCCTTTCTCACAGCCTGCTCTACCTCTTTCCACTTAGGTGCACAGACCTCCATTTGGTATTCTGGTGGATTGATAGGTGGTATGTCTGATGGAATTGACATATGCTCATGCCTTTTTTCATCTGTATGCGTTTCCTCCAAATATCTCTCTTGCTCAACTCTAGATGCTTTTAAACTGCCATTCTTCTCACTGGTGAATAACTTCTTTACGAATTTGAATGGGTCTTTATAGAAATTAGCCCTCGCATGTTCCTTCTTTTTGTAGCGTTTCCGTAGACGCTCAGCTCTGCGTAATGTTGCCAGCTTATCTTTTATGTCCCTTTGTAAGAGATTGAGTCCCTCCTTCTGACTTTGTTCTGCTCTTTTCCATTGCTTCCTCAGCTGTCTCCTTTCTCTAACTAACCCTTCAATTTTCTGCTGCCGTCTAGACATTCCAGGAGTAGTTTGTACTTTTTCCTTCCTTTTTTCCACACCAAACCTCTCACTTCCATATGCGTAAATGATGTCCCCAAATGTATCCAGCTTCTTTTCAACTGTACCAGTTAATCTTTCCAATGCAAAGCATAGATCTGTGTTTACCGTATCCCATGCAGTTTTCTCACAAGCTCTTGGCCATCTAACTCCAGGCCTATGCCCGTTGAGGTTCTTTTCTCTCTTATGCTGGTTAGTCTGACCGGTTTCACAAGTATGAATATGTTCATCACTAACTGTGCAAGCCCTCCTCTCCTCTATGACAGGGGTGCTGATATCCTGCGAGCTGTGGTTTGCTTCCTGTCGCTGGATTTCATTCGACTGACTTGACTGACTTCGTAAGAAGTACTGATCAATGCGAGGCCCTTGTCCCTTCTCCCTCAAGCATTTCATTTTCCCTTGATGAACCTTCAAACCCCTGACCGTTGTCGCCTTGCTCCAGCCACAGACACAAACTTGGAGTTCAATGACTTTACTAACTGCAGATCTTGAACTAGTCTTACTCTCCCGTTTCCATTCCTAAGTCGTTAACCATGTTGTCCAACATCGAGTCATCTTCCGCCCCCGCTCTCGCAGACTCTAGGGGTATTTTTCTCTTTCATTTCTTAGAAGCCTTGGGCGGGTGTCTCCAGCATCCTGTAAACTGCTGGATACTGCCGACAAGGGTAGCCAACCTTTACCAGCCCCATTGGGGTCTCTTTCCTCCTGTCAGCTGTCTCTCCAGGCTGTCACAAGGTCTTTCCCTTGTTGCCAGCAGCCCTATTCACCGCAGTCACTGGACGTATCCAGATCTTCATGATTTCCATTACACGAGAGTAGATGTTAAAACTTCATGCTGATTTGTACTCGGCTTTCGCCAAGATAAGCAACACTAAGACGTAGCTTTACAGTAAACTATGCTTCTCCATCTTATATATAAGATATATATCATCTTATATATCAATTATATATAAAATAATTGATCTTTCTGATTTTATCTGGTTTTTCATTAATGTATTTTACAACATTACAAAGAGCAATGTGTGACGTTTGACCAGATTTAGTGCTACACTTATTGTCTCATATTTGTCCCCCACTAAATAGTTTTTTTTTTTCACTAAATGTTCAGATTTAATACAATGATTGTTTTTCTAGACTAAATTTTAGTTATCCACTAATCTAGTTTATAATATAATTTTTGTCATAGGTTATGATCATATTTTTTTTGATTTGTTGTTTTTCTTTATAATGAAGATGTCTGTATTAAGTAGATTGTGTTTAACACACAAAAGAGTGATTATCAGTTTAACACACAGAGTTATAGAAATTCTACTTGATTAAAAAAAAAACTGCACTGGTATCGGATCGGTATCGGTCGATACTCTGAATTTTTGGTATTGGATTGGTTCAGAAATTTTTTTATCGGGACATCCCTAATATTTTCTGGTCGGCTATATATCTAAGTTACCCAGGAGCTCTGTTGACATAGGCTAGCTTGATGAATAGAGACGTTGAACACAGCAGGAGAGAACGCAACGTTAGCCAGCTAGCTAAAGCTCTGGTGGAAAATTATTAGCTAACGCTACGGAGGCCATAATTTTTTTGACTCATGGCTGAAGTTAAGTTTCTCCAGCTCTCCCCAGGATGGCAAAAAATGCATCTCAAAATGCATCAGATTGATGCTTTAAAATATGGAATATTTAACATTTTCTTACGGGATATCCTTCTCACCTTTTTCACCCCTGACCCGTTTTCATGCCTGAATTGTTGAATCGTGTGTGCAGGGCTCATCTGGAGGCCAGTGCTGAGCGCTGGAACAGGCTTCTGTCAGAATTGGAGGAACTGGGGCGCTGGATCAGTCTGAAGGATGAGGAGCTGAATAAACAGATGCCCATCGGAGGAGACGTGCCCACACTACTGCAGCAGCAGATCCACTGCACGGTGAGAGGACACACACACTCAGCATCTCAGATCGACTCCTCTCCTTTCTCACCTTGACTCACTGCTATATTGTCTCCTCCTATCTTGTGTATTTTGTCTTGGTTTCATCTCATCTTGTCTCCTCTCTCGCTTTTCAACTCAACTCCTCTCTCCTCATCTCATTTTGTAACTTTCGCTCCCATATATTTATCTTCTTATTGTCTCTTCTCTTTTCTCATTTCATCTTGTCTAATTTCTCTCTTCTCAACTTGTCTCCAATTTTATATAATTTTTTTCTCTCGTCTCATTTCATCTCCTCTGATCTCTGTATCATCCTCTCTCTTCTCTCTTCCTTGTTTTTCTTTGTTTCTCCTCTCCTCCTCTCATCTCCTCTAACTTTGTCTCATCTCCTCTTGTCTGATATCATCTTGTTTCCTCTCATCTTCTTCATCTCCTCATTTGATCTCATCTCCTATTGTATCCTTTCATCTACTCTCATCTTGTTTCCTCTAGTCTCCTTTCATCTCTTCTTGTCTCATCTCCTCTTGTCTTTCATCTACTCACATCTCGTCTCGTCTCGTCTCTTCTCCTCCCTCGTCTCCTCTAGTCTCCTCTTCTCTCGTCATCTCATCTCATCTCGTCTCCTCTCTTCTCCTCCCTCGTGTCCTCTAGTCTCCTCTTCTCTCGTCATCTCATCTCGTCTATTCTCTTCTCCTCCCTCGTGTCCTCTAGTCTCCTCTTCTTTCGTCATCTCGTCTCCTCTCTTCTCCTCCTTCGTGTCCTCTAGTCTCCTCTCCTCTCTTCTCCTCCCTCTTCTCCTCTAGACTACTCTTCTCTCGTCATCTCGTCTCCTCTCCTCTAGACTACTCTCCTCTCTTCTCCTCCCTCGTCTCCTCTCTTCTCCTCCCTCGTCTCCTCTAGACTACTCTCCTCTCTTCTCCTCCCTCGTCTCCTCTAGTCTCCTCTTCTCTCGTCATCTCGTCTCCTCTCTTCTCCTCCCTCGTCTCCTCTAGACTACTCTCCTCTCTTCTCCTCCCTCCTCTCCTCTAGACTACTCTTCTCTCGTCATCTCATCTCGTCTCCTCTCTTCTCCTCCCTCGTCTCCTCTAGACTACTCTTCTCTCGTCATCTCATCTCGTCTCCTCTCTTCTCCTCCCTCCTCTCCTCTAGACTACTCTTCTCTCGTCATCTCATCTCGTCTCCTCTCTTCTCCTCCCTCGTCTCCTCTAGACTACTCTTCTCTCGTCATCTCATCTCGTCTCCTCTCTTCTCCTCCCTCCTCTCCTCTAGACTACTCTTCTCCTCCCTCGTGTCCTCTAGACTCCTCTTCTTTCGTCATCTCATCTCATCTCCTCTCCTCTCCTCTCCTCTCCTCCTTCGTGTCCCCTAGTCTCCTCTTCTCTCGTCATCTCGTCTCCTCTCTTCTCCTCCTTCGTGTCCTCTAGTCTCCTCTTCTCTCGTCATCTCATCTCATCTCCTCTCTTCTCCTCCTTCGTGTCCTCTAGTCTCCTCTTCTTTCGTCATCTCATCTTATCTCCTCTCCTCTCTTCTCCTCCCTCATGTCCTCTAGTCTCCTCTTCTTTCGTCATCTCATCTCCTCTCCTCTCTTCTCCTCCTTCGTGTCCCCTAGTCTCCTCTTCTCTCGTCATCTCGTCTCCTCTCTTCTCCTCCTTCGTGTCCTCTAGTCTCCTCTTCTCTCGTCTCCTCTCTTCTCCTCCCTCGTCTCCTCTAGTCTACTCTCCTCTCTTTTCCTCCCTCGTCTCCTCTAGTCTACTCTCCTCTCTTCTCCTCCCTCCTCTCCTCTAGACTACTCTTCTCTCGTCATCTCGTCTCCTCTCTTCTCCTCCCTCGTCTCCTCTAGTCTCCTCTTCTCTCGTCATCTCGTCTCGTCTCCTCTAGTCTCCTCTTCTCTCGTCATCTCGTCTCCTCTCTTCTCCTCCCTCGTCTCCTCTAGACTACTCTCCTCTCTTCTCCTCCCTCATCTCCTCTAGTCTCCTCTTCTCTCGTCTCCTCTCTTCTCCTCCCACATCTCCTCTCTTCTCCTCCCTCGTCTCCTCTCTTCTCCTCCCTCGTCTCCTCTAGTCTCCTCTTCTCTCGTCATCTCGTCTCGTCTCGTCTCCTCTTCTCTCGTCTCCTCTCTTCTCCTCCCTCGTCTCCTCTCTTCTCCTCCCTCGTCTCCTCTCTTCTCCTCCCTCGTCTCCTCTCTTCTCCTCCCTCGTCTCCTCTCTTCTCCTCCCTCGTCTCCTCTAGTCTCCTCTTCTCTCGTCATCTCGTCTCGTCTCCTCTTCTCTCGTCATCTCGTCTCCTCTTCTCCTCCCTCGTCTTCTCTCTTCTCTCGTCATCTCGTCTCGTCTCCTCTTCTCTCGTCATCTTGTGTCGTCTCCTCTTCTCTCGTCATCTCGTCTCCTCTCTTCTCCTCCCTCGTCTCCTCTAGACTACTCTCCTCTCTTCTCCTCCCTCATCTCCTCTAGTCTCCTCTTCTCTCGTCTCCTCTCTTCTCCTCCCACATCTCCTCTCTTCTCCTCCCTCGTCTCCTCTCTTCTCCTCCCTCGTCTCCTCTAGTCTCCTCTTCTCTCGTCATCTCGTCTCGTCTCCTCTTCTCTCGTCTCCTCTCTTCTCCTCCCTCGTCTCCTCTCTTCTCCTCCCTCGTCTCCTCTCTTCTCCTCCCTCGTCTCCTCTCTTCTCCTCCCTCGTCTCCTCTCTTCTCCTCCCTCGTCTCCTCTAGTCTCCTCTTCTCTCGTCATCTCGTCTCGTCTCCTCTTCTCTCGTCATCTCGTCTCCTCTTCTCCTCCCTCGTCTTCTCTCTTCTCTCGTCATCTCGTCTCGTCTCCTCTTCTCTCGTCATCTTGTGTCGTCTCCTCTTCTCTCGTCATCTCGTCTCCTCTCTTCTCCTCCCTCGTCTCCTCTAGTCTCCTCTTCTCTCGTCATCTCGTCTCCTCTCCTCTCTTCTCCTCCCTCGTCTCCTCTCTTCTCCTCCCTCGTCTCCTCTAGTCTCCTCTTCTCTCGTCGTCTCGTCTCCTCTTCTCTCGTCTCCTCTCTTCTCCTCCCTTGTCTCCTCTCTTCTCCTCCCTCGTCTCCTCTAGTCTCCTCTTCTCTCGTCATCTCGTCTCCTCTTCTCTCGTCATCTCGTCTCCTCTCTTCTCCTCCCTCGTCTCCTCTAGTCTATTCTTCTCTCTTCATCTCGTCTCCTCTCCTCTCTTCTCCTCCCTTGTCTCCTCTAGTCTCCTCTTCTCTCGTCATCTCGTCTCCTCTTCTCTCGTCATCTCGTCTCCTCTCTTCTCCTCCCTCGTCTCCTCTAGTCTATTCTTCTCTCTTCATCTCGTCTCATCTCCTCTCTTCTCCTCCCCTGTCTCCTCTAGTCTCCTCTTCTCTCGTTATCTTGTCTCCTCTCCTCTCTTCTCCTCCCTCGTCTCCTCTAGTCTCCTCTTCTCTCGTCATCTCGTCTCCTCTCTTCTCCTCCCTCGTCTCCTCTAGTCTATTCTTCTCTCTTCATCTCGTCTCCTCTCCTCTCTTCTCCTCCCTCGTCTCCTCTAGTCTCCTCTTCTCTCGTCATCTCGTCTCCTCTTCTCTCGTCATCTCGTCTCCTCTCTTCTCCTCCCTCGTCTCCTCTAGTCTATTCTTCTCTCTTCATCTCGTCTCCTCTCCTCTCTTCTCCTCCCCTGTCTCCTCTAGTCTACTCTTCTCTCGTTATCTTGTCTCCTCTCCTCTCGTCCACTCTCCTCTCATCTGATCTCCTCTCGTCTCATCTCCTCTTGTCGTCTTTCATCTTGTCTCCTCATGTCTCATCTTGTCTCCTTTCATCTAATCTCCTGTCATCTGGTCTCCTTTTGTCTACTCTCCCCTCCTTTCCTCCCCTCTTCTCTCCTCTCATCTCATCCCATCTCCTGCATCATATTGTCTCTTTTTTATTTCATCTAGTCTCTTCTTTCCATTTTTCTTTTTATCTTCAACACATTTTTTCCTCCATTCTCTGGTATTTCCTTATCTCATCAGATTACCCTGCGGGGAATATTAGTGTTCATGCTACTCTGTTAAATCATCATATTGAGCAGTTATATTCGGATCATGTGTTTGGATCATGTGTCACAGAGTGTGTGTACAGCGCGTCACCGAAATAACAAATCACCAAAATGTGTCATTAACTGTCTGTGAGATAATAACAGTAATCAAACTGATAGCAGGCCTGAACAGAACAATCAAAACGTTTACCATCTCACCTTTAATCGAAAACATTTTAATCAGTGTTTGACTAACCCAGCATCACAAATAACGTTTTAAAATGTTTACATGCACAGATCCAGAGATGCATCTGATAATGAAGAACTGTTTAAGGAGGTTTTGTGGCATGTTTAATGGACAATTCTTTCCATTTTCTGACTTCTTTTTGCTGTTTGATGTAAGAATACCTACAGCGCTGAACAACCACCGCAGGGAATTATGGGAAGGTGGCAGGAAGGTTGAAACTGTAACGAGTCTGTGACAGTTTGGTTATCCTCTCTCTCTCTCTTTCTCAGACAGTTTGACTAATGATTCTCTTGAGCGAAGAGAAAGATTGCCCCCCCGTTTTGACTTTCCCCCACTCTCGCTCTCACCGCCTCATCTTTTTCTCTGGCTCTTATAATAGATTGTCTTTGAGCCGGCTGCCCTGGTAAGAGCTTTAGCTGTGTGGGGACAAAACGCCAGGCCTTTTGAACACGTCACGGCTGATTAGTGTGCCGTGCCAAGCGGGCGGGACCAGGATAGAGCGCCACAGAACACCAGATGGAAGTGAAAATGAATAATTTGTGTGAGGTCTGAGAGACTAAAAAGAGGCGAAACACACTGTGTGTCTGAAAACGTCCAGTGGTAAAGACACTGAGCCAGTTAGAGAGACGCCTCAATCGGAATGACCTTTATCCCGAGTTTAATTGAGGTCATTAGATGAAATGGAAACAGTGGCCTTTCCATTTTGAAAAGGTGATTTTCTAAGTACATTTTGATATTGAATTAAATAATGTATGTTTTAATTGCATTGTGCAATCTCAGACTAAGTTAATATATTTTGGTTAATATATTAATCAATGTATGTTGTGATATAGTTATGCCTTTAGAAAGGTAACAGGGTTGACACTTTAATTTAATTTACACAGTTTTCACAGTTTAATTCGACATTACAAGCCTTGTGCTCAAAGCTTGAAACTGCGAAGGGTGGAAGGATAATTTGATGCTGGTACTTCCATAAAATGCCCAATTTTAAAGTACCGTATCTGTTGTTTATGAATCAAAATCATGGTAAAATGGTTTGACATTGAGCTCATCTCCTTCTGACAATACAAGTAATATCAGATTTGATCAATCGGACAAAAAAGGAAACATTCGATTTTTAACTTTCTTAAATCTTTATTTTTATTACTTTACGTCACGTACCATACCGTACCATACTTTATTTTATTTTACTTTTATTTAAATGTATATGAAAAGCACAATTAGCACCTGTTTTGTAAAATCAACTTGTAAATATATATGTCTGTTAGACCATTATTACTTGAAAATGTTCCTCTTAGCTGGTGTACAACACTAGTTGCGTCTCTGCGTGTGGTGGGTTTCTGTTAGCATATTAATTTATGTAATTTTACCCACGCAGCATTCATTTGATTATTAGCGATAAAATGTATGGAGTTCTTGAGGACAGTTCCTCTGAATTCCCTCATCTTTTTGCCTCAGTAATGGTGTTTATTAATCATACATCTAATTATCCAATAGAAGGCCTCCTTTATTGCAGCCATAATTAAAACTATCAATCACCGTTTAGGAAAGTCCTCTAAAAAACTGAGAGTGGGAAACTGTGTGTTGTTCTTAGTTTTAGTGATAAAGGGTGTAATGCTAAAAAGCTTTTTTCTGTCACAAGGACAAATGACTTATGTAATATCAGAGACAATTTTTATCGACCTTTTAATGGAATAATTCACACTGAAATTCTGGAAATGAAAATCGTAATTTACCCTCATATCATATGTTTTTTCGCGGAACATTTAACCGAATGTCCAAGTCCAATGCTTTATCCACACAGTGACCATGGGTTGGCAAGCTGCAAAAAAAAGCACTATAAATGTGGCATAAAAGTAGTTCATACGCCTCTTGCTATTTAGTCTTCTGAATATGATAGTTTAATGCAAAGAACAGACTGAAATTTATATGCACGCAGTTTCAAATTTTTTATGAAACACTTATATAACCACTATCATGCTGCATTAGTCACATCACTGTAACAGTCTGGGCACACAAAAAGAGAAATAATGTTGGAAAAAGTTTGCAAGGGTCTTTGCACTGATTGCTGTTACTTTGTCGGGCTCAGCTCTGTTCAATAATGGCAACATCTGTGTGATTTATCCTGATCGTTTGGGTCTCGAGTCCCCGGACTGATTAAAGCCGCCCGAGGCCTCAGACGTTTCTCTGACCTGCGACAGGAAAGCATGACCTCCCTATGACTAATACAAATTCACTTGCGATTCACTCTGAAGATCCTTTTATGCAGGCAGTAAAGAGATGAAAGACACTTAAAGACCCACTGAAGTTTTGTATAATGCGTTGATGTAATTATCACTGAAACAGGAAGCTGAGGCGGGACATATTGAATGGCTCCTCCCCCTTTTCAAACAGCCAATAGTGTTTAGTGTACCTCACAGACTGCAGTCGTACATGACAGCTCCATGGAAGCGAATCCGAGTGCTGATGATACACTGGATTCAATAGTAGAGTTGTGAATAAATTCCAGTCATTTCATTCTTAAAGGATTACCGGTAGTTCACTTTTAAAAAAACTTTTGCTGATAATTTACTCACCCCCATGTCATCCAAGATGTCCATGTCTTTCTTTCTTCAGTCGAAAAGAAATGAAGGTTTTTGATGAAAACACTCCAGGATTTTTCTCCATATAATGGACTTCAATGGACCCCAAACGGTTCAAGGTCCAAATGACAGTTTCAGTGCAGCTTCAAAGGGCTTTAAACGACACCAGACGATGAATAAGGGTCTTATCTAGCGAAACCATCCTCATTTCAAAAATAAATAAAAGAGTTTAAGTTTTATAAGCACAAATGCTCACCTTGCTCTGTTCTGTGATGCGCGTTCACAACGTCACGTAATACGCAATTACGTTGAAAAGGTCACGCGTAGGCGGAAGTACCGAGTCAGTGTTTACAAATGTGAGGAAGGAGGACCATATACACATATTCAAATGTCTTTGTGTTTATCGTTTAAAAAGCCCATTTCGTGTGCGTATCCTGGGTGTTTTAATATTAAAAAGGCTAAAAGAAAATTTTCGTCAGGACAGAAGCGTGACCTTTTCAACTTAATTGCGTATTACGTGTCAACGCTCACTTTGGCCAGGTGGTGTTTATAGCATAGGGGGCGGAGCTTTAGATTCTAGAGAGCATTTGATTGGACAGAAGATGTGATGAGAAGCTGGAATCCACGGCGACGTCCAAATCCGTGATCCATTTTAGCGAAAGTGAGAGACTGTAAGTTTTGAATAATTATATCTCCTAAATGCAAATTTTTTTTTTGGAACACACCAGCTTATTCATAACCTTAAAGCTAACACATTCATACTAAAAGCTAAAAAAAAAGCCTAGATTTTGGTTTCAGGGGGGCCTTTAAGAGTCTGGTGGGCTGTACGTTTTTATCAGTCTGAAATGATGAAAGTTTTCGGTCAACTTTCTTAGACATTAGTTATGAATCAGTGTCGATTTCCTGCTCGAGTATCGATTTCAATTTACACATTGTTAAATGGATTGAAAAGTCATTACCTGATTTTTTTTAAGCACAGTACAAATTCTCCAACATTGCAAATGCTTCTGTCTTTCATGATTTGATTTGTACTAAAACCCTTTGCCCTCTGTGTGCTTCTCCTGAAAGAAGCCATTCAATAAGACTCTATTGCCCAACTCTTTCGAAATATGGTTTGACTTTTATAAGTACACCCAATGAATTTTAACTTCCTTGGGCTTTGGCTTCATTGCCATGGTGTTAAAAGCTTCCTGTCTTTGTGCAAGAAAGAAGTATGAAATTGAACAAAAACGCTTTTAAGCTCGTTTATGAACTTCTCATGAGGTCTTGAAAGCAGCAAAAAATGATTTCCGCCTAGAAATGTATTTCTGATACTTTTAAATAACACATTTTTGTTCAGATGACTGCTTTAAACCTCCAACTGTGTGTGCTTTAATAGATGCGTTTTCTGTTTGTTTCAAAACTAGCGGCAAAATTATTTTCTTCGGTATTCGACAGCATGGCACAGATGATTCAATAAAATGCACAGATAGTTCAATTAAACTAGGTTGTAATTAAATTGAGGGTGACATTATTCTAAATTGGGGAGAGCAGCGCTGAGGTAATTATTGTTGCTATGACGCTGTTTGTTGCTATAGTGATAAATGGCACTTTGGCGCCGGCATCTTAGACCTGAGCTTCAGTCAAGGGCAAGAGACAGCTACAACTGACAGACAATACAGTCTCTCACTCTCTCTCTCTTCACGTTCATCGTCCCAGCCGTTTGAGTGCTTGTTTGGGAGTGTTTTAGAGGCGTTCAGGATGTGTCGAGTAGTTTGCCATTTGATGGGTTTGAATGGTCTTTCACTCTCGCCACTGAGGTTACTCATTATGTGCCATTTAGGACCGTGATTGAGTATGCTTTTGTGTTTGGTTGTTTGTGTCCGTCAAAAGTGTCCTTAAGGAGGTCAGGAAGAGCACTGATGATAGTGATGCTTTTTTGGCTTTAAAAGTGGAAACATCATCTTAGTGAAAGAGGAAGAAATGAAAGAGCTATCAGTTTTTTTTGTTTTTGTCGATGTTGGAAGGTTGTTTGCTAAAACATGTTTCAGCTATAAGCGTCAACGTAAACTGTTTTGTGATGTCACCAACCCGGGAAGAAGCTGGTTGTAGTCCCTACCAGCCGTTTGTTGTAGTCCTTAAAAAGCGATTTCTGTATAAGAAAATATCTCCCTTTGCTTTGAACTTTGAACCGTAACTTTCCAGATGTTGTTTATGCTCAAGCAGCAACATTACACACTAACTAAAGTTAAAAAAGTGCAATGACAATCAAGGACCCCTTTAATTCAACCAAAAATTGCGTTTTTATCAATAAATCCGTTCCAAACCCATAAGACTTTCATTCGTCTTCAAAACACATGATATTTTAATGAAAGATTTAAACCTAAGAGTTTTCCTCCATTGAAAGTCAAGGCAACCAAAACTTTCAAGCTTCAAAATTTCCAAACTTTAAGACATTGTTCCTCGCCATTGATGTAATTTTCTTGCTTTCCCTGTTCTGAATCCAATCTGGATAAAGCCAATCTGGATCAATCAACAATTTTTTTTTTTTTTAGCTTTTTGTTCCAAATGTTCCTTTTTTTAATGAAACTTACCCGCATTCAAGTGTTGATAAACAAAGAATGCATTAAGCTGATATATAACAGTGTGGTTGTTGTTTTAAAAGCAAAAGCTCTGTTCTTTCTTTTGATATAATGCATGTTCAGATATTCATACAAAAAAAATATTCTGGGGGCCATGAAACTTTTGCGAAAATGATCAAAAATGCTGCAGCTGGATGGCAACTCTTCTTTTTTTTTTCTTTTTTTTTTTAACGCTGGTGGGAAAAGTTAAAAGATGAACTCTTTATGAACTTGAAGCTTAAAAGTGTTGCATTGCGTTGCCTTTCAGTTGCATTGCCTTGGTAGAACAGAAAACTCCAAGGTTACATATATATATTTTATATATGATATATATATGTAAGCTTATAGTATATATAGTGTGTGTATATATATATATATATGTATGTATGTGTGTGTGTGTGTGTGTTCTCTTATGGGTTTGGAACAACATGAGTGTGAGTACTTTTACGTGTCTTTATGAAGCTTAAGTAAAGCTAAAGCGAGTAAACGATGACCCTTTAATGAAACTGTATAATTGGGCAGTTTAATAATAATAAAAAATAATAATAATCCGTTACATTTATATAGCGCTTTATCTGGGACCTCAAAGCGCTTTACATAGAAAGTGGGAATCTCCTCAACCACCACCAATGTGTAGCATCCACCTGGATGATGCGACGGCAGCCATATTGCGCCAGTACGCCCACCACACACCAGCTTACTGGTGGAGAGGAGACGGAGTGATGAAGCCAATCAGCATACGGGGATGATTAGGAGGCCATGATGGACAGAGGCCAATGGGCAGATTTGGCCAGGATGCCGGGGTTACACCCCTACTCTTTCGAAAGACATCCTGGGATTTTTAATGACCACAGAGAGTCAGGACCTCGGTTAACGTCTCATCCGAAGGACGGTGCTCTTTGACAGTATAGTGTCCCCATCACTATACTGGGGCGTTAGGACCCACACAGACCACAGGAAGAGCACCCCCTGTTTAAGGTTACAGCATTTAAACCGTGTCATTTGTCTTTGGGGCTGTCAGTGAACAGAAACATGCAGAAATGCAGAAAATAAAAGCATGATAAACTTAATGAGTGTTCCAGTTTGTATGGTTGCTAGGCCAATCACAGCTTGACACTCAATAACAGTGAATTCAGTTGATGTGCAACCACAGTTGTGTAGTAGTGTGTATATTGGCTGTTCAATGCTGCCATAGCTGAAACACTGAGAATTATCCAATTCAGAATGTAGGTGATATTCAGTAGTTTACTTCCTTATCTGAGTAGTGTGTTGACTAATAGGGAAACACAGTTTACCCAGTTATCAAGCTGCACATACTCAAATGTGATGTTTTTCTTTGACCTCATATGAGCCTCTTTGTCCATCTTACTCTAATCTTTATTGTTCTTTAATATCGGCCCTTAACGTCTCAGTAATGCTGTTTAATGGTCCGCTCCTCTTCCTCTCTCTCCTCATTCGGGCCTCTAATGGTGTCTAAAGGTTTACTGTAGCAGGATGTAATTAAAAGGCTTATCACTTCCTCCGGCTCGGTTTAACGACCGTTTCAGAAGTGTGGAAGGGTGCCGTGACCCTGCTCTCCAGTCGAGCCTTAGGGGCCCAACTATCAGAGGAATGGTAATCTAGTTTCCCTCTCCACTGAGATTTGGCTATTCATTTAAGTGTGTGTGTGTGTGTACAGAAGTTGTGAAGCTGCCCGAAGGCAGGAATTAGTTTTGTCTGAGTTAGGAAACGGCTATTAGTTTGGCTAATTTGCGTGCGACCCCTCGGAAATGCCTAGTTTGACCTCCGAGATTGTGCTTGCAATTGCACTTCAGTGTCCGTTTTTATACGTGCACCCTATCAATCTTTCTCTGCCCTCATTCTCACCTTTTCTTGATCTCTTTGTTTTTCATCTTGCTTTCACTGATCTCACACACAAACACACATTTTATTTCTCTCGAATGGAGCGCTTGCTTGCATAAGAAATGATATAACACCAAATAATGACAAACTACGACAGGCATAATGGGGGGAAAGCCTGATTAATATAATGGAATTCATGAAGAGGAAACCAAAAGTAGTCTGGCATAATCATTTTTTAATCAATCTTTCGCTTCACTGATTATTAATATTTAAAAAAAAATATCGGTCCGTCTCTTTTTATCTATCTACATATCTGTCTGTCTGTATATTATCTATCTATCTATCTATCCATCTTAGTTCAGGGAACTTTCATTCTTTTGTTGCGGAGATGTGGTTTGTTGTGGAAAATCAGTTTCTTCACACTGTTGTCTATTTTTACTGATCTGTTTCTCTATGTAGGCCATCCATCTGTCTTTCTATCTCTTTGTTGATTGGTCGACTGTTTTCCTAATGCTAATTGTTTTTCCCACCAGATTTTTTATTATTATTCCTGTACTGCTGTTTTCCATGATTAAGCTCCATTAATGACAGTATTGATTGACGGGTTGTAATGTGATGTTACTGCTTTGTGTTTTCAGGCTCTGAGGGCGGAGCTTATGCAGCGTGAGCATCTAGTACTCAGCTCATTGGATCAGGCACACATGTTTCTGGCCGAACAGCCAATCGAAGGACCCGAAGAGCCACGCATGAACCTGCAACCCAAAACTGGTGAGAGCCCATTATTTATTTTGTCCTGCCATCCTCCCAGATGTGTAATGATAGAGAGAAAAGAAAGAGAAAAGGGATAAAATGCACAAGTCTTGATTTATACCATGAGTAACGTGAGTTTTGATCCATGTGCTCAATGAGGCAAGGAGAGAGTAACTTTTACAATAAATGATTGCTCTTAAAAATACCTCTGCAAAAGGAGGACTTGAGAAACTTAGACCAGTATGAGAATATCACACACACACACAGACCAGCTGAGTTTATTTTGACACTCTCTAAGGGATGCTCTTTGATGTAAGTGTCTCTCTGATAAGTCGGACACCTCCTGTCAACACGCTCTTAACTGCAGTATCTGATGTCTGGGAAGTTCCCCAGCTCTCTGGACACTTCCTCCGGGACCCGCTTGAAAAGCTAATTTAGGACAAACGTCAGACATAAGTTATCAGAAAGAAGAGTGAGTGTGTGAGAGCACGTACGCATGCGCACGGATTCCAGCAAGCGTTTAGGAGGAGTGTGCGAATGCCCACTGAAACCGGGTTAATTGGCAGATCAGAGACTGCACTTTTCAACTTTCCTGAAGCTCAATGTTTCTTGTCTTTCAGAAAACGCCAAAGTCATCTAGAGCAGAACGTTTTTGCTAAGGCAAGCAGAACTATTACTGCTGCACATTCTGAGAGTTAGGGATTTGAACAAACCATTAGGGCTGTCGTGGGCGAGTCTGACTGGTAACCCAAAGGTTGCTGGTTTGATTCCAGTACCGGCAGTAAATGACTGAGGTTGGCTTGAGCAAGGCTCCCAATCACTCCCTGGGCGTCACAGCGTCACTGCTCTGGGTGTGTGTGTGTTTTCACTACTCACAATGTGTGTGCATTAACTTGGATGGGTTAAATGCAGAGGACAAATTCTGAGTTTGGGTTTCCATACTTGGCCTTCACATGTCACTTTCACTTAAGTCTGCATTTTAAACTTTGCTGCATAACTCGTCCTGAACTGTTTGTGCTACAGACATGAAGGACATCTCAAATCATGTGGCTGCTAGAAGTGTGCTGCAACCTTCTTTAGTGATTTAGGCTGTGCGCCAACGTCAAAGAACTAGTGATGACGAAAGTCATGTTCGACTGCTTCCCGGCCAAAAAGCTGCGCTTGAAAACACAGCAAAGACTCCAGCCGACTGTCAACTAGCACATGCCTGGGGTCTATTTACTTTCATTATATGGACAAAAACAGTTGGAATATTCATCAGAATATCATATTTTGTGTTTCACGGAAAGTTATTCAGTTTCCACTCGAGTTTAGAGTTCCGTGGATTTACAATGGGAAGATATATAAAGACCAGATAAACACACCGTTCTGTCATGAAACTCGAGATGGCGATGGCTGACAGGTTCTTTACTCAATTTGCTCGTGATCACATCATTCTCTATAGAGCACAGCTGATTGGTTCCTGCTGTATCAGTAGCCGATGAGATTGCTGGTCAACCTTTAAATACTTGGTCAGCATTTGCTGTAACAGTTGCAGAAACCCTCCACCGTCCCCAGCTCGTGTGTCGTGTCGTGTGATTATTGGCAGGTGTGTGTTGGACTGGAAGTATTATCAAACTAGGGAAAATATTTCATAAACAAACTAAGGCTGGGAGCAAAAATAAATTATGCCATTTTAATTATTTCAACAAATTTTTTTTCTCTTCCTGAGCGTACATTAATGTTTTCCCCTCTTCATTCGTGATTAATCAAGATTAGTTATAGCAAACTTTTAATGTATTTAGTTATCAGTTTATTATAGTTAATATTATTAATGTTAATATTTTTATATTCACATTATTTTATGTTAATATTTATTTAAATGCATTTGTTTCACAGCCCTAAAATAAACATGCATTTGTAGAACTTTATGGAAATCTTTTTCTATGCAATTTTGAGGGTGCAGATTCAGCATGCTGCCTATTTAATATTTGTACCACACATTTGCACATTTATACATTCACATTTACTCCTATTGATGTCAGCTGGGTTGAGAGGGGTAGTGTTTTCTGATCTCTCTCCGCATGCCTCCCTCCGAACACCTCGAGCAATCTCCCATTCAGAGTCCTTGAGCGATCTCTGCACTTCCATCTTCCTTTATCCCTGCGATCAAAGCACAGCACTCAGCTATCTGAACAGATAACCACTCATGAGGTCTGCCCGTCCTGCACAAACACTGCCCGAGCAGCTTTCAGAGATAAAATCATACACAACTAATGTTCACGCAAAGGCATGTTTTCTAAATCGAACTGTGTTTTCAAATGTAAAGCAATCTGTTCCACAGTTCGTCATCAAATGAGCATAAACAAGCCGCTGCGAAACCGTCACTTTCATTTCCATTCAACCCCTGGATCTTAATTGAATTTCAAACCTTTCCAGAAACGCTTGAACGCATTTGAATTGTAAATTGGGTCTCGCTTGGTTGAATCAGAAATATAAAGATGAAAGATAGAGGTGAGCATTTGTGGAATGGAGAAATCAGCCCTGCCGTTTGTGCTAAAGTGTCTTCTCACGTCCTGGAAAAGCCCGGAAGCTGAATGAAAGAGCAGATGTTAATGCTGCAGACCTGCCTGTAGACATGCCCTCGGCTCTTTCTAAATAGCCCAAACATCTGCCTCCTGTCGTCTGTAAACCTCTCTCTCTTTAGCTCATTAGCTGAGTGGACTCATTAGTAAACACTTTCTTAAGTGACCCCTCACTAAGCAATGTGGTAAAGTTAAAAAGCTGACAAGTGAAATTGTTGTCATATTGAAAACTGTGAGGTGCATTGATATAAATCTATTCGAAAACCTAGTAAGCTTCCCATTGACAACATTTGAGGGTATCCTAAACGCAGAGACTGTTACAGACAGTATGTGGTAAAATTATACTGCCTTCGAAGGCCTTGTCCACACTAATATGTTTTTGTTTGAAAACGCTTCTTTTTCTCTCCGTTTTGGCCTTCCACCACATTGAGACGGCATTTTTTTACAACCAAGACGGAGCTTTTTTAAACGCTCTCACAAGTGTTTGTGGTATGGACTGTGAAAACTGAGGTTTTGTGACGCATATTGTTCTCATAGATATCTATGTGTATACCGGGATTGTTGTGTCTGCACTTTCATAGTGTTGCTAAAGATAAATGTTCCTATGTACAGTCTCCATATTGCATTCCTGCAAAGAAGACTGAAAATGTACTCGCAATTGCTGTCCTCCGGTAAAACTTGATGACGATTGTGCTTTTGACCATCAATATTTTAATCAATACCAAATCCTTATTTTCCCTGGAACACACTTGTTCACATAGTATTTTATTTCCAAGATCTAAAGTAAATTATTGTCACTTTTGTTATAGCTGTTTAACGCACAATATTGGAAATTGGAAAATGAAACCCTTTAAACATTATACTAAGCTCATAATCAGTACATAAGGTTATCATTTTCATTGGACACAGGACCTTTTTAGACCTGTAGATGGTTTGCTTTGTTCCAAAACAGGGACTTGCATTTTCTTCTTGGTTCGATTCGCTTTCACAAGGCAATATTTGAATGTGTGCCAAAATGTGCTAATGCAAGTTGTGTGAGTAAAACTGTCCTCTCATTGGTGCATCTGTTTATATTCTGGGATATATATATAAGCATTGATTCCCACTCTATACATGTAATTTATCAGTTAGAGCAGGAATTAATGCTTCGTCGGGAGAGCTTTCTTGCAATGCACCTGTTTCTGAGAAGAGCAATTGCACAACATTTCAAGATGAAGAGGAGCGCTGTGCTTTTCAATAAGTAATGTGATAAACGATTACTAATGTGCTCACCCACAGAATCAGACACTGCTGCTTTTTACGTAATGCATCTTCCGTTATGAATTGTGATACAGCTTAGTTTAGGGGTCAGTTGGCTCAAATTGCTTTCTCACCACGACCAAACCACTCTAGAGTTTGTTGTCAATGGGTTCAAGACTAACTAGTTCAGGTGATCTCGGACCGATTATTTTGCAGATCTGAGTGTCCATGTTTGTATATGCCTAAACAAACCAAACTAAGGTAGAAAACGCACCATGTTCTGGAAAAAAAAGAAGAAAAAAGGTGAAAAAATTGTCTGGTGTGAAAATGACTACAATGAAAAGTTTTAATAATCGCTCTAATTCAGTGAGAAGATAAACGAAGAACCTTATCATCCACTGATGTGTATTTTAAAGTGGCCCTATTATGCCTTATGTATCAAAGTAATTTTTTGGACATCACCACATTTTTCAATGATTCTCAAACGACTCATCTGAAGATTTAGTCTCTCCTTTCTGCAAGCCTGCTCTGCTCTGATTGGTCAGGCGACCCATGTCTGTCGTGATTAGTCTACTCTGCTCTGATTGGTCAGATGGCCTGTTGTGATTAGTCTACAGCGTACAGCACGTTGAAAGCTAAACCATATTACCATAACTGAACTTCAGATCCGGAGGCTTCCTCAGTCCTCAGCGATTGTACAAACTGTAAAGACATTAACAATGGCGTAGATTTTACCATATCAATCCGAGCGCTAGTCGATAATGAAACATTGGAAGAGCTAGTCATTCAACCCGAACCTCCATCGCAAGGACGACTGGAGCAGGACCTTTCTCAGTGATTCATTCAGTTCGAGGTACATTATGAGATATTGCAACTGTAATTCCTCACCATCAGCATTAACAAGTGTTCGTCCATCAACAAACCAGTGTGTTTATTTCTAATTTATTGTGGTGCACATGTGGGAACTGTATCAATAACAGTGCATATGTTAGCCCAGCACTAACATGACTGACTGATATAACATTAAAGTTGGCAAAACAAATCTTTCTCCATCCATTATCTTTACTCAAAGTAGTAAGAACAACAGATAATCTGCAATAATAGCACTGAATTTAGCAGTAATTTGCCGCACTGAAACATGTACACAACACAAACCAGCTACAGTGTTTGAGGATGGGTCAAAATAGACGTTGTTCGTGGGCAGCCAATGAAAACCGTTATGCAAATGTGTTGCCGCATTGTTCACAGTTCACAGAAGTGAGACTGGAATTCCTGATGATTCGTATAGGCCGTTCAGAGACGATTCTTACTTTTGGGAGACAATAGCTTAATTTATTGTGTACTTTCGTCTTTACAACTTTGCAGAACATTTACATTCACAAACAGCTATATTACGCACTGCATGAAAGGTAACATTCAAAACACATAATGGGGCACTTTAATATTATTATTGCTAGTTATTTATATAGTATATTTTTGTGTGAATTGGCCTTTAGGCTCCTCTGTAGTTTAGAAGAGTCCAAATGTACCTTTTTAGACCCTTTCAGAGAACTTGTCCAAAATGAGGTCAACTGAAGTGAAGACGTAACTTGAATGGAGTTTGTGTCTGTGGTTTCCGTAGAGCTGACCCCGGAGGAGAAGGCCCAGCAGGTGGCTAAGGCCATCCGAAAGCAGACCGCAGAGGTGGGCGAGCGCTGGGACAGGTTGATGGGACACGCGGGCACCTGGCAAGAGCAGGTGGAGAGAGCGCTAGATAAACTCCAGGACCTCCAGAGCTCCATGGACCAACTGGACCTGCGTCTAGCCCAGGCCGAGGAGCTCAAGGCAGGATGGCAACCCGTGGGAGACCTTCTCATAGATTCCCTACAGGATCACATCGAAAGGACAACGGTGAGCTTATTACTGTGCTTATTCATGACTCTGCCCTATAACCAATGGCGATTAGTCCAGACCGAGATCCTTAATCGTTAGGGATAATATCAGAAAAAGTTCAGCCAAGTCATCATGGAATATTAAAGGAATAATTGGTACATGGTAATTTTGTCATCAGTCTCATTTCATTGCAAACCTGTACGTCTGTCTTTCTTCTTTGGAGCATAACACATGATGTTTAACTGGATGCGTACCATGAGCTGGTGGTTGTCAGGCTCCTTTTTGGAGCTTGACAGCCCCTAGTCTTTTTACTTCCATAGTGTGGAAAAGAGCCATGCGAACATCCAGTTTAACATCTCCATCTTAACATATTCCATGGAAGAAAAATAATTGTTTGAGTTTGTAAGAACGCACTGGTGGGGTAAATGGTGACAGAACTTCCTTTTTTTGTGAACTGTTCCTTTAACAATAATTCTAGTCAATAATTTTCCTGCCTAAAGCTATTTTTGTAGTTTTATCATAAAATGACGCTGTTACACCTCTCACACATGGTACGAGTCATTTCCAAAGGCTCCAGCTGGTGATTTATTTAAATTTGTGTTTGTGTGATATGCAGAGATAAAGATGGTAATGTGATGATGGTAATGTGTGTGTGTCAGGCGTTCCGCGAGGAGATCGCTCCTCTGAAGCAGGATGTTCGCGCTGTGAATGATCTGGCAGGTCAGCTGACCCCACTGGACGTCCAGCTGTCCTCCACCACCAACCGCCAGTTAGACAACCTCAACATGCGCTGGAAACTACTGCAGGTCCTCTGCCTACTCCTTACACTTCCCTTTCCTTACCAGGTCTTTTACTCATCCTTTTAATTTCCCTTTCCTGCCTAATACATCCTGTTCTTTTCCTCTGCATACTCTTTTCTGTTTTCATTTCCTGCCCATTTTCTTCCCGATTTCTTTTTTTTCCCTTTCCTTTTCTATCCTTTCCTTTCTTCATTCTTCCTCTTCCTTTACCTTTGCATGCAAGTCCTCTTCATGCTTCCTGTTTCCTATTTCCTTTCATCTTCATTTCCTTTTCTCTTACTTTCCTCTTCCTCTTCCTTCATGCAAGTACTCTGCATAGTCCTATCCTTCGTTATTTCCTTTCATTCCCTTTTCAGTCCGGTCAGGTCTTGTCTTGTCCAGTTCCTGTCATGCAGGTCCTCCTTTTCCTTTTCCTTTCCAGTTCTTTTACCAGTCTTTTTATTTTCGCTTTCCTGTTTAGTCATTACTCTTTCAGTTTTTTCATGCAGGACCTTTGCATACTCTTTTCTTTTCTTTTTTCCTTTTTTCCTCTTCCTGTTCCTTTCATGCAAATCCTCTGCATGTTTCTATCCTTTTTCATATTTCCTATTTAAATTCCTTTTTCTTCCTTCTTCCTTCCGCTTCCTGTTCTTTTTAAGTCCTCTGCATGCTCATATCCTATTTTCTTTTCTATTCCTTTTTTTCTTCCTTCATGCAAGTCATCTGCATAGATCGGTCCTCCTTTCCTTTCTTTTCTTTAAATTCCTTAAATTCCTTTTCCTTTTTCTTTCCTGTATTGTCCTGTTCCTTTCATACAGCTTCTTTTCTCTTTTTTATTTCTTTAAATTTCCTCTGTTTCCTTCCATTTCTTTTCATTTCCTTTCGTTTCCTTTCCTTTCTTCATCCTTCCTCTTCCTGTCCTTTGCATGCAAGTTCTCTTCATGCTCCTCTATCATTTTCCTGTTTACTATTCCCTTTCCTCTTCATTTACTTTTCTCTTACTTTCCTCTTTCTCATCCTTCATGCAAGTCCTCTGCATAGTCCTATCCTTCATCCTTTCCTTTCCTTTCCTTTCCTTTCCTTTCCTTTCCTTTCCTTTCCTTTCCTTTCCCACCCTGTTCCTGTCATGCAGGTCCTCTGCATACTTCTTTCTTTTCTTTTTTTTCTCTCTTTCACTCTGTTTCCTTCTGTTTATTTTTCCCTTGGCTTTCTTTTTAATTTTCCTTAATGAATGAATGAATCCTTCCTTCTCTAAAGGGGATTTGTGTAATTTGCCCAGTCTATGTATATGAGAGTGTATGCTGTTGCGTGAGTGCGTGTGTGTGTTTGTTTGATCTGTGATGAGACCATATGTTTTCCACAGGATCTCTATCGAACTCTCACTGAGACTGCAGAAAGTCTGAGTGTTCATTACTGTCTTTCAAATGCTGAGATTTTTACCCTGCTGTGAGTGTGTGATTGCATTTTTTCAGCATGTTTGTGATATTCCATTTAGCGACCAACCTATCTTTTTCTCCTTCTCCCTCTGTCTCTCTCCAGGCGGCTGTAGAGGACAGGTTGAAGCTCTTACGGGAAGCACACAGGGATTTTGGACCTTCCTCTCAACACTTCTTATCCAGTGAGTCACTAACCCACATTTAAACAGTAAAAACATATGAATACATTCACACAATCATGTCAAAGTTATGTTGATATTCTTCATGCATAAAAAGTTAGTGCTACTTGCATTAATACATACAGTGAAGAAAATAAGTATTTGAACAACCTGCTATTTTGCAAGTTCTCCCACTTAGAAATCATGGAGGGGTCTGAAATTGTCATCGTAGGTGCATGTCCACTGTGAGAGACATAATCTAAAAAATCCAGAAATCACAATGTATGATTTTTTAAACTATTTATTTGTAAGATATAGCTGCAAATAAGTATTTGAACACCTGTCTATCAGCTAGAATTCTGACCCTCAAAGACCTGTTAGTCTGCCTTTAAAATGTCCACCTCCACTCCATTTATTATCCTAAATTAGATGCACCTGTTTGAGGTCGTTAGCTGCATAAAGACCCCTGTCCACCCCATACAATCAGTAAGAATCCAACTACTAACATGGCCAAGACCAAAGAGCTGTCCAAAGACACTAGAGACAAAATTGTACACCTCCACAAGGCTGGAAAGGGCTACGGGGAAATTGCCAAGCAGCTTGGTGAAAAAAGGTCCACCGTTTCCAAGGTTACTGTTGGTAATACACTAAGACGTCATGGTTTGAAATCATGCATGGCACGGAAGGTTCCCCTGCTTAAACCAGCACATGTCAAGGCCCGTCTTAAGTTTGCCAATGACCATTTGGATGATCCAGAGGAGTCATGGGAGAAAGTCATGTGGTCAAATGAGACCAAAATAGAACTTTTTGGTCATAATTCCACTAACCGTGTTTGGAGGAAGAAGAATGATGAGTACCATCCCAAGAACACCATCCCTACTGTGAAGCATGGGGGTGGTAGCATCATGCTTTGGGGGTGTTTTTCTGCACATGGGACAGGGCGACTGCACTGTATTAAGGAGAGGATGACCAGGGCCATGTATTGTGAGATTTTGGGGAACAACCTCCTTCCCTCAGTTAGAGCATTGAAGATGGGTCGAGGCTGGGTCTTCCAACATGACAATGACCCGAAGCACACAGCCAGGATAACCAAGGAGTGGCTCTGTAAGAAGCATATCAAGGTTCTGGCGTGGCCTAGCCAGTCTCCAGACCTAAACACAATAGAGAATCTTTGGAGGGAGCTCAAACTCTGTTTTTCTCAGCGACAGCCCAGAAACCTGACTGATCTAGAGAAGATCTGTGTGGAGGAGTGGGCCAAAATCCCTCCTGCATTGTGTGCAAACCTACAGGAAACTACAGGAAACGTTTGACCTCTGTAATTGCAAACAAAGGCTACTGTACCAAATATTAACATTGATTTTCTCAGGTGTTCAAATACTTATTTGCAGCTGTATCTTACAAATAAATAGTTAAAAAATCATACATTGTGATTTCTGGATTTTTTTTTTATAGATTATGTCTCTCACAGTGGAAATGCACCTACGATGACAATTTCAGACCCCTCCATGATTTCTAAGTGGGAGAACTTGCAAAATAGCAGGGTGTTCAAATACTTATTTTCTTCACTGTAAATATAACTATCCCATTAAAAACACCAGCATGAATCTCCGATGGTTAGTGCTAGTTCACCAGCAGTTAGGGAAGTTGGTTGACCAACCAGCCTTGCTTGTTAAACTAGTTAAGAAGCCTAGTGGGAAGACCAGCACACCTTCACTAAAACATACTCTCATGACCTATTTTGTTGGTCTTTTCAGAAGATGTTGCTTATACTTACTGATAGTAACATTATCAAACCCCTAAACAAAAGGTTTTAAAACTGCATAACTAATTTCATACCATTTGACATATAATGCGGCTTATTGGAGAATGGTCCGTTGCTTATTTATATTTCTTTCTTTCTTTCTTCCTTCCTTTTTTATTATTGTGTTTTTGGCAATTATTTTCAGTTGTTACGCTACTTTTTTTAAATATTCATTGTTCATACAATATTCACAATGTAATTGATTGTGTAGTGTTAATATAATCAGTGTAGTTGTCGCAGACATTTGCCACTTCACTCTTATTGAGGGCACAAAACAAATTAAAATTCATTTGATTCTAATTGACGCAAGTTTACACTCGGGCACAAACAATAACTGTCAGCCATGAAAAATTAAGCATCCAGTGTCAGATACTGTGGAAAATCAGACACCACAGTCCACACACACACACACACACACACACACACATACTCAGCTGTGGCGAAGCTTTTGTTTAATAATTCAGAGGTTAATCGTCTACTTTTTTCTGTTTCAGTGGACTGTCAAGAGCAGTCATGAACACACACACACACTAGCAGTTTAAATGTTCCCTTTATTGGCTTTATTGTGCCAGTTACATTTAAATGAAACAACAAGATGTAACAATAACACTACATAAAAATGAAATTCTCTCTCTGCTCAAGGTCTCATCAAACCTTGTTTCCCTTTTTTTCCTGAATGGTCGGCGACAAATGACGGCAAATCATTTTTTTCTTACTTTGAACCTTGTTACAACACCTGCCATGTCCTTTTCTGTCCTATCTTGTCCTTTCCCATCCCTTTCCCATTCCATGACTGCGTTGGGAGTTAATCTGCGGCTTGATGCTTCGATCCATAGAGTTCAGTGTATTGGGTAATGCTGACGCGATTCAATCTTTTTGAGTTTGGTCTTTGAAGTTGTATCATCCCGTATCCCATGCCATTAGCTTCAAAAGCAGTGTTGCGTACACTAGATTCTGCTGAGAGAGCAGATGTGTAATATATATCATCAAGTGTGTACCTCTGGAACGAGGGCTTAGTGTCGGGAGGAATTAAAAGAGTGCGAGTCCGCTGATATGAGAGAGATGTTCTTAATTAATGCTTCATTTCCCAACACCATCATGATCAGACTTCTAATCTTTTATTATGTGTCCGCAGCTTCAGTGCAGACGCCCTGGCAGAGAGCGGTGTCCCAGAATAAAGTGCCCTACTACATCAAGTAAGTGCGGTCTCTGACAGACTCACACATCTGTTTCCATGTGGACTGATCTCTTTAAGGGTGCTTTCACTTTAGAGCTGTTCAAGCAGAACCGACTCTATTTGACAGCAACGTTTTTTCACGTTTGGTGTGAAATCCGCTTTCCAAAGTTAGAAACTGATGTACGGCTCATGTGCTTCTCTATCGGCATTAACAACGTTCCACATAACTTTCAGAAGTAGATTATTGTGTGTTTTCACATGCACTGCCATTCAAAAGTTTGGGGTCGGTAAGAAACAGCCATTTTGTTGAATATTATTAAAATTAAAGCAAATTGTTTTCTGTTGTAATATATTGTAAAATGTCATTTATTCCTGTGATCAAAGCTGAATTTTCATCATCATTACTCCAGTCTTCAGTGTCACATGATCCTTCATTTGAATATGATGATTTGATGCTCAAGAAACATTTTCTTATTATTATCAATTTTGGAAACCATTTAACTGTGCTACTGTGCTGTTATATATATTTATTTATTTATTTTTTGTGGAAAACTATTTTATTTTCTGAATTCCTAAATAGAAAGTTAATCAAATGACCAATTTATTTGAAATCGAAATCTTTTGTAACAATTTAAAAGTCTTTACTAGCACTTGATCAATTTAATGCATCCATGAATACAAATATTATTATTTTTTAAAATCTTACATAAATAAAAATCCTAAATCCTGACATTATCCGTATATCTTGCTGATCTAGGAGCCCAGCGTCTCCGTGGAGGTCAGGGTCTCCACTATAACTCACAGTTGTCATGTAGAAACAGTCAAACCCAAGCCACCGTGGCATGCTGGATTTGTTCAGTAAATGCATGCGTGATTTCCCAACTTCTCTGCAGACTACAGGCAATTCCCCCAGTTACAGATCTTTTGCTTGAATACATTGTCCCTTCAAGTGGCCATCAAGCCTCGAGAGACAATGATGGAGAGAGAGAGAGAGATTGTTGCGTACAGCATCCTGACAATGGACCGTTTTGGAAATCATCCAGTAATAGAGGAGGATGAATGACATGTGAATTAAGTAGTAACCGAGAACAAGAACAATACACTTTATGAAAATCCCTCCGTGGTATAATGTAGTGTCCATTAAAATGCATGGTTACTGCAGTTATTAGTCACTAAACTGAGTTTCATGTCGTCCAGATCCCTGGAGTTTTGCAGTGTAGAAAAGGAGATGAAAGCGGCCTGTGAACGTAAAAGCAGTGTGTGTGTGTGTGTGTGTGTGCGTGCAGGGCGGCAGGTGTGTTGCGAGGAATGGCCGGTAGCTAAACTTCTTTTGCGCGGATGGCTCTGACAGCACCCATATGGCTTTGCATGTATGAATACACCAGAGATCCCTTTTTCCCCTTCATCGTTTCATTTCCTGAGGGAATCTTTCTTATATTTCCACAAAGCCCTTGTGTGAGACTCAAGGTGCTCTTACATCTAGAGCGCTGCTCTCCAGAACAAACGTTTGCTTCTCTGCACAGTGTGTCCTCGCGGCTCATTGATCTCCTGCTCTGGGTGAATTAGCAGAGCGTGTTGGCCTTTCGAATTAAAAGTGCCTGACTGTGTGTGCGCTGGTGTTGAGGGAACGCTCTGACCCTCTGAAGACTAAGCTCAGCGCGCAGGCCAATCTGCACCAGCTGATTTGTCTGTGTAATAACTTTAAAGTAAAATGAATTGCGACAAAATAAGTGGGTATTTTTTGTGGCAAGGTGTTTTCACCATTGGGTTATCTGTAATAAAACATCTTGAAGTGGTTAAAAAATTAAAAAGAGCCCAGTTCTCTGTTCACACTGTTTCTGGTCTTACATGTGGTTTCACTCTCCTTTCTATGCACAGTATTGTTTGTTTGTTTGTTTGTTTATTTATTTTAACCTACCCACCAGAACATTATTTTGCTTATTGCATGTCACCTTACTGAACTACTAAATACTAGGGAAATATAAAATTAATGTATTTTTATTATTATTAATATTGTTATTATGTTAGAAGAGAGAAGTGTGAAAGGGTTCTATTGTTATTTGAATAGTATTTTAAAATAGCTATTATTGTTGTTTTTATTATTACCATTATTTTTATCATTATTCAATTTTTTTTTATATTATTTAATTATTATAATGTTTCTGTTATTCTTTCTTAACTTCCCCGAAAGGCTGTCTATGTTCATTTGGATCGGTCTTATATAAGTCATAGTTCCTGCGGCTCACATGAGTGAAAACTGACTCTTCTGCACTGAAACACACACTGTCTCCAACACACACCAATACTCACGCCGACTCATAGAGTCAAACATTAATTGGAGAGATCAAAGGGATGAAGTTTGTTTGAAACTAGAGTGTGTGTGTGCGTGCGTGCGTGCGTGTGTGCGTGCATGCGCGCGCCTGTGTGTGTGTTGGTTAGTATGAACTGAGATTTTCGAGCATGTCAAGTGGAGATGATGATGTCTCAAATGTCAGACCTGCATAAAGAGTGACAGAGAGAGGTTGTAAGAAAGGAAAAGTATTTTATCTACAAAGTATTTTTGTTGAAAAGCTTATTTCTGTAACTCTTAAGACTGTTTTGTGAATATAATGAGTTGAGTAGAGTTCATGTTTATTCATCTCAGTGTGTGAGACATGCTCCCTGGACATCAGAGAAGTGTGTGCGTGTGCGAGCAGCAGTTAATCCTGTAAGCGGCTCACCGGTGTGAATAAAACACATCTCACATCCTTTACTGTAAACGTGTGCCGGCTGCTGTACCAGCGCCGGTTTTCTGCAGAATGGCACAAAGCAGTGATTTCTTAGTAGTTGTTTTCAGTGTTTTGCACATTTACACTACTGTTTAAAAGTTTGTCATCAATAATACTTCTAACATTAAATTGATCAAAAGTGACAGTAAAGACCTTTATATTGTTACAAAAGATTTCGATTTCAAAAAATACCTTTGAAATAAGTTTCTATTCATTCTGAAAATCCTGTAAAAATGTATTAGTTTCCACAAAAATATGAAGCAGCACAACTGTTTTCAACTTTGATGATAATCAGAAATGTTTCTTGATCATCAAATCATCATATTAGACACTGAAGACTGGAGTAATGATGCTGAAAATTCAGCTTTGATCACAGAATAAATGACTTTTTAAAACATCACAACAGCTATTTTAAATTTGTCATAATATTTCACAATATTACTGTTTTTACTGTATTTTGATCATATCGAGCAGCTCCTCCCCTTTTTAAAATAGGCAATGGCGTTTAATTTACATGACAGCTCTGCCGGCGCTGTTGAGCTTGATAAAGCCGCATTTATCATCTTCTGACAGCCACGGTCTAATCGTCTCCCCTTTCAGATTTAACATGAAACTGTTACTAAAGCTAAACAGTGACCATAATCATGCTGAGGATGTGTAGTTTGAAAAGTATACTTTGTATAGATGTCGTTTTGAAATGTATAATATTGGTGCATGTCATCTCTTCCACTCATCAGTGCTGTTTCTAATGCAGAGCCTGTGTAGTTTCTCCTCCTAATCTCCTCCATATTGCTTTAAAGTATAGTATTCTGTGCAGAATTCAAATGGGTCCGATACTTTTTTTGGTCTGTACCGACTCATATGTACCAATGATATAATCCACTGTAAATTTGCCACAATGGAAAGTCTGAATCGTTCCCTATCCCCTATATAGTGCACTATGTGCCCTTCATCATGTAGAAAACAGTAAATGTGTTTTAAGCCGCATCTTCATTTATAATATAGGGCTTCAGATTCTAGAGAGCATTTGATTGGACAGAAAATCTGACGAGAAGCTGAAGTGCAGAGTGATGTTTCGTTAGTAATTCGTTGGTTAGCAATTCGTTAGTTTCGAATGCTTATATTTTCTAAATCCAAATTTTGTCATTGTTTTGGAGCACATTATAGCTTATACAGGTGAAACTCGAAGAGTTTGAATATCATGTAAAAGTTATACTTTTGATGATTATGGCTTACAGCTTATGAAAACCCCAAATTCAAAATCGCAGAAAATTAGAATATTACATGAAATCAATTAAAAAAAGGATTTTAAATACAGAAATGTCGGCCCTCTTAAAAGTATAATACATAAGTTATATATGCTAAATATATTAGTTTCACCTTTTAATTTGAATTACTGAAATGCGCAAACTTTTGCACGATATTCAAATTTTTTCGAGTTTCACCTATTCATGAATATCAGTCACGTGACCTCTTACGTCATCCGCTCTTTTTCCACTTGACTGCCGCCATCTTGAGTACCTACCGAGTACTGTCTATGGTACTGACAAACCTATTATCTTAAGTCTTGTTAGAAAACAAACAAAAAAATAACTATTCTTAAAACATTATTTGAATTCTTTAAAAAAAAATGATTGTATGGAATAGAAGAGCTCCTGCAGCAGGTGCATTAGCACAACAGGTACATGACACAATTTAATTGATTAATATTACATTTTTACTTAAAACTCACTTTAAAACATATTCCGTTCACGGTTTAAAATGTTTCAAGTCAAAAAAAATTTTTGAAATATGTTATACTTAGCATTTTATATGAAGCTATGGGCTATCCTTACCTAGCATGCATACTGTAAACATTCTTTATTCATTTGAAAATACCCCAATCGCACGAAAATCACACACAAATCACATATACTTCAAATCGTGCATTTATTAGCTTCTTGTTTCATGTGAAGAGATGTTACTTAAGCTTTGTAGATGATTGACAGCTGTACGGCGAATGAGCGTGCGCTGAAATCATAAATGATGCAAATCAGGAAGAGGAGACCCACATCTCGCTGTTTGATCTCTTCAGATCGCATAATTCAGGGGAAAATGAATAAATATTTTATTCTGTATGACGAAATATTTTACAAACATGTGATAATTAATCATTATTTGTCCAAAAATGCGCACCATTGGACTAATAGCCCTGGCGGATGCTGTAGGTATATTGCACGTATTTGAACACAAATACACCGGAGAAGACGTGAATGAATGCTTTATGAGTGAGGATTTCTATTCCAAATAATGAACGTTGCAGATTTATGTTATGTTACATTTATGTTACCCCACCGCAGAAAATATAGTTTCTAGTTCCTTTGCGACTGACGTATCGATCTTGCCGAAACAGGTACTCAAGATGGCGGCAGACAAGTTTTAGAAGTGAGTGACGTCAGTGAGGTGACATCATCTGATATTCATGTATAGATAATCTTAAGGCTAACATATTCATACTAAAAGCCAAAAAAAAAAAAAAAAATGTTGGTTTCATGGGGACTTTAATGGAGTTGCTGTCTGAGTGTCTTGGATCCGTCTCTCTATGACTGTTAGTATGCCACCGTAACAAACCGCTGTTTAGGCAGCCGTAGTGTCGAGTAGATGACACTTCTTCGCTGTCCTCCTGCTGAAGAGTCGAGGTGAAGCTGCGTGTTTCAGCCGTGTGCAGTAACCTGCCGAATTACCCTCCAGACAGCCCTGTACACTCCGGTCCTCACTGATCCTCACGGCTGAAAATCAATTTATGTGACAGAAGCATCATCCGCCGTCACCTGGCTCCATGCATGCGTCAGTAAAGCTGAATCAGGGTCTATTTAAAGCTGCACCCGTCGCTGGCGCTCTGTCTGTTGGGTCTGGCTGAGATGGACAGCCTGAGACGGGTTGAGCCGCTCGCCGACGCCAGCGGAGCGGAGAGGACCTCTCATCAACCTGAGAATGAGATGAGATGAGATACACTTAACACCTGCTGACAGCATCTGGCTCTCCCAAACGGAGAAGCAATTCTGGTGTTGGACTCTAGGCTATAACAACTCCAACCATTATTTAGCAGGATATATTCAATGGCTGATTGTTAAAGAAATAGACAAAAATGCACACAAACATAACATTTCATCAGTGGTGAGACTTTCTTCTGCAAAGCACAAACAAGTGATTTTAGAAATATATTTCAGCTCTTTTGTACTAACAGTGGTATTCAGATAATAGCCTGAATAAAGTAATCAAATGTAAAATAGCATGCATAGTCTTCACTGTATACATTAAATATAGATTAATCCTTAATAAAGCTACAAAAGATATAAATTCAAGAGCACCGAGTGTGTTTCTCTTTGTCTTTTGTTGTTCGATTAACATTAGTGACACAGTGCTGAAACTGAAACTATTGGGATGCTGTCACTTTAAGGCCAATACACAGATTCAATATACTGTTACACATGCGTTTTCTTTTTCAACTCTTTCATTAAAGACATAAACTGGGACATTCTCGTAAACTGTGTTGATGCTATTTACAATGTGCACATAGCGATAGATGTTATTTAAACTAAGTTTAAATAGCAATAGATTCTACTTACACTAAAAATAGCAGTATTTTCTTTGCAATAAGTGTAAAGAGTAGTTATGTTGTTTATACTTCTAAATAGTTGCAGATACTATTTGCACCTTAGTTGTTTTGTACTTTAAACGGCATGAAATAATAACATTGAGTTCAAATGATTATATTTTATTTAAATGATTTAATGGATAAATAAAGCCCTCCCTACACCCACCCCTAACCTTAACCGATAAACACTTTATTAGTAAACACACGTTAGACTCTATTTCCACAAAACATATTTAGAGTGAGTTCAGAAAAAGCTGGATACGACCTCAGTCAGTGGGCGGGGTCACTGTGAAGTGTGTGAATAGACACTGTGCAGGCAGCCAAGTTTTATTAAAAGCTCATTTTGCAAGCAGTGAAATCGCCCTTTATGTTGGAGAAACTGAAGAGTAAAAAACAGGAACATTATTACTATTCAGAGCTAGTGAACCTGACTAATTACAGACCACTTCTGATTGGCTAAAATCCTGCCGGTATCCATGCTAAGTGCCATTCCCCCCGCTTCTTCTGTGCGTATGAGGGAAGGAGTGAGCGTGTAATGACAGCTGTCACTTCTGTGTGCTCTTCTTCCATTTCTGCTCTAGATTTTGATCTCATCCGTTGGATTCTCACACAATAACAACACACACAATAACAAGAGACAGTGTAAGTTGTGTGTTTGCCAGAGTCTAATTCTCCCTCTCTGTCCTCTTTTGCAGTCATCTCAGTCAGACGACATGTTGGGACCATCCTAAGATGACCGAGCTGTATCAATCGCTTTGTAAGTGGTACACACACCCCGAGAGATGCGCTGAGAGAAACTCAAGTCTCACCAAAATACACAGATGAATAAATACTGGACAGCAAGTGTCCGCAGAGGCCCACTGTCAGTGCAGGTGTGTGTGTGTGTTCGCCATCTGTGTGAGGCAGGAAACCTCTAGAGTCGTCACACACACACACACACACACACACACATGGCACCGAACCAGATGTGAGTCAGTCAGATGTGAGAGAGTTAGTTCTGTGTTCAGGTAAATACATCAAAAATAATTAATAGTCTTATTTCATTAATGTCTCAAATAACCTTTTATGTTCTAGATTTTAATTTTTTTTGTTATATATATATTAGGGATGGTAAGATTAATCGATTCGCATCGGTGTATCGGCATAAAAGCTAACGATGCGATGCATCGATTTAAATAAGTGTGCATCGGATACAAGTTGGCATTTGTATCGCGATGCATCGGTTCTAACATATCTGCATCGGTAAAAAACGATTTATTCATATATAATTATTAGTAGATGCGTTATACGTTTACTATTTAGAAAGTGACCAATCATTGTGACCATTATGTAACTGCTGCGTTCACACCGGACGCAGATGGAGCGCCTGTAGCGGGAGATTTCCATGTTAAGTCAATGTAAAGACGCGTTGACGCGGGTCTGGAGCTCCAGCGATTTCGCCTCATTCGCGCGTCCAGTTCGACTAGATTGATTTCTTCTTTCTAAACTGTTGCTCGAGCGCGTTCTCTCATCACAACTGCTGACGCTGCTGTAGGCTACGTGAATATGACGCATCACAACACATACGAGTGCGAGGCGTTTCCTGATATCACCTATACATTTAAACCTTAAAGTAGGACATTTAAGTTAATCTGGTTTACAGAAGCCTGTGACTGCAAATAATCGTTTTTCATATATATATATATATATATATATATATATATATATATATATATATATATATATATATATATATATATATTACATTTGAATACAGTTATGAAAGACCTGTTTGTGAAAGTTTATTTTTATTTTTGTTTATGTTAAAACAGCACCTGCTTTCTGGTCACTGTTAGCCTACCTGCTGAAATCACATTAGGAACATTTCTTTATTGTTTATCCCTGAGCATCCTTAGATTGTTTCACTGTTAAATATGTGAGCTGTTAAAAAATTTAACTGGAGACAGGACAGGAAAAGTATGTCTGTTTTTATTTAGCCTAATCTTGTGTTTGTGAAAGAGCCATGTGTTTAAAAGTCAGATATATGGCACTTAAGCTACTTTATGATTTGCTGTGTGTCTGAACAGAAGAAATAAAAGTTAACTATCTATACAATATTGAATTTCATAGAATCATATTTTTCTCCATTGGATCGTATTACATTGAATCGCATCGCGTTGAATCGAATCGAAATCGGATCGCACCACATCGTTAAAGTAGTGAATCGTATCGCATCGCATCGGTAGATGCTTATGTATCTTTAATGTATCGAATCGTTGGCTGTGCATCGAGATGCGTATCGCATCGGTCTCAGCTATGGAGATGCACATCCCTAATATATATATATATATATATATATATATATAAGTAAAAAAAAAAATTATATAATATATACATTTATTTTGTAATAATTTTTGCACTTCGGCTTTATTTACTTATTGCACTTATTTTATTTCAGGTAAATGCCAACATTTTATTTTAGTTTTTTAGTTTTCAGTTTTAAATTTCATCTAATGTTTATATTTTATTTAGTTTTAGTTTATTTAACTAAGTATTTGTAATAGTTTTAGTTAACAGTCAAAAAGTATGACAAGTCATTTTTATGTATTTAATATTTTGTTATTTTAGCTCATTTTGCGTGCACAATAAATTTAAAAGAAGACAGGATTTCAAAACAGAATGAACTTTTTTGCGTTTGAAAATTGAACAGAATCAGTCAAATTTTGTGTCAGGCTAGGTCGTCAAATACTGTTGTTAATTCTCTGCTGCTAATGCTAATGAGTGTGTTTACGTTTACAACATCGCACTGATAGTTATGAAAACGCTAGAAAACCATATTAGAATGGATTTTAAAATCAAATTGTTTCCAGGCTGATGTCAAATGTGATATGTGTGAAGTTGACAGATAAGACAAACATCTCGCTGTATTGATCATATTTTGTGTTAACCATTTTTGACCTTTTCTTAATAAGAACAAGTACATGACCTTTAAATTTTTTTTCACTTATTAACCTTAACCGGTGTCAGATCGCACTTGTTAACACGCTCATTAACACAGACCTGTTTTAAAGATGAAGTCAAACATTGTATCAGTCTGTCGTGTCCTTTTTGTTATATGCTGTATATGTAACGTATGGTGTTCAAATGAATATTGTGGATGTGTGCATGCGTCAGATGTTTCGCTGTTTATGGATTTAACGTGTCACAGTGTTGTTTCGACGAATCATCCAAAATAACAGACTGGTAAGAACAACCCATCTGTGAATCTGTCGTCTGTTTCCACACACACAGCGCTCTGTGCTTCAGACTCAGTTCACAGGAAGTTCACTTTGAGTCTTTGTGTTAGCAACTTTTATGTTGTTCATTTTTCTTGCGCTTTCTCTTTGTTTCCATATAGCTGACCTCAACAATGTGCGGTTCTCCGCATACAGGACGGCTATGAAGATCCGCCGGCTACAGAAAGCCCTCTGCTGTAAGTGTGTGTGTGTGTGTGTGTGAGAGTGTGATTAGAGCTGCATCATTGCATCGTCTCACTTCATCGGCTCAATTAACTCAGAGAGGCCCAATTAACATCACAAAGAGAATCCGTTAGCAGCGTGTGTGTGTGTGTGTGTGTGTGTACGTGATGTCTTCCACCGCCTCACGTCCTCGTCATTTGCATTATGTGTATGTTTTTTGAGTTGTTAATAGGTCTAATTAAAGAGGTTAAACAGGGAATATGTCATCATCGCTCCATCAGAGATGGTGTTCAGTGGCTGACGCGTGTTCACACTGAGCGTGACGCCATGAGGACACGAGCAATAAAACCTGCATGTTAATCGGGTGTTTGCTTTAACATGACATTCTGCCTGGAGCTTGGTTTCTATTTGTGTCACACAAAATCAGTCCACATAACTCTGTCTTAAGGCGAGACACGGCAGGCAAAAACATAATTTTTTTTCACTGGTCAATTTTGAGATTTTGGGATATTTGTCTTCAGTAACATGTCGTCTTTCAGACTTGTGTTGAAAAAAAATCCGAAATACACATTTAGGTCTTTATTTTACTACACTTTGTCTGTTTGCGTCTTTAGAATTCTCATAAGTTCATCAAAAGTGGTGCACCCCGTCATCACACACACCGTTAGGAAGCTCTCTCTCTCCTGCACAATGCTGTCGGATCCAAATATGGTCATTTCCTTTTAATCAGCAACCAACCGTGAAAGTAAAAGGGGGGATTTAACTCTAAATGCGCAATCTCATTGGCTGATGCCAATGTGCCAAGACCTTTTTCTCAAAATGACTTTTCTCTCATTCTCCAAGTTCGAAATCTCCACTTCAGTAACACCAGTACACCAAACTTTCCTGTCTTGTACCTAGTTATATTATGAAGACATTTACAGAGGGATTTGTAAATATATTATTCCTAGCCTGATTTATATAACATTGTATTCCAAAAAACATGGCAAAAATATGGCTATTGACAGTATATTCTGATTTACAGGATAAAAAAAAGATGATATCCATAAATCCCTCTAATTATTTTCCCATGTAATATGTGAACACAATGAAAAAATAATTGTGAACCTGGCTTTATCCAATTCTCAGATTTCGTCTTTTAAATATATGCAAATGAGTGCATATTTAATTAGATAATGCCTAATTTGCATATTTAAACATTAAATTACAGAAAACTTGTAATACATTTTATTCTCATCTTAATCTAGTTAATCAACTGGGAAAGTTTCATGGTGATATCTGCTAGTTAAAATGTTTACCCTATTGACCTGTAGTGTCTCGCCTTAAACATCACATATGTTCTGATTGCCTGTTATTTTGTTGCTTTCTATATGAAATAGTCAAACCAAAATGTATTCAGAAACCTTTCAATTTCTCACATTATCACAGTGTATTCGCTTTAGTTTAGAAAATGGTGATTAAAAAATGACAGATCAGTTGATATTTGACTGGTTTTGTCCATCCTTCTGTTAGACTGTCTCTCAGATGAATTATGTTGAATATCTGTCAGATGTTAAAATTAACTACACAATTAGATAATACCAATGTAGTTCAACAAATTACCAAGCGATGCTTCATTTTGTTCAGTCTGTGTGTAAAAAGGTCGCATTAGCAATTAATGAAAAAACACTAAAGCAAAACATGGTCAGCTCAAAGTATGTGAACCATTTTTGGTCCCAAAATTTGTATACATTTTCAATGAAGGACATTTGGGTGTAATATGTCACAGTTTACTTTATTTTGCTCACTTACTCAAATGTCCTGCACCCACTAGTACAAAAATATAAAAAATGATGTCTGGTGTCTGAATAATTTTTTGTTTGACTATTTACAAAATATGCAATGATTAAGCTCACACTGGCTAATATATTATGACGCTTACATATTTTATTCATCAAGATAATTTATGAAAAGTTGTATTGCATTGTTAATTAAAACACATTCACATCTAATAATCATAATTTTGTGTGTAGCAGTGACCACCCTGTTCACGACCTGATCCGGTCTTGTGTTTTGAGATGTAATAGCGTCTGCAATGTGAACTTGAGTGGCAGGAGTCTGTTAGAGTTCAATTTATAAATCATGCTCCGGACTCTCAAATGGCATTTATTTTAAATATTTAATATAAGAAAATATTGCTGTTTACGAGTACGTATAGCTACATAGTCACTTGGTGGAAAATATGCCCTTTAATGTGTTTTTAATGACGTAAATGACTATTTAATTACTTATGTTTAAAATATGTCCTCTGTTTCTTTATCTGAGCCTCCGAGTCTTGTCTTGATGTTCTGGAGGACAGAGATTTCTCTTTTTATGCCCCAGAAATGTCATAATATCTTAGAACATTTAAATAAAAAAAATTAAAATTATTTATACGGCCAAAAAGTAAACCAAGATGAAATTCCGATAGCTTAAACCAGTGAGATCTTCATAACAGTATAGCAGATACTTACATATAAATATCAGTCGTCACTCTATAACACCCAATAATGTCTTATGATATTGAAATGCTCAGTTTTATGATCAAAGCTCTGTAGTTTTAATATATATAATGCAATACAATACAATGACGATTGAGAGATGATTCCTCAAAAGCCTAATGATCATATTTGATAACCTAAGTTGCTTCAGTCCAGTAAATATTAATCTTCAAACAAAAGATTTCACGGAAAAAGACACATGAGCCATGAATTGAAGTTGGGTGTTTGTACAATTATCCTAAAAAGCCTTTTTCTTGCTTCAAAAGTTGAATCTGACAGCATCAGATGACAGAAGGAGAATGTTTTTCAGCAAAGATTAAAAAGGACGCTGTACAGTAGTGTTTGTGGGGCTAACCCATCCTGAAGATCTTCCTGTGTCTGTGTGTGTGTGTGTGTGTATGTGTATGTGTATGTGTATGTGTGTGTGTGTGTGTGTGTGTGTGTGTGTCTGCCAGTGGATCTGCTGGACCTGAGTGTGGCTCAGTCCATGTTCCAGCAGCACAAGTTGACGCTGAACACACAGCAGCTGACGGTTCCCGAGGTCATCAACTGCCTGACGTCTGTGTATGACGGACTGGAGCAGGAACACAAAGACCTGGTCAACGTCCCGCTGTGTGTGGACATGTGTCTCAACTGGCTGCTCAATGTCTACGACACGTACGTACTGTATGGCACGACAACACTAGATCTACACTCACCTAAAGGATTATTAGGAACACCATACTAATACTGTGTTTGACCCCCTTTCGCCTTCAGAACTGCCTTAATTCTACGTGGCATTGATTCAACAAGGTGCTGAAAGCATTCTTTAGAAATGTTGGCCCATATTGATAGGATAGCATCTTGCAGTTGATGGAGATTTGTGGGATGCACATCCAGGACACGAAGCTCCCGTTCCACCACATCCCAAACATGCTCTATTGGGTTGAGATCTGGTGACTGTGGGGGCCATTTTAGTACAGTGAACTCATTGTCATGTTCAAGAAACCAATTTGAAATGATTCGGGCTTTGTGACATGGTGCATTATCCTGCTGGAAGTAGCCATCAGAGGATGGGTACATGGTGGCCATAAAGGGATGGACATGGTCAGAAACAATGGCCGTGGCATTTAAACGATGCCCAATTGGCACTAAGGGGCCTAAAGTGTGCCAAGAAAACATCCCCCACACCATTACACCTCCACCACCAGCCTGCACAGTGGTAACAAGGCATGATGGATCCATGTTCTCATTCTGTTTACGCCAAATTCTGACTCTACCATCTGAATGTCTCAACAGAAATCGAGACTCATCAGACCAGGCAACATTTTTCCAGTCTTCAACTGTCCAATTTTGGTGAGCTCTTGCAAATTGTAGCCTCTTATTCCTATTTGTAGTGGAGATGAGTGGCACCCGGTGGGGTCTTCTGCTGTTGTAGCCCATCCGCCTCTAGGTTGTGCGTGTTGTGGCTTCACAAATGCTTTGCTACATACCTCGGTTGTAACGAGTGGTTATTTCAGTCAAAGTTGCTCTTCTATCAGCTTAAATCAGTCGGCCCATTCTCCTCTGACCTCTAGCATTAACAAGGCATTTTCGCCCACAGGACTGCTGCATACTGGATGTTTTTCCCTTTTCACACAATTCTTTGTAAACCCTAGAAATAGTTGTGTGTTAAAATCCCAGTAACTGAGCAGATTGTGAAATATTCAGACCGGCCCGTCTGGCACCAACAACCATGCCACGCTCAAAATTGCTTAAATCACCGTTCTTTCCCATTCTGACATTCAGTTTGGAGTTCAGGAGATTGCCTTGACCAGGACCACACCCCTAAATGCATTGAAGCAACTGCCATGTGATTGGTTGATTAGATAATTGCATTAATGAGAAATTGAACAAGTGTTCCTAATAATCCTTTGGGTGAGTGTATATATGAGATATATCTATATATCTATTTATATGTCTACATAACATCAGACTTGCATCATAGTCAGTTCAAGATGTCTCTGGTCTACTCATTGGCTTATGCTTCTAATCATGTACGTATGCAGTTATATGAATAACAACATTAAAGTTGTTTCACTGTTCTGAATATCTGTTGTAAATGAAGTAGGGCACGGATAAATGTGTGTGTTGTGCTGAAGGCTGGCCTGGAGCTCAGAGCTGACTGATGTGTGTGTACTCGAGCTCAGACCTGCAGTGCTTCCACAGACTGTGTTGTTAAATGAACACCACAAAAGTGTATTCTGGCATCAGTAATGGGCCGATGTATATTGTCGTTGTGCGCTTATCGCTGCCGGTTTCCTCTTGTCCTCAAAGATCCTGTATTCCTCAGGGGTCGCAGTGGGAAAATCCGAGTTCTGTCGATGAAGATTGGTCTCCTCTCACTTTGTAAGGGTCACCTGGAGGAGAAATACAAATGTAAGATCTATTTATCTATCTATCTATCTCTCTATCTCTCTGTCTGTCTGTCTGTCTGTCTGTCTGTCTCTATCTATCATCTATCTGTCTGTCTGTCTGTCTGTCTATCTGTCTGTCTATCTCTATCTATCATCTATCTGTCTGTCTGTCTGTCTCTATCTATCATCTATCTATCTGTCTGTCTGTCTATCTATCTGTCTGTCTGTCTGTCTGTCTGTCTGTCTATCTCTATCTATCATCTATCTGTCTGTCTGTCTGTCTGTCTGTCTCTATCTATCATCTATCTATCTGTCTGTCTGTCTATCTATCTGTCTGTCTGTCTGTCTGTCTGTCTGTCTGTCTGTCTGTCTCTATCTATCATCTATCTGTCTGTCTGTCTATCTATCTATCTATCTATCTATCTGTCTGTCTGTCTGTCTGTCTCTATCTATCATCTATATGTCTATCTATCTATCTATCTGTCTGTCTGTCTGTCTGTCTGTCTCTATCTATCATCTATCTATCTATCTATCTATCTATCTATCTATCTATCTATCTATCTGTCTGTCTGTCTGTCTGTCTGTCTGTCTGTCTGTCTCTATCTATCTATCTATCTATCTATCTATCTATCTATCTATCTATCTATCTATCTATCTATCTATCTATCTATCTATCTATCTATCTATCTATCTATCTATCTATCTATCTATCTATCTGTCTGTCTGTCTGTCTGTCTGTCTATCCGTCCTTTGGATTACACCAAAAGCTTGATCGTATGCTGTAGAATCACAGTGCTGCTGTAATCAACGATATAATTATAACTCAGTGATTAAACTCTATATGAGTTCAGTGATTCAGGTCAAATAATGATAATGTCAAAACACAACCAACACCATCAGTTCATTGTTCATCTGGCTGTTATAAACAATGTAAGGGTAATGAGCCCAACTAAAGCAAACACTGATCACCATATTGGGGACTTACATTATGATTTTTTTTTCTTCTTCTTTCTTTGGTGATTCTGCTTGTTAAAGGGGTCACATAATGCCATTTTTGTACAAGCTAATATGATTATTTAGGGTCTAAATTAAAAGTTTGTAATATAGTTTAATTAAAAATTCTCATTAGTATTGTAAGAAAACATGCATTTTACCAGGTCAAAAACAGCTCTGTTTTCAGCACGCCGTTTCAGTGCATGTGTCTTTAAATGATAATGAGCTTTGCTCCCCCCGCCCCTCTGTTCTGTGCGTACACCGTTTGTAACACAATAACCATAACGCGTTGTTCATTATAAACGTGAGATTATGAATTATATTGAGAACGTCGTACATAGAAAACATGTCGTAATGTACCCTGAGTGTAAACCTTTTCATGAGCAGCTTCTTATCAAAACCAGCTTTATACTGACCCTCCTCGTTTATAAAGCTGTCTGGTGTGTGAAATGATTCGTGCTAACATGAAAGCATTGACGTTGAGCGTGGGGAATATTCCCTTCGAAAACAAACTCAGCCACTGCGTCATTAAAATAACTGCTATGTTCCTTATTGCACCCAAGAACAGATCACCACAATCGCTTAGATGCCATTCTGCACAGTGCGGTCCGGTCCGCGCGGACTATGATTGACAGGTCGCTCACGAGCGAGGGCGGGTCTGTGTTGAAACGCTGCTGTCAATCAACAATCGTGGGAGGGGCGTCCGGCCGTGTGACGTCACACGGTGAAACGGCTTGGTTTGAGATGGGGGAAAACATATAAGGAGATAAAAAAAAAAAACACTGGATGGATTTTTATCATTATATGATGGTTGTGTACAGACACTGCCAACACATTTCAGTACAATCAACTTGTAAAAGTGCATGTACCATTATATGACCCCTTTAATGTCAGGTGTCTTCAATTATGGTCAATCATCACTCAATTAATCAATTATCTCATTAACTTTAACACACTTCAGTGTTCATTTAACACTCATATTTTTGCTCTTTGAGGGTTTGATGTATTTTCTGATAATTTGAATGAATAGTGAATATGTTGGTGTTTGTGCCCTGCTGTGTTGTTAGATCACATGTTAAAATCCCAGCCGTATCTCTTTTAATGAAGGTGTTTGTGAAGCAGCCTTCCTCTGTTTGTCCTGTTTTCACCTGAAAGCACAGACTGCACTCCCAGGATGCATCTCTCCGCGTAATTGGGCTTTTTGCTCTTTTTGCTCTTTTAAGTTCCTCCTCATCTCAGGAGTCTTTACTCCTCTGAGTGATCAAAACTAAAAACGAAACTCTCAGCGGGTGAATCCCTGTGTGTGTGTTCTCCAGTGAGAGATCTCCACGCCTGAATCACTGTAGACTGATGGAAAATGATGTGTCACACTTGTTGGGATGAAGAATTTTTTTTTCCATTTCCGGTCAGCGGTTTGAGGTTCCCCCGGCCCGGTCACACTCTGTAACGCAGTGCTGAGTGACAGACAATCACTGACGCTTCAGTGCCGGGTTAGTTCGCTGACCTTGAGTTAACACACCGCACAGTCCAACAGAGAGTCTGTGTGTGTGTGTGTGTGTGTGTGTGTGTGTGTGTGGAGTGAGAATAGAGTTTATTGAACTGCTCTGACGCTCTCAGGACAGAGGTCTTGAGTTCAGCGGTGTGTGTGTGCGTGCATGTGTGTGTGTGTGTGAGACAGCTCTGGCAGGGTCTGCTCTTGCTGTGGTAATCAAGGTCGTCTCCGTCCCTGAAGGTCAGACAGAGAGACAGAATGATGATGGAAAATGACACTTATTACTGAAGAGCTTTTAGTTCTCTTTTTAGTGTATAATCTGTTTATACACATTATATTTTAAAACATGAATAATTTTTGGTTTTGGAATATTAAGGTTTTGCTTCAAATATCAAATGGAAAAAAGACAAGCTACATTATCTTTTCAATTTATCCATATAAATGATGCGAGCTGAGGAGTTTATTAACTGAAGTAAAACACTCCCTTATTTGCTCAATGTGAATGAAACGTTAGGAGCTGTGAAATATGATCTTATCAAACTACAGCGTGTCTTTTATTCATACATTTTAATAGAGAAATTTTAGAAAAGATTTGACAGTTTTTTTTTATATGCAGTGTATCTATCTGTCTACAGTATATATCTATATACCTATCTGTCTATCATCTATCTATCTGTCTATCATCTATCTATCTGTCTATCATCTATCTGTCTATCATCTATCTATCTGTCTATCTGTCTGTCTGTCTATCATCTATCTATCTGTCTATCTATCTGTCTATCATCTATCTATCTGTCTATCTGTCTGTCTGTCTATCATCTATCTATCTGTCTATCATCTATCTATCTGTCTATCGTCTATCTATCTGTCTATCATCTATCTATATACCTATCTGTCTATCATCTATCTATCTGTCTATCATCTATCTATCTGTCTATCATCTATCTATCTGTCTATCCTGTCTATCATCTATCTATCTGTCTATCATCTATCTATCTGTCTATCATCTATCTATCTGTCTATCGTCTATCTATCTGTCTATCGTCTATCTATCTGTCTATCATCTATCTGTCTATCATCTATCTATATACCTATGTCTATCATCTATCTATCTGTCTATCATCTATCTATCTGTCTATCGTCTATCTATCTGTCTATCATCTATCTATATACCTATCTGTCTATCATCTATCTATCTGTCTATCATCTATCTATCTGTCTATCATCTATCTGTCTATCATCTATCTATCTGTCTATCATCTATCTATCTGTCTATCATCTATCTGTCTATCATCTATCTATCTGTTTATCTGTCTATCATCTATCTATCTATCTATCATCTATCTATCTATCTATCTGTTTATCATCCATCTATCTGTTTATCATCTATCTATCTATCTATCTATCATCTGTCTGTCTGTATGTCTCCCTGTCTGTTTAGTATGTATATTGTATATTTATCTGTCTGCCTATCTATCCATCAATCCGAGATAGATATTTCCATCCATCTTCATGTCTTCCAAGATTCTTAGTTTTATCTTTTGCTCTCTTAACATTTTACAAACGTAAATTAAAAGAAATTATTTTATGTCCAGTCCACTTTAGACATTCTACTAACTAAGTAATTTTGCAACAACATGTCAACTAACTATTAGTGTTTATTAGTTACTATTAGCTGACTGTTAAGTCTCGGGTTAGTAGAATAAGTTGACATGTAGTTGTATAGTTTCCTACAGTCAGTAGAATGTCTGTTGAGGAGCATCACAATAAAGAGACAGCAGATATTAAGCACAGTCTACTAATACTCTAATGACTGATAGTTGACATGGAGGTACAGTTACTTAGAGTTAGTAGAATGTCTAAAGTGGACTATCGAAATAAAGTGTTCCCTAAACGTCAGGATCTGTGTGTGTGTCTCAGGTCTGTTTAATCAGGTGTCGTCTGCGGGCGATACGTGTGATCAGAGGCAGTTGGGTCTCCTGCTGCATGATGTCATCCAGATCCCGAGACAGCTGGGAGAGGTGGCGGCTTTCGGCGGGAGCAACATCGAGCCCAGCGTCCGCAGCTGCTTCCAGCACGTGCGTGAACACACACACACACACACACACACACACTCACACACACACACACACACACACACTCACTCACACACACGCACGCACGCACGGACGCACGCACACACTCACACACACACACACACACACACTCTCACACACACACACACACACACACACACACACACACACACACACACACACACACACACACACACACACACACACACTGGTGTTGAATGATTAAAGTCGTCTGCTGGTGATATCCTCACACCACCTCACTCCAGATCTGTGTGTTAATGCTGGTGTCATCTTGAGTCTTCATGTGTGTTTCCTTCAGTTATTCAATAGTGTCATCAGTCCTACACACTCACACTCACAGAGAGAGAGAGAGAGAAAGGGTCGCCCTGTTGAAGTGTTTGCTGCCTGATTTTTTTTTCGGAACATTTTTGCAGGACACTGTCCATCCGTCTATCTCTGTACCTCTGTCTCTCCATTTCCCTTCCTTTATTTATCTCCATCTCTCTGTCTTTTCTTCTGTTTGCTTCTGTCTCTCTCTCTCTTTCTCTCTATCCATCCATTCACCATTTGTTTTATCTATCTATCTATCTACTGTATCTATCTATCTATCTATCTATCTGTCAGTCTATTCATCTGTCTATCATTCTTTTGCTCTTTCTGTATATTGTTCTGTCTATCTCTTGTTCTGTATATCATTTGATCTGTCCGTCTGTCTTTTCTGAATCTATTTATCTAGCGTTCTGTCTATCTATCGTTCTATCGTTCTGACATTCTACTGTTCTATAGATGTCTTCTCATCTGTCATGTTGCCCGTGTCTGTCTCTCAGTGTGTCTGTCTGTCTGTATGGTTTGAGTGCCCTCAGTGTCGAGGCTGAAGTGTTTTGATGAGAGAGAAATTGTCATTTATAAATGAGTGAGGATGAAGAGGAGGAAGAGGTCCAATCAGAACTGACAGACAGGAAGAGATGGCACCACTGCAGCAGAAAAACAACACTGGAAATAAAGGCTAGGTGTGATTTTAAGAGGAGGCCAGATTGCAGAGCAACATTTCAGATGAAAGCTGAGAGAGGAAATGAACGATTGATGAGAGACCGATGAGTGAAGGGATGACAGACAGACAGGACAGTGTCACACCTGAAGCCTTGTGAAGTCCATCAGTGCTGATGGATGGAGTCACCCGAACGATGAGTTTCTTTCTCTTGTTGCTCATGGGTGTCTGATGGGAAGTTTAACAGCACAAAACATGTCAAGAGGTCAGAGCTACAGGTTATGGCATATCTCAACTGTGTGTGTGTGTGTGTGTGTGTGTGTGTCAATGCTGACATCACTGCCAAGATTGTTGCTGCTGTACAACAGAATTCCTGCCAAAATCACTTAATCATTGTCTTATTTGATCATTAATTTGCCATCGTCTTGTTTTGTCTGAAATATGAGAATTTATTTACCACAGAGTTCAAATAATTACAGGAATGTTCCAGGTGCAAAACAAGCTCCACGGGCGTCAAAACAAACGAAAATCATGTTTACAGTAGTGCATTTTCAATGGAATACACAACCAGGATTAACATTAAAATACAGGCTGTTTTAAAACTATAGCCACAAAACGTAAACAGTAAATATGTTAAAGTGATAGTTCAACCAAAAATGAACATTCTGTCATCGTTTATTCAGCCTCATGTTGTTCCAAAACTGTATGACTTTTTCTTCTGCAGAACACACACACACACTTTAATGTTATAAATTTAATAACAAATGATCATTTCGCTGGAAGTGAATCAATCAAAACTAACTTTAGCTGGAAATAACATTATTCAAGAACCGCTATAAAGCCAAAACAATCTCTGTTACCTTAAACTATATGTTTGTCTCTGTAAAGCTGCTTTGAAACAATCTACATTGTTAAAAGCGCTATATAAATGAAGATGACTTGACTTGACTTGACACACACAATATTAATATTGAGAAATATATAAATAAAAGTAAATAATGATAGAATTGTCATTTTGTCAAGTTATCTATCCCTTTAATGTGTTAAAATCATTAATAAACCATGTCTGTGTGAAATGTTAACTTCATGACCATGTAAAGACAGTAAACCCTGTTACTTTAACATGATATGTGCAATAACTCCAGAAAGAGTATCTACATATAATTCCAGTATGCTGGAATTAAATCAGTAATTATGAGACAGTTCCCTGTAACATATATTCCCACCACTAAAATCTGAGATTTACAATATATATATAAGCAGCACATTACTGTTTTTAAACCCTTCAGAATGCCTTGCCTTATTGACTTCCATTGTAATTACATTAGTTGTTTGTCAAAATAGTTTTCTTTGGTAGTGTTGCAGATTCTGTCCATTAAACTGAACTTGTATTGACCCTGGTTTATAGAGAAGCTTCTGATGGGCTGTATGACAGATGAAACATGTGACATAATATTCTTCACATTTAGCTAATATTCCTTCTATCGCACTGGCTCAAAATCTGCCAGTACCCGCCGACAGGGTGACATCACTGAGTGCTCGTTCTTGACGGGAATATTTATGAGGCTGTTATATCTCTATAAAAGCAGCCGTGCGATTGACAGTCATTTATGGTGGTCTGGTAGGGAATGTTCTCCATTTCAGTCAGGCTGCGTTGTTTATGAGTTATTCACTCATGCTATTTATGGGCTTTCTGAACTCCCTCCCTCATTGGCTGTTTGTGCTTGCGCTGTTTTCTCAGGTGCCCAGTAAGGTTGAGCTGGAGCCGAGGCAGTTTGTTGACTGGATGAGGCTGGAGCCGCAGTCTATGGTTTGGCTCCCGGTCCTGCACAGAGTGGCTGCGGCAGAGACGGCCAAACACCAGGCCAAGTGCAATATCTGTAAAGAGTTCCCCATCGTGGGCTTCAGGTACACACACACACACACACACATTTATGTAAGTAGATATCACCCTGAAGAGGTTTATTATGACTTATTACACGACTCTGTGGAATACTTGATTCTGATTGGTCAATTGCGGCATCCAGAGGTGTGATATTCCCAGATAACGACGCTGAGAACAGAAACACAGACTCATCCGGGTCACTGACGTCAGCAGCGCTATACGCTTGATAGGAATCAGTCAAATCAAGAATTTGTGTACAGTTATATAATTATTGTGGACTCGCTCTCTCTTGTTCCACACAAACGCAGATGCTGATATTTTGCTACTATTGTTTTGTACACTGTTGGATTATAAGATACTAACAGGTATGATTTTAAAACAGTTTAATCTGAAATCAATATCTCTAATCTACAGAATTATTTATGTGGTGAAATGCTGTGGTGTGGTGTGACTGTATACCGTATCTCTTAAAGGACAACTCCGGCGCAAAATGAACCTTTGGTCTAATTATACATTGGTACTTAGTCAACCGTTCTCTGAGATTTGTTTTCATGATTATCGAATGTAAAGAGTTTTATCTCTTAAAAACTGTTTAGCTTATAACGCTAGTATATAGGGCATAGAGTAATGAAAATAAAAATAGCTAGTTAATACCACTAACAAGGCTCAAAATAGCCCAACACGAACACGGTAGCATAACGAGGGTCCCTACCTGCAAACCGAAGCATTGAGAACGTTGTAAGTGTACAGACAGTTTAATAAGAAGATATTTTATAAAGACAGTCCACTTCACACTTTCCACTGTGGAAAACAGTCTCGATCAGTCGAATCATGAACGCCGAGCCGATTGCGCTGAACTGTCTTGGAATCTCATATGGTCCGTTGTTCGGCTCGGCGTTCATGATTCGACTAGTCGAGACTGTTTTCCAAAGATGGCTCCTGCCTGTATCAGCGAAGTGGACTGTCTTTATAAAATATCTTCTTATTAAACTGTCTGTACACTTACAGCGTTCTCAATGCTTCAGTTTGCAGGTAGGGACCCTCATTATGCTAACTAGCGATTTTTATTTTCATTACTCTATGCCCTATATACTAGCGTTATAAGCTAAACAGTTTTTAGAGATAAAACTCTTTACATTTGACAATCATGAAAACAAATCTCAGAGAACGGTTGACTATGTACCAATGTGTAATTGAGAGTTATTGAGAGATTGAGAGAATTAGAGAGTTGTCCTTTAAATGTCCGTCTAGTTTGAACTTGCCGCAGCAACTGCTCTCTCCGCTGAAGCTTTGGGTCACATCAATATTTTGTGTCTAATTATGTACGTATGTGGCAAGTAGTCGTGTAATAAGCGGGATAATGTACATCCATCCGGTTGTTATCTCAGAATAAACCCCTTCAGGCTGATCAAGACCTCCGCTTCACATTGGGGTCCTGATCATCCTGTCAGGATTTATTCTGAGATAACAACCGGATGGATGCACATTATTTCTTACACAATGACTGTACATTAGGTAGAAAAGTAAAACTTCACAAATTGTACCGGTTCTTTAGTATTTCTCAAAGGAGAGGAATTCTCCCTCAGTGTGAGAAGTGTGTGTCCAGTCCTGCTCCTGGAGGATCACAGTCCCAGTTAAACACACCTGAACCAGCGAATCAGTGTCTTACTGGAAACCTCCAGGCAGGGTCGTTGAGGCAAGCGGGACAGTGGCCCTCCAGGACCCAGTTTGGACAACCCTGCACTAGTCAAAGCGTGATATCAAGCAGATCTGTGAGACATTTAAGACACACACACACACATATGGGTGCGCGCCGTGATGTCTGGGAGCAAAAAGGTTAGATTCACTCCTGAGGCCCAGCATTCATCTAAATGTCAGCATCTGATAGCACTCTAAATAAGAGCGAGAGACTGATGAGAGCGGCGGACGGACAGTCAGTCTGTTCCCTGATCAGCTCTGATACTTTTCAAAGTTCATCTGTAAGCGAGGCCTGCCAATGTTCACACATTAATAGTTGAGTTCATTCTGTGTGCTGTCGTTGAGCAGGATGGGGGGGTTCTAGGGTTTATTGCATTGTGTACAAAAGGTCACAAGATCAAATCTTGTTCGGCTGAGGTATTAAATATAATAGTAATGATAATAATAAAATTTTATTTCTTTGTTTGTAGATATTAGTAATGGTAGCCACATTTTAATTTGTAATATTTTATCCTACATTTTTGCTTCATCTTTCTGAATTGGGGATAGACTGTATAGCAGTCAATGATAATTGAATGTCTAATTTAATTATGAATAAATGAATTAATACAAATATATTTATTAAAATCCTGTTAGTTAAAGTGTAGTAATAACATATGCTTGGTATTAAAGTGATTATAATTTATAGTTATACACACAGCAATCCCATTGTTGGATTTTTATGGTTTATGGTGAAAAACGAGGTCAATTTATTTATAATTATTCATCAGATGTATTATTAAATGTAATAATATATCTCATTCATTATATGTAACAGTGTTATATATAAATAATTAGCTAATTCATGCATTAATTAAATATAACAAACTTTTAACAAACTTTTAAAACTTTGCATTTGCAGTCTTTGTATGGAAGAATTTAACAATTGTTGAAGCTCGACATGTATAATTGTAGCCACTGTATAAGCAAAACTCACCATTGATGGTAATAATGGCAAAAGCCGCCAGAACACTGCAGTAAAACATAATTATAGCTATACAACATTTTTATTATGTTATGAAATATTAATAATACAATATTTTATTCTTTTCTTTCAAATTTATGGACAGCATTAATATCAGCTCCATAATTACATGCCGATCAATGTTCCCAGGCTCTGTGTGTGTGTGTGTGTGTGTGTGTGCGTGTGCGCGCGTCGGTTCGTCATCACGCGCCTCCATGCTGTATTTTAAACAGACACTGTGTGCTCTTGTCACAATAGGTGGTGACCTTTTCAAATGTCATGCATACATACATTTTGCCCATTCATTACTGATAATGCTGCCATATTTATAAGTTTTGACTAAGTCTCACTGACAACCTCCTCCATCTCTCGAGGACTGACCGCATCAGACCGCACCATCTTGTTTTCGGAGACGTTTCTTTGAGGCGGAGCTCAGTGGTGAGATCCAGCTGGACGTTTGACAGAGGAGATACGGTCTGTGTTTTGTCAGTGATAGATAGTAGAGAAGAATAAATTGAATGGGAGAGAGACACAGAGAAAAATAAAGTCTGAGTCAGTCAACCTGGATTTATTGAGAAAAAGAAGAAATCCTGCGGCATCATTTTGTTACATTTCAAAGCCATGTAAATGTCATTAATTGTTTAGCAGATTACCAGTTAGTATTTGTTAAAGCGGTAATCCTCAAGAGACTGTGCGCTGCAGTGATTTTGCTGTGGTTCGTTGTAGAAATGCGAATTCAAATACGCGTTTCATGTGGACTCACGTGTTTTGTCCGTCATTAGAACGGCAGTAAGTGGATCGCATCACATAAAGGTTATGAAGGTTATTGTAGCTACATGAGTACTCGATTTTGTGTCATTTGGCCTAAATCTCATGTTATAAAAGATGAAGTGACTTCATCAAATTGTATTTTATAACAGTTTTATCTTTTTTTTTTCTTACCCACATCACAGAAGATAATATAAAATCATGTAATCGTTTATGCAGCAGCGCGGTGGAAATATTGCACTCTGAAGGAATTCAATTCTATTGAATTTGCATTTCCTGGAGAGACCAGAAGGATCCAAAAACAAACACCCACACCTCCATACTCAATTTACATTTATATGAAGAAAATCTGTTTAATAAAAATACTTTAAAACTGTGTTTTAATGATGTTATTGAATCAAGCGTGACGTGACTGGAGTGAATGAGTATTCTCAAGAGGATTGAATATCAGGCAAATTCAATAACGAGGGGATTATAGTTTGGCGGGACTACAGAATATCGGGCTGTTTTGGAATTAAGGATTTTAAAGGAATAATCTAAAAATGTAAATCCTGTCTCATCACGTCACTCCAAACCTCTGTGTTTTTCTTTCTTCCGTAAAACAGAAAAGGATCAATGTTCACGCTGCTTTTCCGTACACTGAAAGCATGTTATCATACTAATAGTAAGTGTTTTCTTTCCCTCTTTGCAGATATCGCAGTTTGAAACACTTCAACTATGACGTTTGCCAGAGCTGTTTCTTCTCCGGTCGCACGGCGAAGGGTCATAAACTGAACTACCCAATGGTGGAGTACTGCACACCGGTGAGTTAGACCTTCTCTACCCATCAGATCAAGGCATGTGTAATGAAGCTCGCAAACTGGAGCTTATTAAAGAGACATTTCGCATGAATGGATATTACACTGGCTATTTAGTGGCTCACCAAAACCTAGTGAGCAGCCTTACTATCTACTGCCTACATACATACATACAAATATTAAGTATAAGATACATTTTTATTTAAGTAAAGGAAACCTGTAATGCTGCTTTTGAATCTTAGTTCTCATGGGAGGCATAATCCTGCTAAATGCCTTTAGACTTCGCATCTATAGTTTTTCTTCCAGCTGGGACTGTGAAGTGTGTGGTTGGTGAACAGGAGCTCATGGTACCATGGGCGTCAGTTTGTTTTGAAATGTGCTGGGGACAGAGACACATTCGGAAGTGCATTTTCAAAAGTGCTGGGTACAATGACGCATTCATTTTTTTTTTTTCTCTCTTTTGCGCAGGTCATGTTTTGAAAGACGATGTAATGTAGCTTACTGATGTAAAGAAACGTTTTTTACGCAAAGATGTGTTGATGTCCGACCAAAAAGTGATGGGTGGGGGGGTTAAATAGTACTTTGGGTTTAATTGGTCGTACAATGAGATGTAATATGTAGTGTTGTGAATCTTGACGTGAATAAATACATAGATCTGCCTGATTTACGTATGTACTGTAAATGGTCCAGTGGCAGAATTTTTGCCAAGCGTGTCGGAGGTTCTGCGTTCTAATCCGCACTCGTACAGTTCTTTTCCCTCATCAAAACCGATAATGTTTATCAGTGGTTGTATATCAAGCAGGTTTGCATTTTTGTTTTGTGATTTCACCGGAACGAATAGAGAATCTCCGCAACGGATTGAAGCGTGCGTCCGAGTGAAGACATTGCGAGCCTCAAGAGAACACCGTACCCGCGCCCCTCAATATCTGTCTGCAGCGGCAGCGAGCACATGATCACTTGATTAAAAAAACAACACATTTCAGCGCTGGATCGCCTCTTGTTCAACAAACAAACTAAACGGATGCCCTGCTAGTTAACTGGAGATTTTTTATTTGTATTGGTACATACGTACCACGAGAATGTTTCAAAAGTGGTGGGGACAATATCGACCCTGGCAAAAAGTGGTGGGGACATGTCCCACCCGTCCCCCCCGTAAATGACGCCTATGCATGGTACGAGAGTAGGTTAGTTTCTCCTCCACCGCTGCAAGCGAGATGGAGAGCAGTTCAAACTCAGAAGGCCTTGATCTATTGGCGTCACCGGCAGGGTTTCCTACCACCTCCATAACAGAGGCTGTGCGCAACCTGAAATTTAATGTGTTTAACTCCACAGTTCATTTTCGGAGCATGCAATTGAAGAGCTGTCACTGTCATTGATCAGCATGACAAAAAGAAAACTAATGTGTTTTTGTTCTCTTCGACTGGGTGCAAAATCAGACAAATTAGACTGAATAATGATGCAACTTAAAAACGATTCAACTTTAAACACCGGCACTTGTAAAGAAATGTTGCCTTTTTCATTTGTGATAAAGATGGTTGACTGGAGGGTTGAGCTGACGGGACTCCTGAGGGACCCTGAACACAGCTGAATCACCCAAAAATGAACCGTCATGTCATTCCAAACCTGTTATTCCGTAGAACACTGGAGAAAGAATGAGGAGACATTTTGAAGAATGTTCACGCTGCTCTTTTCCATTCAACGAAAGTTGTTAGTCACAATGAAACTGAATGAGTGAAAGATCCTTTCTCCCTTATTGTGATGTACATTCAAGTATAATGGTTTATCAAAAAAAAGAAAAAATGTTTTAGTCGGTTCTACACATCAGTTGTTGATTGGGTATTAAGATGTGGGCGTGGCACTAAAAATGAATGTGATTTTGTAGACGATGGAAAGAAAGGGGTGGGTTTAAGTGGACTAATTGACTGGAGAAGCTGGCATACGTCACCAGAGACAAGTCTGTCTATTTCACAAGAAGATCCAGTTTTGGCATTTTCTTTCAACTTTAATGTAAAAAAAATTAAATAAGATAATGTATGAATCATTCAAAATAAGACCTACTATGCTGTTCAACTTTCTTTACTGTGTAATGTTGCTGTCTGAGCATAAAAAGCTTTGCAAAGTTACAAAGCACGAAGTCCCTCCAAAGGCTCTAAACTCCCTGAAACGCCTCCATTGTAGTCTCGAGTTTTCTCCCAGTAACGAACACGTCACAATATCCCTCATTTAAATAATTCCTGCCAAAGACAAACGCAGAATAAAGGCGCTGGTTGAGTTAGTTAGTAGCAAAGACTGTAGAATAACACAAGACGCGTCACTCATATTGTTTTGAATGGGAAAAAGTGTAACGCTCAATATGGCGGATTAAGTCCCGCCTTCTAAATAAGAGCCAATCGGTGATTGGTAAAGTCATCGTGTCACTGCAGCCGTTAGAAGCTCCGGTTCCCATAGAAACAGTCAGAAGCGCTTCCACTGCGCATTAGCTTGATCCAGCGTTTAGAAACAAAATTTATGAGACAGTTGTTGTCAGATTTCATTGGTGATTTCAAATATGAAATTTTATCGTAAGCTTGACAAACAGTTTCGGAGAATTTGATGTTTCCCCATTCAAAGAGACAGGAGCTGCACTTGCTGCCCGAGAGGCGTTTCAAAGATGGCCGCCGAGGGAAATGACTTGTCTTAAAGAGACTTTGTAGTAGTGTGTTGAAACTCGTGGTTATGGTAAGGGGCGGGACATTTCCCAAACACGCTCGCAGTGCTTGTCCAATCACAACACACTGATCCAGCCAACCAATCAGAGCACACTGTGCTTTTCAGGAGGAGGGGCTTCATAGAGACAGGAACTAAACAGAGCGTTACTGACAGACTGGGAAGAGAGGAGCTGCAACAATGACAAATATGGGGAAAATATAGGTTTTTAAACATTCAAGCATAAAAACCTATTCCAGTTTAGTCTAAACAAACTCAAAACTTTGTAAAAGGGCATATTATTGCCACTTTAATTTCATGCCAACTTTAAGCTCCAGAGATGCACCATAAAAGTTGTCTATAAGCTTTCTGAAAACCACAGTAAAGAGGAACACAACTGCTGTAGGTTCTAAAGCTCATTAGCACATATTACAATTTTAGCATTCCAGAAATAGCCTTTGTGTTATCCATTTAACCAGAATCCCCATTGTTCAACCCATGCTAGCAGTTTGGCACCACCGTGACCTTGAACAAAGCACTTTAGCCCCAGGTCACTCCATGTGGATCGTTCCCGTAATACGTTTATGGCGCTGTTCTATGAAGCATCAAATAAATGTTCCACAGGCCCAAGAATATTGATCATGTGGGTCATATTACTTTCATAAAACAGTTCTATAAAGAAGTAGTTGATATCGAGTGACATTTCCAACCCAATATGGCCAGCTTTTTTATTTTTGCTTTGCCAACAAAAATGGTTTACAATGTTGCGATCTATAGAATTGTAACTCAAGGTAAGAGAAGCAGTGAAACATTTCAGTGCACAGGCAACGTCCTATTAAATTACTGTACCAGAACTAACTGTTATATAATAAGATTGTGTTGACAGTGCAGAGCTAGAAACTGCTTTCTGGAGACCACCAGACGCTGTTTAATACTTTCAACGGGCTGATTTATTGGTTTTTTTTGGGAATCGTCATCTTTGTCCCGTCATTTGTTGTCATTTTGTTTTTAGTTGTTATTCAAGGAGGCAGCAGTAATCCTGAATCCATCACTCCACCACACACACACCAGCGGTTGTGAAATGTCCAGCTACTTCATCTTGACAGGAAGAGAATGCCTTTCATTTCCTTTCAAACCCACATATCCCAGAAACACCCCACTCCACAAACACACATACACATGTCTATAAAACACATTTCACTGCGATTCAACAGCAAATATTGTCATCAGAATTCAGAGAGCAGAAGATCAATGTTGAACAGAATATGCTTTTTGTGGCCCTCAGTTGGGCTGTTACACTGTTATTGCTTTTTCATTGTGGTGATATTGCTTTTTGTTGTTGTGATATGGTTTTTATTAGTTGTGTGGTACGAAGAGTTTCTTTATCCCAGTGTCAGTCTAAATGAGTAATGTGCTGTGTTCAACTCGCGCTTACAGCGAAACTTTAGAGTCCTTTTTAATAGGAAACCTTCACCTAAACATGAAAAACACCATTTACTCATGTTGGCTTATTTGTCTGATAAATTTTCCTCCGTCGAAAAACACAATGTGTAAATTCATACAAGAATGATTCACGGACGAAATTCATTCTCCTGATGATAATTGAATAAGGCCCGTTGAAAGCATGTAGTTTTGGTGTATAAAGCTAAAAAAATAAATTAAAAAAAAGCAATGTTTGTTTAGCAATGGTTACAAACTCTCTCAGCCTCCCAACAATCTTTATTAGAAATGCGACTCATTAGCCAAAAAAGAGATGACATAAAATAACATAAGGTAATTGTGTAGTGAAAATTGGATATCGTGACAGCCCTAATTCAAAGTCGTCTGATGCCATATGATATCTGTATGGGGAGCAGACACAAATTCAAATCATTATATAATGAAAAGATCAAAGCAGACTTGCTATTCTACATATAACTAGGTGCTCGGGTCGGCATGCATTTAAAGTCCCCCTGTTGTCAATCATTGTATCCCTCAAAACTCATCTCTGATCACCAAAATGACATATTTAAACTTTTTTCCTTGAATTTTTTTCTTCATGCCTTCAAATATCTTGAATGTAACCCTCATTTAGTATATGCTATAAATATGCAAATGAGCCCCACCTCCCACTGGTTGACGATCACACGTTGATCTGATTGGTTACAAGGTCGTTTGTGACGTCAGAAACACCAGCGATTTCAAACCGTGTCTTTGATTCACTGCAGTTTTAAGGAGAAATTACTCCGCAATGGTGCTGACTTATGAATTTGAACATGGTTTGTCTTAAAGCATATTAAAAACAAGCAGACAAACAACATTAAAAGCTTGGTGTTCACCACAGGGGACTTTAAGAGAAACACAAAACCAATGGCGCTATTATTGGTGTGTTTTTGATCCATCTTTCTGCACCATGTTTACATATGCAAGGCTTAAAAAAAATGTATTCAGGTTGCTCTAGCTCACTTTCATGCATGTTCTGTCGTAAGAAAGCTTAAATAAAAATGTCAAGGCAATTTCCTGTTTAATTAAACAACGAGATTTTCTTGTTTTCAGCCATATTGAACTCTCATGAGAATGTCGGATCTGGAGTTCATGGGTTCTGTTGGTCTGTGGGTTGACTTGAGTTTAACAAGACAAACTGTTGGAGACACAATCCTTCTGTAATATATGGGCTGTCACAACCTTGTTGTTCGGTTGGTCTTCTAGTCTGCAAGAGAAATAGGATTTGGTTTGCTAATATATGCAGATAAAGAAGACTTTGTGAGGAGACGTAGACAGAGAAATCCTGGACTGAAACACAACATGAGATGTGTGTGGATGGATCAGTGTGGGATCTGTGGGGACGTGTGTGTGCTTTGAGTCTGCCAGTGTGTGTGAGAGAAAATAGTATATAAATTATGGGCTAATGAGCTCTATGTGCTCTCTATGTACCGCATTTTACTTAAACTGGCCCACTCTTACAAATAAAGATTGTTTATTGGCTTAAAATCCACGGAGCCTTTCCATTCCACAAAAGATTCTTTATAGATTTTTACAATGTTCTTCACACTAAGAACATTGGTGGTACTAGTACATTAATTACATTAGTGATGGTTCTATGGCATCACTGTAAAAACCCAATGTTGACTGTATACATTTGTAACCCTTGTGTGTGCATATTGTTTACATTTCTGCTGTTTATTGTATGCCCTTCTATATAGAAACGTATCACATGTTCCACTCAATATGAAGCATCACAACTGTTTTCAACATTAATAATAATAACAATGTTTCTTGAGCATTTAATCATCATATTAAAATGATTTCTGAAGGATCATGTGTAATGTAATGATGATGAAAATGTATTTCTTACACAATTCATTTTTTTACTTACAGACCCCAAACAGTCGTTTATATTAGTAACTGTTCAATTGTGTTGGATTTTATTTTGTAACTGCACCGGAACAGCAAGTGTTTAGATAAGAAGAATAATTCGTACTGTAAGGACCTTAAAAGTTTGAAAGTTGAGTGTGAAAGATTCAGAGTGAACCTAAATAGACTCTGCCAGCGCCACTAGTGACTCTCAGCCTTTATTGTATTGAAGTTGCTTCGAACAATTGTTAATAAAGTAAATCCACATCCATCATCTCTCGTCCTCTTCTTTACAGACCACCTCAGGAGAAGACATGCGGGATTTCACCAAAGTCTTAAAAAACAAGTTCCGCTCAAAGAAGTATTTCGCGAAGCACCCTCGCCTGGGATACCTGCCCGTCCAGACGGTCCTGGAGGGAGACAACATGGAAACGTAAGCATCTTGAAGGACAATATAAGCATGTGATATCTGCAGTTGCAATTGTTTTAATTGGACTGTCCTCAGGCTCTGGTTTTCTGCCAGCTCAAGTCACAAACTTTCTTCAGCGGAGAGCTTTTACAGTCTTCACACAACCAGCTTATTCACAGTGCAGGGTTTGAAGAACTATCGAAGTGTGTAAATAATGTCGGCATGTCTTTCATAATGCGGACTTTCTGTCTGCACAGAAATGTTGATAAATCTTGAAATATCTCAACCAAGCCTCTACTCTAAAGATTCAAACTCTCTTCCAAAACCTAGACGGTGTCTTCTAGAAGTGCGGTACATTAGAAAAATTTCATTTGCAAAAAAGGTTCATTGTCAATAGTTGAGCTCACACTGAAGTCACTTTCAAACCTATCAGCTTTCTGTTGGTCAGTTGCGTTACCCAACTCGAACATGAGCGAAATCTGTGTGGGTTTTGCAAATATTTAACCAATGAAAGGTATCAAGAAGAGCTTGTGACTTGAAACTCTTAGCATGATTTTGGTAAGATCTTAATAATATGAATAATAAGGTTATACTTTATTTCGATGGTTTGCTTTTGACATTCTACTATCTGAAAGTAACTTTGCAACTATCTCAATGTATTCTCATTGGTGTATTAGTAGACTGTTAGGTGTTAGGTCTTGGGATAGTAGAATAAGTTGTCATGTAGTTGCAAAGTCAGTAGAACGTCTGTTGAGGAGCGTCTCAATAAAGAGTTGGTAGATATTAAAGGCACACTATGTAAGATTTTTGGATCAAAATATCCAAAGACCACTAGACCAGTGTTATATATTTTGTTGATTTGTGTACTTACATTATCCCAAATGTTTCTAAGAATGTTTAAATCCAGATAAATACACAGGATCGTGTCCGTCCGTCTCCTATCAATGACATCATACCCGCGTTTCCCTCGATTTCCGGTTTTATTGTGTAGAAACCATGGAAACACTAAAGACGCTTTAATATATTATGTGTTTTATTAGACAGGTGAGCAACCGTTTTATACATTCATCGACCGAAAACTAATCATTGTTATACAGTTCAACACAGTTAGTCTTTTTTGTTTAAATCTCGTTTTCTTGATTTACGGCGAGTAAATTTTCAAAGTCAAAGAAAAGTAATTGTGGATTTTTTCCCCCTTTTGCTATTCGTGTGAATCGTAATGCTAAAATGATAGTTTAACCAACTATGATGACTTCTAAGAATCCTGGAAATGTGAAATGTCTCTCATTTTGCCTGGCGTATTAGATGGATTTTTTTTCCACTGAATTTGTCGCAATACATTTTCTGCTAAAGATACATGTGATGCTGTCTTTATAAACAAAAGAAGGTGTCTTGAAGGCAGCAGGATTAAGCAGCCTGTCATCTGGAACCGCCTCAGCGCTGGGAACGAGCCTACCGTATGATGTCTTAAAAAGCAGCCCTCTTTTTGGATCAGAGCCCAAGTGTGGCCAATTTATGAAAGCAGAGAGTTATGCAGTTCCCACTTCTGCCTTGTCTCCCGTCAACTACCGTTGATTAAGGCACTTCTGCTTTTCCAGTGGGACCATTTCATGAATTTGTGTGGGAAAGAGTCTTCTGCTAAATGAGAAGGCACGTCAGATGACCCATTTCTTCAGTTGGTGCTGATTATAAATCCCCACGAGCAGAGCCGAAATCACTGTCGTTCCACGTTAGCGTGACATTCAGCCCATCTGAGCTCGCTGTGATATCAGACCATTTCATGTAACGTTTGATTTTCAGGTTTCTGAACTGACATGTGCAACAGCATCGCCACATGTCAGATTTAACAAAGAGTGATGACCGCGGTTGAAATATATTCAGAGCAGATTCCAAGCGCAAAATGAAACTGTGCAGTTTTTGGTTTTCATGAAATTCAGAAGCGCCAGGGGATATTTTGACGACTTTTATTAGAGAGCTCGTGTTTGTTGACTCTGTCAGCACTAATTCACAGAATACAGTGAATATAGTGATACAGCAAACCAACCTTTTGACATCCTGGATAACTGGATCGCTTGGTTTCTGAAATGGCTCATATTTCTCACTCTTCAGCCATCGTCCTGAAAGTCAACATCAAATCATAATGGATCCTTGTTACTTTCTCAATACATTTGCGTGGTCAAACATATCATCAGTGCACATTATTCCAGACAATTGTGCAGAGGCGGGGTTTATTTTAAACTAAATAATTGGATAAGTCCGCCATGCCTCGGTCAGTTGTTTCACTGGAATAATTTTCGAATTTACATTTTGATGAAACATTACATGGTTAAAACTAATTTTACAAGTCACCATGAAACCAAAATTGACCAGTCTTATTTTTACCTACTGAAATTTTGCCATTAGTTTACACAGTTACTCAATGTTTGTTAGCATGAATGTAATGATTACAGCAATAATAGTAAATAATGATAGATTAGTACAACGTGTGTCGAGATGCTCGAGATCCAACCAGTTCCTGACCTACTGGAATTAATAAAGTTAAATGAGCCACGGATGCCATTTTATGTTAACTTTTGCTCTTTAAAAATTATATAGACACTTTTCTTAATCTTAATAATGTTTGTATAAATGTAGCCAAAACGTTCATATTGTACATTTTAGCATCTATCCAAACATATAAAAAAGTATGTTTTGTACACTTAAATGTTATGTATTAATATCTACATATTAACAGTGAGACCAGGCTGGATATGGGTATAAATATGGATATGGATATGAACGGCCCCTGCTCTACGATTTCACAAAAAAAGGCGAACATTAACAAATCTAACCTTGAATTTCTCCTCTTGCAGTTATGGGCTCATGTATGGTCTTCTTTAAATACAAATATGACAGTTTTCATCATAAGTTCACTAGGTCTCCAGCTGATTAAACTCAGAGCGGAGCGTTTGATCTTCTGGGCTTTGCTCTGTGTGCGATTAGCAGCAAGTTTTCACTTTAAAAGACACTGAAAAGGAATTAAAATAAAGGACAGATTAAAGACTGGTTTGGAAATCTGATCCCCCTAGTTCTGAGGCCTGTGCGGGCAAAGATGATGCGATTGACATGCTCACAAGAGGCTTTATTATTATTATTTTTAATTGAAGGCAAAACTAAAATGTTCATGCTGCTCTTTTCCATACGATGGAAGCATAGAGTGACCATAACGCACCATAAAGGTATCAAAGTCTCTCTCTCTTTCTCTCTCTCTCTCTCTCTCTCTGTTATATCCCAAGTCTGTTAAAGTTATATAATATGTGCGCGTTTAATTGTGCTTGTTAGAGTTCAGTGGTGCCCTCTTCACTTTCAGTGTGAAGAGAAGAGCAGCCTGGATAATCTTCGAAATTTCTTCTTTTGTCCCAAGGAAAAATTAAGTCATTCAGGTTTGAAATGACAGTCAGTTAATGATGGCGAAACGAGTAACACATTAGGAATCATTCTATGAATCCAGAATGACAGAAATCTCAATATCCTGCGCTGCCCCCTACAGTACTGGAGGAGTATTTCAGTCAGGACACTTCTTCCACATCTTTGTTGTCTGGATCTGATTTGACCTCCATATTGTGTGACCTCTGACCCTAAAAAATCTGTTCCTCCCCCCCTCCCCTCCCCTCCCACCACTACCCCTCCTTTCCCCTTGTTTTTGTATTTGTTTCTCCCTCCTGCAGTCCGGTCACTCTCATCAGCATGTGTCCGGAGCAGTACGAGTGAGTATCTTCAGTACAGCATCAGTACAGCATGTGCTGCTCACATCAGTGCACGCGCAGAATGACAGATCTACCCTCGCACGCCCCCTCCACCCCTTTGGTTTTTTTTATCATAGTTTCTGTCTAACCTCCTTCCTCAGTTTGTCCGTCCCAATAACACACGGCCTTCACTGTAGATCATCAGACACGTTATATGTTTGTCGTTGACTTATTTTTGAGTGTGCTTTTGTTTACGCTTGTGTTTTTGTTTGTAGGCTATCTCCGTCGCCACAACTCCCTCATGACGACACACATTCACAGATAGGGAAGTACGCCAGCAGGTCAGTATATCTCACTGCCAGCATCACAGTACACAAACCACACTGATGTCATGCTGCGCCAAAGACTGTAGAATAACGCAAGACGTGTCACTCGTATTGTTTTGAATGGGGAAAAGTGCAACGCTCAATATGGCGGATTAAGTCCCGCCTTCTAAATAAGAGCCAATCGGTGATCGGTAAAGTCATCGTGTCACTGCAGCCGTTAGAAGCTCCGGTTCCCATAGAAACAGTCAGACGCGCTTCCACTGCGCATTAGCTCGATCCAGCGTTTAGAAACAAAATTTATGAGACAGTTGTTGTCAGATTTCATTGGTGATTTCAAATATAAAATTTAATCGTAAGCTTGACAAACAGTTTTGGAGAATTTGATGTTTCCCCATTCAAAGAGACAGGAGCTGCACTTGCTGCCCGAGAGGCGTTTCAAAGATGGCCGCCGAGGGAAATGACTTGTCTTAAAGAGACTTTGGCTGCGCTCACGTCATTTAAGAAGCACTGTAATCACTGATGTCTGTCTAGTGAAAACTAGGGATGTTTTATAATGGGGGTTTTCAATTTATGAGTAAAATGTTGTAAACATAACTTGACTATACTTTGACGTTTTGCTCTACAACATACACTGCACGCACTCACACCCCAAATTGTCTATCTAGTTACTTATTAAAATCTTATGTTTACAAAAATGAACATTTGAGCGGAAATGAACAAAAATCCGCTTTTCGTTATGGGTGTGTGTAATTTTCGTTGTAGATCAAAACGTCAAAGTATAGTTTACCACAGGCTGTATTTTACTCATAAATTGACAAACCCCATTATAAAACCCTGTCGGAAAATCCGCCCACATCATCAGAGAAGAAAAGAGATGTCGCTCCAAAATAGAAGATAGAAGATATTCTGGTTAATGATTATGAGACACATAAATTTAAAAAACAAATAATGATGTGCATGGATAAATCATTAATAATAATACTGCAATATTCCATGGAAAAGGTTTGATTTGATGGTTTCATTCGTCCCTAATGAGCACCGATAATAACTAATATTAGTACCAAACTAGTAATAGTATTTTGTATTAATTATGAGCAATTAATAATACATGGATTAATTAAAATTAAAGTAACTACTTTTTTATTGACAGTGACTAAAGTGCTAATATTTTTTGTAATTTCGGAATAAATCGGTCATGGTTTGAGATGCGCTGGCCTCAGTCTGTCAGAGTGCATCGCCGCAGGGCCAGACATGTGAAAGCGGTGACAGATGAGCCGTAGAAAAGCTCACGTGCCCCGTTAGACCTCTGGCTCTCTGCCGAGGCCAATTTAATCTGGTGCCACATAGAGTATATTAGGCGCGTATCAATTCGATTTACACCTGCTCAAAGAAAAAGTAGAAAACATACTACGCATGCACAAATGCACCAACTGCCTCCAGTGCTGACCTTCTACCCATAAAGACTCGAAAATGGATTTTCATCGTCAGCTAGATTCTCTCAATGTCACTATCACACACACAGGCAGTTATTATGGGATTGTGAATATAGACTACGACCGAAGCCTCTATCCCATTACAGGAACTCTATGAGACTGTAATCCATCGGGACAAGTCTTCAGTTCTGCGTGTGTGTGTGTGTGTGTGTGTGTGTGTGTGTGAGAGAGAGATAGAGAGAGAAAAAGCAGATAGTGCTCCTCTCTCTCTCTCTCTCTCTCTCTCTCTCTCTCTCTCTCTCTCTCTCTCTCTTTCTTTCTCTCTCTCTCTCTCTCTCTCTCTCTCTCTCTCGCCTTTTTTGAATTTACATTTTTATAGTTTTATTTTCTCATTGATCACCCAGCACATGAATAAACATGCTCAGCCATGGTGGAGTCTTGGAGGCACACAAATCCATACCCTGCCTCCTTTTAATCCTAATAAACACAGTGATGCTGTCATGTTGGTCTCATACTGGTGTCATGTCTGTCCGCTCAGGTTGGCCCAGATGGAGCGGTCCAACGGCTCTCTGCCCACCGACAGCAGCTCGGCCACCGGAAGCATGTGAGTGTCCGGCACGTACACACAGTGTAGTGAGGGTTATCCTAAATGCAATTCTTTTCTTTTCATGTCAAGGCCATGTTTGAACTGAATACATTGGTGAAATGTTGACTTAAAGGAGCCGTATGTAAGAAATGTATTTAAATTAATCATACAATGGCCCTGATATGTCACTAGACATTAAGAAATCATGTTCATTTCAAATACTTATAACACTGACAACAGTAGTCCAGCCAGTCTATTGTCATTTAAAAAGTGAAGTTGCAGCCCTCAACTGATGTTGATGTTGTCATGTTGTGTTTTGGTCTGATGCTCCACCCTCCACCGCTCTACCAATCACGAAGTCAGTAGTGTTGCGGCATCCGGGTTGCCAGCTCTGCTCTAGTTCCCACAGCTGCAGGTACAAACGTGTCGGATAAAAAAATGTTGGATCCTGCAGCCTATCTGGCAACCTCGAGTCAGGGGGAGGGGGAGGGGATACACCGCTCTACAGTAATTTGAAAGTGATTGCAGTACCAGTTTTGGCCACAATCTTACATACAGCTCCTTTAACTTAAAAAAAGTGAGGAAACCCGTTACCTTAAAATCAAGTTAATAAACTTCATGCGTAATTGAAAAATGTTCTTATGTGAACTTGACAATTCCACATACCCTAATTTTTCAATTACGCATGAAGTTTATTTACCTAATAATTTTAAGGCGATGGGTCTCCTCACTTTTTTTAGGTTAAGTCAAATGATGTATTTTTACAGTGTGGTAAATCAGCTTAAGGAATTGGGGAGAGTTTTAAAAATGAAAATTATCCCCTCGAACCATCCTAGGCGTATATGAATTTCTTCTTTCAGCCGAACACAATCGGAGATGTATTAAATAATATCCTGGCTCTTTCCAGCTTTGTAATGGCATTGAATAACATCCAAGTTTTTGAAGGCCAAAAAAGCGCATCCATCCATCATAAAAGTAATCCATACGGCTCCAGGGGGTCAATAAAGGGAAGCAATGGGTAGAAAAATATCCATATTTAAAACTTTATAAACTATAATCACTGGCAACGGCCGTACGAGAGAGACCTCTGACCTAACGTAGGATGTAGCTCCTCTTCTCTTATATCGAAATTGGGACATTTTTTTACACTTCTCACTTTAGACTTCTAATTCAGACTTCTGTCCTCTGCACTTCTGCGTTCGTCAGTTCTCACCTAAGCGTACGCTACGTCATGCATCGTTCACTTGAACTATTTTGTTTCAGTTTTGATTTGTGCCATCCATGTGCTATAGACTTTTGTTTGTTAATTATAAAGAAGTGGGAATAAGTTAAGTGATTGTGAATAAGTTTAACAGGTGTGTGATTTAAGTGATCGGTTTAACAGGTGTGTGAGTTAAGTTTAACAGGTGTGTGAGTTAAGTTTAACGGTTTAACAGGTGTGTGAGTTAAGTGATCAGTTTAACAGGTGTGTGAGTTAAGTGATCGGTTTAACAGGTGTGTGATTTAAGTGATCGGTTTAACAGGTGTGTGAGTTAAGTGATCGGTTTAACAGGTGTGTGAGTTAAGTGATCGGTTTAACAGGTGTGTGAGTTAAGTTTAACGGTTTAACAGGTGTGTGAGTTAAGTCATCGGTTTAACAGGTGTGTGAGTTAAGTTTAACGGTTTAACAGGTGTGTGAGTTAAGTCATCGGTTTAACAGGTGTGTGAGTTAAGTGATCGGTTTAACAGGTGTGTGAGTTAAGTTTAACGGTTTAACAGGTGTGTGAGTTAAGTCATCGGTTTAACAGGTGTGTGAGTTAAGTTTAACGGTTTAACAGGTGTGTGAGTTAAGTCATCGGTTTAACAGGTGTGTGAGTTAAGTTTAACGGTTTAACAGGTGTGTGAGTTAAGTCATCGGTTTAACAGGTGTGTGAGTTAAGTGATTGTGAATAAGTTTAACGGTTTAACAGGTGTGTGAGTTAAGTAATCGGTTTAACAGGTGTGTGAGTTAAGTTTAACGGTTTAACAGGTGTGTGAGTTAAGTGATCGGTTTAACAGGTGTGTGAGTTAAGTCATCGGTTTAACAGGTGTGTGAGTTAAGTTTAACGGTTTAACAGGTGTGTGAGTTAAGTTTAACGGTTTAACAGGTGTGTGAGTTAAGTCATCGGTTTAACAGGTGTGTGAGTTAAGTTTAACGGTTTAACAGGTGTGTGAGTTAAGTCATCGGTTTAACAGGTGTGTGAGTTAAGTTTAACGGTTTAACAGGTGTGTGAGTTAAGTCATCGGTTTAACAGGTGTGTGAGTTAAGTGATTGTGAATAAGTTTAACGGTTTAACAGGTGTGTGAGTTAAGTAATCGGTTTAACAGGTGTGTGAGTTAAGTTTAACGGTTTAACAGGTGTGTGAGTTAAGTGATCGGTTTAACAGGTGTGTGAGTTAAGTGATCGGTTTAACAGGTGTGTGAGTTAAGTGATTGGTTTAACAGGTGTGTGAGTTAAGTGATCGGTTTAACAGGTGTGTGAGTTAAGTTTAACGGTTTAACAGGTGTGTGAGTTATGTTTAACGGTTTAACAGGTGTGTGAGTTATGTTTAACGGTTTAACAGGTGTGTGAGTTAAGTGATCGGTTTAACAGGTGTGTGAGTTAAGTTTAACGGTTTAACAGGTGTGTGAGTTATGTTTAACGGTTTAACAGGTGTGTGAGTTAAGTGATCGGTTTAACAGGTGTGTGAGTTAAGTGATCGGTTTAACAGGTGTGTGAGTTAAGTGATCGGTTTAACAGGTGTGTGAGTTAAGTGATTGTCTCCTCCAGTCTGACTGACCACAGTAATGTATCAGTGTAAAGAATTATTCACTGAATCCCTCAGAGAGAATAACGTCTGACTCACTCAGGCAATGTTTAGTTCAAGACATTCACAAAAGAGTTTTGTTTAAATAAATTGTATTTTAATAAAACAACAATGTCAAAAACATTTTTTTGGATTTGGATTTGTGCTCAGTTTAGTTTTTGTGCAAAGGATTTGTGCTCAGTTTAGTCTGAACACATGGTCGATGTGGGCCGAGGGGAGATTAGAGCTGTGAATGTTTGAGTACGTCTCGAACTCCACTTCCCGTCGCCCGACCCCTTTACGGCTGGGAACAGTGAGAGACTCTGGCTTTCATTTCTCTGCGTGATGAAAGAAGTGAAAAGAATGAACTGAAATAGTGAGAGGAATCAGACGCGCTACTGATCTTCATCAAAGAAATGAACTTTCATTAGCGTTCCTGATACACACATTCATTCACTCTCACATACTGTGTTGTACACATGGGTTCATGTTGCCTGTGACATATTCTAATTTACTTTATATTATAGTAACTAATTATAACGACTACAGACCAAACTCTGAATATGAACTTCATTTATATATATATATAATAGTACCATTAAGTATGTGCTATTATAGCTTTTATTTTTATATTTTCAGTTTTCATTTAAATATTAACAATTTTGTTATACTTTTGTCATTTCTTTATTATTTTGTCTATCTCTATTTAGCTTTATTTTTCTTTCAGTTAGTTGCAATAGCAACATCTATAAAAGTTTTTCTTAACCTTTTTTTATTTTTTATCTAATATTAATATTATATTTTATTTCTGCTTTATTTAAAATGAATGAAAATGATTTTAATGATACTTTCTACTAGGGATGCACGGGTTATTTTCAAGTTCTGCAGATAAACCGATAAATGGCCTGCGTTAAAATGTATAGTACATAAAAAAATCTATTGTTTTAAATGCTACAATTTTAATTAGGCATCACAAAATAAGAATGTACAGAATGAGAAATGAAAATATGAGGTTTGCTTAAGATGTTATTAATATATATATGTATAAAGGATTAAGGAACTTTAAGTCAGTGTTAGCTTTTGGAAAGGTTCATCCAAATGTAAAAATATGGTAAATCAGCATAATTAAATATCCAATATCGACTGATACATACAGTGTAAAAAAAAAAAAAAAAAACATACAATAAAAAAAAGAAAGTAAAACTAACTTTAAAAATAAAAAACGTGTAGTTAAAGGGTAAGTTCAATGGTTAGGGTTAGTTTTATTAAGTTGGAATAAAAGCTTAAATTAAATCTGTTCATCATATAAAGCAAAATATCAAGTTTTTTAAATAAAACTTAAGACTAAACTGCTCAATTCATATTGATTAGTTTTATGATCTATTTTTGATTTTTTTGAAGCATGCGTAGCTGTTAGTGGAGGGACAGAAATCTCTCAGATTTCATCAAAAAATATATTCATTTGTGTTCTGAAGATGAAAGTCTTATAGGTTTGGAACAACAAGAGGGTGAGTAACTAATGACAGAATTGTCATTTTTTAGGTGAACTATCCCTTTAAATCTCAAACATACACACTCATTTAACTCAGCGCCAACCAGCGGCAGTGTTTGTGATCATTTTCACGGCCCCCATGTAGAATATATTGTTGTATGAATATCTGAGTTTTGATGTACACTCACCGGCCACTTTATTAGGTACACCTGTCCAACTGCTCCTTAACACTTAATTTCTAAGCAGCCAATCACATGGCGGCAACTCAGTGCATTTAGGCATGTAGACATGGTCAAGACAATCTCCTGCAGTTCAAACCGAGCATCAGTATGGGGAAGAAAGGTGATTTGAGTGACTTTGAACGTGGCATGATTGTTGGTGCCAGAAGGGCTGGTCTGAGTATTTCAGAAACTGCTAATCTACTGGGATTTTCACGCACAACCATCTCTAGGGTTTACAGAGAATGGTCCGAAAAAGAAAAAACATCCAGTGAGCGGCAGTTCTGTGGGCGGAAATGCCTTGTTGATGCCAGAGGTCAGAGGAGAATGGCCAGACTGGTTCGAGCTGATAGAAGGGCAACAGTGACTCAAATAACCACCCGTTACAACCAAGGTGGGCAGAAGAGCATCTCTGAACGCACAGTACGTCGAACTTTGAGACAGATGGGCTACAGCAGCAGAAGACCACACCGGGTGCCACTCCTTTCAGCTAAGAACAGGAAACTGAGGCTACAATTTGCACAAGCTCATCGAAATTGGACAATAGAAGATTGGAAAAACGTTGCCTGGTCTGATGAGTCTCGATTTCTGCTGCGACATTCGGATGGTAGGGTCAGAATTTGGCGTCTACAACATGAAAGCATGGATCCATCCTGCCTTGTACCAACGGTTCAGGCTGGTGGTGGTGGTGTCATGGTGTGGGGAATATTTTCTTGGCACTCTTTGGGCCCCTTGGTACCAATTGAGCATCGTTGCAACGCCACAGCCTACCTGAGTATTGTTGCTGACCATGTCCATCCCTTTATGACCACAATGTACCCAACTTCTGATGGCTACTTTCAGCAGGATAATGCGCCATGTCATAAAGCTGGAATCATCTCAGACTGGTTTCTTGAACATGACAATGAGTTCGCTGTACTCAAATGGCCTCCACAGTCACCAGATCTCAATCCAATAGAGCATCTTTGGGATGTGGTGGAACGGGAGATTCGCATCATGGATGTGCAGCCGACAAATCTGCGGCAACTGTGTGATGCCATCATGTCAATATGGACCAAACTCCCTGAGGAATGCTTCCAGCACCTTGTTGAATCTATGCCACGAAGAATTGAGGCAGTTCTGAAGGCAAAAGGGGGTCCAACCCGTTACTAGCATGGGGTACCTAATAAAGTGGCCGGTGAGTGTATATGCTGTGATCACTTTAGCTTACATGAGTGTGTAAGCAATGCTGTTGTTGCTGGTTTCTGCTTCTTCTTCGCTTGTTTTTGGATCAGGAGATTCAGTACTCTTTCTAAAGATTTCTATAACAATGAAAACATGGATTGCCGGAAAAACTCGTTCATTAGAACAATTGTTCACAGCCGATGAGAGACGTTCTGACTTTTAATGAGCAAATGTCCTCCAGTTCCTCAAACACTACCTGGATGTTGTCCTCTCATTGAGAGAGAGTGTGTGTGTGTGTGTGTGTGTGTGTATATGTGTGGTTGCTCACTGTTTCATCAGCATCGCAACCATGACGTTAATGAAGATTGTCAGATGATGGTCAGTTTTACCAGGACGAAATGTTTTACGCAAGTATTTGTGACTTTACCGCTGTATAAATAGCGAGTTTCTGTTTGCTGACAGTTTGTAAAGTGGTGTTAAAATAATCTTATTAGCATCCCTCATAAATCTAATTACTTCTGCTGTCTCTTTCTCTTCCGTCTCTCTTTTTTTGTTCTTCTTCGGCTCGCTCCAAGTAGATGGAACTAATTCCATTCCTCCTGGTGTCCCGCTAACACCTTGTTTATCTCTGTACCTAATGCATTAGCACACTCTTCAACATCATATATTTGCTTGTGTGTGTGTCTGAGATGTAGAGAGAGAAGGGAGAGGGAGTTTCATCATAACGTCTGTGATGGATTGGTGTGTAATAGCATTATCTGTTGGGTTTAATTGAGTGCAGGTGGGAAGATTTCCCACTTGAAAATGCCATTAAAACTCAGTTGCTGGGTTTTTAGTTTTTTTTGGGCTTTTGACTTATTTTTATTCTACAGCTGTTCTAGAGATCATTGAAAAGAGAGGGATTTGTCCAGAGCAGGTGCTCCGTCCACTGCACTCGCCCACAGACTTGATTGGGACACGTTGAATGCCAGATTCAAACCTGAATCTCCTGCATGAGCACCACAGCTTGACGTGTCCTGCATTTGTGCTTAAAGTGCCATGCTATTTTTAAAATTCTTTTTGTTTTGGAGGTCCCTTACAATAGGTTCACATACATCCAATGTCAAAAACTATTAAAATGCATCATCACCTCTTTTATCTTTTTCTAAATCCTTCCTTCCCAAGAGCCTACTCTGCTCTGATTGGCCAGATGACCCAGTCTGTTGTGATTAGTCTACTCTGCTCTGATTGGCCAGATGACCCAGTCTGTTGTGATTAGTCTACTCTGCTCTGATTGGCCAGATGACCCAGTCTGTTTTGATTGGTCTTCTCTGCTCTGATTGGTCAGATGACCCAGTCTGTTGTGATTGGTCTACTCTGCTCTGATTGGTCAGATGACCCAGTCTGTTGTGATTGTTCTTCTCTGCTCTGATTGGTCAGATGACCCAGTCTGTTGTGATTGGTCTACTCTGCTCTGATTGGTCAGATGACACAGTCTGTTGTGATTGTTCTTCTCTGCTCTGATTGGTCAGTTGACCTAGTCTGTTGTGATTGGTCTACTCTGCTCTGATTGATCAGATGACCCAGTCTGTTGTCATTGGTCTTCTCTGCTCTGATTGGTCAGATGACACAGTCTGTTGTGATTAGTCTACTCTGCTCTGATTGGCCAGATGACCCAGTCTGTTGTGATTAGTCTACTCTGCTCTGATTGGCCAGATGACCCAGTCTGTTTTGATTGGTCTTCTCTGCTCTGATTGGTCAGATGACCCAGTCTGTTGTGATTGGTCTACTCTGCTCTGATTGGTCAGATGACCCAGTCTGTTGTGATTGTTCTTCTCTGCTCTGATTGGTCAGATGACCCAGTCTGTTGTGATTGGTCTACTCTGCTCTGATTGGTCAGATGACACAGTCTGTTGTGATTGTTTTTCTCTGCTCTGATTGGTCAGATGACCTAGTCTGTTGTGATTGGTCTACTCTGCTCTGATTGATCAGATGACCCAGTCTGTTGTCATTGGTCTTCTCTGCTCTGATTGGTCAGATGACACAGTCTGTTGTGATTGGTCTTCTCTGCTCTGATTGGTCAGATGACCCAGTCTGTTGTGATTGGTCTACTCTGCTCTGATTGGTCAGATGACCCAGTCTGTTGTGATTGGTCTACTCTGCTCTGATTGGTCAGATGACCCAGTCTGTTGTGATTGTTCTTCTCTGCTCTGATTGGTCAGATGACCCAGTCTGTTGTGATTGGTCTACTCTGCTCTGATTGGTCAGATGACCCAGTCTGTTGTGATTGTTCTTCTCTGCTCTGATTGGTCAGTTGACCCAGTCTGTTGTGATTGTTTTTCTCTTCTCTGATTGGCCAGATCACCCAGTCTGTTGTGATTGGTCTACTCTGCTCTGATTATTCAGCTGACCCAGTCTGTTGTGATTGTTCTTCTCTGCTCTGATTGGTCAGATGACCCAGTCTGTTGTGATTGGTCTGCTCTGCTCTGATTGGTCAGATGACCCAGTCTGTTGTGATTGGTCTTCTCTGCTCTGATTGGTCAGGTGGCCCAGTCTGCTGTGATTGGTCTACTCTGCTCTGATTGGTCAGCTGACCCAGTCTGTTGTGATTGGTCTTCTCTGCTCTGATTGGTCAGGTGGCCCAGTCTGTTTTGATTGGTCTACTCTGCTTCGCGTTGACATATCGACAACACTAAGCAAACTTTTCCAGGCCTCAGCTACAACTACAGTGTTTGAGTCAAAGTAGATGTTGTTCACGGGCAACCAATGAAGACCATAGGCTGGCATATGCAGATTTGGTACAAACCTACGTAGGTTTGAGCAGAAAGTAGGACTAATTTCAGCAGTTCAGAATTGATTCTTTCTTTTAGGAGGCAATAATTTTATTTGTTGTACAGTCATATCATCAAAACTTTGCCGACCTTTCACACTCACAAACAGCTGTATTACACACTACATGAAAGGTATTATCTGAAAAAGCGTAATAAGGGAACTTTATCACGTAATCATGACAGAATTAATCATGAAAGAATCAGAATGTTTAGGGGAAAGAGGAGAAACAGGAGCAGCTCAGCGTATCTGGGCCACATGCACTAACCACTATGCCACAGCTCTCACCTCATTTTTCTTTTTCATTCAATTTCATCCTCCCCTTCTCTTTCTTTATTTGCATGCTCAGGTTAGCATTCTCATTTCCCATTTGTGTTGGCTCTGGGGTTTAGAGCTTATGAACTCTGTTTACACTCCAGCTGATCAATGCAGCCGATGCAGAATCACAGACACAAGCGGGACGTCTCCTTTACCCCTCCCTCTCTTCTCTCTCTCATCTCGTCTCAGCCCTGCGGCGATATACAGCAGCTGCCTGATGTGAAATCTCATCTGCACAGAGAGAAGGGGAGCTTGCGATCGCTTTGTCTCCAATTTGTGCCTCTCTTTCCGTTCTCTCCCTCGGTCCAGTGGGAGATGTAGGCAGTGATGTGGTTTTCTGTCAGTGTCTTGTTCTTCAGACTGCTTTTCCGCTCTGATTGAATGCTTTCCAGATCAGTCTCTTCTTGTTCCAGTGTAATAGAACAAATACAAAGCTTTCTTCGTTCCCGACGCCTCCTTCAAACCTGAGTTCCTGTTCTGAGCTTTCTGAGGAGAGGATTTTCCTCTTGGGTCTGTCTGTCTGGACAGTTAAATCTGTTATAGTGCAGTGCGTTTGGGCAGGCTGAACCTTTCTTTGTAGCTGAATTACAATTCACTGCTCTCTACAATACATACTGAGAAGTTTACCCTTCATTTAGAAAAATCTGTTGGTTTGAAGTCATACAGATTAGGGGGTTAAAGTATGATGACAATATTCTGTAAATAAATTGGAAATATAAGAAAGTATAATATTTTGATGCATATGAATGTATATAGTCCATCCAAATATATTTGTAGAATAATTATATGTGACCCTGGACCACAAAACCAGTCACAAGGGTCAATTTTTCAATTCACATGAAAGCTGAATAAATGAGCGTTCCAAAGATGTATGGTTTTTTAGGATATGACAGTGTTTGGCCGAGACTATTTGAAAATCTGGAATCTGAGGGTGCAGAAAAATCTAAACATTGAGAAAATTGTCTTTAAAGTTGTCCATTTATGTTGGCGTACACACAAAAATATATTTATATATATGTATATATTTACGGTAGGCAATTTACTAAATATCTTCATGGAACTTGATCTTTACTTAATATCCTAATGATTTTTGGCATAAAAGAAAAAATCTATAATTTTGACCCATACAATGTATTGTTGGCTATTGCCAGAAATATACCCATGTAACTTGTGACTGTGTTTTTGGTCCAGGGTCACATATATTTGTTAAAAAAAAAAAAACGTATGAAAAAAACATTAAAGGGACACTCCACCCATTTGCATTAAGCTTTCCATTGTTAGAAGCCCAGTCATACTATTGAATGGTCATGCAACACTCTCTCATTTTCCCCTGAGACGAGAGAAATCCGCTATTTACCTTTTTCACTTCCTCCTACAATGACGCAAAAATCGTCATTTTACGTCACTGTAGGAGGAAGTGTAAGAGGGGGGGATTTCTGTAAAGACTACAAGCACTAGTTCCCACCCTTTCAAAACCGCCCATAGGGGGTTGGACCTAATGCGCTAACAGACCTATCACAGATCAGTGCCAGTGCATTTGATTTCACTGGCAGAAACTTTTTGAAAATATGGACGAAGGTCGAGCAAAACATACAAGATATTTAGTTTGTAAACAGACAAATCATAGGAGATGTGTTGCTTTACAGCAGACGACTATGTCAGTGTGTGTTCTCAGTAGCCACTAGCTGCTAATAGAGTCGAGTCAGAAAGATCCTTACCTCCAGGCAAATGCGTTTAGCGCTGCTAAGCACTGCTAGTTCCAGACCTGGCTGTTCGTCGTCATCATCTGGCAAGGTAAATATCAATGGAATTGCGATTTTCACAAGCGCGGGTCTCAGTTCAATCCTAAGGGTTTGTGTTCGAAATCTTCTGGATTGAAATGTAGACTGCACACGTCAGATGTTTTAGTGCTTCAATGGCTGTGTCCTCTCCGAACTTCGGGTTATTGATAGCCCGTAGCCACTTTTTGCACTTTCAGTCCAAATCTGCATAGCTGGCAACTTTTGAGTATAGCTTGGAGTGATGATGAACAGGATGCTCTCTGCTCACGCACGGTCTCTCTGCTGTGCGCGCGCGCTACGCGGTTTGGAGCACAGTCTGTCTCGCATGCACGCTCGCTCTAGATTCGACCGACCGGTTTGACAATTTCCCGCTCCTCCGTGAGAGATACGAGACCGGTGCGTCTCACAGGTGTCGCTCATCAGTAATCACGCCACCGGCCTCGCTCCGTTCTCCCGCGGCCCTCCGTCGTCCTGCTCGCCACAGTAAACATGAGTTCTCCCGCGGCCCTCACTCGTCCTGCTCGCCACAGTAAACATGAGTTCTCCCGCGGCCCTCACTCGTCCTGCTCGCCACAGTAAACTTGATGAATGGCGACTGTAGAACGCAAAAGCCGAATCCCGGACATTATGGGCGATCTTGAAAACCCGGGCACACTCATCACCTAGTAGCCTAGCCTTGTTAATCGTTTAACCTCCGCGCTCTGTTACCGGTAGGCGTGGCCTCCTAGGGCAGCGAAGCAAATGCATTCTGGGAGTTGTTGTCTTTCATCCACATAAGCCAAAAATAATTTTTCTGGCTTTTCTCAGTCTAGAAAGCTCCAAATTCAAAAATAATTTCACATTTCTTCTACATAAATGACCCATTTTAAATACACATTCATCTTCCCAGAGGTGGAATGACCCTTTAATTTGGCTTGATTTTTCGTTCAGGGGTAGAACATGGATAAACAGCTTGAACATTCGACTTCCACGTGTGTGCAGGCATGAAACGACCTTTTCCGATGATTGGACGACCAAAGATCAAACCGTGCCGTCACTGACAAGTCCTCTTTGATATAATTTCCTGTTTTTATGTTTGTTTGTTTTTGTTTTGTTCTCTCCATGTTTTCCCGTCGTCTCTGGTCGTGTTCATTTGTAAATTGTGTGAGTTGAATTTGTCCATTAGAGCGAAAGATCTGAACAAGCCCATATTTACCCACTCCTCGAAAAAATCAGGACAGAAGTGCTCGAAAGTGGACAAAAGAGATGGATTAAAACATGAGGTGTAAACGGATATGTGTCTCCCTCGTCTACTTGTGATACAATCGATCAAAAGGCATCTTAAAAACAGGGCCAAAGATGTGCTAGCTACATCTGTGTTTAGAGTACTGATCGAGTAAGAGTGTGATGTTGTAAAGTGCAGAGAATATTGAGCACCAATAATCTGTGGCCGTAGGTAATCTTTGCCTTTAAACGGGTTAAGTAAGTTGTCAATTTTTGATTGGTCTCTCATTGAAAACACACGTCTATCGTAAGAGATCTTCACAGATCCAGTTTCAGTAGTAAAGGGCTATTAGAGTTGTGAAATGTATCAGCTCGGTCTGGTGTGAGAGGTAGACAGGTAGAGTGAGGAATAGGCCGATAACAAGGAGACTGCGAGTGATTCCAGCTCTCTCTGTGACTTTGGTTTGCTAATGGACCGGCTGGGAGCCGCGCTCCTTTCGACAGCTCCTATTGACTTAGTCTATTTTATCGTTTCGGTTTTCTCCCAATTTTTTGTCTGAAAAAAACCCTTTCTGTGAAATGAGAAAGCGCGATCGGAAAACCTAGAAGAAGAGAAATGAAGACAAAAGATTCATCGAGTGGCAGAAGAAAATTGGGAAGTTGAAACTAAGTGAAAGTAGAGTAACATCCCTGAAAGAGAGGCAATTGTTTCATAAGGAAAGAGGAACTTTGAAGTGAGTGTGTCGGTGAAAAATATTGTGAAGGTTATTCATTAAAGGTAAGGTAGGCAAACTTTTTTCCAAATTTGTTTAAACTGTCTTTATATACCAATACATAATTAAAATGTAAGTACTCTGAAAAATGTATTGCAGCCCTGAGAGGACTACAGACACTCGATTTGTATAATCTCTTTTTCAGAGTACTTATAGAGTATCGCTATTACATTTACTTTTAATGGTCAAAAGGGAACTTGGTCAAAAAGACAACACTGTGTGCCGGTTAGAGGCCAGTTCACATTGAACCAACGGCGACAGACACGTTCATTGTGTTTTGTCTGATCAGTGTGTTACCCCTGCATCTGAATGTTGCCATTGGTCAGTGCTTGTTTTCACCCATTGAATCAGCTTTTGTCAGGTCATGGAATGACGGAAAAGTGACACACTCTACTTTGATTGATGTCTGTTGGCGCCGCGTGAATCGGTCTTAAAATGGGCAAACACCTCTCACATTGTCTTTAGAAACTTAACAAATCTAGATCCACTTGCCATTTTCATCCTGCTAATTCGTTTCTTGGAATACACGATCTTGCTATTTTCAAATAATAACGAATTGAAACGATGTGAAAACAACCTGGTCAAAAATCGTCATAGTTATGACATCACACCAGTAAACTATTAACATGTGCCCGCCCACCTGACCTATAGTCATTTACATATAGAAGTCTTAAAGGCACAGTAGCATTTGGACAGCTGATTCAAATAGTATGACTGTAAAGTATGACTGTTTGGGGTGCAGGAATCCTTAATTAAGTGCACTTGAAATGCGTCAAAAGTGCAGAATATGCCCATTTAAGAGCTTGGCACACCATGCGTTCATCATTAAAGACTTCCGAGCTTGTTTTATACTGATCTGGACGTGTTGAGGCGAGCTCAGTGGGTGTCCTTCACAGAACAAGCGTATGATAATTATAGAGCTAATAAGCCGTTGCCTGGCCTTCCTCCTCAGAGGGAGGTCTGAGTCTCAAATCTGCACTGATGCTACACTAGAGATCAAACATGAAACTCTTCCCTTTATTACTGCCATATGCAGTCGAATATTTACTCTGATCAAGGTCATACATATGTACACGCATGTGGATATATCGCAAAAACGTGTGCAGATCAAAACAAAAAAAGTGTTTAAAAAACAAACACTGCTTTTTACTGTATAAATAGTTAACAATTTAAAAAAAATGAAGAGAATTTTTATCTGACTGAATGAAATGTCAATAGGGAAAAAAATACAACCTTTCTTTTAAGCAAACAATGCTTGTTTTCTCCTCCTTAATATTCACCCACTCACACATTTTCAAGATATTTGAAATATGAGCGGTGTGTGTCTGGATGTTAATCTGAGGCTGTGAAGCCTTGACTGTCAAACGCAGTTTCGGGAATGTGTGTATGTTTGTTATTTTTCAAATACACAACACTGAGTGTTACAATAAAGAAGCCAAAGAAACTTTCTAGTGATCGTACCTGAAAGCAAGGCAGACAGAGAGCGAGAGGTGAAGTGAAGAAGGGATGAAGGGGAAGTAGACGCCAGTCGTCAGGGGAGTTTCTCCTGTGATGGTGTTTTAGATTGAATGTGACGGCTGGGACTCAGACTGTCGACTGATGCTGTGTGGAGACAGATGTGACACCTGCGCACAGGTCTGTCTCTTCATCTCTCTACAGTGTCTCCGTCCCTCTTTACACTGCAGCACCTCTCTCAAATGTCCCTAGTTCAATAGTTACATGTACTTCTATAGTAATAACAGTAAATTATGCGTAATTACAACTAACCCTAAACCAAACCTTAACCATAACTTTATAGTACATGTAGTTAATTAATATTACTCAGTACTTATTTGAGTAAGTACAATGTAACTGTTACCTTAACATAACATGTAACCTGAAGGTATTTGGACACTGATGAACTACACCTGTGGTTCCTCTGCTGGGACATGCGGAGAGACTAAAAATCACCAGTTGAAATCACCAGTTTGACTCTGAAGAGTGGAGCTAATTTTGAGAAAAGCTTTTTGCAGCATTTGTTAGCGGATTATATATATATATATTTTTTTTTTCATAATGCAATGAAAGTGGTACATTTTTAAGTGTGGCTTATGTGTGCAACTACTTTAATATCCTCTCTGTCACTCTTATCATCTTAGCTAAAGCTTTTGCTGCCTTGCAAGCGCTACCCTTTCCTTCAGGAAATGCAAATATCCTCCAGTTTGCGGTCTCCCAGCCGTGTTGGGTTGGTTTATTCAGCATCTGCTGGTGTTGGCAGGTTGTTAGCAGGGACCCTGTGATGCAGTGCCCATGTAATCTCTCTGATTAGTCTTTGTGTGTGTGCATTCAGATGAGTGTTGGATTCAGGATCAGAGCGCTCACTCCAGAGAGCACGTGAACACACACCTGAGACTCATTGCACACACAGCTGTTTGGACAGCACACATCCAAAACCTTCCCTCCTATATTTCTCCAGTCAGCCTCACTTTCACCTGCCGGCTTTTCTGATCTCAGCGTTTGCATCCCGCTGTGGCGTAAGAACATGTTAATTATGCTTCTGTCTGTTATAGTTTACATGCTGTGACAGCATCAGCCTTGCTGTGACTATTGCTTACGCTTTATGCTTTATGCAAACCCCATGGTTTGGGGTTTGTGCAAATCCCTAATGCAAAGTATTCAACTATATAACTGTATAACTTGTGTAATGGAAGCAAGTTAGTAAGAGCTGTGTGTGTAAACCTCACTCCCCTAGCGACTGACGCTAGAGACTGCGGTGTTTAGCGTCCTTGTTAGCGCATCCGCCTTCCATGCCGAACGAGTCCCGCTCGAGTAGGACCAGTTACACTTGTGCCATTAATGCTACGGAAATAAGAATAATATATTTTTTTCAGTTTGTAAAACAAAGTAAAACAAATCGTTTTAGACATTAATTTACATTTAAATTGAAGGTCAATACTTTTTAGGAAGGAAATTGTTTTTTTATTTGTTTGTTTTTTCCTTCCCCTGTGTTGTCTTGTGTGACATACTTGTATGCTGCAACTAAATTGCCTTCGGGAAATGAATAAAGATGAACTGAACTAAACATGTATCTGGAGACCAGAATTTTGAGACACTTTGAGGAGTTTTTTTTTTTTTTTGGACACACCTAAGTGGCCAGTTTTGTGCAATTACGTCTGAAAATGTAAACATTGAATGTTTCTACCTCATTCTCTGTATTGTTCTGTAGGGATGAGGAACACACTTTAATCCTGCAGTACTGTCAGACTTTGGGAGGGGAGGGCTCATCCTTCAGCCAGCCCACAACCCCCGCCCACATCTCCAGGAGCCCCGCCCACAATGCCCACAGCCCCGCCCACCTGCTCCAGAGCCCCGCCCAGATCCTGCAGGCCGTGGAGAGGGAGGAGCGCGGAGAACTGGAGCGGATCATCGCGCGACTGGAGGAGGAGCAGCGGTAGGTCACTCGTCGGTTGTGTAATGAGTGTGTTACCATATGTGGCGACACTACAGTGTGTTACAGTGAAGTTATATTTCATAATAAAAAAATCACACAAATTATGCAAAAGCACATTTTATCAAACTACGTGTTGTAATATGACCAGTAGGAGACCATTGATGTGTGGACTGAATTTGGTGACACTACAGTGTGTAGCATTGCCTAATTTTGTTGTAACGCTTTTCGGGTTTGTTCTTTGCAGACGGTTCCTTCGGACTTGTCTCTCAGCTGCCTGCTCATAGAGATCAATTTATATTATAAGGCTTGTTTTGAGGAAAATTGGGTTGTAGCTCGTTGTCTACGTTACACTTTACTGAAACTTGAACTAAGCACTGACCGTATTTCTTTATACTTAAGTCCAAGTTTAAAATAAATCTATATGAACCGCTACATTGTTAACATACGGAGCTGACTGAAACACCGCCAGCGGGATATTAAACAGAACAGAAGGTGTTTGTCCGAACTCATAACAGGTTTTGCAAGAGAACGCAAACATTTTGTGAGAGAAGGCAAAGTTTCTCAAGAGAATGCAAAATTTCCTGAAATCCTGCATGTCCCTTTAGGGGCTCCGTAGTTTCTTACAATCAAATAGCATTTACATCAGGTTGCTCAAGCCAATATGCATGTGCAGTCTTAAGGCCTGTTCACACCAACATCAATGTTTGGCATGTCGATCTGATTTGTTTTTTCGGACCAATATGTGAAAACGGCAGACTGAATGAAAATGCAGTTTCACTCTCTGACAGTAGATGGCGCTTATGTAAAGAAAAAAACTGAAATAATCTGGGACACAGTGCCCTATGTAACTTTACATTTCTGACACCCACTTATCACAGAGAAGAAAGGTAGTAAAACAGTATTTACACCTTTACAAACAGCTGTTCAGATTTTTGTATTCGGGATAGTGTTTGTTAAACACACTGTACAGACAGCCTCTGATTTTGCACGATGATGCAACACCAAGGGCAATATCTACAAAGATAACGATAAAGATTGTTTATACCTATAAATGTAAAAGAATAGCAGAGTCCACACCGCAACTATAATGGTAACAGCACAGAGGAATGGTGTCGTTGAAATCACTTTTAGAGACGATTTTTTCCAGCTGATAGTGATTTTTCCACTGATAAAAACATTGAATCTAACCTGCTTTAAAGAGCTTAAGCATTAAAGCGACAGAGGACACAACTCATAATAAACAGAACGTTATAGTGCATTGGTGTGGATGCTAATATAGTTATCTTTATTTTGATAGTTATCATTCTTGGTGTGAACAGGCATTGTTTTCTCATTGTTAGAACACAAATTAATTTGTTTCACTTTTAATTTAGTTAATGTGACAGTTACAGTTATTCAGTGAAAGTGCTTCACCATTAGAAAGTTCTGGTTATGATTCACATCTGTTTAGTTGTATATCTAGTTCTGTTTTTGGCAGTGGTCTGTGTTCTCTCGCCATCTAACAATAGGCTGAGGGTCCCTGTAGGTTCACTTTTCTCCATTGCCTTTCAAAGCCAGAACATAAAAGAACGGCCCCAGCATCCAACAGTCATAACTCAAACTCACTTTTATATATGGTATATGAACCCCCTCTCGGCCTCTCTGTGTTCAGGAGCCTGCAGAGGGAGCACGAGCAGTTGCGGCAGCAGCACGTTCAGTCCGGCACCGCAGCCACAGCTGTTAGCGGAGCGCCCGAGGACGCTGACCTGTTAGCTGAAGCTAAACTCCTGCGACAGCACAAGGGACGACTGGAGGCCCGCATGCAGATACTGGAGGACCACAACAAGCAGCTGGAATCACAGCTCTACCGACTACGCCAGCTTCTGCATCAGGTAACAAGATGCCTACCTAGACGCCATTTTAAGGTTTCAGAGGTTTCAGACATCTGCCTTCCAAAGGCTGGAATACACTACATGACTTTTGCCAAGATTTGTGGTGTCTTTAGGAGTCAACACTAGTTGCCGAAAGTCAAAGACAGTCTTCAGATTTGAGTTGACAGATTGTGTCAAAATAAATGCTGTCGTGTCTGATAGATTCATTCCAGTCTGAGCTGATCAAACATGTTTGATATTCTGAGCCGATTTTAGAACACATTGGGCCCTATCTTGCACCCAGCGCAATTGACTTTATGCACCGACGCATGTATCATTCCTATTTTGCACCCGAGCACAGCGGATTTTTCCCTCCAAATCATACTCAATTACAAGGAAAAATATTACCACACGAGGGAAATCATTGTGATGTCCATGAAGATATGAAAAAAATAGGCATAAATCTAGTTTACACATTTACCCAAATTATTAAACGCCTGTTTAACCGAAGCTAATTTGGGTGGGTTTCTCCATCCCCATAAATGTCACTTGTCTGTTTTTTATGGCCTCTTTTACGACCACACCTATGAGTAATGTAGCTACTTCAGACCAACCCATTTTAGATTTGCGTCGGGCGCAACAGTCATTTATCCCGCCGGTATAATAGCAACAGCGCTCGAGATCCGCCCACAAAGTTACTTGCGTTTCGCGTTTGATACCTGCGTTTCAGATCGTTAAAATAGGGCCCATTGTTTTCATATTTGTCATGCGTCTGTGGTGAAAACAAGCTCAAGATATTTTTTCACGATTTATTCTATGACATACAATACATAACTACAGAGTTATGGGGACTACAGAGGTTGTCATGGGCATTAAACATCATCAGCCGAACAGGTGAACCCATCTACACACTAGTCACATTCACAGTTGGTGTGTTTATAATCGTGCTATTCTAACTCACATTTTTCAACTTGTAGATTAAAAAAAAAAAAATTTTTAGAGTTTTTAGAAGCTTAGTGATTGTGACACTGAAGTTGTGCCACTGTAGTGTAGTTCGTTCATAGCCTACTTTAGCTTTTTGCTTCTGACTATTGAATTTAGGCTTCAACATTCATAAAACTTGAATTCACTTGTGAAGATTATCTTGATGTTTAAAAACCATAAACCTTTGTTGATCACAAAGCTTATTTTCTCCAATAATCCAAAATGAAAGTCAAATAAAAAATTCTGGCTTACAAATATGTCATCCCTGCAGCGCCTTATTGGAATAAAGCTTGAATCTTGTGAAGCCAAACTTTTGACTATCAGAATTAAAGCCTTGCATTTTATAACTGTCCACTTAGTGCCATTTTTTCGAATATGCATCCCACCGTCCCTGTGGTGTGAGGCTGAGACTAACATTCACCTGTCTCAGGTTCAGCTCCAGCTCTATTTCGCTGTATAAACTGCTATTGTTCCATCCTTCAATGGGCTTCATGGTTTAACGGGCAATGCCAGGGAGTCCAACAGCCGCCAATAGTGTCGTGAATCAAGCACAGGCGTTCAATGAGCCTTGATTTAGAGTAACAGTAATTTATTGGGTCTCCTGAGGGCCTGATTCACTGCACTGAGCCTCAGTTAAGCCAGATGGTCTTGTCAAAGGCTCTTAGCTATATAAACACTATATAACTGGGTATCCAAAAAGGCCAACAAGACTGGCATTCCAGTCTGACATTTCTGGCTGCCTTGCTCTGACCTAGAGGAAGACTATAAGCAGTAATGACTTCTCACACTTTCCAAATAAATCTCTCTGTGAGGAACTGCTGATACTATATATATAGTGCTGTATTGTATAAGGGGGTACGATGTTAACAAAAAATTATATTTTCTGGGATTTCGACGATGACGTGTGTTTTTGTGAGGTTTATATGTATCATGGACAACTGACTCCCAAAGCTTCTCATATTCCTCTTAATCAATAAATTGAATTCAAATAATAATAAACTATAGGCTGTTACCAATCAAATGAAAAACAGGATTTAGATGCATTTACACTGCAATTACAGTTGCATAAATAATGCTATATAAGATGTCAAATAGGATTTTCTTTATTGAATTGATTCTTTAAATATCAAACTAAAAAAAGTAATTTATTCAACTGATTCGTTTAAGAGGCTGATTCATTCAGGAACAAAGCAAGTGGCTGTGTTTAAGAATGAATTAATTAAATAATGTATTATTAAATCATAGATTTGTCCACGCTGATACTGAGTTATGGTGCAGTTTGGTGAACTGATATTGTTGGCGAAAATAGAGCAAAAACAGACAATTTTGTGTCTAATTATATTAAATTATTTTTGATTGAACTGTTGTATAAAATTAATTTCACATTGCAATCTTGCTAATATTCAGGGAAAACAGCACTATTGTGTGTTATTGCTTGGCTAAATATAAAAATAGAAGACAAAAACGCATGAATTTTGGGGCCTGTTGCGAGTTCTTTTTTTGGGATAGTGACAGACAGTTGATAATGTCAGCTCGCACACCGTTAATACAACAATTGCGATATTATCAGAGATGATACATATCACGCACCCCTAGTTTTGTAGGTTTATCACTATCAGTTTTTAAACCATGCCTATCTCTCTTTCTAGCCTGAGTTAAATGGCACGTCGTCCTCCGGCTCTCTCCATCAGGATACAGCAGGACATCCCGAGCTCACAGGTACACACACACACACTCACACACACACGCACACCGCAGGGTGATTATGCTGAGGGCTCTGATTGACTTCTTTGTTATAATCTTTGTGTGTGTGTGTGTGTTCTCAGATGAGTTTTTCCGTCAGTGTGTTAACAGTAACTCTGATCTGGCTGAGGTTATGGAACAGATTAACCACAGTTTTCCTGCATGCTCTCGTAAGTCTTAACGCTCTGCATTTCCCGCTCTCAATCCGTCTCTCAGCATGCAAGCTAATACTCTGCTGTCTTCTGGGTTTTTGAACTTCCTTTGTTTCCCAGTTTGTAGTGAAGTCTTTGGCTGCGTCCCAGTAGAGCGCAACAGTCAGGGTCTGGAAGTAAAAATCCATTCAATTTTCTTCATAGAGAAACCATTTTTAAATGAAAAAGACACTTTTCAGCCAAATTAATTGAATTGCTAAATGATAATGCTGCACTACACTACCCATAATCCTGAAGAGAAATCGACCAATCGGTAGTCAGTGTTAACTTTGTGAACACAGTAGTTTGGTCTAGGGCTTACAACTTTTTAATACATTATTTTCTAATGCATATTAAGAAAAAAAAAGAATGATAAAAATACTTCCAGAACCAGGCCTGCTGATAAAGTCATCAGTAAAAGTATCTCCTCTTATGGACACTCTACTATACAGTAAAAGTATGTACTTCACCGTAAGTATTTTGAATGCTAGAACTGGAACAAGCTAACATGCCATTGTTGGTGCTGCGTTTACATTTGCATCTTAGCATTAGCAATCATTTTACTTCGCCTTTGGGTTTGTAGTGTTATATAACCCTCCAGTTTTCAACCCAGTGAAAAGAGTAGGAGGCGAGGAGAGAACACAAGTTGTGTCTGAACCACAGTTTTATCTCACTTTAATGGAGTTAATGGCATCAAAGTTTCTCATAAATGCACACTGCTATTCATAATTGCACTCATCAAAATGCCCTGTATTATGAGAGTTCACAGTGCATTACACAAATACACACAGCTCATTTTATCTAGTTTAATGCATATGCAAGCCATTTTCATTTGCATCAAATAATATGTGAATGTAGATTTGCATTTTTAATAACAGTAATTCACGCCGAGGAAGTGGTTTGATGAATGAACACAGTGAGAGTGGATGGCGTTTGTGTCCATGACTATCAGTTGACTATATTGTCTCAGTCACACGCTTTATAAAACTTGAAACTCTCACGTGATAAATGCTCGTTCCCTAACTTGGGTGTGCCAAGTGTGCTGAGTGTTTGAACCACTGTCTCAGGACAATGTGATGTCATGAATAATTATGAGACAGCGCCTTCTCATAGGATAAAGCCACACGATCACATGAATAATTATGAGCTGACGTGTTTGAACCTGAAAGACGAAAAAAGGCCAGAATATTACATTTTATGCTAATAACAGATACATTGTCCAACATTGTTTCATTTCCCACATTCTTTTTGCAGTACTAACAATTTTTTTTTTTTTTTAAGTCGAAAGCGACTCAGGGTATGAAATTATCACCTGCCACCATTCAAATGCAGGGTTTGTTTTGTGCACTGATGGGTAATTTTGCTCATCTACCAACCATTTTGACAGGCAACCTGTATAACATCTCAAATTTGCATACTTGAAGATGCCATTCAGTTGTCCAATGCATTGCACTGTATTACAGACTAGCCCTAGTATTTAGGATGGACAGTATGCAAATTTGCTCTATCCTATTATCGTTCTCTTTCACTTATCAATCTAAACACTGTTCAGTTTCTGTGAACCATTGAAGATAATTGCTTAGTCAACAATCAAAGAATAGAAATCACTTGTGATCTCAGATATTTGTCTCAGATGGAAATAGCGTACGGAGTGGACTAGGCTTTAATGGCTGTATTAGATTTGATCTCTTCATAAATTGACTAAACTCTAGTAGATCAGCACCATTCAACTTGTGAAATGATGTGCTCAAAATCCATCTGAAACTTTAGGCAAAAATCCATTCCAATCTGGTTGCCTGTTCCTCCATCTAAAAAGCGTGTGTTACGGATATCCCAGACTCCCTCAGCTCAGAGCGCACGGACCCGTCCGTCGGCCGAAGACGCCACTGCCTCTGAAACCCCTGTTCCTGCAGTCTGGGAGCTTTGATTGTGAATTATGTTTGTAATTGCTGTTGTTTCAAAGAAAATCGGTTTCTAAAGCCTTTAGAGACTCCATTTTATGAGTGTTTTTATTACCTCAAAGTTACTGATAAGATTTTATTGTTATTGTGGAACTTCATTTTGAATTCCTCCCAGACTTTGTGCTCGCATTGTTAGCTAGAAACTCAGTAGAATATTGATCTTGGCACATTGTCGTTTTACTGCCCTTGTGTGCGGTGCGATTCGGTCTGGGAGAAGATATGGAGCCATTTCCATGTTCTTTGTTTGATGGGAAAGTTTTAATGAAGGACAAAGGCACAGGTGATATGAGTGTCATTCGTCTGTGTTTGCTGTCGTCTCCCTGTAGAGTTCATTAAAGTGCTTCTCTCAGTGTTCAGAAGAACAATCCCATGAGTCTGAGCTTCAACACTCTTAAATTAAAAGTTGTGCTATTGTGGAGAGTCTGCATGTGTTGTTCTTGTCAGGAATGTCTTAGTTAGGACAGCTGTTATATTGTCCTAACTGTCTCTCTCTCTCTCTTTGTTGGTTCTGAAGCATCAAGTGTGTCCTCAAGGCCGAAGGTAAGCACATCACAGTAAAAACACTCCACAGTAGAGCTGCACGATTAACCGTTAAATAAAAATAGAGTAAATCAACATTTGAAAGTAACTTGATGCTCAAATAAAGATGGCGACAAGTGACTTTTTTTTTTGTCATTGAGTCATTCATTCAAGAGATTTGTTCAAATATTCTGATTCACCCAGTAATGAAACAAGTGAAGTCTTAATGAGTCATTGAGTCATTCATTTAAGAGATTTGTTCAAATATTCTGATTCACCCAGTAATGAAACAAGTGAAGTCTTAATGAGTCATTGAGTCATTCATTCAATAGATTTGTTCAAATATTCTGATTCACCCAGTAATGAAACAAGTGAAGTCTTAATGAGTCATTGAATCATTCATTCAGGAGATTTGTTCAAATATTCTGATTCACCCAATAATGAAACAAGTGAAGTCTTAATGAGTCATTGAATCATTCATTCAAGAGATTTGTTCAAATATTCTGATTCACCCAGTAATGAAACAAGTGAAGTCTTAAAGGGTTAGTTCACCCAAAAATGAAAATTCTGTCAGTAATTACTCACCCTCATGTTGTTCCAACCCCGTAAGACTTTCGTTCATCTTCGGAACACGAATTAAGATATTTTTGATTAAATCTGAGAGCTGGATCACTCCTCCATAGGCTTCTAAGGGATTGAAACTTGTTCTACCCGAAAAGTTATTAAAAACATTGTTAAAATAGTCCAAGTGACTACAGTGGCTCAATCTTAAGTTTATCAAGCGACGAGAATACTTTTTGTGCGCAAAAAAACCCCAAAATATCGACTTTATTCAACTATTACATTCCTTCTCGGTCGGCCTCGTAGTAAAACTGCGTATCGCTTTTGTGGTGGACGTCACATGCATCACACACATGACCAGCGTCGGCCAATAGTGAGCCTTGCGTGTGACGTAGCCCTACGCTATCACACTACGTTAACTGACGAGGCCCACAGAGAAGGAAATGAATAGTTGAAATAAAGTCGTTATTTTTGTTTGTTTTTGCGCACAAAAAGTATTCTCGTCGCTTGATAAACTGATGATTGAGCCACTGTAGTCACTTGGACTATTTTAACGATGTCTTTAATAACTTTTCGGGGAGAACAAGTTTCAATCCCTTAGAAGCCTATGGAGGAGTGATCCAGCTCTCAGATTTAATCAAAAATATCTTAATTCGTGTTCCGAAGATGAACGAAAGTGTTACGGGGTTGGAACAACATGAGGGTGAGTAATTACTGACAGAATTTTCATTTTTGGGTGAACTAACCCTTTAATGAGTCATTGAATCATTCATTCAAGAGATTTGTTCAAATATTCTGATTCACCCAGTAATGAAACAAGTGAAGTCTTAATGAGTCATTGAATCATTCATTCAAGAGATTTGTTCAAAAATGCTGATTCATCCAGTAATCAATTCAAATGAATTTATAAATTTATAAACAGACTGCAGGAAATAACATTTTGTCAGAACCTCTAGTAAACCATATTATTTTGTTTAGTTGTGTATTCAGAGTCGTAGGGGAAAAATGTGATCATTTGAGTAGCTGAGGTTGTAACACCATTTTGCACCAGTTTTCTGATCCTATCTACTTGCCAATATGTCTCTGAAAGCACTGGACATATTTGCTCCATTAGTTCACTTGATCCAGCTCTGATGGAAACACTATCAATCAAGTTTCTGTTAATGAGAAATCTTAGTGATGTATGTATGTGAAGATCCATCACAGACGATAGTCTGGCATCTCCATATGTTACATTTCTGTGATGATTTATTGACTGGTTTTATTTGAAAATGTTGGGTTTGAAGCATTTGCATTATTAAAAATCAGTTATTATTCAGGAAAGATTAAATAAATAAAAATAAATTATGCCAAATTGTTTTCAATAGGTTTTTTTTCTAAATGGGTTATTAGTTAAATGGCTGAAGTAAGGTCCGCGGTGAACACTTGTATGCCGGTACACACTGTGTGATTTCGGCTGTCCCTGAAAGTTGAGCAATCGTGGAGATTTGTGTGGCTGTGGCTCCAACGGTGAGAGCGGTTTAAAGACGGCTGTCGTCACCACTGTTGGCCATGTTACTTAAAAAAAGTCATTACTTATAGTTACTAGTTACTTCTCACTAATAGTAACTAATTACCAGGGAAAGTAACTATTGCGTTACTTTTTAATAAAATGTTAAAATGTGTCAGATAACTTGGATGCCCCCAGTATTAAATATGTTCAATGAAAGAAATGGACACTAAATAGAATAAATTATTATCATAATACATTTACACTAATCTACACTATTTTAATGTTGCTGTTGGGACCATGTGAGAGACACATATTAAATTCAATAAATTATTGTAAATATTATCATTACTATAGTGGAACAATAAAACACAATAGATGGTTTAGAACTTTTAATATTTATTACACAAATGGCCAACAAATAATTAAGAAATCTGCTAAAGAAATGAACCATAAATGAATAAATAATAATAAAAAATATATACATACACTCTTTGTGTGTGCAAATTAAAATGATAAAACTTTCACACAACTGGTAGACGTACTGTAGCCTACTTGAAGTATTTTCTTCCTCACAAAAGTAAACCGTTTAACAAGAAGTGCTTTCAATATAAAACTGAACAAAGTACCAAAAATGAATAATAATAAAATATCATATTTTGGGGTTTTATTTTTATATCCTAAGGTTTATTTAAGCCAAATTCTAGGCGTGTTCGTCGCACGCGTTCACAGGCGGTAAAAAAAAACAGGTTTTCTGGGAACGGTTCCCTGTTGGTAATTTTTGGGTTTATTTTATAACCTGAAGAGAACGTTCCCTGTTAGTTTTAGGTTTTATTTTTATAACCTAAACAGAACTTTCCCAGATCATTCAGGTTATTTTTAGATTTTATTTATCAAGCTACTGTCTTAGATTTACTGGCGTTCGCCTGACTCTTGTCCACACACACACACACACACACACCAGACTGAGAGAGAGCCTACTCAGATGAAAACCATGATAGATTTATCATGATCATCTCAGTGTGTTTGCTGCTACTATTGTAAGTACATAACAATATACTAATGTTTGTGTCCAGGTGATGTGAAGGTTTTCAGCAGAACATCCCTTTGAAGAGCAGATTGAAGACGATTCCCATTCCAGAGATGCAGATTCCCGGCTGTTCCCAAGACAAGAGGCGTTTATCCTCAAACCCAAAGACTCTGGAAACAGAACCACACAGTTCATTCAATGGATATTACTACTGCGTCTGTCTGTACTATGCAAGTGTACATTTGATCCACAAGTAGATTGTACGTGAGGTGTATCTCCCCATTGTTTTAATACTCGGATGATTATTTAGGGTTATGGGGGCCGTTTATCGTGTAACCTGTATGCTTTTATTTCTATGTTCCCCGAGGAACCACACTGCTCCCACATATCTCACATGCAGCTCACATCGGTTGCTGTTCAAATCATTTAGTCGGAAAACGTCGTAGACATCAGTGGAAATGAAGACGAATCGGTCTCGTAATGCTAAACTGTTAGCGCATGTCGCCCCCAGCATTGTTCTGTTCAAGTTTTAGCCTGTTTTGACAGTGTTTGCCGTGAAATCTCCCTTTAAAGCATCGTTTTGACAGTGTGTGCCACTGGCAGCAGCGCATCCGAACCCTCACTGCATTTCTAGAGCGCACGCACAGATGATGTACAACACAAACGTTACAATGCGTCGGAAATACCCTTTTGTGCCTATAAAGCATCCATTCCAGGAGAGACGAGTGGCCGAGAGATGCTGTATTTCTCAAAATCATGTAAGATTATATTATAAAGACAAATGTAGGAAATATGGATTTTCAGGATGTTTGGCCCAAGATGATTTATCTTTGTGTAGTATAGTTTTATAAATAAATGTTTAAAAAAAAATAAAATTAGAGAAAGCCATGATTGCCTTGCTACCTCAGACATGATCAATCACTCATTGGTGTGTTCATTGGTGTGACTGTCGATTGATTTCACTCCCCGTTTCCTAAAACAAAAGTAAGGACGTCGCCCCATTGGTCATTCCACGAAGCTACACTGGCTGTGTGAGGAAGCTGCCCTGACTATTACATTGTGCTTTCCCCCCCCCCTTGTTTTCCCAGCAGTCCTTTCATTTTTCTACATGGTGTATTTGTGGTGTGCTACCTTCAGTGAAGTGTTAGATTTGAACATTACTGTAACACCTCAAGCTGATTCTGAGCTAGTGAAGTCACCGACGCAGACCCGAGCTAGATCCATTAACCCGACCACACTACATGTAATGAGGTTCCACACGTTTTATTCAAAATAAAGTTTTTATAATGAGTGTTCTTTTTTTGTCCTCCTTGTGAGTCTTAATTGCATATTGTCTTATTAAACTGAAGACAGTTCTCACAAAAAATAAGGTTTTTGTTATGTTGTTCCAATCCCTTTCTTTCTTTCACAATATCAGATATTGTGTAAAATGTACACGCTGCTCTTTTCCATAGTTAAATTAAACGCTGTCAATTTCCAAAAATGACAGAAAGCAACCTAAAAATATCATAAACGTAGTCAATGAGATCTGTGTATTATGTTCCAAAATCCTTAAATTAAATAAAAGTAAAATATTTCATGAACATTTTAGCAAAAATAATTGTGTTTGAGTACACTACAAAACAATTCAGTCAAATAAAATGCACAATGAGGATCTGGCAAAAACATTTTGCATGCAAGCTAAAATAAAAACTAAATGAGTAAATTGGTTAAACTAGAATAATAATTTCAAGGTTTGTTTGTCAACATGAAATCAAAATTCACTGAGTTTCTTAATGCATTTTATTGTGCACAACTCAGCTTTGTTTCATGTTGGTATTTTACTTAATTTTACAGTTCCCTTGTTACACGTTACATGTAGTAGTTACTATAGTAATAACAGTAAATTATGCATAATTACATGCAACTAACCCTCAATCAAATCCTAATCCTAACTCTATAGTTACTTAATATTACTCTGTACTTAAATGTATCATTACAGTGTAACATAAAGTAAAATACCAACATGAAACAAAGCTGAGATGTGCACAATAACATGCATTAAGAAACTCAGTGAATTTTGATTTCATGAGGGTATAAGATTAGGGTTTGGCTGCATGGAATTATGCACAGTTTATAGTTATTACTACAGTAACTAAATGTAACGTGTAACAAGGACACTGCAAAATAAGTGTTACCCATTTTGGTTAGAGTTTATTTTAAGGTGTCACACTTATTAAAAGCGTCAGCTAAATGAATATATATTTTGCAGTGTCCTTGTTACACGTTACATTTAGTTACTGTAGTAATAACTATAAACTGTGCATAATTACATGCTGCTAAACCCTAATCTTATACCCTAACCCTGTAGTAAGTACATGTAGTTACTTAATATTACTATATATACTTAAATGTACAATTACACTGTAACACTGATACCTTAAAATAAAGTGCAACCCCAAAATGTTTTATACTAAAAATGGTTTTGCATGTCAAAATATTTCCACATGGTAGGAAAAAAATAGTTTTATGTCAAGAATATTATCCATGAATTATTCAAATCAGCATTTTTTCCCCCTTAAAACGGTTGCTGTGAGGTAAATGTCAGTGGCTCGACTAATAGGACGTGTGCTTTGCCTCCGAAGGCAGGGAAACTATTACAGTGGTGAATTGAAAAGCTTGAGGGCACGAGTGTCACAGCCAAATATGTTTCTAACAATCTGAGTGAGCACTTGCTAACAGAAGCCCACCATTCAAACAAAATGAAAATATTTTTTTCCCTACAAATGTATATACAAAACAAGCTTCCGCAGACTCGAAGCAGCAATTTTTCATATTTCACTATAACCTTGTTTGCATTGTGAACATAAAAAGTTGCACCGTTGACCCATCTTGGCTAGATTTATATGAATCTGCCCGGCTTCTGTAGGAGCTCATATTAACCTGCTCTATCACAAGCTTCAGATGAACCGGAGCTGAACGCAGTGGGAAGCTTTTCACCATGCTTCATTTTCTTTCACAGCACATTTCTCTGGTGAGTGATTTTATTGGGGAAAAAAACCCTGTCTAATATCCATATATTGTTGAAGTGTGTCTCTGCTGGAGTTTGCTCTCACTGAACTCAACATTAATGCAAAATTCACCTCTTATTGTGTAATATTCATCAGTGCACGTTATTCCAAATTATATTAAAAGCACAAATCTCTATTTGTTTTTGTTGTTTTAATTGCCCTCCTCCAAACACCGGATCCTTTAAGGATGTGAAATATGGAACATTTCAGGCCCCATGTCTATTTGCAGGGCATTTAGAGCAGAGCTCTCCGATCCTTCTGTGCCCTGAAAGTGGAGTCGGAAATATCGTAAACGGATACCAAGCACAAGAATAACCAAGCAAAGATGTATGGGAAACTGAATACTTGACGATACACGAGTTGTGACGCTGAAAGGAGCATGTTGATTTGAAACATGGTGGAAAAACTGATCTGTAACAGGGTTGTTCCTGCACTGAAAATATGTCCTTTCAAAGATTTATTTGATCATATAATGAGACATTACCTGCCGTTCTGCAGTACTGGACCCGCTGATAGCCGGCTACTGAAAAACGCGAAGTATTTGTGTCACCGTGAAGAGAGTCAAAAGTTTGTATTTATAGCGTGTTTTTGTAGCCAATCACAGACCTATCTGGTGAGCGTGTGAATGCGATGGCCAATCAGATGTGCTCAAGTTTGTTCAGAATCCTCTCAACACTGTTTAAAATGGCTCACGAATCCTTTCATTATTTAATCAACAAAGTATAAACAAGATGTCAATAAGAGATTCATCGCAGCTTCGTTGATTATAACGGCAGTTTTCAGAAGAGAGGAGCTGTACCCCGACTGAGGTGATGGACCGCTTCAGTGACCATACTGACGGCAATCTTTGTTTGCTTTCTAATATATATTTTTAATGCTGCTAGTAACTACACATTGCAAAGTTTCTGGATTGACAACCGTATTTAAATGCGCAATTGATTACCTGATTGACAGTGGAAGGGTCTGTTTCTGCCAGAATAAAAAAGATAATTGAAGATTGGAAGACAGAAAAGCAAGGAGATGAGGAAGCATCAGTTCGAGAAATGCGAATCCTGTATTTGATTTCTTTGTCATGTGACCAATCACTCTACACACAATGATACCGATGGTGAATGAACATCACAGGGTGTTCTCAACTCTGACTCTCAAAGTTCACTTTCCTGCAGAGTTCTGCTTCAGCCTTAATCAAACACACCAGCACAAGCTTATCAAGGTCTTCAGGATTACTGGAAAGTTACAGGCGGGAGAGTTTGATGAAGGTTGGAATTAAAAAAGTAGAGGTTGAGGGCAAGAGTTAAGAAACCCTGCACTTGGAGCTGTGACATCAAAAACAGTAACTATTCCTGATCAAATTACTCGATTTAAAATAATCCTTGATAATTAAATCTAATTCACCTTTTCAAGAAAATGACACTCACTATTTATGATTCAGCTGAGGACCTTAAAGGGTTAGTTCACCCAAAAATGAAAATTCTGTCAGTAATTACTCACCCTCATGTTGTTCCAACCCCGTAAGACTTTCTTTCATCTTCGGAACACAAATTAAGATATTTTTGATTAAATCTGAGAGCTGGATCACTCCTCCATAGGCTTATAAGGGACTGAAACTTGTCCCCCCGAAAAGCTATTAAAGACATCGTAAAAATAGTCCAAGTGACTACAGTGGCTCAATCTTCAGTTTATTAAGCGACGAGAATACTTTTAGTGCGCAAAAAAAAAAAAAAAATCGACTTTATTCAACTATTCGTTTCCTTCTCGGTCGGCCTCTCGTAGTAAAACTGCGTATCGCTTCTGTGGTGGACGTCACACGCATCACACACATGACCAGCGTCGGCCAATAGGGACCCTACGTGTGACGTAGCACTACGCTATCACACTACGTTAAACTGACGAGGCCCACAGAGAAGGAAATGAATAGTTGAAATAAAGTCGTTATTTTTGTTTGTTTTTGCACACAAAAAGTATTCTCGTCGCTTAATAAACTGAAGATTGAGCCACTGTAGTCACTTGAACTATTTTAACGATGTCTTTAATAACTTTTCGGGGGAACAAGTTTCAGTCCCTTATAAGCCTATGGAGGAGTGATCCAGCTCTCAGATTTAATCAAAAATATCGGTAACACTTTATAATAACTGCACACTATTAATCATTAGTTAAGCATTAGTAAACAGTTAATTCATCATTTATAAAGCATTAATAGACATTAATAAGCAGTTTATAAATACAGCTATAAATGCTTTATTCTTGATTTAAAAGCATATATATATAATGTGTTTAATAATTGTATTTTCATTCTTTATTCATGATCAATTTAACATTTCTAAATGATGTATTGCATTATTTATAAAACATTTATTCATAATGTTTCATAAGATTACTTAGAAAGTGTAAGTAAATGATTAATAAACTATTTAAATGTACATTCATCTTATTATTCAGACATATAGTAATAGTTACTTAATGTGTTAATAAATGCTTTATTACCATGTATTTATACTGTAATTCAGGGTTAATTCAGGTAGTTATAAAGCATTTAGTAGTGCTCAGTTAACTATTTCTGTGAGCTCATCTAAAGTGAGGACTATTCATGCTTTATAAAGCATTTACAAAGGAGATTTGTGTTGTTTCACTGCGTTGTGTTTGTTTCATTTTTCTGTTTTGAAGATAAATGAGCCTTTAAATCTCATTTATAAATGTTTTACAAGGCATGAATAGTCCTCACTTTAGATGAGCTCACAAATATAGTTAACTGACGACTACTAAATGCTTTATAACTACCTGATTTTACTCAATTTACTTACACTTTCTAAGTGATCTTATGAATCACTGACAACTCTTAAATAACTGGTTTGTAAATAATGCAATACTTCATTTAGAAATTATTAATTGATCATTAACAAAGTATGAAAATACAATTATTAAACACATTATAGATATGCTTGTAAATCAGGAAAAAAACATTTATAACTGTTTTTATAAACTGCTTATTAATGTCTATTAATGCTTTATAAATGATGAATTAACTGTTTACTCATGCTTAACTAATGATTAATAGCGTGCAGTTATTATAAAGTGTTACCAAAATATCTTAATTTGTGTTCCGAAGATGAACGAAAGTCTTACAGGGTTGGAACAACATGAGGGTGAGGAATTACTGACAGAATTTTTGGGTGAACTAACCCTTTAATGTGAACTTGAAGTGCATTTAAGCCTACAAGCCACTTGAATCAATTCTTATTGTGGGTTATGACGAGTAACAACAGCCCTAACAATGTTTTATGACCCCTCTGAAAGATTGGGCACTAAATGTCTGGTACCCAAAACAGAATTGAAATCAGGGCCGTGCACAGACCTTTTGAGGGGCATGTGTTGAAACTGTAAAAGGGCACCCCCCTCCCTTTTTTTATATTTAATTATTTTTTTTATATTAAGATTATTTTGTAAGCCTACATAAAAAGAAGAAATGGCCACATCTTCATGACAAATTCAATAAAAAAATGTTTTTGCTTTAAATTAATTTTTTATGAATAAAATCCATAATATAATATAGATATACAGGGTTTCAGGGCTTCTTTAGCTAAAGCCCTAATAAGACATGTTTTACTACATTTTTACATGCTGTGAAGACGAGTGGAGAATATAGAATAGCCTAAATTCAAAAATTACATAGCTAATACGTGCATATTAACAGCCTTGAAATAACCATAATTTAATATTATTATCATAACATGATTAAATGTTAATAAATTAAGTGTATCAGCAATCATAAATCAAAAAAGATGTTTATTAGAAATATATGTTACCTAGGTGACGAGGGTCACTCAGTCGCTTTGTGTAAGTTCCAGTACGAAACAACGCGAGGGCGCGGCTGTGTTTATGATTTTACGATGATAAAAACAAATTATAGGCTGTTTTTGTAGGCCCTATTACTTTTCAATATATTGTTAACATTTTGCAAAAGTCAAACTCAAATGCAGTTAAGGGGTTTTTGACCAGCGAATGTGTGCAAATGTGCATTTTGTCCGTCAATAACGGGACGCCCGGCGGCATCACATTACATTTTCATCAACAGGTTACAAACTAGTTTGTAGCTATATGGGCGCTGAGTCTTTCCGGTTGTAAAATAGCCAAAATATTATTTTATGAGATGTTAAAAGATTAAAAGATTTAATCGAGCTTAAAAAAGATTTAAAAAGATGAAACGTACGCACTGGTTATTTAAGTGTAGGCTATGTATTGGCTAGGCTACTATGTGACTAGATGGCAAATGCTAGACCTCTCTCTCAGGTCCGCATGTCTCAGTCAGACATCAAATAAATAAAATGTGAGCCTTTATAAACATAGTGTTTAGTAGGCTACTTATTCAAAAAACAAGATCTTTGTTTACCCTTCGCAAAACTTGTGTAACTTCAGAATCAGTTCTGTTCATCAGTCACGATAGAAGGGGCGGAGTTATCAGGTTTACTGAAAGTTTGAGGATCGAACTACATTTACACAAGCTCTTTTTAAGAACTTTCATTGGCTAAATATTTGTAAAACAGACAGACAGACGTAAAGGGTGACCAATAGTGTTGATAAAAAAAAAAGCAGCCACCAAAAAAGTGTGTAAGGGCAAAAGGGGCATGTGCACTGCACAGGTTGAGCCCTACCTGTGCACGTGCCTGATTGAAATACATTTAATTTTTATAACAACGTCTGTGTCATTAATGCAGGTTCAGTGCTATCTAGACCCCTGCATTATCGTAAAATAATAGCCTGCATTAATATTGTGTGATTCATTATTTGACTCAAACATCATCTACTAAAAAAACGTTTGCTTCGATTACTGCCCGAAGACAGTCGTCTTCATTGTGAAAGAGAGCTTTTTTACTCCTGAAATGAATTCATCTCTCAGGGTGTTTGTGTTACTGTAAGCAGAGAGAGAGCAAATGAACTGGAACTAAGTGAGAACGAGAGAGAGGGAAACTAATTAGTGGCAAAGCCTGTTTCCTCCCCTCCTCGATACGGCCCAGAAGTTCCCGGAAGAATTCGAGACATTACTCTGGTGTTTCTCTTCAGTAAATCACGCCTGTCCCTCTGTAAGGGGTTTGACGTTATCATTAGTTATTGCAAGCGGGAGGAAGATTCATCTTGGTCATCTCGGGCGCTGTCAGAGAGGGCCGTCTGACCTCAGCATTGCTGATGCTCATCTATTAGTCTCACTGCTGGACGACTTTACAGCTTCATCTTTCTTTCTGATATTATAAGCAACTTTCAGAGCCTGGGGTCTGTTGGCAAAACTAAAAGATTGATCTTCAATTTGACATGTTTATTTAGACAATATTTCTCAGTGTTGCTTGCTCATTGCATCACCTTTATATACCTTAAACATTAAATTGACTTCTGTGATAAATGTTGTCACAACCCACTTAAAGAAATCATTTAACCATAGGCTACATCTCATGTTGTTCCAAAAAAAAGAAAATAATTAAAGTCAAAGCAGAGTTAACCGCTTTGTCTCTGACTACTGTGTTAGTAGTGGCCTTCCTGAATAAATCCAGGCTTTCGGATGAATGAATGATTCAATGGCTCACGCATGAAGACAGCTGCTTAATTCGTTACTGAATTAATGACTTTCCAAACAAACAGGTTGATTGAATGATTCAATGAAGGTTTTCACCACCTACTTGCATAGCAAAATGGGCAGTTACATCTATCTAGTACCTATGCACCTACATATACCATCTATCTAGTAGTGGGCTAATGGTTAGTGAGTCTAATTGGTAACCAAAGGTTCTGGATCGATTACTGGCATGAAATGACTGAGGGTCGGACCTAACCCCCAATCGCTCCCTGGCGCCACAGCGTAATGGCTGCCCGCTGCTTTGCGGTTTGCAGTGTGTGTGTTGTTCACTACTCACTACTCCTAATGTGTGTGATGGGTTAAATGCAGAGGCCAAATTCTGAGTATGTGTTCCCATACTTGGCCTTAACATGTCACTTTTACTAACCGTTGTATGGGGAAATACGACGATTCAGGTTTGTTAGACTTTGAAGATGCAAATTCGCCGCATTGACAATATTAAGCTGCTGAGTTTGCAAGTGACCTCTAAGTAAGTAGTGCTTCATACATTTCTACACTATTGACAATGGTCTTCTTTTGTTTGCAATATTTAAGTTTTGCTAACGTGCCCTCAGCATATGGTGCATGAAAGCATGTCAGAACAATCGTATTTTAATGCGTCACTCATATTGTTTTGAATGGGAAGAAGTGCAACGCTCAATATGGCGGATTAAGTCCCGCCTTCTAAATAAGAGCCAATCGGTGATCGGTAAAGTCATCGTGTCACTGCAGCCGTTAGAAGCTCCGGTTCCCATAGAAACAGTCAGACGCGCTTCCACTGCGCATTAGCTTGATCCAGCGTTTAGAAACAAAATTTATGAGACAGTTGTTGTCAGATTTCATTGGTGATTTCAAATATGAAATTTAATTGTAAACTTGACAAACAGTTTTGGAGAATTTGATGTTTCCCCATTCAAATATATATGAGCTTCACTTGCTGCCCGAGAGGCGTTTCAAAGATGGCCGCCGAGGGAAATGACTTTGGTTGAACACACACGAACGCCACCCCAAAGTCATAATTACAAGTAGGAAACTCTGAGTTGGAGACGAGTCAGTGAGAATCATGGCGGAATCAATGGATGCAACGTCTCTAGTTGATGGTAAATTTTCATAAATAAATGAAAAACATAAAAAGCAAAACACACCTGATGCTCATTCTTTGTTCTTCATTTTCTAGGAGTTAAAAAAAAAAACGGTAACACTTTACAATAAGGTTTATTAGCTAACATTAGTTAACTACCTTACTTAACATGAACTAAGAATGAACAATACTTCTTCAGCATTTATTAATCTTAGTTAATATTAATTTCATCATTTACTAATCCGGTTTTAAAACCAAAGGTTGTACTAAGATGAACAGCTGCATTTATATTAACTAACATTAACAAAGATTAAAAAATATTGTAACAAATGCATTGCTCATTGTTAGTTCATTTGAGTTAATACATTAACTAATGTTAACTAATGAGCCTTATTATAAAGTGTTACCAAAAAACCTTGCTGTATTTTTGTGTGGTTAATTAAGAGAAAGTACACTGACGAAAGTGACATGAACGCACCTGACGTCGTAATTACGACTTCCCAAATCATAAATATGAACTTGAGCACTTGACCGCACCATTAATATATACCTTATATACCACAAAAAGTTATGAATATTTGATAGTAGGCTTTTTAGGATGCAATGCTGAATCATTCACAATAAGAGGTTTCACATTCACATTACGTTTTTAATTAGAACTAATCAGAGCATGATCTCAGTTAATATAAAATGCTCTGGTCCAATAGTCAGCAATCATAATTATGATTCACTCATACTTACAGCATTTATTAAACCCGTATAATTCTGTTATTGGTGAACAGATCATTGATCTAACATCATGTTGTGAGTTGTTTCTCAGGTCCTGATTGATTTCAGCAGTGCTGTTGTATCTGTGCGTGTGGGCAGGTTTGGCAGTGAGCCTGCACGCTGCGCTCTCATATCTGGGCTCTCTGCTCTTTAATAATGCATACACAACACTCATTTAAAGCTGGCACGACCCATCTCCACCCAGGCCCCTTGACAATCTCACATACGCTCTCTCAGTTTCTGAAACCGGAGGGCGCAGGGGAACATCTGCTAGTGAGGATGAAATCTAGACTGTGAACAAAATGTTGCACAGCGTGAGACTGAAGTTTCTGTTGAGTGACCCCTCAGCTCTTTAAAATACTGTAACTTTTATATATATCTCTGGTTAACGTAAGTGAACTACAGGCTACAGAGATTCTGCTCACCAGAAGATAAAGCGCCGGGGCTGGTAATGTTACTGAATATTAAAAAACGTATACAGTTCTGAATGCTGATTGGTCAATGCGGTATCAGTTGTGCTAAAATACAAAAAACATTCATAAACGCTGCAATATTCCATTACAAAATACAATTAAGTTGTTCATTTTAAACTTGTAAAGTCCCATTCTAAGGGAAAAAAGTGACCTTTTTTTTCACAGAATTGCGAGTTTATCACAATTCTGATTTTATATTACGCAATTCTGATATTTTAGAGGGGACATATCATAAAAATTTATTTTTTCCGTGTTTAAGTGCTATAATCGTGTCCCCGGTGCATCTACCTACCCAGACACTTTGTAAGCCTTTCTCTGCAAGCATGTAAAAAAATAAGCCAATGAGATTTCGCTCACCTTTTGACGTAGGAAGGGGAAATTATTATAAAATAACCGTCCCTTAATCTGCACGTTTCCACACACAGTGCCGCCGGTTTTCCCAATCGACAACAGTGTAACCATTTCTAAGGCAATGGCGAAAGTTCAAGCAAAGCATGTAAACTGTTCTGTCATTGCTGCACTGCTCAGATGACACAAGAGAGCAGTGGATTCATTTTATTTTCAAGGTATTTCCACTTACCATTCAGAAACGTCCAGGTGTGTCTAAACGTTGTACCTCTTCCTGAGTGTCTCTGAAGCTGGTGCCAGTCTGATCGACCCCTCGATGAAAAAGGCCCTCCTGAGAATTAACACTTGAACAAGTCTTGCATAAGTAACAAGAACTTCCGAGACACAGACAGCACACAGTGCAGCTCACACTTCTCACACACTATCTCCCATGCATCCCCCTCCTCCTCACCTAAAATACACTGAAAAACCTATGCAATGTTATGTGTGTACAAGATGTAACTATTCATGTTTGGTGTCATTTAAAGTGTCGAAGTGCGCCTGGTAAAATGGTCTCATTCTCCCAACTATAATGAAAAGCTAAAAGAAGTTATGAAATATGAGAAAAGTGATGTGTCCCTTAAAGGTGTTTTCCTCCCCAGATGCTCCATTCAAGCTACCTCCTGTATGTAAAACAAGGAGCCATTCAAGTCCCTGAATAGGGAACCAAAATCTAATTATAATGACAGACACCACCATTTGGTAAGAATTGGATTATCTGGGTTTATAAGGAAAAGGAGCAAAACGGTTTGGGGAGTCTGTAGTCTGTTTGTAGGTTGACTGTCCACACAACAATTTTGTTGCCAGGTAATCATTTCTACAAATTCCTCTATTTCTGAATGGTCGTTATGATAATGCTTAACTGATGATTTTATTCTTATGAATTGGATTTTGAATTATTGCTTCATTACCTGGTCAATAAATTGTAAACGTTTGATTTTATTCTGACTGACTCTGAAATTTATTTTCCCAAAGTAGATTATCGGATTCGTATACTTCCACAAGTTCTGCGTCAGTATTAGTGACAACTAATATCTGGCATCATTTAAGCATGCTTGGATGCAGAGACAAGTTAATCCGTTTAGTACAGCGAGTGCTGTTGATCAACCTAAATCTCTGTGTGTCTAATTTCTCTGTTTTAATTTAATGTTAATTTTGATACGTGTGCGTGAGCAATCACGGCTTGGCCAATCCAAGCCATAGGAGAAGTGAATTTGATCAACTAACGTCTTTTAAGGGTGGCCAAAATCTCTATTGAAGTAAACGATTGAATTAAATTCACAAGGTGGCATTCCAAGGGGGTTATTACAGTATCTTTGACTGTGTTCGTGTGAAGACGGCAAATCTCAGATATTTAACCAATCGCCCGTTTGATGACCGGAAACTGACGAGATTGTGTCGGAGACCTGCGACGCACGGATCTCAAATAGTTTCCTGATCTGAGTGGGTAAAATATAAATAAGAGTTAAAAAAGAATAATCAAACATTCGCTAACGTTTAATGATGCAAACCTTTTTCATTTATGGAGTCAGATGAAATAACGAGTCAATACATATGAGAAAATATATAGCATTTAATCTTGTTGTGTTGCGTGAAAGGAAAGCGCAGAGTAACCTTCCCCGTTTCATTTGGAAACCCTCTTTGGACCAATAGACGGGCTTACAATATTAAAATGAATATTTTTATGGAGTAATCGTTTTATAAAAGCAATTAGCCCCTTGAAGCCGTGAAATTGGGGCTTTGCGGGGCTTATTGTTTTATTGTCATTGGATGAGCCATGTCATAAGCTGTTGTAAAATAAAGCAATAAGGAACAATATTAATATTTAGTAGATATTTTTACACTTCAGATGTCGCATCGCACCTGAATAGAGTAACTCTGTCCTAGTGAATCAGCATGACCATTGCCTTTTTCTTTAGGAAACTAAAGTGTGTGTTTGTCACTGATGTAAACGGTGAGAACAGTGGTTCAATAATCTCCAAATGGCTGCTCTGTCCTTCTGCCAGCCTTGTCGATTCTTGACGGTGTTGGTTTCATTAAGGATTTGGCAGTGTGTCTGTGGCCCTGAAGGCAAGGGAATGAATGAATATGGGATTGGAGCGTGGAGAGTTTCCTCTGCTGTATCTGAAACTCCTGAATGGCAGACTGGGGAAACTGGCAAACCAACTCTCAGCCCTCAGCCCTCATTCTCAGCGGTCTACCCATTCCTTTCTCATGTGCCGTTTGGCATAGAACGAGGCATGAAGAGCCAAGCTGAGCAACGGATTTATCCATGATAGGAGAAAATCAAAAGAGAAAAACTCATTCTCATACACCTTGCAGCTTTCGTGTGGTGAAGGTGGGAGGTGATATGAAGAGTCATGGGGTTGTGCATGTGTTTACGTGCTGGAAATGAAAGGTACACAGAAAACAGAGAAGAGAAAGTGACATCCACAGAGGAAATGAAAAGTTTCTTTGATTGAGAGAGACAGGCACCTGCTCTTGATCATGTACCAATCATAGGAAAGTATACTATCAGCTGTCCTACAAGTACATGTACACCAACCTCTGATCTGTCCTGTGTGAAAAACACACTGCCTGCATCCAAAATCGCATACTTCCCTGCTATACAGTAGGCAAAAAATAGTATGTAGTATGACTAAAGAAGTATGTCCGAATTCACAGTACTCATAAAAGAGTATAGGCAGCACAGTATTCGTACTACACATTAATACTATACATAACATACTTTTTTAGCGGTTGTGACGTAATAACTTAAGTACCTACTAAAGAGAGTTTGTGATTTCGGACACAGCCACTGGTTGCATCCAAAAGCTTACAGTAGTCAGTTGACATGTTGCCTTGCTGACTTTGGCAATGATTTTGTTGGCAGCGTTTGCACATGAAGGTCCCTCGTGAAACTGATTTCAGACAGACTTCTGAGGCAGCGTAACGGTTTAATGATCTACAACTAAATAGAGAGAGCTTTGGTGAAACTAACGCTAGAAATGACATAGAACGTGGAAAACTCTGGTTAAAAACGTACATTTAAACAGAAACTGACCACTAACCACAACTTTCAGATGCCATCTTTATTTTTTAGCTCAACGGTCACAGAATGGAGCACACTGGATTGTGGGATATTAAAGGCAGTGAAGGATACATCTATGTTGCCTTCAAAAATCCATCAGATGAAGGCATCTCAGGAGACAGGAAGTGAAGCATTGGATTCGGATTTGATGCCAATGTAACAGGTTAAAGAGTGACAAATATTTTTTTGTAACCTTTTGTTTTCTATTTTGTGGATAATCAAGTTTATTTCACCAAAATGTTGTATTGTTCAGTGAGTTAATGGTAACTTATAGGTATTGGGAGAGTTAAGATTCGTGTAAGTGCGCCCTCTATTGGAAAGAGGCTAGAGTTGTGGTCATATGCTGAATTTTCGCGTGATTTTCTCAGTCTACGTTACACTTGACTGAGAGAGGCTGATTCTGACAAAGTAGAGTCCTGATCTTTTGCTCTCTTTGAAAATTGTGCAGATTGTGCAGAATAAAATTGAATAGAGGAACGTCAGTGTCCTGTCTTCAGTGCGCCGGAACACAACGCAGTAGTCGGTGAAGTGCAGGCAGCGCCGGCTACATTGGTGCCGTGACCCGGATTTCTTCGCTTCAGATCATCGCCAGGGTGATCGCCGGTGGTTGCTGTGACGAGTAGGAACTTCTTCGGGACATTGACAAGTATATGGACTAATGTTAATGTGTAAATTGTAACACTTGATCGCCTCTATCTCGACTAATTTTATTTTACGTTGTGATTTGCAGACCATATTTACGTGTTCTAGTAATTCACATAGTACTACCATAGCTGATCACATTACAACTTTTGAAAAAAATGGCTTATGGTAAAGATGTGCAGACACCCTTTAGCTTTGGGGATGCTAAGGTGCCAAGCCTTGGGAGGGGCAGGGTTATGAGTAGGGAAGAGTGCACGCCGGTTAAAGGTTCTAGTGTACTAGACAGACCTGTACTCTCATCCACACGCATGCACACGGACGAGTATTCTCCTGCACCACACATGCGTAGATTAGGAGATGCCCCAGACATTGAGAATGGTGGTAGTTTAGTGGGCCGTCCTGTGTTCTCATACTCTCACGTGCGCACAGATGAACATTCTCCACGTCAGCCAGTGTCTAGTCCAGATGTGAGTTCCGCGAACCTAGGGAATCTCATCTCACAATTAGCCCACGAAATAGGAGAGAACATTACTAGTCAATTACAGAGATCTGTTGGTAGTGCAGATAGTCAAACCACTCCTACACCAAGCCTGAACTTAGGATATGGACAGTCTGACTTGAACATGACTGGAGTAAAGTTAGTTATGAAGACAGATGTCAAAGAGCCGCCGTACTTCAGGGGTGATGGAACAGACAAGCATACAGTGCATGAGTGGGAAGAAATTATGAGTGTTTATCTGAGTAAGAGGGGTGTGGCCCTTCAAGAGTACTCCCAGGAGATAATGTCGAGACTTATGGGAAAGGCTAGAGACATTGTGAGAGTTACCCTGCGCAGCATGCCATCGCTGCAGCCAGCTGAAAACTCCAAGCTCGTCTTTGATATTCTGAAACAACATTTCAGTGAGGTAACTTACTCATCAATGCCTTTAGCAGACTTCTATAACACACTTCCTTTGGCTGGAGAAAGCCCGATGGACTATTGGATACGCTTGAATAAAGCCGTGGATGTTGCGGATGAGTGTCTGAGAAGGCATGGGCGGAACATTGAGGACCCCTCTCATGAAGTCACAATGATGCTGGTGAAACACTGTCCTGACCCCGCTTTAGCAAGTGTCTTAAAATGCAAAACAGCTGAAAAGTGGACGGCAAATGAGATTCAGGAACACCTCGTAGAACATCAGAGAGAGACCAGAACAATGTCTCAAGCCAAAGCTTACCGGCCAAAGAACATTGGTTTACATGCTCAGACAACAGCAGTAGAGACGGTTACCGTTAATAACATCACAGACCTTACTTGCTGCCCGAAGACAATGGGGCTCCCATACTCTCCTCAGACAGAGAGCGACTGCATCCAGTCTCTCATTGGCTTGCTGAACCGTGTGCTGGAGCAGACGACCCAGACAGCAGCAGTCATGCCACTGAGCAGGGGGCCAGCGGCCATTGTTCAGAGTAGATGTAGAGTCTGTCAGTCGGCTGAACACTCAACTACTGTGCACTGTAGACAGGCGAACCTCTGTATGGGCTGTTACAAGCCCGGCCACTGGAAGAGGGAGTGCCAACAACGCCGGCCAAGAATTAACACCCAGCCACAGTCAGCTCAAGCACCGCCTAAACCAGAGCAAGGTGGAGCCAGTTTAAACTAGATAGCTCACATACGGAAAGGGGATGTGTGAGCACTAAAGCGTCAACCCTTGATGAAAGTGAAGAATTGAAGGAAATGTATGTCAATGTTTGTAAAGCAATGTCTGATAATTGCACAGTAATTGTTCAGAATATTCACACAGTTGAGACATTCAGTGAGTTATTTCATGCACCAGTGACAGTTAATGGCTGTGCTCAGTTGCAAGGGCTCCTCGATACAGGCTCAATGGCCTGCACGATAAGTGAAGAGGCAGAGCAGAGACTACTATCAGATAGCGTCTTGACCCAACAGCAAGAACTCTCGCAGCGCGTCATCCTTGTTGGCTGTGGAGGAGTACAGGTGAGCCCCAAGTGTATGTATGACATGGAACTAAGTCTGTATGGGGTGAAGTGCATGGTCCCAGTCCTGGTGGTCACTGGTCAGAAAGACGACGTCATAGTAGGCACCAACATGCTAAAATGTGTGCTGCATCAGCTGAAAAACCAAAACAATTATTGGACACTTATCTCGAGCAACACAAGGGGGTCTTCAGATGGTGAACAGTTCTTGGAAATGATGTCAAGCCTCACGAGATGGAGGGGTGAAGACGTGCCGGAAAAAGTAGGGACAGTGAAGTTAACTCAAGCGGTGACTCTCCTCCCCAAACAAGAGTACCTGCTGTGGGGTAGACTGCCAAGTGATGTGCCCAAGTCACCTGGGAGCACTGTTATGGTGGAGCCTACAACCTCTAGGTGCGTGCCCAGGGGCATCATGGTGGGGAGAGTGGTAACGCCGCTGTGGGGAGATGGCTGGACCCCCATGAAAATCACCAACATCTCTGACAAACCACTCACCCTGAGAAAGAACAGCAAGCTCGCAGACGTCTCTACTTGTGTTGCTGTTGAAGACCTCACACTGTTCCAGGGTTCCTGTCAGAGTGGCTCTGGCTCTGTTGGAGTGACTCATGAGAAACAGGACGACAACACTGACCTGAAAGACAGACTGCAGAAGTCTGGTCTGGGAAATGTCGACATTGACCATTGTGAAGCGAGCCACTCCACCAAGCTCCAACTTGTGGCGTTGCTGGAGAAGTATCAGGATGTATTCTCAAAGCATCATCTTGACTGTGGAGAAGCCAAGGGCTTTGCGCATAGAATCCGCCTCACTGATGACCGTCCCTTCCGTCTTCCGTATCGCAGAGTGCCGCCAGCCCACTATCAAAAGCTGCGTAAAGTTCTCACCGAGATGGAAGAGCAGGGAATCATACGGAAATCAATGAGTGAATATGCTTCCCCACTTGTGATGGTCTGGAAGAAAAATGGCGATCTCCGTATATGCACAGACTTTCGATGGCTGAATGCTAGAACCATCAAGGATGCTCATCCTTTGCCCCATCAATCGGACTGTTTGGCTGCCCTTGGCGGTAATGCTGTCTTCAGCACCATGGACCTTACGTCTGGCTTTTATAACCTGCCCATGCATGAGGAGGACAAAAAGTATACCGCCTTCACGACACCACTAGGCCTGCACGAGTATAACAGAATGCCGCAGGGGCTTTGCAACAGTCCAGCGTCGTTCATGAGGATGATGCTGAGTATCTTTGGTGATCTTAACTTCAGTAGTCTCCTGTGCTACCTAGATGACCTCTTGATCTTTGCCCCCAATGAACAGCAGGCCCTCAGCAGATTGGAGGTTGTTTTTCAGAGGCTGCGGGAGCACAACCTGAAGTTGAGTCCAAAAAAGTGCCATCTGTTGCGGAGGTCTGTGAAGTTCCTCGGACACATTGTTGATGGTGACGGTGTTGCTGTTGACCCGGAGAAGGTCGAGGTCATCGCCAAAATGTCAAAAAGGGACTTGATGGAAGACGATGGCTGCACTCCTTCAGTCCACAGAGTGAAGTCGTTCCTGGGGATGGTATTTTATTACCAACATTTTATACCAAATTGCTCCTCCATCGCAAAACCCCTGTTCGCTCTCACAGCTGGCCAGAAACGGAGAGGAAAGGTCGGGAAGTACAGTCAGAATTCAGGAGTCTACAGAAAGCTCAAACCTGCGGACTGGACCTCTGACTGCGGCTCCGCTTTTGCCAGTCTTAAGGAGAAGCTCCTGAACTGTGTGGTCCTCACCCATCCAGACTTCTCTAAGCCCTTGGTTCTGTCCATTGATGCGTCTCTTGACGGCCTTGGGGCAGTTCTGTCCCAGATACCAGAAGGGGAAATGAAGGCACGCCCGATCGCCTTTGCCAGCAAGACCCTCACTGGCTCACAAAAGAGGTATCCTGCCCACCGCCTGGAGTTCTTGGCGCTCAAATGGAGTGTTTGTGAAAAATTCAGCCACTGGTTGAAGGGCCACACTTTTACAGTGTGGACCGACAATAATCCTTTGACTTATATCATGACCAAACCAAAACTTGACGCTTGTGAACAAAGGTGGGTGGCAAAGCTTTCCCCATACACTTTCAGTATCAAACACATCCCTGGGATAAAGAACATTGTGGCAGACGCCCTAAGTAGAGATCCTTTTACTAAGTCAGTGAGCCAAAGGTTGATCAGCGAGCCATATGAAAGTCTTTTGGCTGAAGCAGAGGGAACTAAGGAGGAGAAAGTCCAAGATCTCTTTCGGTGCAAGACTCAGTGTCATCAGGCACTCAATGCAGGCTGTTGCGTAACCAAGGATACCCGAGATATGCTGGCCGGCAGTCAAGAACCCTCGGATGTGAGATCTGCTTGTGAAGCTCACGTAGAGTGGAAAAGGGGAGCAGAGATAAGAGCCACACAGTTTCTCAATGTTTTTCCCCAGGCGGTACCCTCAGAACAAGACACACTTCCGGCCCTCTCCATCAGCGAGCTAAGGCACAGTCAGGAAACAGATCCAGCTATCAGGGAGGTCCTGCCACTCATTCAGAGGGGTGAGCCACCATCTAAGCGAGGGAGAAGTAGGTTAGCTCTTACAGCCCAGAAACTGTGCAAGCAGTGGCGTCACTTAAAAGTCCAGGATGGAGTTCTATATAGGGTGATCAAAGACCCATTAAGTAGAGAGAAGAGGTATCAATTTGTGCTGCCTGCTAGCTTGAAGGCCAAGGCTCTCGCTGGTGTACACGACCTCGCTGGGCATCAAGGGCAGGCCAGAACAGCACACCTTGCCCAACAGCGTTTCTTTTGGCCGCAAATGGGAAGAGATATCAAGGAATATGTGAAATGCTGCCGACGATGTATTCTTGCAAAGACTCCTGAACCAGCTGCCCGAGCTCCCTTGGAGAGCATCCGCACTTCGGCACCCATGGAGCTGGTGTGCATTGATTTTTGGAGTGCTGAGGACTGTAAGCAAAGATCTGTGGATGTGTTAGTCATAACAGACCACTTCACAAAATTGGCTCACGCTTTCCCTTGTGTCAACCAAACTGCAAAGCAGATAGCAAAGAAGTTATGGGATAATGTGTTCTGCATCTACGGTTTTCCGGAGCGAATACATTCCGATCAGGGAGCCAACTTTGAAAGCAAGCTCATAGCTGAACTCCTCAGCCTCACAGGGATCAAGAAAACACACACAACAGCGTACCACCCTATGGGAAATGGGCAGACCGAAAGGTTCAATAGGACGCTGGGCAGTATGTTGCGTTCCTTACCGCTGGCAGCTAAACAACATTGGGTCCAACAGATACAGACTTTGACCTTTGCGTATAACTCCACCATTCATGAAACAACTGGATATCCCCCGTTTTACTTGATGTATGGCCGAGTCCCCAGACTCCCAGTAGATATGGTCTTCAAACAGGTCTTGAGGGATCCCGTCGTGGTGAATTATAAGACCTATGCAGAGAAGTTGATGGCGAACCTCCATTTGGCTGCTGGCATAGCTCAGCAGCATGCGAGGAAAGGACAGCAGCATCAAGCTGATGGATACAACAAGAAAGTACGTGGAACCCACTTGAACGTTGGCGACCGAGTTTTGCTTGCTAATAAAGCAGAGAGTGGGAAGAGGAAGTTAGCAGACAAGTGGGAGCCCACCATGTATACCATCATAGACCGAAACCCTCAGACTCACGTTTACAAAGTCAGGGAGGAGAGTGGGAAAACCAAAGTCGTTCATCGGAATCTGATGTTGGATGTGAGCTTCTTGCCTGTGCCAGATCAAAGCAGGGAAGAGATGGATGAAGCTGCCTCCGATGTGGCCAGTGAGCTCCAGCCTCCTTCTGTTGATGCCTTGAGTGGTCTGGCAGTAGACACTTCTGAGGATCGTACCTGCTCGTGGATAAACGCGTCATCTGATGCTGAGTCTGAGTCTATAGGAGAAGTTGATGAGCCTGAGATGGAGAATGAAATACCCCACTCCTTGTCTAGAGACTCTGTTCAACTGACACCTACGGAAGCCCAGTCTAAAAAGGTCAGAGGCCAAGGGGGAATCGAATACTCACCTGTGAGAGACTTGATGGATTCCAGTGTGCCCCCTGACTTACACTTGACTGACACTGATTCTGTCTCCCCAGTTGATGTTCCTGACTCAGACGAGACAGAGTCCTCGGACATCATCTCACCTGTCACTATGACTGATAGTCAGACACCTGCAAAAGCACAAGAGCCTGAGAAACAGGTTGTTAGGACACGCACTGGCAGGGTTGTTAAGGCAGTCAATCGCTTGATAGAGAACATGGCGCAGAAACCACTTACCAGGGGTTTTGTAAAAGGGGTCAATAGGAAGTCACTGTCTTTACTCTCCTTATTTTAGATAGAGAAAAAAAAGAGACTTAGATACCTTTCTTTATCACATGTAGTATGACTTGGGTCATGAGATGTTCAAATTGGAGGGAAAGTGTTCCAAGATCTTATATGGTGTAAGAGGCATCATATTCACTAGAAGGGGCAGTAGCCTGATCAACTGCTGTTTTCTTTCAACTTACTTTGTAAGTAGCTTTATATGCTGTGTATTGAGAATGGAGTCCCAGGGTTATCTTGGACCAAGTGAACAAAAGCTTCTGTTTTGTATCTTATGTTTCTTTTCTACCCCTTTACGTGTTAAGAATTTTGGTGAAATTAAAGAGGGGTGAATGTAACAGGTTAAAGAGTGACAAATATTTTTTTGTAACCTTTTGTTTTCTATTTTGTGGATAATCAAGTTTATTTCACCAAAATGTTGTATTGTTCAGTGAGTTAATGGTAACTTATAGGTATTGGGAGAGTTAAGATTCGTGTAAGTGCGCCCTCTATTGGAAAGAGGCTAGAGTTGTGGTCATATGCTGAATTTTCGCGTGATTTTCTCAGTCTACGTTACACTTGACTGAGAGAGGCTGATTCTGACAAAGTAGAGTCCTGATCTTTTGCTCTCTTTGAAAATTGTGCAGATTGTGCAGAATAAAATTGAATAGAGGAACGTCAGTGTCCTGTCTTCAGTGCGCCGGAACACAACGCAGTAGTCGGTGAAGTGCAGGCAGCGCCGGCTACACCTTGATGCGTTCATACCGTGAAATGAGTCCTCCAAAGGCAGCCTTGTTCTAGTCAAAATTGTAGAAATGTATTAATGCCATGGATTATTTCATCCAAAAATTAAGATAACTTTTAATCATTCTGGTTGCTCTTGTAAGCAGAATAATATTGCTCTTGTAATCCATGTTTGCAATGAAGAGACTGGAGAGTCAAGGAGACTCAAACGTTTAAGCCTCAAAGAGGAGCCAAAGCAACATAATATATCATAAAAGCAGTCCATGTGCACTAAATTTCAAAATATAAATGCATGTCCTGAACTGTGTGAGGAATGTATGCAACTAGTGATACTCGAGGCCATTGAGTAACTGAGCTGAAATGTGTGAATCATTTAGGTTTAAGAGCTCAGTTAACTTTTTAAATAAGATCAAAAAATGTATAAACGTTCACTATTTTTTCATCCTCTCTCTGACTCTTAAGACTTCTGAATGTAAGTGAAATTTCAATATGATTGGCGTACTGATGCAGGTCAGTGTTTTTCATCGGGCTGGTCGTTATCACATTATTATGATATGTAAATATAGGTGATTATATGTGAATGAACTCATGATTCTGGCAAACAATCATGATGACTTCTGAACGAGTCGTTTTCGCAGCATGGTTTCAAAAATTGATCTGAATGCTTTTTATCTTGTTGCTAGTTGTTTGCTAGGGGGTTCTGGGTGGTTTCCTAGTCCAAGTCAAAACAACATTTTCCAAGTCTCTAAAGTTGCGTCCTGGATGACTTTTATACTTTTTTATACTTTTTGTCATACGACATTAGACTCTGATTGCCACTCCTTCTCTGTTCAACGAAAGCTGTGACCATTGAGTGTCCAATATTTCTTTCAGTTAATTAATTGCATCATCCAGGTTATTTAAAGTGGATTTTTGTGATTTTACACACTTATCACACTATTTAAAGTACACCAATGGCATAACGGCAAGGAATAGAGCATAAGTATGTGAATTGGGTCGTGCCTTTTGATATTCTGGAGAAGAGAATATCATAAGCCTGATTGCTTAGAAAAGTAATAACACATCAGCAAGCCACAGGGAATCATTCATGTCTGTAGCGTACCAGAGTAGATTTATGTGTTTGTTCAAATCACCAGCAATGTGCAATAGATGCTTGCTTTAATGTTAATTTATTTCCGTTGTAGAACAGTATAGACTTATGGTTTATTAAACAGAATTTTTTTTTTTTTTAATATATGTTATGCCCCTCATTTTACCCTATCTAATATGAGTCAGCATGTTCTTCATGCTTGTTTCTGGCTGTCTCTCATCCCGTACGGATGCCAGCGGTCTCCGAGACGTCAGATCTCTGCATTGCCAGTGTAAATGTGTTCTGGCGCTATTGAGGATGAAATTGACTCAAATCATCCTTCGTGACCGTACAGCACGTACAATATTATGTTCTACCCTGAAGCAGCCATTATCATCAGCCGCAGATCTCAGAGGATATTCTGATGTTTTTTGCTGAATATTACTCCCTGAGGTTAAATATAAAGTGTGATGTTTTATTTGTTTGGAGATATGATTGTCTCATCTGCTAAGTAATTTACCTGCAGCCCATTGAGATGTTATTACAGATATTACAGCCTATATAAAACATAAAACAGCTCAAGGTTTCTGGAGTTCAATTGCCAGTGATTTTATTGATATTTTTTTAAATGAGCAAAAATTATTAACTGAGTGTTTTCGATTTTGTTACTTGCTTTGTGCCGAAAGTCTTATTTGCAACGGCTGAATTATGCAGTTGTTTTCATTCCAACGTTTTAAAGTTAATATAATGAGAAACGAGATGTTCTTTGCTCTTTTGAAAAGTTACTGTGAAAACATTCTGTAAGTTTAGAACTAATAATTTCCTCCCCAGCCCAAAAAGACCATTTATTGAAATGAAGGTCTTATTATAACATCCTCAAATTAAATCTGAATACATTAACACACGTCCACATTGGTGTTTAGAGACTTGTCCAGTCCAGTCACAGAGGCTACGTTTACAAACTTTTGTTTCAATCGGACTGAACTCATTCTGATTGCTGAATCTGAATGTAGTGTTTACGTGAACGCTAAACATGTGATCAGGATCAGATGATGTCACAACAAATGAACACAAACTATGACAACAGAAGGAAATGGAGGAAATAAAGTAATACACGCCGTTTAGGCTACTACTAAAAACCGGCTGTTCATTTAAAATACAAACTTTTTAAAAAATAAGTGCAAGTTTTTGAATACGATACTGTTATCGTCTCGGTGTAAACTACAAAAACATAAATTTGTGAAAATGGTGATGTCATGCACATGCGAATGACCTGTTCAGTGTATAGGCGAGTTGTGTTTCTTTACAAAGCGATCGATACAGGCCTGGCATGAATAATACAGAGATTTTAATCGTTTTTGGGGATCTGTGTGAATGGGGATCGGTTTGACAATGTACACGAAAAACACAAAGGAAAAACTTTTCGGTTTTACGACATCGTCATGTAAACGTACCCTAAAAGACAATGAAACCGAAACCAAAACACCAACATAGTGTGACAGATAACCAGCCAAACCAACCAGCCTAACTCTCATCTCTGGGCTGTATCTCATTCACACATGTAAAAAGAGTGTTTACATTAAAGTCTTTATTTGTACAAATGCATGTGTCTGTTGCTCGTTCTCCCACTCATTTGATACCGTTTATGGATCAATTGTCTATTGAATTGGAGTGTACTGATTAGAGAACATCCGCATATGTATATAATATTATGATTTATGTGGGTCGTGTGTCTCTTATCACCCACTTTAATGTGCATCATTAGCTCTTTCACTCCTGCGTGTTGCTGGAGAAGAGGCTGATGGCTTATACTGGACACAGCCAACCTCTCGCCCACTTCTCTTACCCAACAAGTGCCTTTTTGCAGTGTGCAGTGAAAAGCAGAGTAACTTGGCAATAGAAAACCTTTTATTTATCACCCAGAGGACAACCTGAAGATAGCGCTTACGTCCAGAGTGTCCTCCCACACACACACACACACACCACTTGTGAAAAAGGCACACTTAAGCATTCTTTCAAAAGTGTCCTTGATATCAAAATAAAGTACTTAATGCTCATACTTTATACTGTCGTGTACCAAATGTTTTATTTTGTAATTTTGACTTATTGCAACCTCACTCTATTAACTGATATTTAATTAGTGTTGTAAGTGTTTTTGCTATATACTTGATATTTACATATACCCACTTTAGGTATAATGTTGTGCTGGATGCATTGACTCCAGATCATGTACTCCAAAGAACCATGTACCTAACTATTTTATGTAACTGCTGAGAAAATTGTCAACTTCTTTAATCTGATTCGTTTTTCACCTCTTGGGTATTTTTAATTAAATCCCCCAGAAATAGGCGGTAAACAGACGAGAGGCAAGCGAGACGTGAACACAGAGACGTGGTCTAAACGCTTAAGCCCGGGGGGACACATCTGATTGGCACAACCTCGGCACATGGTTTAACAGAATAGTGTGTGTTTTTGTGTGTGTGTGAGAGGTAGAAAGAAAGAGCTGGAGACTGAAGGACGCAGAAGCTCTTTGGTGTGGATCTGAGCAACCGGATGGACTTATTATTCTAGACATACTCTGTGCTAATGAGGAAATATGTCGAACCAAAAACTGACCTGTCGAAAACAAGTATGAATGAGGACACAAATGTGTGTTCAGCGCATGTGTTACACAATGGAGTGTATAGGAATGAAAGAGAATTGAAGAATCAGTATTGTTAACAATTTCCTTTCCTTAATTATCTTCCAATGTAGGCTACTAATGGAATACAATACAGTCGGCCGATCGCTGATTATGAAAAAATAAACCCTTCGGAGTGATTCACGACCCCTCTGGCTTGTGTTGGGGTCCCGCTGCCCATCATGGTTTATTTGGCAATGACTGACAGTGCATCCTTTTCATTGACTTCTTTCATATTCAAGTCTTATTGTCTCGCTAGTCATGGGTTTCTATGTCTAGGAAATATACACCTTGAATTAGTGTTAATTAATTTAGTCTTAGTTCAATGTACTTTTTAGTTATCATCATATTTATTCAACCTTTTCCTGTTTTTTATTTAGTCAACCAGGGCCTGGTTTCACAGATAGGGTTTAGATTAAGCCAGGATTAGGCCTTAGTTCATTTAGGACATATAAGAAGCTTTTATGAAGGTGCCGTAGAAAAAAAACATTAATGATGTGCATTTTTAAGACAAAACAATGGCACTGACATATTTTAACATACTGTATCTTTCAGTTAAAACAGCTCACTTTAGTCTGGGACTAGGCTTAAACCATGTCTGTGAAAAATAGGCTATCTGTTCAGATCATTTACTTACGGAAACTACTGTAAAAATAAAACTATTACTATTACAAACATTGCCTGAAACAGAACCAGAAATAAAAGGTTTTTAAAGGTATTATAACCCGCATGATGGAAATATAGAAGTCCATAACTCTCAACTTCTGATGCATAAACTTCATAAACGCTCTCCATCTGTGTTGATTTAGAGATGCGGTGAAATAGAGGATCACTAAATATATCAATCCCCGCTCTGCCCATTCACTGCCAAAGAGTGTAAGTGTCTGGTTTGCTCTGTGTGCATATTTGTTTCTATCTTTTAGTTTGTTAGTCAAACTGCTTTGGATATTAAAGCAGCAGTTCACACGAAAATTAACATTCTGTCATCATGTCGCTCCAGACCTGAAAGAAAATAAAGTAGGCCTTCAGCATTATTGAAAATTTGAGTTCCACAGAAGAAAGAAAGACATGCCAAAGGTAGTGTGATAATGCAGTGAGGGGGAGTAAATCATTTTCATTTCTGGATGAACTAACACTTTTAAAAACTTCATCCTGATGGTTAAAAACATCCATCTCTCTTCATCCCCCTCACGTTGGCTGTTTGATGAGGATGGTGGTGATTCTGAAGTGCTCAGACATCTCTCTCTTGATAAGAGTCTCTCTGATTAATTTAAATCCCATGAATATTGAGATGAGGATGAGAGATTGAACAGCTTTGATTGACAGTATCAGAAGCAGCAGTGCTAATCTGCCCTGATTCATCATCTCAACAGCTGATTAAACTAAAACACAAGCTCTTCACACTCCAGTGAAACTAACACTTGTCTACAGTTAGACTGAGCGATGGGACAAACGCTCCCGTTACGTTCAAAAAAGTTGTCTACAATGTAAATGGGAGCATTCTAGTTTTCATTTTTCTGTGTGCATGTTTTGCTTGCTTGCGCTTGCATTGTAGACTTGATGATAACGGAAGTATATTTATGGTGTTTTATGTTGTGTTTTTATATTTATCATCATTTACTTGCAATGCAGAGCTCCCGCATACCCAGTAATTCGATCAAATCAAGTTTAAGTGGAGAGTGTGAATAGCTGATCAGAGGCACTGAAGCAGGTGTTCAGGGTGAGCTGGTCTTGAGGCTGATGAAGAAGGTTAATGTTCTGCAAAATTCGATTTCTCTCCTCACCTTTCTGCTTCCATCACAGTTTCCTGAAGAGACACGATTAAGATGCTTTGTGGCAGATACAATAGCGCTGTCCTGTGCATCTACTGATGAATGAATGATATAAATGTAGACATGATTTTGTGTGCAGGTAAACATTTAGGAGGATTACACACTAGAGCAGGGATCACCAATCCTAGTCCTGGAGGGCCGCTGTCCTGCAGAGTTTAGCTCCAACCAGGTCCAACACCTCTGCCTGGAAGTTTCTAGTATGCCTAGTGAGACCTTGATTAGCTGGTTCAGGTGTGTTTAATTGGAGTTGGAGCTAAACTCTGCAGGACAGCGGCCCTCCAGGACCAGGATTGGTGACCACTGCACTAGAGTGACCTTCTGTCTTCCATTCATGCTGCTCTTTTTTTCATACGATGAAAGCTTATTGGGATCAAGGACTGTCAAGATCCAAACTAGACACACAAAATTTATTTATTTATTTTTCTGGCAAAATATATATATATATCAAGATGTTCCACTGAAGAAAGAAAGTCAAACATGTTTTGACTTTCCAGCACCTTTCCAGTGCTTATGGTCATCTTTAAAACCCAAATTAAGATATATTTAAAGGGCACCTATTATGGAATTTTGAAAAATGACCTTTCATGTAGTGTGTAACATAGATCTAAGTGAACAAAAACATCCTGCAAAGTTTTATATATGAAAGCTTACCATAAAAAAAGTTGAGTCAATTTAATGAATCGGTTTTCCAATGACTCATTTTCCTTTTCGTTTTGACGTCAACACAAAAAATTATCAAATTGGCCGCGCCCACTCATTGCGCGCAGACACCAGGAAAAATTTGAAAACATCATGTCGACAACAAGATGCTGTGTTCTGAAGTGCGAATCAAAAGCGACCTTTTTTTCACTACCCAGGGAGTTTATATTTACAACTACACCACACAAGTATAGCCAAACCTTGTGCTGTGTTCACGTCATTTTAATGACGATTGCTTTACAAACATAAATGCTTTCAAGTGTGGATTCGCGATCCGGTTGATACTGAAGGAAGGTTCAGTAGCAAGCTTATTATAGATCAGCTTCCTCCTCCAAATCACATCCTGTAAGTATTATTAATAATTTATCCTTTTATGTGTTTTGTAGCATGCTCAATAAGTATATGTGTGTGTTGTATAAGTTACGGGGGTCATCTGACCAATCACCGCAGATTAGCGTCACGCAAAGGAGGGTTTTGGAAAAATTTGTCGTTGAACGAATCATTTGGGAGTCGGTGAGCAAATCAGGTAAAAATAAATGCATATTATAAGACAATAAAGGTGTTTTTTGTCATTGCATGCATGCAAAACTGTTGTTGGGGACTCCCAAAACAATATAAGGAACATTTGAAATGCCATAATAGGTGCCCTTTAGAGATCTCTGTCCGTACATTACACCACAACTTTCAAACTTCAGAAATTTTACAAAGACACTGTAAAAGTAACACACAAACAGGGGTTGCATCCTGGAGTTGTGGCAGGTGATATGCAGGTGACCAGCGTGATGAGGGCAGGCTAGGTAGCCTCCAGGACGGTCCCGGTAGTACAGGAGACCAGGGAGACAACGGCAGTTCAGGGAGCCAGGGGATCAGCTTGGCCACTGTGGCCAGGGATATATCGGGAACTTCTCTTACTGGAACGGACTCAGGAATGTCTCACTGGAACGGACTTGGGAATTTCTCAGTGGAACGGACTTGGGAATTTCTCTCAAAAAAAAAAATCGCTTTTGTGGTCCTCGAGGGTTCTGCCTTGTTGTCCCAGGCAGAGGAATTGTACTGATGGCAAGTCCATTGAGTCATTTCTTAGGTCCTGGATTCTGTCACGGTGGGTGACTGTAATATAAGCGCACGACGATAAAGATACTCAAATGGAATTTTCATCTAAGAATAAACAGGAGATTTACTCAAAAGGAAACACAACTACGTACACATTGACATTAAACAATCCAGGTCAAAGAACTGACTGAAACTGAGGGCTTAAGTACAAGGCAAACAAATGACCTAACGAGATAATTAACAAGGGACAGGTGAATAGGATGAATAAATGTAACTGAGTCAAAGGAAATCAGCCAAACAGAAAGTGAACACAATGAAAACGAAGACAAAACAGAACAGAGAACACCCTGACAGAGGGTGAGTAAATGATGACAGAACTTTATTTTCGGGTGAACTATTCCTTTAAGTTTTGGCTGAATGAATACAACACAATGAGTTTCTCTCATCTCTCTATCTGTTTGGACTGAGATAGTTTTATCTGGGTTTTTAAACATCTATTGCAACATTGACTCGCAGTGCTTTGGGTCAGTTTTGAACTGTGGGAACAGATGTCTGCCTCCTCAGAGAGCTCATTATGGACAGCGTCAAATGAATGCAATAGTGTCTGGATAATTGCAATTAGTACTATAACCCTCTTTAATGATCATTAATCAGTAACATCAGGCTACATGTGTGGTTATGTGCCACTTACTGTGATTGAAGAGTGAAAATATGGATGTGCTCAACCCTGAGAATTATTCAAGGAGTTGCACAAATCTAACTTCTGCACTCTAAACAAAAATGGTGCTAAATAGCACTAAAAGTGGTTAATTGGCTTGTAATCATAGGGGAACCATTTTAAGTGCCATATAGCACTTATCTTTGTCAAATGGTGCTATGTAGAACCATAATAGGTGCCATAAAGCACCTTAACCACCCCAGAGAACCCCTGAAGAACCCCTAAAGAACCAAACAGGTTCTTTAAATGGTAGTGGTGCTATATAGCACCATAACCACCGCAAAGAACCCCTGAAGAACCTTTTTTTTTTAGAGTGTGGCTTCATTTATTCACCACGATAATACAAACTCATATAACTTTATTTCACAAAAGAAAACATTATTCAGAAAGTCTAATCTTTTCTTTTCCATACAATTAAAAAATACACAATAATAACAGAAGTTAGACTGAAATTCTAAAGAAAATTATACATATACAGAAAGATAATACAAATATAATTTCACTCACCAAGCCTATCACGTGAGGCAAATATCCATCCCTTCTTAAATATCCGCGCCAGCGAGCGCTTTGGGCCTAACGGCAGATCTTCATTGAGTCCTGATTATAAAAACACTGCATGTTCAAAATAAGAGTTTAAATAAATAAAATTATTTTTGTATGTCTTTTTTTTTTAAATAACTTCTGATATAAACATTTAGATTAAATATGCCAAATTCTCATTAAATGAGTTAAACACTTAAACTACATGAAATCATTACTGAGAAGTTACAAAAAAAATTATATTCAATAAATATAAATATTTGTTGTGGATGTGATGCTTTTGAACACGTTTCCTCTGGCATGCTGTGTTTTAATGTTTTAACTACAGAGATAATTGCTTATCATGATAATAGCAGATTGTCTGAGAATATAGTTTTGTGCAAATAATGCACAACAAGGTCTATCTGTTTCCATTCAAAATATAAATCAATTACAAATACTATTTAACCAGTCGGAAAAGATTGAGAAAAACTTTCTCTGAAATGTACACTATTTGATTTATGTATTCAAAAACAAGGCAAGGATAGGCTACTAAATTCTTTTTATTAATGTAATGTGACGGCACATCCGTATTATATGTACCGTTAAACATATCATGTGGATGAATAATCATATGTAAATGATATGCAGATGAGGATATGCATAATAAAACTAGTCGTTGTGAGCTCCATATATGGTTATTTCGTGGACGCATGTGCGCATAATCTTCCGCTGACTGGGATTTATAAAGTGAATTCTGCGCATGTTCTGGCATACGCACGGTGTTACCAAGGGGGTGATCCACCAGCCGGAAACTGAAGTCTGCCAGGGGGCCGCCATTGGCTAACAAGCCTTCACCTGCTGTTAGCATCCCATCGACTCCCATTCATTTTTGCGTCACTTTGACAGCGAATAACTTTACATCTGAGGCGTTTAAAGACTCCATTTGTCCTTTGTTTGTTCCTAAAGAAACACGACAATGTATAAAGGGCTCCATTACCTTGTATATTACGTTATGGCCCCGTAGAAGCAGTTTTTGTGAAAATAGGCTAACGATTGCGTCATAACATGCGACTCTCTGTCGCACAGTCGAGAAATTACCGTACAGACAGGAGGAGAAGCTCGCAGGCAATCTTTTACTGTCTATGAGGCAATCGGGGGGACGAGGAGGCGTAAAGTCCGATAAAGTCAAGGGAGAAGCCCATAGAGAGTCCATAAAACCAACGGGACAAAACATTTTCAACAACGTTTTGAGGAATTGGAAATAATTCGGTGTGCAGCTAGTAGAAGACGTACCACTGTCAGACAGGGGTCTTACGTCACATCTATGTCGTCCAGCTCAGTGTGAGCCTGCGCAGTACGCTTGGCAATCAGGAAGTGAGTGCTTCTACACAACACCTGTTAACGCATTAAAGTTAACACATTAATTTACACTTTTAGTTAATAGCATATGTTATTACGGAATACGTTATGACACATTTAATTAATAACAATTCATATATTACTTAATATATTAACCATATAGAATCTTTATTAGTTGCTGATGCAGTAATCATTAATTAATGGTTTAGTTCTTCACGAGTCATACATTAACACATGATTATCTGTGCATTAGTTAAGCATGAATTAATGCATATTAGTGCACCCGTATTGCAAAGTGTTACCGAAATTGCTTTGCATTGATAAAGTAATCCAAATAAAATAACCCAAACCACATTTAAAATGGGTAACTAATAACAGTAAGCAATTACATTTCCAAAGTAGGCTAACCTTACTAACACTGAATGTGTGTGAGATTCATCACATTCCTTCTGACTGTGTGGAATTTCTTTGAATTGCCATGAATTTAATTCCACTTCCTGTCATTCTAATTCAAATTCAACTTCATGTGGGGCGGTGTCAATTCAATAAAAAATTCCAATTCATGAATTGAATGCAGGCCAATTCTGAAATTCAGAATTTGCACAAGCCTGCTCAAGAGTTGTTACTCCGTTTCGCGTCGTGCCTAACAACACCCTTCAGCCGTGACTTATTCACGATACAGCACAGCCTCTCGTACCTTTGCTTACTTAAAGTAACTTTTAATTTGACATTATTGCAAAGTGCATTTTGTGCAAATCTCACAAAACTGAAAAAATTAAAACAAATTTAAAAAATTTAAAGTAGGATACATTAAAAGTATGCAATCAAATAAGTGTAGGCTACTTCTTTTTCACAAGGGCCACTGGTTCTTGTGTCTCATAACTGAACATTAGGCTAGGCCTATTTCAAGTTTAAATATGCGTAAATATACAAATGAGTTTTGAAAACTATGGTGGAGGGCAATCTTTTTTGCAACATTTCAATCCCTTACTCACTCAAAGTGTGACTTCAGAAGAATTGGAAAAAAGCACACAGGTCATATGAACTACTTTTATGATGCTTTTTGAGCTTGACGGCCTCTGACCACTTCCACAGAAGAACAGAAGTCATACAGGTCTGAATCGACATGAAGGGGAGTTAATAATCATGTGTTATTTTAAAATGCAGAAATCTCTGAATAACCAAACCAGTTTTTCTTCTCCATTCTTTCTTTTTCACTTTTTGTTAATCTGTAGGCTACTGCGTGTTTCGAGTGATTACTGTTCTATGAAATTGCAGTCATTTCTGCGAGTGTGGCGTTTATGAAGCTGTTTTTCGCTGTGAAATGGCATGAATGCAACGATCAGTCTTGAACGGCGCTGCAGATGTGTGTTAACAGCTTGTATGACTGGACTCATCTGAAACCTGTCTGTTCGAGTGCTGGAACAGGTATAATTACTGCTGCAACTGAGCAAATACAATGAGGATGTCAAACCATTTTTTCTTTTTTGCTTTGTCTCTTTAGACGAAAATACAACGTGGGATTTCGGTAAACAGCCAGCTTATTATTTGCATTTATAATGTATTCCTTTGTTATCCCACACATTATTTTGAAAGCAAAGGATTATGGGTTGTTGTTGTTGTTGTTGTTCTTGATTTCCCTGTGTGTGTTTGATCAGCTGGGCTGAAACCCTCTCGCTAAAGCGCAACAATTGTGGAGACCGTCCAAATAAAACGTCTCTCAGTGGCGATTTATTGCTGTATTCTTTTTCTATCCATCCCATGTCTTTTGTATTCACTGATTCAGTTTGTTTCATATTTTCCTGATGTTTTTCCTAAAAACGCATCAGTTCATTTTACAAGACTCAGTTATCAAATCTATATCCTTCTTTTCTAGCTGTTTATATTCCTCTCTTAGAATTATGTTTTAAAATATCCTTCTTTCAGGTCAGAGAAAGAGTCAAAATCAAAACACTTTCAACTGTGTATTTGGTCCTTTATTTTTCACAGGAGGTTTATTTAAAAATTGTAAAGTCAGAAATATAAGTCTTATTTATCTAATGACGTATTTGTGAGAGGGACTGAGGAGTTGCCATGGTTATAATGTTGCCATCTTATTTAGAGCAGACTGCCACTTGTTTCTGGGTAGTATATTTTGTGTGTGTGTGCGTGAGTGCATGAGTGCGTGCATGTGTGGTTTTTTTTCATGTAAACCCTACCTGGTAATTGTCATTTTGTGATCCACATGAGAAGAACAGCACATACATCATAATAAGTGATGTTTTTGTAAAAATAATTTTAGAAAATTTTGTAACGGTTTTCTGTGATGGGTAGGTTTAGGAGATAGAATATACAGTTTGTACCGTATAACAATCATTATGTCAATAGAAAGTCCCCATAAAACATGAAAACTCATTTCTTTGCAGCTTATTGCACTTAAAATACACACACAGTTATGGCAAAATGCACATTTATTAATATAAATACAGTCTGTTATGTCTAAAGTGAATGTAAATATTTAGGAGAAAATATGATGCATAAAATGAAATAAAATGACGTGTGTTTTGGTCACATCACTTAGCCTTGCCTCACAACTTCATTGATTTGTAATGTTTTAGGGTTAGAGGTAGACTATTTGACTGACCACGAGAGGATGAGTCTCCATCTAGCCGGAAAAAAGGACACAAACCCACACACATCCTGCTGATGTAAAGGGAGAAAATAAGACTTTGTACAATCAATAAACCGGGAACAACGAGTGGAGCATTTCTGTTTTCTCCTTCCTGTCTCAAATGTTATCATGTCCTGGCATGGGAGTGTTTTCGTGTTCTGACGTCAAGAACGTCTGAGTTCATATTGACTTCCAGGCTTAGGCTATATCAGACGATTCACACTGGGCTTTAAACCTGAAAGAAGAAAACACTCTTTAGGCTTCGATAACAAGCTTCGGAGATGGAAATTGTTTTGTTTTGCCTCCCATTCCAAAACAAACAGTTCATAAACAGATTGTCACTGGCTGGGTAATTGTCTCACTCGCTGCTCGAAGCCTTTAGGCAAACTGGAGCTAAAACTGGTTTAGGTGCAGGTAGTTGTCTGGCGTTCTGCAAATCTCTGACATGGACAAAGAGAAAACTTGTTTATACCGAGCTCTAGATGTAGGTAATTCAGCTCATTTCACAGCAGAGGAGGGAAGACATGGATATATGTCTTATAGAGTGATGTTTGAATGTCCCCTAGAGCTTGTACAGTCTGTAGCTTATATAGTGTCATTATGGGCAACATTATTCACGTTAGTGTGTTGTGACGTACCTACTGTTCAGTGCCAGTTACTGGATGAGATGCAAGTGTATGGAGGACGTAGAGGGATACTTAAAAGTAAAATGAAGAAATAAGTTATCAATTTCACAATTCAAATATAAAAAATAATAATGAAAATATGTTTATTTAATTAATGCTTTACAATTTATTTAAAATAATTAAACAAAATAAATTGACTATAAATTAACATGATTTATTAATTTACCAAATAAATTAAATTTATTTTATTTATAATTTATTTATTTTATGAACTAATTTTTGTAAACACTTATTTTTCAATTTAATATAATGTATCGTTTTATTTACATTTTTCAATGGGAACATTTAAATACAGTTTTAAACATTCATTTCGCCATCTGAAAAGTAATTTATTCATTTCCATTTTTATTTTAGAATTATTACATTTATAACTTAATTCCTTAATTTTTAAGTGTCACGCCTAGTCCTCCACGAAAGTGCAAAATAACTAAATAATAATAAAAAAAATTATAATAATATGGGTGGTCTCCAAGAATTCCTTTTTATAATGTTTAGCAACTACAGTGTGTCCATAATGTAATTTACATTTAACCAACAGTGTGCTAAATGTTTATGTTCTTATAACCTGTGACACAACAATGACCATGCACTCATGAAAATGTTTAATCATGTAAGTACATTTTTTATTCTTAATCAGAATTTAGAGTCATAACTAGATCTGTGTTTTATAGCACTGTCTTGTTGTTTTTCCAGTGCTCAAATGTGCGTTGTATGCTAAATGCGTTGTACTGGTGTTCAGTTGTTTGTCACAGATGAGTGCAAATCAAGAGAAAAACAAGAATTAATATCCCGGGAAGCCGAAAGGACAGGAACAGGACAAACATGAGCTCATGCTGTGACTGACACCAGATTAAACCAGCTGACCGCAGATGCAACACCAGCTTACCTGGCAGAGAAATATTACATTGAATTGAATACTGCTGTTTATCAGTGTTTTTCAGTTTGAAACTAATACAAATGTTTAAAAATGACTGTATGTATTCTATAGTTGTGTACAGTTCCTTAGGTGTAGCTAAATTACTTTTTCTAAACAGAAAAGTATCTTTGAAAAAGATACTCCATCAGTATAATTGGTATGTTTTCCTGTGTGCCCTCAAAGAAAATAATGTTCTTGATGCATTAAAGTGTCAATTCTTTTTCTCTCAACATCCTGCCACAGAAATTATGCCCTCGCAACACTTTTGATTGCATCAGGAAAGAGATCGTTCCCACGCTTGAAATCTTTTGAAGATTATGTTAATGTTTTTTTTCCTCCTAATGCTGACCCATAAAAGTTGATGACTCATGTAACGTTTATCGGATTACTAATGTTGAATAAAAAAATTATTCCTCTAAGAAAAACATGGACCAGAATGACTTTGATACTGCTTTTCAAAGTTTCTGATTTAAACGTTCCTCCCACAATACAGTTTTGATTGTTTAAGTCACTGAAAGCACAGGAAATACTGTTTTTCCCTTATTTTAGTTGAAATAAACATTAGAAATGTGGTTTTCAATTGATAAATAAAAATCAAACATAACTCCCTGCAGAGCATGTCATAAGAAGGGATACATTTAGACAGATTACTTCCAGAAGCATTTGGTCCATTTTTCAGTTCCCATCCTTAATATCTGTAATACATCAACTTGTCAAATTTCAGGTGCTTTTGAGGAGATATAAAACTGTCATTTGGATAACAGTGAAAACTGATGTTACGTTTCATAATGATGTCACCTAAAAAGAGCAGCAGGAAAATAACAATGGGCCCAAGACCGAGACTTGTGGCACACCACACCTTAAAATCAGACATCTCATCACTTACACAAGCAACACGGTAGTAGGCTTTCAAATAAAACAGAATCTAAACATTTTCCCCTAATGCTATTGTGATTTTCAAGCCCAAAATAATATGATCTACACAATACCAAGCAGCACTAATGTATACTAACACTAAACCAAGACACAGCCCGGTCAATATCTGTATTGTGATGGAGCCTAAAGCCCTACCGAAATTATTTATATTTTTGATTAAAACAGATGATTGTAAATAGGTCTATACTTAATCAATTCAAAAGCATGCAAATTCAGTTTAATGACTGCCAGTTCGAAAGTTCTGAGAACGTGCCCAATGTGGTGATTGTATTAAAATGGCATTGAAAGATCCCAGCAGAGGTCTGTTAGGGAGAACACAGGCCTGGAGCGCTCTTAAAGGTCACCCAAAGCTGAGCTATTGGATTTCTCTGACCTGCTGCTCTGTGCTGAAATAATCACAGACCTCAGGCAGCAGGAGTCGCAAGAGTGCGTTCACACCCGACCTGCTCTCCAATGTATTTATGTGTAGAAAGAACAGAGAGCCGAGCACCAGCAGTGACAAGGAGAGAGAAATGTCAATCAATGAATAAATGAATAAACAGAAAGAATGAGAGTTAATGAAGCAAGATCCTTCATGTTTTTGAGGGGAAAAAACAATAGATGTAAGAACCTCATTTCTGACCCCAATGCACGGCTCATACTTGCCTGTGCTGTTGGTTGACTGTACCTGTAATTCCACTGTGGTTTTATTCCCATTATATGTCATGCATGTAAGCAGTATTCAGACTGGATTAGCTTTAAAACTGATGCTTGAACTTAAATAAAATCATAATTTGAATAGAAAACTGTACTGTAAAATGCTATACAAATATTTTTGTATGCATAAAGTGTCACGAACATACCACAAGACTGGTGTCGATGCAAATGAATAATAATAAAGTCTTAGCAGATGAAGATGGTAATACAGAGAATACAACTGGAAATACAGAGATGAGGATGGCTGGAAGATGAGAACACTAGCGAACACACCAGCGAATAGGATGATGATAACACAGAATAACAGGTAAACTTCACGAGTACGTGTATACATATGTATACACACCCATACTAAAGTTGATTAAAAAGAGGAATTAAAAAATCTTCTTTTGGAAATTGATCTTAAACTGTTCTAAGCATATCATTTACAGAGGAAAATTTCCAAAAGTTCCTGTGTGACATCATTTTTAAAGGGGCACTTTAAAGGGGCACAAAGATGAATGTGTATTTAAAATGGGTCATTTATGTGGAAGAAATGTAAAATTATTTTTGAATTTGGAGCTTTCTAGACTGAGAAAAGCCAGAAAATGTATTTTTGGCTTATGTGGATGAAAGACAACAACTCCCAGAATGCATTTACTTCGCTGCCCTAGGAGGCCACGCCTACCGGTAACAGAGCGCGGAGCTTAAACATGATTAACAAGGCTAGGCTACTAGGTGATGAGTGTGCCCGGGTTTTCGAGATCGCCCATAATGTCCGGGATTTGGCTTTTGCGTTCTACAGTTGCCATTCATCAAGTTTTATGTGGCGAGCAGGACGAGTGAGGGCCGCGGGAGAACTCATGTTTACTGTGGCGAGCAGGACGAGGCTGAGGGCCGCGGGAGAACTCATGTTTACTGTGGCGAGCAGGACGAGTGAGGGCCGCGGGAGAACTCATGTTCACTGTGGCGAGCAGGACGAGTGAGGGCCGCGGGAGAACGGCGCGAGGCCAGTGGCGTGATTACTGATGAGCGACACCTGTGAGACGCACCGGTCTCGTATCTCTCACGGAGGAGCGGGAAATTGTCAAACCGGTCGGTCAAATGCCTGAAAGATGAGTTTATGTATAGATCTCCCTGTTGAGCCACTCGTGATCGACTAGTTATACCGCAAATTAGTTAAAATCTCCTTGTAATCTAGAGCGAGCGTGCATGCGAGACAGACTGTGCTCCAAACTGCGCGCGCACGGCAGAGACAGATAGCAGATAGCATCCTGTTCATCATCACTCCAAGCTATACTCAAAAGGTGGCAGCTATGCCCAAAGATTTGGACTTGTGCAAAAAGTGGCTACGGGCTATCAGTAACCCGAAGTTCGGAGAGGACACAGCCATTGAAGCACTAAAACATCTGACGGTGTGCAGTCTACATTTCAATCCAGAAGATTTCGAACCCAACCGCACTTGTGAAAATCGCAATTCCGTTGATATTTACCTTGATTACGATATTTTACCGTCTGCTGTAAAGCAACACATCTCCTATGATTTGTCTGTTTACAAACTAAATATCTTGTGTGTTTTGCTCGAACTTCGTCCATATTTTCAAAAAGTTTCTGCCAGTGAAATCAAACGCACTGGCACTGATCTGTGATAGGTCTGTTAGCGCATTAGGTCCAACCCCCTATGGGCGGTTTTGAAAGGGTGGGAACTAGTGCTTGTAGTCTTTACAGAAAAATTTGCGTCATTGTAGGAGGAAGTGAAAAAGGTAAATAGCGGATTTCTCTCGTCTCAGGGGAAAATGAGAGAGTGATGCATGACCATTCAATAGGATGACTGGGTTTCTAACAATGGAAAGCTTAATGCAAATGGGTGGAGTGTCCCTTTAAAATAAGATAACTTCAGGGTGCTCTCTGCTGGCTTTTGTGCCTTTGTCTGACATGACCTGACTCCTGCCCTGATGAGATCCTCTATTTTATCATGATCCCATTTTGACAAGCTTGAACCATCTTTTTTCTCTCTCGTTGTAAGGGCACAACGAGATGTGAAAAAATGTGAAAAAATGTGTTTTTACATTACTAAAAACACATGTGTGGCTCTACCAGGGAATAGGGCTCTCTGCACATCCTTCAGTACGCTCTGCTTCCCTGGATCCTGTCTGCACACTAACGACTGCGATGGACTGTGTGAATCATCTTTGGCTTTCTTCAAAAACAAAATCGATTGTGCCCTTCGCCTCTCCTGAATATTCAGTCTCTTTCAAGCTAGACATTTTTTTCCAGGGTCATGGATTGGTTTCCACTATTAGGAGCATCAGTTCTGGCGATCTCTGCAACATTTTGACCACTGCATCTGTGATTTTACTACTGTGAATTACTAACTCTCAACACTGGTAAAAACAAGGAGGTATATAAAACCTATCTGTTAGTATTCTAAACCGAACAAACCACTGCTTTAGGTCAGGTTAAGCTAGAGTATAGGTAGAGTATACATGTAACAATTTAGCAAGTGACTGGGAAAAGTGGTTGATATATAAAGAATATAAAGACATCTTCAAGTAAGTAAACAGTAATGGCTAGAATTGTTAACCTCACCAGTTTGGCTTTGGTGTTCAGTGTTTTTTTTTATTATTATTTTTTTTTATAGGGGGGTTAGTGCGTACATATAATTTTAGGTATGCAGGTATACGATGATTTATATTTGAATATGCGTGGGTATTGTGACGGCCCCAGGGCCGTATACAGCTGTACAAGTATAAAGCTGTCTATGCCATGTAGCGTACACCTGCGATGTATTTATGCATAATTCCTTCTCCTCTCTTCTGTTAATATTGTTTTTGCTTTAACTGTTCATCCTGTAAATCAAAAATTAAAAATAAAAGTGTTAAAAAAAAAAAACAAGTTGTTTCCATTTTTTTTACATTTATATTTTGCTTTACATTTTTCGACTAGTCAAATTTTAGACTGTTTTCCAAAGATGGCTCCTGTCTGTATAAGCGAAGTGGACTGTCTTTATAAAATATCTTCTTATTAAACTGTCTGTACACTTACAACATTCTCAATGCTTCGGTTTGCAGGTAGGGACCCTCATTATGCTACCGTGTTCGTGTTGGGCTATTTTGAGCCTTGTTAGTGGTATTAACTAGCGATTTTTATTTTCATTACTCTATGCCCAATATACTAGCGTTATAAGCTAAACAGTTTTTAGATAAAACTCTTTACATTCGATAATCATGAAAACAAATCTCAGAGAACGGTTGACTATGTACCAATGTGTAATTAGACCAAAGGTTCATTTTGCGCCGGAGTTGTCCTTTAATATCCGTTAACAGTTTATTTTGATGGTCCACTTTAGACATTCTAACTTTCTAGCTATTCTAACTTTGCAAGCACATGCACATTTTTTCTACTAACCCTAATTCTAACACCTAACAGTCTACTAATACTCTAATGCAAGTTAGCTGACATGTACAGTAGTTGCAGAGTTACTTATAGCAGTTAGTATTTAAAGTAGTCTTTAGTAGTGTCTAAAGTGGCGTATCAAAATAAAGTGTTACTCAGCAAGGTTCAAGAAAGCAGTGTCTTTGTAATGTCACTACCTTTTTTAAATCTCAAGTGTGTTACTAAGATTAATAAATGCTTACAGTATGTAAACTTTTTTTTAACTACTGTAAGTTTACACCGGTCTACACTCCAATCAAGTGCGGCGTGACAAAACAAGAACACTCCCATCTTAATCAACAAGGTGGTCTACACTGTGTTATAATCGACACATTAACTTGCAGTGCAGACAGCTTCATACATTATAATGAGAGTGCAATGATTTGTCACATCACTCACTTTCAGTCAAGACACAGAAGTGGCAGATATAAATACGTGTCTGGATTGTGGTGGAGGACACGGGTGTCACTTTGATTTGGTGCTGAAGGTGGGGCTGGTTTTGATATCAATAATGAAGTCTTACCTCATAAATTATAATTAGCTATGCACAAATATTTGAAGATGATTTTTTTATGTTGCCATTGTTGTGTTGATCCAGTATTTGGATTGGATTGGCAATAACAGCCAGCCAGTGTCTGATTCACGAGCAACTGACTCTTATGAGTCAAATCTTTACAGTGATTCCCAACATTTGCTGCTTCCAGTTTAGTCTCATTCATGAGCAAATGAGTCTTAGAATCTGTTTTATAATAATAAACTTAATCTGTTACTGAATCAGATTTACCGTTACTTTCAGTGATGTCTGTCTCTAAATGAAGCAACGTTTGTACGCTTATGGTATGACATATTAATTAAATTTGTCAGTATTTAATAAACTGTAATTTTAGTAATAAATATCAAATTAAATGGGTGGCGGTGCACCTCCCTAAAGCGTCTCAAACTTCAATCCTAGTCAATTTTATTCTTATATAAAGTACTAGGAGTTGCAGGTGCTGCAGCAAGGTATGTTTTCAGGGAAGGAGGAGGCAGGAATCGGCGAACGTTCAACGTAAAGTTTTAACCATAAAATAAACAAACAACAAAAGGGATATAAATCGGCAGCATAAACATAATAAAACACAACATAAAAGTCCCAGGCCTGGTCCTCTCTCATCCTTCACTGTTGTCACTCCTCCTTTTATCCTTGTGGAGCTCCTTGGGCTCATTAGCACTTGCGCAACCTGCCTTGCTCCGTTCCCACAGCTCTCGGTCCCGTTCCCAGCTCTCTGTCCCGTTCCCACAGCTCTCGGTCCCGTTCCCACAGCTCTCGGTCCCGTTCCCACAGCTCTCGGTCCCGTTCCCACAGCTCTCGGTCCCGTTCCCACAGCTCTCGGTCCCGTTCCCACAGCTCTAGGTCCCGTTCCCACAGCTCTCGGTCCCGTTCCCACAGCTCTCGGCCCCGTTCCCACAGCTCTCGGTCCCGTTCCCACAGCTCTCGGTCACGTTCCCACAGCTCTCGGTCACGTTCCCACAGCTCTCGGTCACGTTCCCACAGCTCTCGGTCCCGTTCCCACAGCTCTCGGTCCCGTTCACAGCTCTCGGTCCCGTTCACAGCTCTCGGTCCCGTTCCCACAGCTCTCGGTCACGTTCCCACAGCTCTCGGTCCCGTTCCCACAGCTCTCGGTCCCGTTCACACAGCTCTAGGTCCCGTTCCCACAGCTCTCGGTCCCGTTCACAGCTCTCGGTCCCGTTCCCACAGCTCTCGGCCCTGTTCCCACAGCTCTAGGTCCCGTTCCCACAGCTCTCGGTCCCTTTCCCACAGGTCTCGGCCTCACCCTGCTTGCCACAGGTGCAGCACAATAATCCTGTATAATTTGTTCAAAAGGGTCTCTTCCGAATCCCATTTTCTTGGTTTGTGAATAAACCAGACTTAACCCTTCCTTCTCTCTCTTATACTTCTATGATAAGTCTTCCGATAATTCTTAAGAAGTTAAAGAGTCGATAAGTTTATGGCAGTTCAGAGGAAATTTAAAACAAGATTACATAGGCAAAGGAGAGAGTAAGTTGAGAGAGAGATGGATCTGATCCTATATATATATATATATATATATATATATTCTCTTCCACTATCCATATTCACAGCTCTGAAGAAAATGGAAGACTCACTGAATTCATCAAATGACTCATGTCCTGTGTCCTTGTTTCCATCCACGCTGAAGCCAAGATGGACATCTAGAGCGGTTCTACATTCCATAACAGCATGTGTCTGCCAAATGACAAAGCATAGCTCAGATGATCAATGAAGATTGTATCCCATTAATTAGCAGAACGCTGCAGCAGTGGTAATAATCCAGTGTAGTTCAAACACGACTGTAAATCAAAGTCTTGGCAGGCTATGTATGATGTCAGACTTTCAGGTGTGAGAGCCAAGTGTCACACAATGTCCATCACTGGTTGAATGTGTTTTGCAAAGTGTAACTCAGCTGCATTAAAGGTAGGTTTAAATGCATTGTATTTTTGAATATACCCTAGCACTTCAGGGGGCTATAGAGATAACTTCAAATGTCTGTGCTATTAAACTAGTAGTGTTTGAGCAAGTTAACAGCTAAGCTTGCTCAACATGATTCTCTTAAATCTGTTGCTTCGCAATGACAATACTTGACCTGAAGGAGAAAACGAACCCAATCTCGTGAGAAAACTAAACTATCAATCAGTCATTCAGGGGTGCTATTCCCAAAAGCATTGTTAGCCAACTATGGTCGCAAGTTCTGTCGTTATCAGCATAGTTCAACGACTCAGTGTTTCCCGAAAAAACAGTTCCAACGAACATTTGCCAACAGCATCGCAAAGTTGTGTTTGGATTGACAACTCTCAACCTGTGGTTAGAAGCAGAGTTTCTTGTTTGCATGAAATGTGGACTCAATAAATCCTTATCTTTAGCCAAATAAACAAACTGACATTCAGCACAATCTGCATCTTTTATTTAGAATAAGTACAAATGTCATTTACGTCTTTTAGTTTGACAGGAGATTTAAAGCACTGTTTTTGAAGAGCTCTTGAGCGTAAGAACGAGCCTATGATTGAATATGCAAATAAAGCAAAATAAATTAGATAAATGAGAAATAGTCCTCAGATGCCATGTCCGTAATTTATAGCAAAACATTAGTATTAATTCTATCTCAAACAGATTAATTAAAAAAACGTTATTAGTCCACCACGTGCCCGACATCATTAACAATGTGGTTGTGGTTGAATGACCAATTTATGACAATACGGTTTTGGGAAACAGTCGTGACTAGCTAGTTGATTTCTTTAATGATGCATCGTACTATAGTAGTGAAGCAGCGAGTTACGTCGTTGTACGGGAAACACACCCCAGTTTGGTTCCTGACACACTACACATAATTTTTGCAAATGCGGTTGTTACTACCACTTTATTTTGATGGTCCCTTCTTAACACATTCTGTCGACTATAAGTAACGTTGCTCCTATATCTACTAACTCTCATTAGAGTGTTAGTAGAGTATTAGTAGACTGGTAGGGTCAGGGTAAGGATAAGTTGACATGTATTTGCAAAGTTACTATAATCAGTAGAATGTCTGTTGGAGGATCATCACAATAAAGAGTTAGTAGATATTAAGCAGTCAGTCTACTAATACTCTAATGAGAGTTAGTTGACATGTAGTTGCAAAGATACAGTCAACAAAATGTTCAAATGGGACCATCAAAATATAGTGTATACCAAAATACCATTGTTAATTCGGTTGTAGAATATGGTCATCATTCCTGTAAATGACTGAACTGTGTGTACAGATCAGGATTAACTAACAGGCGAATTTAGCTGCAGTGTGTACCTGGCTAGAGAGTTCAGTAATTCTACAACCCTAAAACAATTAACTCACAAAAAAATTCAGGCAGTGATAACTGCATTTACAAAAAAATATACAGGAAAGTGAGCCAAGCCCAAACAACAAGCTTAAAAAACAACAACAAAAAAACACTTATAATAATAAGTGGACACTTAAAGTGTCACAATTGTTATTTTTTTGTTTGCCGTAGTTCCTGTGTTTTCTTTTGTGCTTATTTCCTGTTCCCTTTCGATATAGTTCACTCGCATCGCAATGCTTATGGAGAAAAAGATTTTTTTTTTTCGAATCCTGATGCCTGATTGGTTCACGTCTGTGACAAATGGCATTTCAGCCCACCAAAAGGGGCGGAAGTGAGGTCATGTCGTTCCAGCCCCCGCATGCCTCGCTCTCCCACCAATGTGACGGGTCTCCTGTACTCTTATCCTGCGAGGATCAACGCCCCTCATCTGGCGCGTGTGGTATGATCTTGTTCGGCGGGTTTGAGTTTGACGAAGAGTTAGACTCAATGTATCTGGCCACCTCTGAGTGCGAAGAGTGAGCGAACTCCGGCGATGACTGAGCGCACTGCCTCGTATGGAACAGAGATTTTGCGAATCCTCACAAAAGCTGTAGAAGAGCTCACCTTTCCACAGTCCTTAGGACCCTCCCTTTGAGCCGCTCAAATTCAGCAATCAGAGCAGCTGTTTGATAGCTTCAAAGGCCGCACTAAAGGGCTGCTGGTCTCAAAGCAAAGGATTTTCAGATGGATTGTGGATAAGATAGCGCTGGCTTACAAGTCCATCGACTTGATGTGCTCCCTAGGGGTTAAGGCCCACTCCACTAGAGGTATGGCCTCCTCTTGGGTGTGGTCCAACATGATCTCTATCCCAGATATCTGTGGAGCAGCCGGCTGGTTTTTGTCATCCACTTTCATCAAACAAACTTTTCATACAACCTGGACATTCCTGAGGGTTGTTTCATAAAAGAAGCTTAGAAAAGCGGGGATTAAGCTCCAAAACCCGACTTGAATTAACCTAACAAATCAGTTGGGGCTTAAGGCGGTTTCATAAAAGGTAATTCAAGTTCACGCAATCTCACTAACTTGAACCAGGTTTATCTAGTCTAGATAATTGCGTGTGCACGCGTTTCTGAAGCAGCCCTAGAGGTCGATCGTGGATCAAATCGATCCACCATCAAACAGCGTATATTTTGTGCTGTTTTATGCATTTGTGACATGTCCCCCCCACACCCCCCAGTGCAAACCTTACATTATACAGTTATATTCTCCATCTGTAAATGTTAGAAAGTCGTGCAAATGTATCCATTTTGCTGCTAATCTTCATATTGAACGAGCGCTGCTGCGCGCATGCGCGCCAAATAGGTCTGCAATAATTCTGACTTAATTATACATTTTGCTTGGAAAATTAATATGCGATATTTTATAACACGAGGATTATCTTCTAATTATAATAATTTATCTTTAGGAAGTTGGATAAGTTGCAGTGAACTTCTAGCTCATTACACTCATATATTTTATACTTCTAATAAAAAAAAGAAATTGAACAGAAGTAGCCTAATTCAATTTTTTTTAAGAAACTAAATATATAAAGATACAAAATATAGTTTTGGGTATAGGATCTATGCTACGTAATAAAGATGATGTATACTTATTTAGAATGCTGAGAATACTTTTTTTTTTGAGAAAGCAAGAATCCCCAGTTTTAAATGAGTGGTTAGATTTAGTTTCTAAAGTACATTATGGAGAGGATAACATTAAATTAGGAACAAATGTATACATTTTGAAAAGATATGTGCAACTCTAAAATCAAAGAATATTCCATAAAATAAAGGAATATATATTAGCCTACATTAACTACATTTTTATGTAACCTTCCCTTTTATTTCTAGTTATTTGTTATTTTATTTATTTACTTATTTAATATTGAATATTTGATATTTGAATAATATTACTTCAATAACTATTAGGAATTATGTGTCATTATAAGATTTTGATATATGTGAATGTTATATTTTTATTTATTTATTGTTTTATTTATATGTATGTGTTGGTGGGTATTATCACAAAAGATAAAGATTAAGGAAAAATAAGGTATATTTATAGGGGAAAAATATGATGTCTTTAAAGGAACTGTCCATTTGTATAATTGTGTTAAATGTGTTTGAATTGAAAGACATAATAAAGTACATTATACACTCACCGGCCACTTTATTAGGTACCCCATGCTAGTAACGGGTTGGACCCCCTTTTGCCTTCAGAACTGCCTCAATTCTTCATGGCATAGATTCAACAAGGTGCTGGAAGCATTCCTCAGGGAGTTTGGTCCATATTGACATGATGGCATCACACAGTTGCCGCAGATTTGTCGGCTGCACATCCATGATGCGAATCTCCCGTTCCACCACATCCCAAAGATGCTCTATTGGATTGAGATCTGGTGACTGTGGAGGCCATTTGAGTACAGCGAACTCATTGTCATGTTCAAGAAACCAGTCTGAGATGATTCCAGCTTTATGACATGGCGCATTATCCTGCTGAAAGTAGCCATCAAAAGTTGGGTACATTGTGGTCATAAAGGGATGGACATGGTCAGCAACAATACTCAGATAGGCTGTGGCGTTGCAACGATGCTCAATTGGTACCAAGGGGCCCAAAGAGTGCCAAGAAAATATTCCCCACACCATGACACCACCACCACCAGCCTGAACCGTTGATACAAGGCAGGATGGATCCATGCTTTCATGTTGTAGACGCCAAATTCTGACCCTACCATCCGAATGTCGCAGCAGAAATCGAGACTCATCAGACCAGGCAACGTTTTTCCAATCTTCTATTGTCCAATTTCGATGAGCTTGTGCAAATTGTAGCCTCAGTTTTCTGTTCTTAGCTGAAAGGAGTGGCACCCGGTGTGGTCTTCTGCTGCTGTAGCCCATCTGCCTCAAAGTTCGACGTACTGTGCGTTCAGAGATGCTCTTCTGCCCACCTTGGTTGTAACGGGTGGTTATTTGAGTCACTGTTGCCCTTCTATCAGCTCGAACCAGTCTGGCCATTCTCCTCTGACCTCTGGCATCAACAAGGCATTTCCGCCCACAGAACTGCCGCTCACTGGATGTTTTTTCTTTTTCGGACCATTCTCTGTAAACCCTAGAGATGGTTGTGCGTGAAAATCCCAGTAGATTAGCAGTTTCTGAAATACTCAGACCAGCCCTTCTGGCACCAACAATCATGCCACGTTCAAAGTCACTCAAATCACCTTTCTTCCCCATACTGATGCTCGGTTTGAACTGCAGGAGATTGTCTTGACCATGTCTACATGCCTAAATGCACTGAGTTGCCGCCATGTGATTGGCTGCTTAGAAATTAAGTGTTAACGAGCAGTTGGACAGGTGTACCTTCTTTAAGCGCAACGGAGCAACTGCGTCTAAAGTGCTGGAAAAGAGAGTTTCAAAAGTTTCTGTTGCAATATCAAATTCTTCTAAGCTATCCGGGATGCTGAGATGATGAAACTGATCAGTCGATTATTGATAAAGCAATCTTTAGTGGCAGAAGTTATAGGTCTAACATATTTATAACACGGAGTCGGCTTTGCAGCCTTGGCTAAATGTAATTTACATGAGACTAGATAATGATCTGAGATGTCGTCGCTCTGCTGCAGAATTTCAACAGCATCAACATCTATTCCATGTGATAGTATTAGATCTAGAGTATGATTACGACAATGAGTAGGTCCTGACACGTGTTGTCTAACACCGATTTAGTTCACAATGTCTTTAAATGGCCATCCCAATGCATAATTTTCATTATCTACATGTACACTCACCGGCCACTTTATTAGGTACACCTGTCCAACTGCTCCTTAACACTTCATTTCTAAGCAGCCAATCACATGGCGGCAACTCAGTGCATTTAGGCATGTAGACATGGTCAAGACAATCTCCTGCAGTTCAAACCGAGCATCAGTATGGGGAAGAAAGGTGATTTGAGTGACTTTGAACGTGGCATGATTGTTGGTGCCAGAAGGGCTGGTCTGAGTATTTCAGAAACTGCTAATCTACTGGGATTTTCACGCACAACCATCTCTAGGGTTTACAGAGAATGGTCCGAAAAAGAAAAAACATCCAGTGAGCGGCAGTTCTGTGGGCGGAAATGCCTTGTTGATGCCAGAGGTCAGAGGAGAATGGCCAGACTGGTTCGAGCTGATAGAAGGGCAACAGTGACTCAAATAACCACCCGTTACAACCAAGGTGGGCAGAAGAGCATCTCTGAACGCACAGTACGTCGAACTTTGAGGCAGATGGGCTACAGCAGCAGAAGACCACACCGGGTGCCACTCCTTTCAGCTAAGAACAGGAAACTGAGGCTACAATTTGCACAAGCTCATCGAAATTGGACAATAGAAGATTGGAAAAACGTTGCCTGGTCTGATGAGTCTCGATTTCTGCTGCGACATTCGGATGGTAGGGTCAGAATTTGGCGTCTACAACATGAAAGCATGGATCCATCCTGCCTTGTATCAACGGTTCAGGCTGGTAGTGGTGGTGTCATGGTGTGGGGAATATTTTCTTGGCACTCTTTGGGCCCCTTGGTACCAATTGAGCATCGTTGCAACGCCACAGCCTACCTGAGTATTGTTGCTGACCATGTCCATCCCTTTATGACCACAATGTACCCAACTTCTGATGGCTACTTTCAGCAGGATAATGCGCCATGTCATAAAGCTGGAATCATCTCAGACTGGTTTCTTGAACATGACAATGAGTTCGCTGTACTCAAATGGCCTCCACAGTCACCAGATCTCAATCCAATAGAGCATCTTTGGGATGTGGTGGAACGGGAGATTCGCATCATGGATGTGCAGCCGACAAATCTGCGGCAACTGTGTGATGCCATCATGTCAATATGGACCAAACTCCCTGAGGAATGCTTCCAGCACCTTGTTGAATCTATGCCACGAAGAATTGAGGCAGTTCTGAAGGCAAAAGGGGGTCCAACCCGTTACTAGCATGGGGTACCTAATAAAGTGGCCGGTGAGTGTATATATGTACTTTATTCTAAATAAGTTCTAAATTCTAAATAAGGGACATATAATGTCTAACTAACAAATATTTTAGCATATATATATATGCTAAAATATTTGTTAGTTGGACATTATATGTCCCTTATTTAGAATTTTAAACCTACAAGTGTATTTGGGGTAAATCAAATGTAGGCTAATATACTGTCAATTACTAAGCTCAGATTAATCTTACCAGTCAAAATTGATACTGTGCTTTTGTAGTTATTTATTTTTTGATTTTGTGACTTTAACTTCTGCTTTAAAAAGATTTTTTTAGATTGTGTTCTAATGTTCTTCTAATAATCATAAACGTGTACTAAAACAAAAATCAGACAAACTGCCAAATAAAACCAGAGAGAAATGTATTCATAAATCTTTAAAACAATCTAATTAAATCTTGGGCACAAAACATTAAGCCAGTAAAAAAATAAAACCTGTAGTATGTATATTGTATTTATCTATCTATATCTATAAATACAGTACACACACATATATATATTATATTATTACAAAAATGACATGTCCTAAACGGACAACTTTAAAACGCCTTATATATGTGTCTATATTGTCTATATTGTAGCCTTATTTAAGTTGATTTTCTGTATACTGTGTATTTATTTTTGGACTAATAGTGGTTAATAAAGTCCAATAATGGTATGAGAGAGTGTCAGTGGTAATATCATTGTGTTCTTGTCGGTCAGTGTTGAGGATCTGTGTAACATCTGAGGCTTAGCCTGACAGTTAGCCTGCCCTGGACCAGGCTAGTTTCCCAGCATAAGTTGCCAGGGTAACTGAGTTTGAACTTTAAGTTTGATTTATGAAACCGAATCTACCAAAAATAAGCCTGACTAACCGAAATAAGCCTGGCTTATACTCTAATCTTGTTTTATGGAACAACCCTCTGCTCTGCAAGCACAGTTGTTGTCAGTCTAAAATGCTTGTGTATTATGTAGTCAGGCTTCGACCGCAGTCTGAGCCTCTCATTATGCAGCTGATCACAGGGCCCTCAAACCAGCGCCCCTACACTGCCGGCTCGCAGAGCGGTCTCCTTTCTGCACTTGTGGCGCACCAGTGTTGGATTAAGTTCCCCATAAGCATTAGTGACCAGTAAACCGTTTCTAAAGGGAACGTTTATGGTTACTCGCGTAACCCTGGTTCCCTGAGATAACGGGAACGAGCCTTGCGTAGCTGCCGTGCTATGCTGCACAGCGAGTCATGCTAGTCGCTCCTCAGTCGAAAGAATCTGATGATTGGGCATTTCTGCATGGCTTATTTAGGCAGCCAACCCCCCTGAAATGTTATTTGTCTGTGCACAGACGAGAACCTGTCAGGCTTTAGGATTCTGAGAAAACTAAGCATAAGCATAACGCAATACTTGTTTCCAGGGAACCAGGGTTACTTGAGTAACCATAAACGTTCCATTTGTTGTCATGTTCTCATTTGACTAGCTGCTACACTCTTAGAAGAAAAGGTTCTATACCGTAAAACTTCAAATAATAGCCGAGTCTCAATTAGACGCCTGTCTCTTTTACACGCCTGGTGTGGCGACAGGTTTGGGTAAATAAAGGCCGGTCTCAAATAGAGGCCGGGTCTGTTTTTTAGTTTTGGGTTGTATTTAATCTTCTAAAACCCGTCGGAATGTCCGCTTTTTGGCGGCCGCCAAAATCAATTTTTGAACCTTGAGTGATGTAGAATAGAATGACTGCTGCGCTTGACCCGGCGCTAACGAGCAGAGAGAGAGCGCGCCCTGGCCACGCGCGCGCACTCTCACGTCTTTAAACAACACGAGCGCTGTCTTGATCTCTCTCCCTTGCGCATATTAATCAAAATCTATTGACACTATAGTAAAAGCTCGGAAGACCGCAGTTTCACGTGGATCATTTGGGAGATTTTTAGAGATTAGAGACTCTAGGAACAACATCTCAACACTAAATTATAAAGGCCTGTCTCAAATACAAGCCGGTGCAGTTCGACGATTTGGGAAAATAAAAGCCCGGGCTATTATTTGAAGTTTTACGGTAGAACCTTAAAAGGTTCTATAGGCGCTACGTATTTGGAACCCCTAAAACCCCTTTTTATGGGTTCTTTGTAACCAGGAAAAAGGTTCTATATGGAACCTTTTATGGGTTCATTCATAATCATTTATTTTGTCCTTTCCGGATTAAATATTTCATATTATTGACAAACATAAAGACCCTAAAATGTATTTATGAAAGCATGTGAATGATCACAAAATTCAAGATATGGGGGTTAGAAAATGTATATATTTATATCATTTTATGTAGTTAATCAATATCACACGAAGAGTGCCATTTCAGTTGTTCTCCTCCAAAAATCAGCATGATTAAAATGTGATATTAAGTTACTACAACAGATTAATAAACAGTCATTTAATTACAACTACAAAATGTTGCAGAAAAATGTAATACATGAATGAATAATAGCCTATAAAGAACCTTTGTGCCAAAAGGGTTCTTTCTTGTCATTATACAACCTTTTTTAGCATAAAAGGTTCTTTGGACCCTATGGTTCTATATAGAACCCCAATGAACCCTGTTTTCTAAGAGTGTATGGTTACCAATTGATTGTTTGATTTAGTTAACCTGTTTCTTATCTAGTTTCCTTTGTTTTTAGCCTGTAAATATATATATATATTATTTCATGTTCATGTTTAAATGGTGTAGTTAGGTTTTATTCATTTTTTCAAGTGATCTCCTGAATGTTAGTTTTGTTAAATAAAGACTTTATATTTTGGAATTCGCCTTTCATCCTCTTCATCGTGCTTGTCTGTAACCACAGCAACCGCAACAGTGTGACAACAAGAAAGTCCTCTGCGAGACAGCCTTCCAATGCAAAACATGACGCTGTTTCGTTAAAATTGCAGAGTCTCTGGTCCCTGTAATATTACTTTGGTCAAAAATAGCAGATACCAAACATGTGAGATGCAAGGACGTTGCCATAGTTGCCACAGTGCCGATCACTTACAAAGCAGATTTCATGCCAAGCTACTTTATTTGATGTCACAGTACCAAAATAACTTAATGAATTTGAATAATGTGCACAATAATGAATTTGAATAATGGATTTTTGTCAATGTCAGTTATTTGCAAGATCCTTTTAAACATGACCTCTGACAGCACAGTCTTTGTGAATGTTCCTACAATTTGTGAGTTAAATTGTTCTCCCAGCCTAGATCTTTGTGTGTGATCATTTGCAATCTATTGTTATCATTCTTTATTCTTGCATGTCAATGACACTGCACAGAATGTATTAATATTCAGCTTTTCAATTAAGCTTTTCATAGTTAACCTTCAAAAACTGTTTCTATTCTATTCTGCCTGTCAGTTTTGATTGCAAACATAACCTTTCAGAGAAATTACATATATAAACTATACAATTGCAGATGTAAAACTATAGTCTTGAGAATAATGTGCTTTTTTTTTCCTGCTGCTGTTTAAAAGCAGCTCTTTGTTTTTATCCAGCTACAGTTCTGTCCATTAGAAGCAACATATAAGAATGAATTAGCTCTCAGCACTGTTTGAGGTTTAATCTCAGCTTTGTAAGCACTTCTGCGCTTTCATTCCTTCTTAATTACCCATTTTGTTATTTTTACAGTGAAAGATGTTGCTGCAAGTTCCTTTCACTAGAACTTTTCTTTGATAAACACTGCTGAAGTCCTAATAACTCTCCAAAGTTTCCTAAAGCTGAATGCTTTTGGGTCTCAGAAAGTGTGTGACGATGGTTTGTGTGGCCTGGGTAAGATGTGAAAACTAGTGTTGTTTTTTTTTACTTATCAGGTACACAAGGGATCCACACATTATTGGGTCTAATGGATGAAAATGGAAAAGACTAATTACTAATTATTCACCCTCTCGGACATCACCACTTTCAGTCAAGCACATGAACAATGCATTGAAATGAGCCATGAAATTTGTGAGAGAAATGGTAAATATATGTCAAAAATCATTTTTCAGTTTTAGGTTGACCCTACACAAAAATGTAACGACATGGCTCTATTGAAATATTACTCCATATGAACATGAAATATTTTTGATTTATATGTTTCCTTCTATGTTGTTTCAGTCTACTTATGAATAGTGAATCACGATTTTTCCCTGCAGAATGTTTTTACAGCATCTGACAGTAGGGGCTAACTGCTAATGCTAAGTAGGTGAACCTTGACGAAATCAAATGAAAATGGCTTGAATTCACATCGAAAAAATCCCTACCACACGTCACTGCAACCCAATCAAGTAAGATATCTCTAGGGACCGGTTTTTATGAAGAATGTATAGGATCGATGTTTTCAGTGCATGTTGCATGTTCTGTTTGTGTGAGTGTGTGGAGCAGAGGATATTGGATAATGTTTTTGGGTGTTTTATCATTTTTTGCTCATGAAAGCAGGTTCTCTCTGTCGAGATCATTTCGCTGCTCTAATTAAAGGGCTTTAGGAAAGCGCAGCAGAGTGGAACAGGTTTCCATTTTAAAAGCCAGGTGTTATTAATCTCCCGCTTGCTGAGGGGTTTGTGCAATTGTAGGTGTTTGTGTTGAAGCATTTCATGACCTGACTTTCTGCAAGCCATTCAAGCGACCTCTCTTAAATCACATCAAAGGTTTCAAATTAATTTTTATTCTCCTCACAGAGTAAATTTTGGTAACGCTTTAGATTACAGCTTGGAAAGTACTGCGTAATTAGAGCGATTTTACAGTGTAACTTTCTGTAATTATAGTGTACCTATAAAGTACTTACATGTAAGTATAAGGGAACAACATTTAAAGTTTGGGGAACAAAGGGGTAACAACCAGGAGAATTACAAATATATTTATACTGTAAGTATTATAGAACTAAGGGGTACTTATTCTACTATTTTGATACAACAATCACATTTGGGAGCAATTTAGCAAGAAAGGCTGTGTACCTTTTTGTACTAATGGTGTACCAATACACACTGTATAGGCTTTTTAAAAATTACAGGGTACATATCTATGCATTTATACAGTTATCTTTTTAACAAAAGTGCACTAAACACTAAAACAATTGGAACTTTGCTTAAACATTGGGGAAATATACTCTTGTTCCATAGGCAGAGATATCTAATATAATATAACTGATTTGAAAAACAACTTAATTCAAAACAGATTTTTGGTAACACTTTATTTTACGGTGTCCTTGTCCCTATGTACTTAGCGTAATAATAACAGTAAATTATGCATAATTACATGCAACTAACCCTCAACCTAATCCTACCCTAACCTAAGTACACGTTGTTACTTAATATTACTCTTAAATATATAATTACACCGTAACAAGGACACCTTAAAATAAAGTGTTTTTTTGCCAGATTTTTGCTCTACACCTGTACTTTTCCTATAGCTATATATAATACACTGTATAACACTGTATAAATGCATGGATATGTACCTTGTAATTTTTAAAAAGCCTATAGAGTTTGTATTGGTACACAATTGTTACAAAAAAGGTAATTTTTTTTCTTGCTAAATTGCTCCCAAATGTGATTGTTGTATCAATATAGTCGAATAAGCACCCCTTAGTTCTATAATACTTTCAGTATAAATATTTTTTTAATTCTCCTGGTTACATATTGTTCCCTTATACTTACATGCAAGTACATCATAGGTACACTATAATTACCGCAAGTTACGATATAAATTTGTCTTAATTACACAGTACTTTCCGGGCTGTAATCTAAAGCGTTACCGTTTTTTATATCAGTTGTGCTTGGTTTGAGATCGGCTGTGAATGAGATCAACCACTTCACTGAATAGATCTAAATCAACAGAAGGATTTGTTTACAAATTTCTACTTCTCCCGCAAACTCTCTTGAACACGCAAAATAGAGCTAGGGTGAATGCCAAGAATGCCTTTTGACTTAAATTTGGGTCTATTTGGGACAACATGAGGTGTGTCAAAACCAGAAGTGAGTATTTGGTACAACTGTTCCTTTAAGGATGAACTTTTCTGCTTGTTTTGACCTCTGGAATGTTTAATGAATTCATGTCTTTATCCTCTCTGATGTTAAATCCTCTCTGATGTCATTTGTAGTCAGTAATTACTAAGTGTTTTTCTGCATGTCTGTAATTTACTGTGAAATGAATATGACACATTCTGTTTTGTTGTACATTTTAGGTTAATTACACCCTGTTACGTTTAATTATGTAAATCAAGTGAGTGGAGTTTCTGTAATGAAGAGAATCCCATTTGCCTTATATGTTGCTGTGAGGAATGAATAGACCATTTTTGCAGCATGTATCACTGACTAACATAACTGAGCCTCTGGCAATACAAAGACATATTTGACAGACTTTCATCCTAAAACTGGTTAATTCGCCAGTCTCTCGATTCTCTTTTTTGTAGGTTCTCAATTGGTTTAGCTTCAGGGTCCAGTCTTTACATTGGCAACCCAACACAGGACCAAAATAGTCTAAGGCACAGCAATATGGAGTATTAATATGGTTTCAAAGTTTATCGTGAATTTCTGCAGGAAATAATAAACCACAAATTGTAGTCAACACAATCCATGTTTTATCCTTTTTGCAAGTAAACCATTATTGAATGTATTTTGGGTTCTATTTTGTTTTAGCTTGCATAGTTTTCTTCATTGTTTTGCGGATGAGGGCATGTAATGAACCTGTCTGCCTAATTTGACTTCTACCAATGACAGATGACAGATTTGTGCAGATATACTGTGATGATTGATTGCACGTCAACAACTCAAGATACAGAGCATTTTCTTCTCTTTTAAATGTTGACTTTATTTATTTATTTTTTGGTGTCACTATGCACATTTATATGGTTATATTTTATTATTTGCAATTAACAGACCTACTTTACTCTACTTTTGACTCTTTTATCTGTGCTCTCATTTCTCAAATGATCAATAGAAGTCTGTCCACTGGGGTTGTACCTCAAAATCTCAGATGAGCTGCTGTCTTTCTATTACTCAGGTCCTACATATTTACTTACGACAACCCTGTTTTAATCTCCTATTTATAGGGTTCTGGAAAAAGTAGCTGCTTCACAACTTCAAACTCATTTAGAACTTAATAATCTCTATGAACCACTTCAATCAGGTTTTCGTCCACTTCACTGCACTGAGACTGGATTGCTCAAGGTAGTCGCTGACCTCCTTTTATCTGCTGACTCTGGGTTTCTTATGTTTCTTCTACTACTCATCTCAGATCTGCTTTTGATACTATCACAAAACTCTCCTTGTCTGTCTTTCTGCCTTTGGCATCTAAGGTACTACACTTTACTGCTTCACCTTGTACCTTTCAAATAAACAATACTTCATCACTCTTCAAAGACACAAATTCCCCATACTCCCATCACTTATGATGTTCCTCAAGGATCTGTTCTCGGTCCTCTGCTCTTTATAGTCTACCTAATTCTCTTTGGTACTATCCTGCAAAAACATGGTTTTCAAAGTCACCACTATGCCGACGACACACATATCAGATCCAGTTCCATCTCATTCCTCACCCACTTTGATTACCCGTGATCTAAAAATCTGAATTAACTCAAACTAGATACTGATATAAAACCAAAATCTGATTTATAGGTCTTTCACATGCACCTTGCTTTCCTTAACTCAGTTTTTGCATGTGAAGGTTTTACTGTTATACATTCACAAACTGTACCTTGGTGTTATCATTGACTTACTGCAAGGGTGTCAAATCCTGTTCCTGGAGATCTACCTTCCTGCAAAGTTCAGCTCCAACCCTAATCAAACGCACCTGAAGTGGGTAATTAAGATCTTCAGGAGCACTTTTTTTTTAATTTTTTTTTATTTTTATTTTAATTTTTTTTATTTCACAATAAAACTTTTATTTATTGCTACAACAGAAGCAGTTGTTGGTAGTGAATTCATCACAATTTAAGTAACGCAAGTTATAAACATATAAGATGCAGCAAGATTACTACCAATTCCGTCCATATCATGCCAAGGGTGTAATGCAATGGAAAGTAATTACTCAGATACTTCAGCTACATTTACAAAACAGTATAAATTAGGCAGTACATAACACATTACAATTACAACTACTACTATAGTACACCATAATTCAATGTAACTTGCCCAACCACTGATCAGGAAAAACAAATATATTCTATTGTGAAAAATGGATCCCCAAGAAGCAATAGCTTATAAGTAGGGGTCCATCCCACCACCAACACCTCCCCACCCACCTGTCAAAGGTAGTAAGAGCGGTCCAACTTAGATACCAGGAACAACCAATCTTTGAATTATAGGTATTTAGAATACAGTTACTTTCATCAGACAAAAATTGACAGTCATTGTACCTTTGTACCTCAAATTGAATTTATCCTTATACCAATTGAGAGGGATTAACCCTCAGCCGCAAATCCCTCAAGTTTATATCTCTCGAGTAGTTGTTGCTTTAAGTTCTTTTTAAATATAGATAATGAGGCAGATTGTTTTAAATTAGGATCCAGCTCATTCCATAATTGTGGGCCACTGTAACATACACTAAACCTAGCCCTTATTAGGTTCCTACATTTACCTTTTAAGAGCAGCTTATGTCTAGTGTAGTGTGTGTGAAAAGATGTATATAATGGAATGAGCTCACATAATCTAATGTTTACCCTATTGACAACATTGTACATTGTGCATGCATTGTGATAAAAGTTGCGTTCAGGAAGCTTTAGTAGGCCATATCTATGGAAGAGAGCATTTGTATGAGAGTTATGTGTAGAGTCATGTAATGCAATGGCCGAGTGAGTAAGACGGTGACATCTCTCTCCACCCAAAACTATACTCTTATACCAACTATACACTTGATAATTACAGACAGGTGTGTTGGATCAGGGCTGGATCTGAACTCTGCTGGTTGATCTCAAGTAGCAGGATTGTGCACCCCTCACTTACAGCATCTCTATCTTTTGTTCACCACATTAATTAGTCCCTAATTAAAAATAAATTATTAGCCATTTCAATATAGATCTATACTTTAGCACATGCCCACCTGTTTTATAGAAGTTAGTAGAAAACTCTCTCAACCTACAAAACTCTGCATCATCTTGCACCTTAAAATACAATTTATCTTCTTCAATTACACACGTCTTTTGGCTCTATCTCAGCACCGTCCCCAGGTTCAGGGTCTTCTCCATAGGAAATATCCTTAGAATGCCATCCATCTGTATTGTTTCTCTATTTATATTGTTAGTTTTCTCCTTTGTTTTTTATGATCTTGTAAAGTGTGAAAGGTCAAATAAAAATTAAATATTATTATTATTATTTTATTTGACATATCTTTATTGCATTCAGACAGTGATTGATCATGGCTCTCTTGTGCTCCTAGCTGGTGCATTTTTCCTGGATCGTAATGCAACAAAAATGACCACTTTACACCTTCAGAATGAGAGTGTGTGGGCTCAAATGTGCTTGCCAGAAACTTTCATTTCCCACCTTCTTTTGTTTAGTCTTTTCCCACCTCCTCAGTCTGTAGGCTGAAAGCTTGGATTTATTTTCCATTTTTTTGCACAAAAGCTAAAAATAAGATTTAATTAATTGTCATTATTTTACATTTTCTTGTACTTCTGAACATGTAACTTCAGTGCACCTGTGTTGGAGTCATTTCCATTTGATCAGCATATCTTGGCAGTGAGAACAGCACTGTGCTATTAATATGCTGATCCCACACACACAGTGTATTTGTATTGTGATATGGATTTCTCTCTCACACACTCCTACTTACATCATCATTACTCATCTTCTGGACTTATTGGCGATCAGCTGACAGATGCTGCTCTGATACATCCAAAACAATGAAATCATTTTCTAAAACTGTATTTTTCCAGGAAAAAATATCTAAACATCCATAAAACCAGATCAATACTATTCAAACTTGGATATTACAATGTTTATTCAGTGACTATATCTTGAATTAAGTTACCCTTTTCTTATTCTATTGCCAAATTGTTTTCAGCAATAAACCTCTAACATTTGTATGTAAGATTTAGTATGTTTCATACATGTGTCTTGATTGAGGACTCATCTTTCTAGTACTGTATGTGTGATGGGAATGTTACCTTATCTAACTGTTCCTCACAGAGCCTCTTTCACTAGATATAATCATATAGAGACTGTGTCTGTTCCCCGAAATTGGAAATCAAAAAACGTCCAAACTCATCTAAGGTTAAAAATTTTATTTGATGTTCAACAAATAAAAAACAGATATGATACAGATGAGCAAATGATAAAGCTTGGGTTGCTGAATATTTGATCCCTTACTTCAAAAGCCCTTATTAATGATATGATTTCAGATTATAATCTAGATGTGCTGTGTTTGACAGAAACCTGGCTAAAACCAAACGATTACATTACTTTAAATGAGTCAACCCCACAAGATTACTGTTATAAACATGAACCTCGTCTAAAACGCAAAGGGGGAGGTGTTGCTGTAATTTATAGTAATATTTTCAAAACCACTAAGACATGTAGTTTTAAATATACTTCTTTTGAAGTGTTGGTGCTTAATGTAAAAATATATAGTGTAAATGATAAATCACGTTTGAGAATTCTGCTGGCTACTGTATACAGGCCACCAGGGCACCAAAAAGATTTTATCAAAGAATTTGCAGACTTTCTATCAGAATTAGTATTGGCTGCAGATAAAGTACTAATAGTTGGTGGTTTTAATATACATGTAGATAATGAAAATTATGCATTGGGATGGCCATTTAAAGACATTGTGAACTCAATCGGTGTTAGACAACACGCGTCAGGACCTACTCATTGTCGTAATCATACTCTAGATCTAATACTATCACATGGAATAGATGTTGATGCTGTTGAAATTCTGCAGCAGAGCGACGACATCTCAGATCATTATCTAGTCTCATGTAAATTACATTTAGCCAAGGCTGCAAAGCCGACTCCGTGTTATAAATATGTTAGACCTATAACTTCTGCCACTAAAGATTGCTTTATCAATAATCGACTGATCAGTTTCATCATCTCAGCATCCCGGATAGCTTAGAAGAATTTGATATTGCAACAGAAACTTTTGACTCTCTTTTCCAGCACTTTAGACGCAGTTGCTCCGTTGCGCTTAAAGAAGATTAAAGAAAATAGTCCAACGCCGTGGTACAACGAGCACACTCAGGCCCTTAAGAGAGCAGCCAGAAAAATGGAGCGCAACTGGAAGAAAAACAAAACTAGAGGTATTTCGGATTTCACGGAAAGAGAGCTCGATTGCTTACAGAGAGGCTTTAAAAGCTGCTAGATCTGCTTATTTTTCAACCCTATTAGAAGAAAATAAACATAATCCTAGGTATTTATTTGAAACAGTTGCTAAACCAACAAAAAATAAAGTTTCGCCTGGACCCGATGACAATGCAGTGCTGAAGTACCAAATTCATAGGCAAGACAAGTAGTTTGTTTAGGCATGGTTTGTAGGAAATACAAACCTGCGCACATATTCAAACGCACATAACTATAGAATAAATTCTTAATGCGCATGTGAACGCCGTCAGGCGTAAAGGCGCTATATAAATGAAGATGACTTGACTTGTTCTTTAAAAAAAATTACAGACAGAAGATTGGTAGAGAGATTTTGTTTTATCTGTTATTGAATTGCAAATACATTTCAGTGAATAAAAGTATTTTGAATGTATTGCGTATATCTGTCACGATGTGGAAGAATGAACCCAATAGCAGACAATATGCGAACACACAAGGTTTATTTATAACAGAAAACTGGGAAAACAAAGCCCACAAGGGGGTAAAACAGAGGAAAGGAAGGTTGACTAACAAGCAAGACTATATAACTAGACTAAGAACTGGGATATACTACATACAAGTCTTCAGACAAAAACTCTTACTTGACAAGGACTTCTCAGCAATGATACAAATACAGGCAGGTTACACATTGGTAGACAATGAGCCGACACAGGACAGAAAACATGAGGGGATTAAGGCCATGTTTACACGGAAACGATCTGAAGAGAAAACGCAAAAGTGGCGTTGCGTTTTCACTTTTTATTCTGCGTTTAGACGAGCGTTATGAAGGGGAAATCTGCGTGCATATGGTGACGCAAAAGTGTGTGAAATTCGAAGTAGTGTGCACTCCAGGCGGCTAGGTGGCAACGAAGCACTGCCACACAACAACACCAATATCTGAGAATATTTTGGACAACTGCTGAAAAGACTCTTGTATGTTTATCAGAGCTGCTGTGGCAACTTGAAGGTCCGACGTATGGAAATAATCCGACATGTTAGTTATTATTTTCCTGTACTGGCGAATGCCTGTGACGTAAACGCGCACGTGATCGAGGGCAGTTTTGCGTTTTTACCGGTTTTTACCCTTTACACGGGAACGCGACGGTGGAGCGTTTTTAAGTTTTCCACTCTGGAGGGTGGTTTCACTTTTTTGCGTTTTTAAGCCACAAAAACGGCGGCACCGTGTAAACGAAAGGCACATCCGATAAAATATTTTTGCGTTTTTACTCGGAATCGTTCTCGTGTAAACAGGGCCTAAAAAGGGAGCAAATGAAGAGGGCAACAGGTGATAATGGTGAAACAATGATGACTAAACAAGGATAACAAGGGGGCGGGGTAAGTAACGAGACACCACAAGCACATGGCCCAAACAAATGGCCATGTGCTTGTACACAAAACATGGGTCTGTCATGATCCTGCCTCAAGACTAGAGAAATACAAAGACACAAGGGCAGAATCATGACAGTATCCTTACTTTAAAACATGCTGTTAAATGTAATAGTAATCTCTCAGTGAACATAGTTTTCCTAGATTTTGTCAAACAATAATTTTATTTAAAAAAAACTATTTGGCTTTAAGTTGTGGTCTTGGTCACCATCAAGGGGTTTAATTTGTACTAATGTCTGGTTTAGCGTGCATTATCCCACTACGTAATACATTTGTGGACATTCAATTATTTTAATATCTCGTAGATTAGTTTAAAGCTTCTCATAAAAACAGTCAATTACAATTTTAGTTATTAGGTTTGTCAGCTGAGTGGTTAGTAATACAGGACAGGTTTCCCAGGACAACAGTAAATACCAGAAACATTTGACTGAGTGAATTCTGCAATGAAACAACCAGAACACACTTAGCTCTCCATAGGTGAAAGTAAGGGATAATAGATGGCTAGCTGTGCTTTAAACGGTTTTATGCAGGACATGGAGGCAAAGAACCGCCCGACGTGAAGTGGAGTGAGGATTATCCCACTTATACCATGGTCAATTGCCAGCATTGACAACTTAAAGCTGTTATTGATGTTTGCAGCACAATATTTTACCGGAAGGGTAACACTGACGGTTATTTAGATTCGGCTTGTTAGATTCAGCATTCTGCCCGCTTTGAATCAGACACAGAGATAAAGTAGTGCATGAGATTACATTTATTTGAATGAATGAATGAATTATAGCATTTATTTGAATTCATTGTCGAGGCAGAGAGAGAGATGCGTAGTCTACTTGTGTCTGTTCAGCGTCTCTCCTCTCTCTCTCTCTCTCTCTCTCTCTCTCTCTCTCTCTCTCTCTCTTCTCTCTCTCTCTATCTCTCTTTATCTCTACTCTCTATTAAATTGTGAGTTTAATTACTTCAAAATAGCAATGTAACCAAAGCTATTTTATTACCAAAGTTTTTATACTGTACAAGCTGTATATTCTATCCCCTAACCTTACCCTACCCCTAAACTTACCCATCCCTTACCCTCACAGAAAACTTTCAGCATTTTTTTAATTTTCAAGAAAACATCACTTCACCACATTTATAGCTGTTTTCCTCATGGGGACTGAACAATTTCCCCATAAGGACAAGGATTTTGGATGTTGACTTACCATATTTGTGGGGACATTTTGTCCCCATAATGTAGGGTTTAACAGGACAACACACACACACACACTTTAGATAGACAGATAGACAGACTTTATTGTCATTCAACAGTACATTCACCATATACAGTTGAACGAGATTTCGTTGCAAGGCTCTGAGTAAAAACAGAAGACAGTAAAAAAGAAACAATATACATATAAATATGTGCAATATAAAAAATGAAGCTGTTATAAAATCTGGATGTTCTGCATTTGAAGCTGCTGAACCTCTTACCAGAGGGCAGCAGGGAGAACAGTCCATGGTTGGGGTGGGAAGGGTCCCTTAAGATTGACTGAGCCCTGGTCAGGCAGCGCCTGCGAGCAGTGTCATGGATGGAAGGAAGTGCTGTCCCAATGATTTTCTCCGCTGTCCTCACCACGCACCCCAAGGAATTTGATGCTACTGACCTGCTCCACTACGGCGTTGTTGATGAGGAGGGGTGTGTGACTTGGCTGATTTTTCCTGAAGTCAACGACAATCTCTCTTGTTTTGTTGACATTCAGGATTAGATTGTTTGTGTCACACCAGTCCACCAGGTGTTTTATCTCCTCTCTGTAGGCCAGTTCATTATTGTCCTTGATGAGCCCCACCACTGTCGTGTCGTCCGCATACTTAATGATGTGATTTGTACTGAACCTGGCATGGCAGTCATGAGTCATCAGGGTGAAGAGCAGTGGGCTCAGTACGCAGCCCTGGGGGGAGCCGGTGCTAAGGGAGATGACACTGGAGGTGTTTTTTCCCACCCTCACAGACTGGGGTCTGTCTGTAAGGAAATCCAGCAGCCAGTTGCACAGGGGGGTGTTGAGTCCAAGGGGGGCCAGTTTGCTCACCAGGTGCTGGGGTATAATTGTATTAAAAGCTGAACTGAAGTCCAGAAACAGCATTCGCACGTAGGTGTTGTTCTTCTCCAAATGTTCCAAGCTTAGGTGGAGTGTGGAGGAGACGGCGTCCTCTATGGAGCGGTATGCAAACTGGAGCGGATCAAATGAGGGGGGGAGTTTGGAGATGATGTGGTCCTTCACCAGCCTCTCGAAGCACTTCATAATGATGGAAGTGAGGGCGACGGGGCGGTAATCATTGAGTGATGACATTGTGTGTTTTTTGGGCACTGGTATGATGGTGGCAGTCTTGAAACAGGATGGGACGACAGCATGAGTCAGCGAGATGTTAAATATGTCCGTGAGGACATACACACACACACACACACACACACACACACACACACACACACACACACACACACCATGGGGAGGGGCAGGCTGGGGTTTACAGAATCTTGCAGGCCATCCCCTTGAAGGGAAAAAAAATGCATTTACCTCATTAGGTACAGTCGGTGTGGGATGAAGTATGTGGGGGAAACTGAAAAAAAAACATGTTAATAAAGATGTGGGCCAACAGGTACACGATAAGGAAAGGAATTTGAAGCAAGGGAGAAATAGTGCCTCATTTCGAGAGGCACAGCATCCAGAGCATCGAGGTGTGCAGACTGGAACACAATCCGGAGTGGGGAAAGGCTGACAGAGTGAACAAAGAAAGGTTCTGGGTAAAGAGACTGGGCTAAAGCCTATACCCAAAAGCATTGAATGTGAAGACCCGTTAAGGGAGATAAGATATGTAAATAAAGTGTGGTTAAGAAATCTTGAGTCTGCAATTCTTGAGTCGGCGTAATTATTGAGGGGGTCCTTCCCAATAACAAAGTTTGTGCTATTTTGACGGGTTTTGTTGGGGATGGGGAGATGCGGGTTCAAATCCAATAGAACAAATTTTTTTAGATGGTTTGGAAAAATAGCACTATATCCTAGGTTGGTTGAGGTTATTGGGGAAGGTGGGGAGGGATGGGATAGGGGCCTGGGATTAGGAATATTATAGTTTTGGCAATGGGAGCAAACATCATGTTACTTAAAAAAAGTGGTAATCATGGCAGTCATGGAAATCATGGGGTTGACTAATGAGGTTGTAGTCGTGTGAATCTGGTGGAGGTTGGTGGAATAGTCATGGTAATTGTGGAGGTACCAATAATGGTAGTAATGGTAGTCGGTGCAATCGTGTTAACCGCGATATAATAATTTTGGGGTGATCAGATTGTATGAACGGTGGGAGATTTATATTATGGGGCTTGAATTGTCTAGGGATCATGTGACCCAATAGAGGACTTTTGAGGGACACATGCCTAGGACAGATCCCCTTGGCGGGCTGTCTCAGAGGAGGGTGTCTGGTGTTTAAAGAGCCGAAACACCCAATGATCCTGAGGTATACCACCAATGATGTGTCTGGGGCTGGATAAATCTAGGGAGAGGGCATAAGGGAAACTTGCCTAAACCTGCCCGGTTGGACTAACTTTGTCTCACAACTATGTAATTCTAAAGCAATTGGGCTCTCCCTGTACCTGAAACCAGCCACTAAAACCTAACCCTTACATGGGGATTGGGACCGAATTTGAACTCAAGAGTTTTGTTTTGTTTTTTATAGCAAAAATCTTTTTATAAGAATTTGAATGTTTTATGGAGGTTTAGAAGAAATGTTTCAACATGCTACACAATGCTTTGAATGCAGTAATTGTAATTCAACCAAAATTATTGGTATACATATTGAAATTAGTCTATTCAGACTTTGACGCTTCATTTCTATCATTTATTTGCATTGGATTAATTGAGTGAGTTATGGTGTGTGTTTTTCACATGACTGTCTCTTTCCATCTCACTGTGGATTTGTTATTACTGGAGCCACTGAGGCAGGAAAATTAACAAGGTCCAATTTTCTCCCTGCAAAGTAAAACTGGATAGGAAACTAAATGAGGTAGTGCTGAAAGAAAACTGAAAACAAAGCTGTCATGCGAGAGGATCTGATGTCTGCCCACTCACTGCAGATCAGTGTATCCGACTTCACATCATAAATCTGATTTACTAAAACTACAGAAAGAGAGAGTAAAGAGATAATGTTTTGTTTTGTAATGTTTGAGTGGTTTTGTCAAAGTAGTGATGCTACAAATTCATTTAAGAAGTATTCTTTAATCAGGAAAGTGTGTCAAAGTAATGTCCAAATGGAAGTGATGTACAGCTATAACATGTTATGTGCTTTGGTAACATCATGTATTGAGTTAAGCTGACACAGTGAATGTGTAAAGAAGCCATTACAACTTGTGCTCATAATGATTACAATATAAGGATAATATCTGACAGTTTTGTTTGCCAATTACAAAGGGATGGGTATCAAAAAACAGGGAAGGAAAAGAAGAATAGCGTATATGCTGTTCATCACATTTTATGCAAAATATGATCAAGTCATGTGCTTACTTTGCTTCATGTGTTTTGTTCTGATTGGTTCCTTAGTATGTGTCATGTTTTCATTGGCTCCTTAGTTGATGTGTCATGTTCTGATTGGTTTATTGTCTTGTCATGTGGTCATTAGTTCTGCAGCTAAAGTGGCACGTATGCTTCAGAAAATGTGTTTATCTCATTTTTGTTTTGTTAACACTATTGGTCAGGTTTAGTGTAGGTGGTACATTCTTTTTTTAAATTGTCAGATCACTAACCTTTTAGCACATTTCCAAACTGCCAAGATATATGCAAATGTACAACTTTATTCACATCACTCAGTTGTAAGTTGTTTACTCAAGATACACTCAGAGGGTTAACTGAGTTTCTTCTTTTAGCTGCTTTTGCAAGCAAGAAATATTTCAGATTGCAGTGCTTGTAACCTACTGCAATAATGTACAGTAATGTGCAATGCACGGATCCATGTTTGTGTCCGTGAACTAATGAATGACACAAGTAGCTCAGTAGATTCTGTTCTCTGGTTGTACAACTTATGGCGGTATGGTTCAGTACGGCTCACTTTGGCGCATTTCCACGGCATGGTTCGGCTCGCTTTAAATGGTACCACCTCTGTTGAGGTTCCAAGCGTACCATACGAAACTAAAATGTGATGTGAAAACAAAACACTACAGATCACTGATTTGTCAGAGGGAAATGTCACTACCACTACCAGCATCATTGGATTTGCAACACGAGATACCAAACTCGCTAGATTTAAATAGTCAGCAACAGCCACCGCAGTATTTTGTGTTCGCACAATTATTAAACGACTTGCTTGAAAAAAATAAAAAAAAATAAACTTGAAAACTTAAATGGCTGAATCGTGGTGAGTGTTCAGTAGCCTAGACGAGGTACAGACGTTCCTCACGTTAGTAGCCGAGGAGCGGATCCAACGAGGGCTGGATATTGCGACCAGAAAGGAAAAAAGGTTTTCAGCAACTATAACGAGCAGTCTATAATCCCCCCCACTTTGAAGCGGTACTAAACTGCAGTGGAAAAGCAAACCGAGCTGAGCCGAGCCGAGCGATTTCACACACACACACACACACACACACACACACACACACACACACACACACACACACACACACACACACACACACACACACACACTGTTCTCTGTATTACGACCCGCAAACAACTGCGTAAGTAAACCGAAATTACGGTGTAGGTTTCTGTAATTATAGTGTACCTCCATGTAGGTATAAGGGAACATTACAGGGTTGCCAACTTTTGAGTTTTGGTGATGAAAAAAAAAGTTGTACTGTATCGCGTGCCGTTTCAGCTGGAGTGCTACAGCGATCTGTCACATTTAAAAGCACCAAAAACTGTATTTATTGTTTGAATCTCGTAAAAATATTGACAGAATATGAGAGCAGAGAATTTGTTCCATATCAAAAGTAGCCTATAACTTTCTCTGTCTTTGTCTGTTGGTGTCAGTATCCTCTTTGACTCGCGATTTTTCTCTGCTTGAGAAAGATGTGCCGTGAGCGCGTGTGAAAAGGGTCAATTACGGTCACGGACGTCACTGAACGATCAACGACAAATGTTTCCAGCGAATCGACAATCAGAGAAAGGCATTAGACACAGCAGTGGTCCAATCAGTGAGCCTGAACTTGTTTAGTAATTCGGAAATTAGCGCACATGAGGAAAAAAAAATACAGCACAGAAGAATGTCTCATTTAGCGTGAGATTTCTTTGTCGAGCGTGAGAGCGTGAGAGCGTGAGATTGAGGCTGAATGCGTGAGTGTCACGCCAGATGCGTGAGAGTTGGCAACCCTGACATTGTGTTAAGTTTTGGGTTATAAAGGGGTAACAAGCAGATACACAAGCAAATTATTTATAATGTAATTATTTTAAAACTAACAGGTACCTATTCTGTTAATATATTCCAGGCAAAAATTGTACGTCTGTTGTAGGCTATATAAAAGTTATCACATTTCTGGCAAACTATGTTCTTGTATGTTCTTGTGCAATGTAGTTCCAGGGTAATTTTGACATCTGTGGGTTGTAAATTAAACATAATATATATATATATATATACAGTACTGTGCAAAAGTTTTAGGCAGGTAAGATTTTTAAAGTTTTTAAAAGAAGTCTCTTCTGCTCACCAAGGCTGCAATTATTTGATAAAAAAAAAAAAAAAAGTAATATTGTGAAATATTATTACAATTTAAAACAGCGGGTTTCTATGTGAATATATAGTGAAGTGTAATTTATTCCTGTGATCAAAGCTGAATTTATCATCATCATTACTCCAGTCTTCAGTGTCACATGATCCTTCAAAAATCATTCTAATATGATAATTTGATGCTCAAGAAACATTTATGATTATTATCAGTGTTGAAAACAGTTTTTACATTTTTATTTCATGATGTTATGATGAATAGAAACTAAAAAAGAACAGCATTTATCTGAAATCTAAAGCTTTTGTAACATAAAAACTCTACCCTTCAAAAGTTTGGGGTCAGTAAGAATTTAAATTTTATTTTTGGGGGAAAGAAATATAATAAATCAATACTTTTATTCATCAAGGGTGAGTTAAACTGATCAAAAGTTTCAGTAAAGACATTTATAATGTTAGAAAATATTCTATTTTAAATAAACGCTGTTCTTTTGAACTTTCTATTCATCAAAGAATTTTGAAAAAAAAATTGTACACAACTGTTTTCAACATTGAAAATAATAATGAATGTTTTTTGAGCATCAAATCATCATATTAGAATGATTTTTGAAGGATCATGTGACACTGAAGACTGGAGTAATGATGATGAAAATTCAGCTTTGATCACAGGAATAAATTACACTTTACTGTATATTCACATAGAAAACCGCTGTTTTAAATTGTAATAATATTTCACAATATTACTGTTTTTTTTTGTTTGTATTTTTTATCAAATAATTGCAGCCTTGGTGAGCAGAAGAGACTTCTTTTAAAAACTTAAAAAATCTTACTGATCTAAAACTTTTGCACAGTACTGTATATATATATATATGGCTGTATGTAAGCACAGTAATATAACATTTTTATTTATTGGCTTTTCTTACCAAACTACTTAATGTTAAGCCAAAAAAAAAATTCTGCTATGATTTTAATTTAGAACGTACCATATACTTAGTACTTACCTTATCACATTGTATTGCAATGACACTTAAATGTCAGGGCAAATATACTGTGTAAAAAAAAAAAAATTGTTTTGTTTTCTTAATAAGAATACCTTTCTCTGTAATTACTGTGCAAATAGTGTTGTTTCATATTGTTACATAGTAAGTAGTGTTTGTTACCTGTTTCAACTGTGTATTTCAACTGTGTAGCTCCTGTGGGCTGTAAATTAAAGTGGCGCTTGTTGCCCCTTTATAACCCCAAACTTAACATATTGTTCCCTTATACCTACACGGAAGTACACTATAATTACAGAAACGTACACCGTAATTTCGGGTTACTTACGCAGTTGTTTGCGGGTCGTAATATAAAGTGTTACCCAAATGTCTTTTTCTTTTCTTATGCCACGGTTTAAAAGCAGCTCTTTGTCTTTATCTGTCTACAGTTATTTCCATTAGAAGTAACATATGAGAAACAATTAGCTCTTGGTAGTGCACTGTTTGAGGTTTAATCTCAAACCAGCTTTGTAAGCACTTCTGCCTTTTGATCCCTTCTTAATTACCCATTATCTGTTTGTTTTTCCTGGAACTTTTCAGCAATAAATGCTCCAGGGGCCCGTTGCACCAGCCATTTGAAAGTTACAACTTGCCTAGTTTGACATAAAGAGGCACGTCTGCTAGCGGCCTTACGTCACCAAGGTCAGATAAATCCCATCACATAGAGCCTCTTTCACCTAGATATCATCATATAGAGACTGTGTCTGTTCCCCGAATTTGGAATTTAAAAATTTAATTGATGTTCAAAAAATAAAAAACAGATATAATACAGAGGAGCAAATGATAAAGCTTGGGTTGCTGAATATTCGATCCCTTACTTAAAAATCGCTCATAGTTAATGATATGAACTTTGAACTCTAGATGTGCTGTGTTTGACAGAAACCTGGCTAAAACCAAACGGTTACATTACTTTAAACGAGTCAACCCCACAAGATTACTGTTATAAACATGAACCTCGTCTGAAAGGGAAAGGGGGAGGTGTTGCTGTAATTTAGAGTAATATTTTCAAAACCACTAAGACATCTAGTTTTAAATATACTTCTTTTGAAGTGTTGGTGCTTAATGTAACTCGTTAATTCATCTAAATCAAAAACTTGTATGTTAGACCTTATACCGACTAAGCTACTGAAAGAGATGCTTCCAGATGTCATAGATCCTCTTCTTAATATCATTAATTCGTCTTTGTCTCTAGGATACGTACCAAAAACCTTTAAGCTGGCTATGATAAAACCGCTTGTTAAAAAAACGCAACTTGATCATACAAAATTAGTCAATTACAGGTCGATCTCGAATTTACCTTTTCTGTCAAAGATATGAGAAAAAACAGTATCCTCACAACTGTGTTCCTTTCTTGAAAGAAATGATATCTGCGAGGATTTTTAGTCTGGATTTAGACCGTACCATAGTACTCCAGAACTCTCGTTAGAGTCACAAATGATTTGCTTTTATCATTCGATAATGGCTGTATCTCCCTATTAGTGTTACTTGATCTTAGTGCTGCATTTGACACAATTGACCACAACATTCTTTTAAATAGACTAGAAAACTATGTTGGCATTAGTGGAATTGCACTAGCATGGTTTAAATCAGACTTATCTGACCGTTATCAGTTTGTAGCAGTAAATTAAGAGATGTCTTATCGATCACAAGTTCAGTATGGCGTAGCGCAAGGCTCAGTACTAGGACCGTTGCTGTTCACTCTGTACATGCTGCCATTAGGATATATCATTAGGAAACACGGAATTAGCTTTCACTGTTATGCCGATGATACTCAGCTGTATATTTCCTCCAAACCTAACGAAACTTACCGATTTACAAAATTAACGGAATGCATAGCCGATACAAAAAAATTGGATGACTAGTAATTTCCTACTACTAAATTCTGAAAAAACTGAGATTCTAAATATTGGACAAAAAACGTCCACACGTAATAACCTAGAATACTGTCTAACAATTGATGGCTGCTCTGTTAAGTCTTCGTCGTCAGTTAGGAACCTGGGTGTGCTCTTTGATACCAATCTTTCATTTGAAAGTCACGTGTCTAGTATCTGTAAAACCGCATTTTTCCATCTTAAAAATATATCTAAATTACGTCATATGCTCTCATTGACAAATGCGGAACAATTTGTTCATGCATTCATGATATCAAGACTAGATTATTGTAATGCTCTACTGGGTGGTTGCCCTGCACGCTTAATAAACAAACTACAGCTAGTTCAAAACGCAGCAGCTCGAGTTCTTACCAGAACCAGGAAGTATGACCATATTAGCCCGGTTCTGTCAACACTGCATTGGCTGCCTATTAAACATCGTATAAATTTTAAAATATTGTTGATTACTTACAAAGCACTAAATGGTTTAGCTCCGCAGTACTTGAGCGAGCTCTTAACGCATTATAGTCCTTCACGTCTATTGCGATCTCAAAATTCCGGCCAGTTAATAACACCTAGAATATCAAAATCGACTGCTGGCGGTAGATCCTTTTCCCTATTTAGCACCAAAACTTTGGAATAGTCTTCCTACCATTGTCCGGGAAGCAGACACAGTCTGTCAGTTCAAAGCTCGATTAAAGACACATCTCTTTGCCCTAGCATACACATAATACATTATAGACTTCTATAATTCAATGTTAGGCTGCATAGATTAGGTCAGCCGGAACTGGGAACACTTCCCTTAAATCCTGATGTACTCGTTACATCATAAGAAGAATGGCATCTATGCTAATTTGAGTGTCTTTGTTTATCCCGAGGTTTTCCCGCAGCCTGCCGGATCCAGGCCGTATCCAGATCTGACGAGGAGCTTCGCCTGGACCCGATGACAATGCAGTGCTGAAGTGCCAACTAGCCTCTCCCTATGGAGGATCCCTTTCCCACTCTACAGATAAAGCGTTGTGAATTTCGTTTCGCGTACCTACCCCGAAGTGATCAAATAAAACAAAATTCTGTATCAAATTTATAGGCAAGACAAGTAGTTTGTTCAGGCATGGTTATGTAGGGAATTACAAACCTGCGCAATATATAATCAAACGCACATAACTATAGAATCAATTCTTAATGCGCATGTGAACGATCACAGCGTTTATCACAGGTTCGCGTTTAAAGTCTGTTTAGAGACATTCATATAAATTTTTTATCTTACAGTTACTGTAAATCCGGCCTCTAGTTCATAAACGCCAGAGGAGAACTGGCCCCCGACTGAGCCTGGGTTCTCCCAAGGTTTTTTTTTCTCCATTATGTCACTTGATAGAGTTTTTCGGTTCCTTGCCACTGTTGCCTTTGGCTTGCTCAGTTGGGGATATTCAAATTAATTAATCAATCATTAATACCATTGATCAGTTCTACCAAACGTGGATGTTTTTTCCACTAAGAAACGAACATTGTTATGTTGTTTTGATTGATACAGTGAAGCTGCTTTGATACAATCTATATTGTGAAAAGCGCTATATAAATATACTTGACTTGACTTGTCTTGACTTGACTTGACTTGACTAAGTTTCAACTTACCCACTACTTAATATTTTTGTGTTGCACCATTACATTTAGTTGAAGCGTAACTCTACTTATAAACTAAATATTTATGAAAGCCTCAGTTTAGGAGTAACAGTTGGAATAAATTATCAGACTGAGTAAACTGCATCAACTATCTCTTTTTTTTACTTTAATTCTTTATATGGTAATGCTGACTTGCTTACATTTTCAGAGAGATAACATTATGTGAATTGATTACTTTGCGCAAGTAAAAAAAAAAAATCTTAATAAATAAATATAAGTTCTTATGATTGTTTATAATAATTTCCTATTGTATCAGTGTTTATTTTTTATCCTTATTCATTTTCAAAAACAGTTTCTGAATGTTATTTAGCCTACATATCAAAACACACTAAAAAAACTACGTTGGCTTGGTGTGTCCCGGACTTATTTTTACCATTAGTTACTTGAGATGAAGGATAAACTGAAACTTCTGCACACTGCAGAAGGCTGCTATTGGATCATTGAGGGTAAATGTCATATTATGCGACCACTCATAACTTCATGGAGAGCTTACGGCCTACTATCTATGTTCTGCCTTAAGAACAAATGGTGCAACCAAATAAAAGCGTTCAGATTTCATTACAAACTAGCCAGTAACTTTACTAATCATCGAGTGTGGACTTTAAGTTCTAAATAAAGAAAGAACTTATGAATTGCTGGTGGAGGGCCTACTAACTACACAAAGTCCCCGAAACTAGTGCAGTAGCAGCTCTGACTCACATCATGAACTTTTTTCATGAACCCTGTAGCCCAAGACTGGTTGCCCACTGAAGCTAAGCAGGGCTGAGCCTGGTTAGTACCTGGATGGGAGACCTCCTGAGAAAACCAGGTTGCTGCTGGAAGAGGTGTTATGAGGCCAGCAGGGGGTGCTCTCCCTGTGGTCTGTGTGGGTCCTAACGCCCCAGTATAGTGATGGGGACACTATACTGTCAAAGAGCACCGTCCTTCGGATGAGACGTTAACCGAGGTCCTGACTCTCTGTGGTCATTAAAAATCCCAGGATGTCTTTCGAAAGAGTAGGGGTGTAACCCCGGTCTCCTGGCCAAATCTGCCCATTGGCCTCTGTCCATCATGGCCTCCTAATCATCCCCGTATGCTGATTGGCTTCATCACTCTGTCTTCTCTCCACCAGTAAGCTGGTGTGTGGTGGGCGTACTGGCGCAATATGGCTGCCGTCGCATCATCCAGGTGGAGCTGCACATTGGTGGTGGTTGAGGAGATTCCCCCCTTCCTTGTAAAGCGCTTTTAGGTCCCAGATAAAGCGCTATATAAATGTGACGATTTATTATAATTATTATAATTTTTCTTGATGGGAAGACTGTGGGCCAGTACTTATGAAAGGCTAGAGACACCTCTTCTAACAAGCAAAGATATGTTTGTTTGGCTGTTTATTGCATTTCTAGGGCGCTGACAGACAGCAAGTAGTGAGAATTGTAGCACAGGCTGCAGGGAGAAAGTTATCATCTAGATCACCATATAATTTCAGTGAGGGACAAGAGGAATGGAGTGAAGGCACAATTCCATGAAACTACCACAATGAGTGATAAAGGATTGGAAAGAACTGCAAGAAAACATAGGTCTAAATACGAGGACAAACTAGGTTTCAGTGAAATATCTAATACTCACTGAATCAATGTTTTCAGTGCAGTAATATTGCAAATTCATCTTCATCATTATATCTTCTAATTGGGTTTGGCTGCTTGCAACAGAACCTTCAGAAAGTCTGTTTGAAGTGAGCAGTTGACATTTCCCACATCTCAATCAATATTCAATTTCAGGTAGGTCAGAGCAATGCTGAACTATGTCTAATATACTACAGGCTCTGTTCCAAAACCTAGTAGACTTCATGCTGCTGTCTCCTGCTCATATTGGCATGTGTCTTCAAAGGCAGCATATTAACTGAAATGGAACCTTGTTTGATATAAATCTCTCCTCATGTGAAACTTTACACTTTCCTCTTTAAGAAATTGATATTTTTTCTTTAGCTAATTGTCTTTTGCCAATTGTGTTTTAGGGGGATATACTACACCCTTACACACACACACTCAAAAGCAGACTTTAATTCTGATTTATGCTTATATTATTACTCCTAGAATTTTGAACTATAATTTTAAATAACGATTATATATGTAATAATGTAAATATATACTATCAAAATATATACTTTAAAATATAATTTATTCCTATGATCAAAGCTGAATTTTCGAGATGGTCCTCACTGCAGAACATGAAATCCACGGGGAGGAGTTGGATCTGGATTCCCACCTTACATATACTTAAACCTACCCAGCTCCACCCCCTTATCCCTAAACCCACCCCTAAACCTACCCAGCTCCACCCCCTGATCCCTAAACCCACCCCTAAACCTACCCAGCCCCACCCCTTAATCTGGATCCGACTCCGCCCCCTGGATCTCGTGTACTGCAATGAGGTGCTACTGGAATTTTCAGCATCATTACTTGTCTTCAGTGACTACAGTCTTCAGTGTCACATGATCCTTCAAAAATCAGTCTAATATGATGATTTGATGCTCAGTTATTATCAAAGTTGTGCTGCTTAATATATATATATATATATATATTTCTTTTTTTAAGGGGTGTCCCTAGTGACCAAGTCAAGTCAAGACAAGTCGTCTTCATTTATATAGCGCTTTTAACAATGTAGATTTTTTCAAAGCAGCTTTACAGAGATAAACATATAATTTAAGGTAACAGAGATTGTTTTGGCTTCATAGCGGTTCTTGAATAATGTTATTTCCAGCTAAAGTTAGTTTTGATTGATTCACTTCCAGCGAAATGATCATTTGTTAATAAATTAAGGGCCGCTAAGACGACGCCGTTCTCTCTAAACAGACTTTAAACCCGAACGTGTGATAAACGCTGATGGCGTTCACATGCGCATTAAGAATTGATTCTATAGTTATGTGCGTTTGAATCTGTAGAGTAGTAAAGGGATCCTCCATAGGGAGAGGCTAGTTGGCACTTCAGCACTGCATTGTCATCGGGTCCAGGCGAAGCTCCTCGTCAGATCTGGATACGGCCTGGATCCGGCAGGCTGCGGGAAAACCTCGGGATAAACAAAGACACTAAAATTAGTGTAGATGCCCTTCTTCGGTAACACTTTACAATAATAGTACATGAATAATCATGTACTAATACCTGAATTAATAATTACTTTACTATGAACTAATGATGAGTTAAGACATGTACTAATGAGGAACTAACCTGAACTACGACATGAGTCATATGAGATCCTGCATGAATATACCATCTTAACTACACATTAGTACATGCTTGTTAATTAATGCATTAATTAACATTTCCAACATTTTCAAAATTAAAATCAGTGTTAGCACAGATGATGGTTATTTATGTGGTTATTTTATGGATTGGTTTACTGTCAAATCAGATAATTTGGTGCTTTTCGGTGGTTTGTAAAGAAGTGGAAGAGCAGAGGTGCTGTGTCCGCATATGGATGGAGAAGGAACTGAACGGGAGCTGGAAAATGGACACATTTTGTGGCCCAAAAGAAGAGCAAGAACACAAGGCTAACATCCGACTGCATCATGATATAAAGACAGTAAACCAATCCATAAAATAACCACATAAATAACCATCATCTGTGCTAACACTGATTTTAATTTGAAAATTAAATTTTTTAATGAATATGTTAGTGTAGGTATTTCACTCTTGATGGCAGCAGTGGAATCACTTAAAACAGAATGAGATTAAATTGTTTTTAATGATGAATGCATCATTGTGTGTTCAATGAGTAAGGTTAAATGTAAACATTGCAAGACATCTAGTGTCATTCACTGATGTTTGTGAAAGTTACTGATGTCAAATTTATGAACAATTTTACATTGTGTGCCCTTTTAGTACATCTTTCTTCTGATCTAGAGCATGTTTGATTTAGTTTACCCCAAAATGTTAATTAATGCATTAATTAACAAGCATGTACTAACTTGTAGTTGAGACGGTACATTCATGCAGGAACTCATATGACTCATGTCGTAGTTAAGGTTAGTTCCTAATTAGTACATGTCTTAACTCATCATTAGTTCACAGTAAAGTAATTATTAATTCAGGTATTAATACATGATTATTCAGGTACTATTATTGTAAAGTGTTACCCATTCTTCTTATAGATATAAATATGTTAGACCTATCACTTCTGCCACTAAAGATGGCTTTATTAATAATCTTCCTAATCAGTTTCATCATCTCAGCATCCCGGATAGCTTAGAAGAACTTGATATTGCAACAGAAACGTTTGAATCTCTATTTTCCAGCACTTTAGACATAGTTGCTCCGTTGCGCTTAAAGAAGATTAAAGAAAATAGTCCAACGCCGTGGTACAACGAGCACACCCGGGCCCTTAAGAGAGCAGCCAGAAAAATGGAGCGAAACTGGAAGAAAACAAAACTAGAGGTATTTCGGATTTCATGGAAGGAGAGCTCGATTGTTTACAGAGAGGCATTAAAAGATGCTAGAACGGATTATTTTTCAACCCTATTAGAAGAAAATAAACATAATCCTAGGTATTTATTTGAACAAGTGGCTAAACTAACGAAAAAGAAAGCTTCAAGCCCAGAAGTGTCCAAGAAACACAGCAGTAATGACTTTATGAACTTCTTCACTTATAAGATCTATAATATCAGGGACAAAATTATAACTATGCAACCGTCTACTACAGTAGCGCATCAGGGAGTGCATTGTAGTCTCCGTGAGGAACATTTTGATTCATTTGTTGCTATAGGAGAGGAAGAATTTTGCAAACTTGTTAATTCATCTAAATCGACAACTTGTATGCTAGACCCTATACCGACTAAGCTACTGAAGGAGATGCTTCCAGAGGTCATAGATCCTCTTCTAAATATCATTAATTCATCTTTGTCTCTAGGATACGTACCAAAAACCTTTAAGTTGGCTATGATTAAACCGCTTGTTAAAAAACCGCAACTTGATCCGACAGAATTAGTCAATTATAGGCCAATCTCGAATCTGCCTTTTCTGTCAAAGATACTAGAAAAAGCAGTTTCATCACAACTTTGTTCCTTTTTAGAAAGAAATAATATCTGCGAGGATTTTCAGTCCGGATTTAGACCGTACCATAGTACTGAGACTGCTCTCATTAAAGTCACAAATGATTTGCTCTTATCATCCGATCGTGGTTGTATCTCTCTATTAGTGTTACTTGATCTTAGTGCTGCATTTGATACTATCGACCACAACATTCTTTTAAATAGACTAGAAAACTATGTTGGCATTAGTGGAATTGCACTAGCATGGTTTAAATCAGACTTATCTGACCGTTTTCAGTTTGTAGCAGTAAATGAAGAGATGTCTTATCGATCACAAGTTCAGTATGGCGTACCACAAGGCTCAGTACTAGGACCGCTGCTGTTCACTCTGTACATGCTACCATTAGGATATATCATTAGGAAATATGGAATTAGCTTCCACTGTTATGCTGATGATACTCAGCTGTATATTTCTTCAAAACCTAACGAAACTTACCAATTCTCAAAATTTACGGAATGCATAGCTGATATAAAAAATTGGATGACCAGTAATTTCCTATTACTAAATTCTGAAAAAACAGAGATTCTAATCATTGGACAAAAAACTGCCACACGTAATAACCTAGAATACTGTCTAACAATCGATGGCTGCTCTGTTAAGTCTTCGTCGTCAGTTAGGAACCTGGGTGTGCTCTTTGATACCAATCTTTCATTTGAAAGTCACGTGTCTAGTATCTGTAAAACCGCATTTTTCCATCTTAAAAATATATCTAAATTACGTCATATGCTCTCACTGACAAATGCGGAACAATTAGTTCATGCATTCATGACATCAAGGCTAGATTATTGTAATGCTCTACTGGGTGGTTGCCCTGCACGCTTAATAAACAAACTACAGCTAGTTCAAAACGCAGCTGCTAGAGTTCTTACCAGAACCAGGAAGTATGACCATATTAGCCCGGTTCTGTCAACACTGCATTGGCTGCCTATTAAACATCGTATACATTTTAAAATATTGCTGATTACTTACAAAGCACTAAATGGTTTAGCTCCCCAGTACTTGAGCGAGCTCTTAACGCATTATAGTCCTTCACGTCTATTGCGATCTCAAAATTCTGGCCAGTTGATAATGCCTAGAATATCAAAATCGACTGCTGGCGGTAGATCCTTTTCCTATTTAGCACCAAAACTTTGGAACAATCTTCCTAACACAGTCCGGGAAGCAGATACAGTCTGTCAGTTTAAATCTAGACTAAAAACACATCTCTTTGGCTTAGCATACACATAACACATTATAGATTTCTATAATTCAATGTTAGGCTGCATAGTTTAGATCAGCCGGAACCGGGAACACTTCCCATAATTCCTGATGTACTTTGTACATCATAAGAAGGATGGCGTCTACGCTAATATTAGTCTCTCTGCTTATCCCGAGGTTTACCGCGAACCGCCGGATCCAGGCCATATCCAAATCTGAGGAAGGACCATCACATGGACACGACGACAACGCATCCCTGATGAGCCGGCCCCATCAACACTGTGAAGGCCCATGGACACCTCAACACACTCATCTCCTCACCGGCCGGATGACCCAACCCAACCAGATGAACTGGATAAATATCGTGAAAGTTCTGATCACATCTGACTCCTGACATTATGCTGCCTAACTCATAATCATACACTGTTCGTTCATTGGCCAAAGGAGGACTGGCCCCCTGACTGAGCCTGGGTTCTCCCAAGGTTTTTTTCTCCATTCTGTCACCTGATGGAGTTTTGGTTCCTTGCCACTGTTGCCTTTTTCGCCTCTCTTCGCTTTTGTCGCCATTGGCTTTTGGCTTGCTTAGTTGGGGACATTTAACATTTAATTTTGAATTTAACAATACTATTACAACATTGTTTTCCTGTTATCTCTGTAAAGCTGCTTTGAAACAATTTGTATTGTAAAAAGCGCTATATAAATAAAGGTGACTTGACTTGACTTGACTTATGATGTAACGATTACATCAGGATTAAGGTAAGTGTTCCCAGTTCCGGCTGACCTAATCTATGCAGCCTAACGTTGAAATATAGAAGTCTATAATGTATTATGTGTATGCTAGGTCAAAGAGATTTGTTTTTAGTCTAGCTTTGAACTGACAGAGTGTGTCTGGTTCCCGAATAATGGTAGAAAGACTGTTCCAGAGTTTTGGTGCTAAATAGGAAATTTAGCAGTTTTTAAGCTACCGCCAGCAGTCGATTTTGATATTCTAGGTATTATTAACTGGCCGGAATTTTGAGATTGCAATAGACGTGAAGGACTATAATGCGTTAATAATAATAATAATAATTCATTACATTTATATAGCGCTTTTCTAGGCACTCAAAGCGCTTTTACATAGAAGGGGGAATCTCCTCAACCACCACCAATGTGCAGCATCCACTTGGATGATGCGACGGCAGCCATATTGCGCCAGAACGCCCACCACACACCAGCTTACTGGTGGAGAGGAGACAGTGATGAAGCCAATCAGTATATATATGGGGATGATTAGGAGGCCATGATGGAAAGAGGCCACTGGGCAGATTTGGCCAGAATGCCGGGGTTACACCCCTACTCTTTCGAAAGACTTCCTGGGATTTTTTGTGACCACAGAGAGTCAGGACCTCGGTTTAACGTCTCATCCGAAGGATAATGCGTTAAGAGCTCGCTCAAGTACTGCGGTGGTAAACCATTAAGTGCTTTGTAAGTAATCAACAATATTTTAAAATGTATACGATGTTTAATAGGCAGCCAATGCAGTGTTGACAGAACCGGGCTAATATGGTCATATTTCCTGGTTCTGGTAAGCTGTAGTTTGTTTATTAAGCGTGCAGGGCAACCACCCAGTAGAACATTACAATAATCTAGTCTTGATGTCATAAACGCATGAACAAATTGTTACGCATTTTTCAATGGGAGCATATGACGTAATTTAAAAAAATATTTAAGATGGAAAAATGGGGTTTTACAGAAACTAGACACGTGACTTTCAAATGAAAGATTGGTATCAAAGAGCACACCCAGGTTCCTAACCGACGACGAAGACTTAACAGAGCAGCCATCAAGTGTTAGACAGTATTCTGGGTTATTACGTGTGAAAGTTTTTTGTCCAATAATTAGAATCTCTGTTTTTTCAGAATTTAGTAGTAGGAAATTACTAGTCATCCAATTTTTTATATCAGCTATGCATTCTGTTAATTTTGTGAATTGGTAAGTTTTGTTAGGTTTTGAATAAATATAGAGCTTAGTATCATCGGCATAACAGTGAAAGCTAATTCCATGTTTCCTAATGATATCTCATAATGGCAGCATGTACAGAGTGAACAGCAGCGGTCCTAGTACTGAGCCTTGCGGTACGCCATACTGAACATGTGATCGATAAGACATCTCTTAATTTACTGCTACAAACTGATAACGGTCAGATAAGTATGATTTAAACCAAGCTAGCGCAATTCCACTAATGCCAACATAGTTTTCTAGTCTATTTAAAAGAATGTTTTGGTCAATTGTGTCAAATGCAGCACTAAGATCAAGTAACACTAATAGGGAGATACAACCACGATCGGATGATAAAAGCAAATAATTTGTGATTCTAACGAGAGCTGTCTCGGTACTATAGTACGGTCTAAATCTGTATCCTAGGTTTTTGGTACGTATCCTAGAGACAGAGTCGAATTAAAGGGCACCTATTATGGAATTTTGCAATTACCTTTCATGTAGTGTAACATAGATCTAAGTGAACGAAAACATCCTGCAAAGTTTTAAATATGAAAGTTCACCGTATACAAAGTTATTGTCTCTTAAAAGTAAGAGTCGACTCTGAGTCGCTGATATGAATCGATAGACGAACAATGCTTTTTCTCTATCTAGATGACGTCAACTTGACAAGTTATTTGAATAAGATACGCCCACTTATTGTGCAAAACTTGAAAACATCGATCATGGCGACGAGACGCTGTGTTCTGAAGTGCGACGAAATCTGCCCAGGGAGGAGCATTTGAAGACTAAGTGGCTACAGTTCATATATACAACTATACCACAGAAGTATAGCCGTTCATATATACAACTATACCACAGAAGTATAGCCCGGACCTTGTGCTTTGTTCGCGTCATTTTGAAGATGATTGCTTCACAAACATAAATGCTATCAAATATGGATTCGGGAGCCGGCTGATATTGAGGGAAGGAGTACCAAGTTTATTTGGATCAGCTTCCTCCTCCGAATCACAACCTGTAAGTATTATTAATATTAATAATTGTTGCTTTTGTGTTTTATGTAGCATGCTCAATAATTATTTTGTGTGTTGTGTACGCACAGCGCAGCTTCTATAGTCTCCAATGTCAATTGTATTGAAATATGTGAAGTGTTTGTCGTTATTGGAGTTGTCATAAAGAATAGAGCAATACCTCGTAGTTCTGCATTATCAATATGTTTATGCGTTGGGCTAACGCAAACAAAGACTGAATGTGCTTTTACCACTGAACTTTGGACTATGGTCGCCAACATAACTCAACATAAATTCCTTCTCTTATTTTGAATTTTTTACTACAAAGCGGTGCACTATAATCATTATTATAACACAATGTAATTGATAAAAGCATTGTACACTGTACTCTGTGTTAACCAACTGACTGGGTCATCTGACCAATCACGCAGATTAGCGGCGGGGTTTGGAAAAATGAGTCGTTGAATGATTCATATGAGAGTCACTGAGCAAATCAGGTAAAAATAAATGCATATTATAAAACAACAAAAGTGTTTTTTGTCATTGCATGATTGTAAAACTGTTGTTGGGGACTCCCAAAACAATATTAGGAACATTTTAAATGCCATAATAGGTGCCCTTTAATGATATTAAGAAGAGGATCTATGACATCTGGAAGCATCTCTTTCAGTAGCGTCGGAATAGGGTCTAACATACAAGTTGTCTATTTAGATGAATTAATGAGTTTGCAAAATTCTTCTTATAGCAATAAATAAAATAAAAAATTCCTCAGGGAGACTACAATGCACTCCCGGATGCGAAATTGTAGTAGACGGTTGCATAGTTATAATTTTGTCCCTGATATTATCAATCTTATAAGTGAAGAAGTTCATAAAGTCATTACTGCTGTGTTGCTTGGACACTTCTGGGCTTGAAGCTTTCTTTTTCGTTAGTTTAGCCACTGTTTCAAATAAATACCAAGGATTATGTTTATTTTCTTCTAATAGGGTTGAAAAATAAGCAGATCTAGCAGCTTTTAAGGCCTCTCTGTAAGCAATCGAGCTCTCTTTCCATGAAACCTGAAATACCTCTAGTTTTGTTTTCTTCCAGTTGCGCTACATTTTTCTGGCTGCTCTCTTAAGGGCCTGAGTGTGCTCGTTGTACCCCGGCGTTGGACTATTTTCTTTAATCTTCTTTAAGCGCAACGGAGCAACTGTGTCTAAAGTGCTGGAAAAGAGAGAGTTAAAAGTTTCTGTTGCAATATCGAGTTCTTCTAAGCTATCCGGGATGCTGAGATGATGAAACTGATTAGGAAGATTATTGATAAAGCAATCTTTAGTGGCAGAAGTTATAGGTCTAACATATTTATAACACGGAGTCGGCTTTGCAGCCTTGGCTAATGTAATTTACATGAGACTAGATAATGATCTGAGATGTCATCGGACCAATGTGCTGTTCTACATATGTGCCTACATAGCAGTGTATGCGTGCCACTAAACTAAGTAATTTGGGCCGTAAGGCTTGGCTCTAGTGGCCTATTAACTATATGTGCCAGGGCCGGCTTGCCGAATGACTTTACAATATGTGTCTGGGCTACCACACCGAATGGCTTAACTCTATTGGCCTATAACTATGTGTGCCTGAGCCAAAAGCTCAAACATTTCCAATTAGAACGTGCATTATGTAAATGAAATCATCAGCCTTGAAAAGTGTTGTTGGAAGTTGGTAAATAAAGTAATAAGCCCCAGTTAAATGGCAACATTTTCTCATGTCCATTATGCTTATTTGCAGTAACCTTACGTAAAAGGCTTGCTGCTTCTGTATCTTAATATGTATCTCTGCTGCTGTATGCTAGTATTTTACTCCTGCATCAAATGCAAGACTGTAAAACACCTTTCTTAAACAAATAAGGCATTGTTTGATGTTTCGTAGATTAAGTAAAGGTTAATATTTAAACATGAATGCCCATCACGGTTCTGGAACCCAGAAAGTTCCCAAAATTTTGTGATGGTGCGCTTAAGCAGATGCTGTGTAGCAAATGTCCCGAAAACGTTTAGATTTGCGGTCATTATTTTATGATATTTGGTCTACTGAAACTAACAGTCTACTGAAAGTTTACTACAGTCTACTAATACTCTAATGAGAGTTACATATATATAATTAGTAGAATGTCTAAAGTGGATTATCAAAATAAAGTGGAACCTAAAATACTATCTCGCGTACTTTGTATGTAAATAAGGTGAAAAATATTGTTTGCATTTTAAATAATGTTTACATTTCATGATTGACTCATTAGTCGACACATGGACTCAAATTAGCAAACACTTACAGTGTCTACTTAACCGCAATATCTTCTAGTGTTCTATTACTGTTGATATTCGCTAACATTGCAATCTGATTTGTTGTACATGTTGCTGCTGTACAAAAACTAGATATGTGAATGCAAAACAAAAGCCTATTTCGCTTTGAAGAGTTCAGCAAAGCTTGTCTCTGTATCCTCACATTGTCTGCTTGCTGCTGCATACATTTAAAATGCATATTCTCTTGCTGCTAATGCTAATAATTCTCCCTAAACATTAAATCAGGACTGTTGACATAACGCATGATTTAAACCTTATGGATTTTTGAAAGCATGCTGCACTGCTAAGGTAAATGCTAATTATTTAAAGGTTGAGCAGCTCATTGGCTATGACAGTATGTAAAACGATGTGAAAAAGTATTTAATAGGCTACTCAATCAAAAGAGTAAATACAACTACAAGACAAGTAGAATACTTAATTATACATTTAAGTATATTTTAAAAAGATTGAGTGCAAGTAGGCAAAATATACTTAGACTTTCCTGTTAGTAAAGTCGAATATACTGAAGCATATTTCTGAGAAGTACATAACAAGTAGACTGAAAGTATACATTCTTATTTTTTGTTTAGTTTAAAAGAAGTATTCTAATAGCACATTTGAATTCTCTTGTTTGTAAGGGCAAATTAGTTCATAGTTTGTCAGTATTGCGATGCTTGGGGTCCCTTTAATGATGCTAAGGGTGCTTGACCATGCTTTCCTTTTTTACGCCTTTGGAGTGAGAATAAGGGTCAGATAGGGTGAAATGATCATAAAAAAACAACATTATGATGTTTTGGCATAGATAAACTTTTTTAAGTGGGCATCAGGGGAAACAAAGGTACACTATGATTTATACTTTAAAATAAATCAAACTTCAGTAAAACAATCAAAAACAGTCAGGTCAGTAGAAATAGCAAACAATCAAACTGAGAACCAAGCGAGTCAAAAAGAAAGAAAACTGCACTCAAAACTGCAGAGAACAAAACTGGCACGACTCCAGACATCAGAAGAATAGTTGACCTAAAAATGTTAATTCTCTCAACATTTACACATTCTTGTTATTATTCCGAACTTGCATTACTATCAACTTTCTTTCTTTCTTTCTTTCTTTCTTTCTTTCTTTCTTTCTTTCTTTCTTTCTTATATAGCCTAAGGTACTCTCAAACCTAAGGTGAAGATGAGCTCACCCCATGACTAATATTTGAAATGATCTTTCACGCAGGAACAGCAGCATAAGCAGGAAAAAAATAAACAGTTAAACAGTTAGACAGCCATCTGCATAATTCATTCATGCCATGCTGCATTGCTGGTAACTTCATTTATTACAGTATTTTTATGCAGCCTGCTCAAAAATGACTCGCGTTCAGCATAAATGTAGAAAATAAGTCTACTCTGATGAAAATAGCTTCCTCTGATAATATTTAAATCATTACTATGCTGCACTGTTTAATGTTGAAAGCACTTTTGCACAACTTCATCAAAAGTAACGAAAGAGAATCAAACACGGCTGGTGAGATGCAAAGAAGTCACAGAGTGAAAATATGAGAATTTAATCTACAAACTACAAACTATTTTTATATATATTTTTGAGGTGTTGTGGTTCTATGGACTACTTTTTAGAGTGTACTTGTACTTGCATTTAAACTAATTTAAAGGTGCCATATGTAAAAATTTAGGTAACAATATCCAAAAAATGAGCTACACGTATCAAAAGAATGAGAAGAAATAAATGCAATGATATCATTAAAAAAATGACAAGTTATAGTGCTGCCGAGATATAAATCTGAATTAGCATGCTAAATTACTAGCCCCGGCCCGGCCGGTGTCATAATACCAGTTTCGGCCATGGGAGGCGGTATGCGGGCAACATACATAACCACCAGCCAAACTGCAGTACACGAATAACTTGCACGGCTTGTGGGCGGACTTGAACCTGATGTCAATCGCGTCCTTTATAATTTAGTGTTGAGATGTTGTTCATTGAGTCTCTAATCTCTAAAAATCTCCAAATGAACTGCGGTCTTACTATCGTGTCAATTGATTTGATTAATATGCGCGAGGGAGAGAGAGAGCAGGAGGACTGCGCTCGTGTTGTTTGAAGACGTGAGTGTGCGCGCGCGCGGCCGGGGCGCTCTCTCTCTCTCTCTGCTCGTTATAAGCCCTGTCAAGCGCAGCAGTCATTATATTCTACATCACTCGCCGATCAAAATAGGCTTTGGCGGGACAAAGCAGACGATTTGACGGTTTTAGAAGATTAACAACCCGAAACTAAAAAACAGACTAGAGTAGGCCAACTTTCTGGAGGTATACTGCCCCCATCTGGTATGGAATATGTGGAGTATGAATTTATTTTTTGGCAGACATTCCACATGGCACCTTTAAAGTCCCCATGTGTCCACCCTTGCCTCATTTAGTATACGCGGTTTTATGAATCTGCAAATGTTCCCCACCTCCACTCACTCACTCAGCTCAGAGATCCACTCATTGACGATCACACGTTGATCTGATTGGTTACAGGGTAGTTTGTGACGTCAGAAACACCAGCAATTCCTCAGCAATGGTGACGACTTATACATTTGCACATGGTTTGTCTTAAAGGGGTCATGACATGGTTTTTGTTTTTTGTTTTATATGTTCCCTTAGGTGCAATTATAGTATTACTATAGTTTTTTGAAACAAAAAACTTTTAAAATGTTGTGATTTATGACCTTTTCCCACCCTGTTTCTCCTCCTCTGGTTCAAACAGTCTGTTTTGGGGGTGTTTCCCCTTTAAGAGTTCAGTGTTAACGCCTACTGTTATGATTGACTTCTGTCAGTGCTTATGCATAAAAAGTAGTTTTAAGATGAAATACATTACTTACAGTTTGCAGCATCGTTGTTGGGCCCAGAATAGTGGGCACGGCCTGATCTTTAAGCAAAGGTTTTCTGGCAAAGCCAGCATCATACTGCGATTTATTGAGGACCAAGCCAAAAATGATTATGTATTTCCTCTCAGCTAGCAACGCACACGGCATATGCTAATAACTTTTTATATACTGTCTTTCTATGTATAACAGTTCTATCTAATAACATATTCTGTTTAAGACAGATCGTAAACTAATGAAGACGGAGAATGTGAGTGCTGTGTGTTTGCTCAGGCTCTGGTTCTCAGCACCGTCAAAATCAATGCCACAACAACGAGCGCAGCTTACGTCACTCCAGAGCTCCTACTGGCAATGCGAATGCAACCAGGAAACGTTCCTAAGGGAACCATTAGTTCTCATGGAACAACCCTGGTGGCTCGTTCCTAGAACTATCCGGTGTGAAAGCCCCTATAATCATCTGCACCTGCAGAGCTCATCACCCTATATAAACCCTCACTTCACCACATACCATTGTCTGGTCTCGTTGAGCACTAGCCTGTGTGAGACAGAAGACAGAAGATGACTTGAAGATGGGATAAGGTAGTCTTGTAAACTATAGCCATTTTTCATTTCATTCTCATAGGTGTGTCTTCTGACAAAAGTCACAAACTTTTTGATGGCTGGCAGCACATTGAGGTTAGTTCTCTCCTGAATTGTGAATGTCCTATATTTTCACAGTAAAGTTTAATGGATTCATGAATTATTTGCTTCATAAGTCTGCTTCTGAAGACTTGTTTCTTCAGATCTGTCCTGCCAGAAGACTAGATGCTTCAAATTTTCTTCACTAGATATCAAAATCTATTCTTTTCAGTTAATATTTTTTTTAGAGGTATTTTAATGCCTTTTTTTTTCTCAAAGATGACGTTTAGTTATACGTCTTTAGTTATAAAATTATAAAAGTTATAACCAAGTTCGCATAGATAGTATGTAGTTCATAAATAGTATTCGAATAAATTAGAATTAGTGTGTCCCAAATTGTAGTAGGCTATGTTGAAATTAGTATTTCAAAGATACTGGACGGTCTATTTTTTTCCAGTTAGAATCTGAACTGCAGATCCGTGCACACTTCAGGATTAATATAAAGCTACAGGCAGGGGAGCTTGATGAAGGCTGGATAAACTCTGCAGGAAAGTGGACCTCTGGGGCCAGAGTTGAGAACCCCTGTTCTAGGATGAGGATGACCTCAATGTGTCATTCATTAGAGCATTTCCAAACCATTATTCTAGACTCAACTTCTCAGCATGATACACACACAACACAGTTTGACGGACAGCTAATTCAGTTATCAGTTTTTGATCTCTTAATTAAGCGCCTCGTCATACCCAGAATATATTATACATTTACGTAAGGGTTCTCTGATCAAGATTTTTGGGGCCGATTAGCGATCACCGATACCAGTCACAGAATAAATAATACTATTCTTAACAACAATGTATTTTAAGTATAAAAAATTAAGAAAGTATCATGAATTGACAACTCTTTATTTATTGGTAAGTAACATGTGCAACATATTTTATTCCCTCTCTAAGAGGTGATTAGGAACAGCTTAGAGTTTAAATTCCCTGTCGTGAAAATCCAGCTTTTAATGTTGTTTATATGTCTATGTGATGTTTTTAATAAGGTTTAAGAAAAACTATGTGCAAATTCATAAGTCAACACCATTGCTGAGTATTTTCTCTTTAAAACTGCAGTGATCTCAAAAACACGGTTTGAAATCGCTGGTGTTTCTGACGTCACAAACGAACTTGTAACCAATCAGATCAACGTGTGATCGTCGACCAGTGGATCTCTGAGCTGGAGCCATCATTGCAGCTGATGGGTCATATCTCTGAACAGACCTCCCGTGATCATTGACCATCTGCACAGTCTGTAACTTAACTAGATTTGCCATGCAAAATCCTGTTAGAGAAACAGACATAGGCATGTTATTATCATGTTATAACACTATGATTGCTTACTATAACACTATAATGTGCTTATTACAGAGAAAAATGTATTATTTGTTCTAAATAATTAGTTTCCTAAAACGCTTTGACTTTAATTAATTACTTAATTAATTCTTTCTTTCTTTCTTTCTTTTTTGTTTCTGAAATGTGACCTGGACATGTTTTTTAAGATTCAACAATGATGAAATAAATCCTCATCTTAACTGTTTGTCGGGGTTGGCTGGAAAATATCTGTTGATAGCAATAATGTTTTAAATGACAGGCCTGTGGTACATTTGGGCACTTGGATTTATTTTGTTGTAAATATGCTTTGATGAAGCAGGCTGTTCAAGCTTCAAATACACGGCACTAATTCAGCCGAATATCTTTGGAGTGGCTCGCTTTGATTAATACCGCTTCAGTTTAAATCAAAGCTCTTAGTTTGATTAAAATGGGGAGGAAACGGGAAAAAAAGTTAATTTGGGTTGTGGTTTTGTTCAGTGAAACTTGCTTTATGAGTTCTAGGAAAATAAATTGCTTTTAATTTCATTATTGTGATTATTGCTTCACAATGTTATCTGAACACTATGTTCCCAGACAAAACCTAATTTTATCTTCTTCAGAAATACACTTCAATTTTTTATATGTATAGCACAATGAATAATGAACCACATTACAGCAACCAGTGATTTACTTACTTGCAATGAAACACAGATGGCTTTTAATTTGTTTTCAATAAGCAATCAGCTAAAGAACAATTAGCTCAGCATTTCTCAGCAGTCTGCCCTTACCTCGCCATAATCTACACGGGAAATTTTTTTTTTTTTTTCATGGCAACTTGAATTGAATACAATAATTTAATATTGATGCCACACTCTGTTTACACATTTCACTAAGCTAAAGAAAAATCTATCTATCTATCTATCTATCTATCTATCTATCTATCTGTCTGTCTGTCTATCATTCAAAATTATACACTTGAAAGTGAATGGCAGTGTTTTTTCTTATCACTTCCAGAGGTTTGAGAAGGGAGTCAGTGAATCAGACTCATTCCTTTAAAATTGCATTCAGAGTTACAGATAATTACGCTCTCTCCCACTGAGATCAGCGGCAGATATGTCATATATAGGTACCTCCAACGTGCGTGGACAAACACACACACACTGTCAGGTTGTGTGCAGGTAGCCGAAGACGAGGACACCGTAGTTGCAGTTTAGAAGATTTATTTACAAAGTTAAACTTCCAAAAACAAAACAGAAACAAAAGAACCAAAACTCCAGGACTTCGAAAGAAACACAACCATACATTGACGACGACCAACAAACACTGAGGGAAAACACAGGGCTTAAATGAACTGAACCAAACGAGATAATTAACTGAAAACAGGTGAAGAGAATGGGTAATCAGACAGAGAGGGAAAACTAACAGGACTGAACCAAAATCACAATAGACAGGGGGAAACGAGATCACAAAACTGAACAGAAAACATCAAAACGTGACAGTACCTCCCCCCTCCCCGAAGGCGCGTCCTCGCGCCGTATAACATCCAAAGGGGTGGGAGGGTGGGCATCCTGGACTCCAGGACGGTCCAGGCGGAGCAGGCTGGTCAGGGGACCAGGGCGGAGCAGGACGATGGCGTGACCAGGGCGGAGCAGGACGTGGGCGTGACCAGGGCGGAACAGGACGTGGGCGTGACCAGGGCGGAACAGGACGTGGGCGTGACCAGGGTGGAGCAGGACGAGGGCGTGACCAGGGTGGAGCAGGACGTGGGCGTGACCAGGGCGGAGCAGGACGTGGCCACGGCGGAGCTGTCGGACCCTCGGGCGTCCAGGGCGGTGAGGACCCTTCGGGCGGCCATGGCGGTGAGGACCCTTCGGGCGGCCATGGCGGTGAGGACACCTCGGGCGGCCACGGTGGTGAGGACCCCTCGGGCGGCCACGGTGGTGGTGTTTTTTCAGGCCTCCGTGGGTCTTTGGCCGGCCATGGAGAAGGCGTATAGCCCCCCCCCAAAATTTTCTTGGGGAGAAGGACAGGCTCAGGAACGGGAACAGATTTGACGTCAGCGGGCTCTGGCGCAGGGTCAATGGGCTCTGGCGCAGGATCAGCGGGCTCTGGCGCAGGATCAGCGGGCTCTGGCGCAGGATCAGCGGGCTCTGGCGCAGGATCAGCGGTGGACGGGACCAGCGGTGAAGGCTCAGGGTCTGTGCTGGACGGAACCAGCGGTGAGGGCGAAGGCTCAGGATCTGTGCTGGACGGAACCAGCGGTGAAGGCTCAGGATCTGTGCTGGACGGAACCAGCGGTGAAGGCTCAGGATCCGTGCTGGACGGGACCAGCGGTGAAGGCTCAGGATCTGTGCTGGACGGGACCAGCGGTGAAGGCTCAGGATCTGTGCTGGACGGAACCAGCGGTGAAGGCTCTGTGCTGGACGGGACCAGCGGTGAAGGCTCAGGATCTGTGCTGGACGGAACCAGCGGTGAAGGCTCTGTGCTGGACGGGACCAGCGGTGAAGGCTCAGGATCTGTGCTGGACGGAACCAGCGGTGAAGGCTCAGGATCTGTGCTGGACGGAACCAGCGGTGAAGGCTCTGTGCTGGACGGGACCAGCGGATCATCGGACTCGGAACTTGACGGGACCAGAGGCGGAGGAAGCTCAGGGCTGGACGGAACCAGCATTTCAGGGGACTCGGAACTGGACGGAACCAGCATTTCAGGGAACTCATGGGGCTGAGCTGATGTGCGTGCAGCCCACACACACAGAATCGCTGCAGACATCACAATCAGCGCTGTGTCTTCTTGTGTGGACTCACGTGTGGCATGAACAGTCTCTGGCGGGCAGGCGACGGGCTCAGGCTCTGGCGGGCAGGCGACGGGCTCAGGCTCTGGCGGGCAGGCGACGGGCTCAGGCTCTGGCGGGCAGGCGACGGGCTCAGGCTCTGGCGGGCAGGCGACGGGCTCAGGCTCTGGCGGGCAGGCGACGGGCTCAGGCTCTGGCGGGCAGGCGACGGGCTCTTGTTCGACAGGGCAGGACAGGAGATCGGGCTGGACGTGGAGATCGGGCTGGATGTCTCCCACGGTGAGCGAGGAACCACACACCCACAGCGAACGGTCAATGAATTTGACAAAAGGGAGGTGGAGATCTCCCAACAGCAGTATCTGGGCGAGAGTATCGTCCATCCCACTCCAGAACTCATGTGTGAGAGATTCCTCATTCCAATTCGAGTCCTGGAAAAGATGGAGATAAATCTCTGCGTAGTCTTCTAGAGACCGGCCGTCTTGTGGAACACAGAGTTCGTAGTTCATTATGTTGATTTTAAGGTTGGTCGTTCTGTCAGGTTGTGTGCAGGTAGCCGAAGACGAGGACACCGTAGTTGCAGTTTAGAAGATTTATTTACAAAGTTAAACTTCCAAAAACAAAACAGAAATAAAAGAACCAAAACTCCAGGACTTCGAAAGAAACACAACCATACATTGACGACGACCAACAAACACTGAGGGAAAACACAGGGCTTAAATGAACTGAACCAAACGAGATAATTAACTGAAAACAGGTGAAGAGAATGGGTAATCAGACAGAGAGGGAAAACTAACAGGACTGAACCAAAATCACAATAGACAGGGGGAAACGAGATCACAAAACTGAACAGAAAACATCAAAACGTGACACACACACACACACACACACACGCTCTGACACCTGCTGGACCTTAATTGCATGTAATCAAGAGTCTGAAAGTACTTTTCCTCTTTTTGGGGCTGTCAATTTAACTTGTCAACATAGCAAAATTAGATGTTATACAATAACAAAAGACACCTGCCTGCTTCTATACATAGACAAACGTTAAAATAAATAGTAAAAAATAACTAGTTTGTTAAGTTACGCACATGTTGCAGTTTCTGTTGATTAGCCTCCCTTATTATTTTCTGTAAGCCCTCAGAGGCTGTTTACACGACACTTTTTCAAAAAAGGTTAAACTTTTTGGCCATTGATTTACACCCCAAAACGGGTTTCCACCCCAAAAAGTTTTTAAAAAACGGTCTCCGTGTAAACAACAAAAAGGTAAATCTCTGAAGACGATGACATCATGCACATGCGTATTACGTGTTCAGTCTATAGTGTTTCATCGCCATCTACTGACCTGACAGCAGAATACAGCGTTTTTACTTATTTTCACGGATCTGTGTGAATGGGGATCGTTTTGACAATGTTGTCGTCTGTACGTGGAAAACTCAAAGAAATAACGTCAGGATATTCGTTTTAAACATATCGTTTATTGTCGTGTAACGTATAACTTAGTTTCCTCTGATCATTGTTCAGTCTTGTTTGTGTTATATTCGTCTCGTATTTTTACTGGAAAACAAAGTTATAAAACGTAATAAGGGGGAGTTCCGTTTGTCTAATAGCTGTTCAAGAAGGAAAGATGGTGCTCAAATGAATACACTTGCACACTTCAATGATGTGTAAATGGATGTATGTAAGTCTTAACTGCAGGTATCGATCATCAAACAATGTCCAAAGTAGAAGCAGTCCCTTAGTAGATTAGTAATCCAATCATTTGAGATGAATTCACTTCAGACGAAAACAGTTCTCATGCATTTGACTCTTCCACATCCGGAACAGTCATAAGTAAGCCAAAAGTCCCAAGCTTACATCTCTCTGGGCTTCAAATCCATATTCATAGTCGGCAACATGCAGTGTTAAATTCATCGATAAAGAGTCATTTTTAAGTTGAGCTAGAAATGGAACATTTCCCAACCAGGACATGGCACAAATACAGGTAAGCCATGCTTTCTATTGCTGCTGTTCTGCTAACTTCCTCTACAACCCCACCTTTACTTAAGGAGTACATTTATGAACCATAGCACCCCTAGCGGTGTGGAAGAAAGACTGCAGAGAAAAACGTAGTAACCAGCTTGTCTGTTACATATTCCCCCCTTCATTGGAAGGCTTAATACATCCATAAAAAGGTTTCAAATTTTGAACATGATAAGAATCAACGGTGTCAGGATTATCAAGAAATGAAATTGCATAATTAACTGGGCCTAAGTGTTTTTGAACTTTAGCAGGACCTCTCCATCTATGGGACAGTTTTGCCATGACCGCATCCTCAGCTTTTGAAAAGGGGTGAGTACGAACCCAGACAACATCTCCTTCTTGAAAGACGGTTTGTTTTCTTCTCAAGTCATAGTAATGCTTCTGTTTTGCCTGAGCTCTCTTCACATTCTCCTTGACTAGCTGGATCATGCCCTCCTGCCTCTCCACAATATCATAAGCGGGATTATCTGGAGTGGGCGGTCTGGGTAAGGCTCTCTCCAGAGGACCTCTCAACTTACGACCTAGAGCAATTTTGGCAGGTGTGTAACCAGTGATCTCTTGCCAGGCGGTGTTGATGGCATACCTGAATTCGGATAACCATTTATCCCATTGACGATGGTTGGTTCCTACATATGAGGCGATCATAGTCTTCAAAGTCCTGTTGATCCGTTCGGTGAGGTTAGTTTGAGGATGGTATGCCGTTGTTAATTTCTGTACAACTCCCCATTGATTGCAGACTAGACTTAACGAGTGTGAAACTACCCATCAGCATTGTTGCAGAGAGTTTTTATTGAGCAAACATAGTCTCAGCCTCAGACGTCATGTCCACGGACCATTGGCTGAACGTCTAAATGCATATGGCACACAAAATTGGAAACGCTTCAGGAGTTTCGTCGTTCAGCGCGCAGCTCACGAGACCTTCACGTAAGATGGCGGCGTGTGTGCCAGGCAGCACAGGTGCAGCAGTAGCGCTTTTATTCTTTGGATTGATTTTAAATGTTTTAAAGCCCCCTGATATTAACATATCAACAGACATTAAACAAACAACCCAAGCCACAACAAACTTTGGCTATGGGAAACATGCACTGGCAGTAACGTTCATGTATTCACAACAACTGTACCATTCAACAAAGAAACACAAGGCTTCAACCAAAATTCCACAAAGCAATGCTTTGCTAATCACAATCTGCTTACTACTATCTGGAGATATTCATCCGTGTCCTGGCCCGCGAGGGGAGGCAAACACTGCCGATATCAAACGCTGCACATCTGTTTCACAGGTACGCACTCTTTTTTGTAATAACTCATCGCTTGAACAGATTCAACAAACTAACCATGATCGCCGTCTCTGCTCTGTGGGTGCCGCTGGATGCGGGTTGCCTGTTCGGGTTCCTGCGGCCTGTCTCATGGGAGCGCCGGTTGATTCGCCGGCCGCCTGCATGATGGCAGAGGCCTTCGCAACGGCGGACCGGCAGCCAGACCGGCGATGTGTAGCCGCGGAGGGGATTCCAGCGGAGACCCTGTTCAGCGGTTGCATCGCTGGATCGCCAGGTGGCACATCGAACTGTTCGATGCCGATTTCAGCGGATAAAGCGGTACTATCAACAAATCCTTCCGCACCTACAGCGGAACTATTAACCCACGAACAGACGACGTGTACTGTAAATAAGAAGGCCGTAGGACATGCAATAATTACACCCAATCAAACAACATGTAGTGCACGCTCAAAAATGTTAAATGTTGCAATAGCTAAAAATAGGAAACTGAATATATTCCAGACTGTTAATCACTCAAGAATTATCTGGGACCCCAAATTAAAACCGAGGGGTATTTTAGGAGGGCACTTAAATATAAGAAGTTTTAAATCTAAAAGTGATCAAATCCATCAGCTTTTATTAGACTCGAACCTGGATTTCTTGTGTTTAACAGAGACCTGGCTTAATGAAAATTCACCCTCATCAGTTTTATATGTTCCTGGTTATAAGATGCATAGAAAAGATAGAGTGGGCTCAAAAGGAGGGGGAGTTTTAATCTATGTAAAAGATCGCTTTCAATGCCATGAAATACAGTGGTCATGTAATGAACTAGAGTGTATTGGACTTAACATAACTTTATCTCCATCTATGTCTTTCTCACTTATTACACTATATCGCCCTCCATCCTCTAAGAATATATTTTACGAACATCTCGAAAGTATGTTAAAGGAATGTAATTTTAATAAGGAGGTGATTATTATGGGAGATTTTAACATCAATTGGGAAGACAAATCGTCAAGGAAAACATTAAAACAGATCACAGACGACTGTGATCTTACACAGTTGATAAATGGGCCAACCAGAGTAACATCTTCTACAAGAACACAAATAGACCTAATATTTAGCAATCAACCAAAGCGAATTGTTAAATCCTTTAATATGCTGACTGGACTATCAGACCACAATATGATCTTAATAGCCAGGAAGCTAACTAACAAGCGTTTCACTCCATTTGTCCAAGAACAAGAATCTTCAAATATCCCCAAAAATATGCAGGGCCAGTTTATAAGTGCCATCCAGAGCATTAGCTGGGATAACATACTTTTAGGAAGATCGTTGGAAGAAGACAGTCAAAGATTTACACAACAACTGCAGAGATCAATTGATGCATTTACATGCAGACAATGGCATAGAAAGAAAAAAAACACCATTCCTTGGATAAGCACAAATATTTTAAATTTAATGAAAAAACGCGATATGGCTTTAAAATCTGCAATCAAATCTAAAGCAAGCAGTGATCGACATATTTTTACTATGCTACGGAATAGAGTAGTCAAAGAGATAAGGATAGCCAAAGCAAATTTTTTTTTGACCATAATTGAAAAAGCAGGAGGTAATACTAAAACTATTTGGAGCCAATTAAGAAAATTAATGGGACATAATGGTAACAATGCCAAAACAGTTGAACTTGTAATTGGAGGAAAATTAAGAGATAAGCCAGCTGAAGTAGCTGATGCTCTCAATAATTATTTCATTGATTCAGTAGAAAATATCATCAAGTGTTTTTCTTCTGAATATAAGAATACTCCTTGTCAAGTCGAACAAACAGAGCAAGCTTTCAACATACACTCACCGGCCACTTTATTAGGTACCCCATGCTAGTAACGGGTTGGACCCACTTTTGCCTTCAGAACTGCCTCAATTCTTCGTGACATAGATTCAACAAGGTGCTGGAAGCATTCCTCAGGAAGTTTGGTCCATATTGACATGATGGCATCACACAGTTGCCGTAGATTTGTCGGCTGCACATCCATGATGCGAATCTCCCGTTCCACCACATCCCAAAGATGCTCTATTGGATTGAGATCTGGTGACTGTGGAGGCCATTTGAGTACAGCGAACTATTGTCATGTTCAAGAAACCAGTCTGAGATGATTCCAGCTTTATGACATGGCGCATTATCCTGCTGAAAGTAGCCATCAGAAGTTGGGTACATTGTGGTCATAAAGGGATGGACATGGTCAGCAACAATACTCAGGTAGGCTGTGGCGTTGCAACGATGCTCAATTGGTACCAAGGGGCCCAAAGAGTGCCAAGAAAATATTCCCCACACCATGACACCACCACCACCACCAGCCTGAACCGTTGATACAAGGCAGGATGGATCCATGCTTTCATGTTGTAGACGCCAAATTCTGACCCTACCATCCGAATGTCGCAGCAGAAATCGAGACTCATCAGACCAGGCAACGTTTTTCCAATCTTCTATTGTCCAATTTCGATGAGCTTATGCAAATTGTAGCCTCAGTTTCCTGTTCTTAGCTGAAAGGAGTGGCACCCGGTGTGGTCTTCTGCTGCTGTAGCCCATCTGCCTCAAAGTTCGACGTACTGTGCGTTCAGAGATGCTCTTCTGCCCACCTTGGTTGTAATGGGTGGTTATTTGAGTCACTGTTGCCCTTCTATCAGCTCGAACCAGTCTGGCCATTCTCCTCTGACCTCTGGCATCAACAAGGCATTTCCGCCCACAGAACTGCCGCTCACTGGATGTTTTTTCTTTTTCGGACCATTCTCTGTAAACCCTAGAGATGGTTGTGCGTGAAAATCCCAGTAGATTAGCAGTTTCTGAAATACTCAGACCAGCCCTTCTGGCACCAACAATCATGCCACGTTCAAAGTCACTCAAATCACCTTTCTTCCCCATACTGATGCTCGGTTTGAACTGCAGGAGATTGTCTTGACCATGTCTACATGCCTAAATCCACTGAGTTGCCGCCATGTGATTGGCTGCTTAGAAATTAAGTGTTAAGGAGCAGTTGGACAGGTGTACCTAATAAAGTGGCCGGTGAGTGTAGAATATATCACTGAGGCAGATGTAGTGAGAGTGATTAAATCTCTTAGGCCATCTCGTGCGAAAGATGTCATTGGAATGAACACTGTTATGTTGAAAGAGCTCTCTGAATTATTAGTATACCCAATTACGAAAATTGTTAACCTTTCAATTGCTCAGGGATCGTTCCCAAATGTGTGGAAGTTGGCTGCAGTTTTCCCGGTGTTCAAAGGAGGTGATCGTTTGTCCGTCTGCAACTATAGACCTATTAGTATCCTGCCGGTGGTTTCCAAGGTGGCTGAAAAACTTGTCTCAGAACAAATTATAAATTATTTAAATACTAGTTCCTACTCTCTACATCCATATCAATTTGGCTTCCGTACTAATCATTCCACAGAAACAGGCAATTGCTATTTCGTTGAAAAAGTCAAGTCACAGTTGGATCGAGGAGGGGTTGTTGGTGCTGTTTTCTTAGATTTAAAAAAAGCATTTGACACCATTAATCATGGAATTCTTTTATCTAAGTTAAAAACTTTTAATTTCGATACAGGCACTATTAAATGGGTTGAATCTTATTTAACACATCAGACTCAGTTTGTTAGAGTTAGGAATCATCAATCAAGTGTAATTTCCTTATCTACTGGTGTCCCACAGGGCTCTATTCTGGGTCCACTTTTATTTTCGCTGTATGTAAATGACTTGCCAAATGTTTGTCCTGAGGTCAACACCCAAATGTATGCAGATGACACAGTAGTCTTTGTACATGCTAACAGTGCTGCTCAAGCTGCTGATCTGCTATCAAAATCAATGCAAAAGATCTCAGAATGGTTAAATCAAAATTGTCTTCAACTGAATGTATCCAAAACTGTATGTATGTTTTTAAGTAAATCCGCTGTGTAGAACCTGATATAGTCGTAGCAGGGGAGAGAATACAAGTCGTCTCAGAGTTTAAATATCTTGGAGTTTACATAGATAACAATCTTACATTTAAATCACACATTAAGAAGGTTTGTAATCACATTAAGTACAACCTGGCAAATTTTGGATATGTCCGTAGCTGCATGTCAAAAAGGGCTGCCATGATGTTCATGCACTCCATGATTTTATCTCATATCACCTATTGTTTGACAACCTGGTCACAAGCTAGCAACACTTGTCTCAAACCACTGCTATCCCTATATAAGAAAACTCTTAAAGTACTTGACAAGAAATCCATATATTATCATCATTGTCATGTTTTAAAAAAATATAATCTATTGAATTTCGAAAACTTGATTATATACGCAGATCTCTGCCTTGTGTATAAAATTCTACATGGTCTGGCTCCTCCTGTATTGTGCCAGTTTGTGAGCACAGCACCAAATGCTCTCAGATCTACAAGGAGTGCAGCAAGAGGTGACTGCATTGTCCCGTTTAGGAAGAGTGCACTTGGTCAAACAGCTTTTTCAATAAGGGCTGCTCGTGAATGGAATCTCATTCCAATTCACATTAGGAATTTTAAATCTTACGTTTCTTTTAAACATAACTTAAAGAAATGGTTAATAGATAGTCAGGCCTGTTTACATTACACTTGACATGAAATTTTGCTGCTGCACTGTCTTTCTTGTCATGCCTTTTTGTTTGTCAGTTTGCTTGTTTGTGCCTCTTGTGCTATGCCAATGCGGTTGGCTGGCTCATTGTGTTTTCCTGTGTTTAGACAGGGGAAACCTTTGTCGTTAGTTATTGTCCTAGCTATATAGTTTTATTGTTTTTGTTTTTGTTTTGTTTTTTAGGTGTGACATCAAGATCTGTCCAGGGACAGCAGATGTAAAATAGCCTATTGGCTAATTCTGGCACACTGTACATTTAATCATGTATCATTAGTGTGCATTGTCCCTGTTAAATAAACCTGAAATAAATAAAAATAAAATAAATAAACAAGTGTGATGTAAACTGCGCTCCTCTGTCAGATACCAAATAGACAGGAGTTCCCCACCTTGTAAAAATCTCCTCAACTAAAATTCGGGCAATTTGTGGTGCTTTGGCCATCCTCAATGGGAAAAGCTCCACCCACTTTGAACAATAATCAACTACAACTAAAAGATGCTCGTTTTGTTTAGAGCTCTTGGGAAAAGGGCCCATCAAATCCACACCCAGCATGTACCCGGGTTCCACCACTGGTGTTGATTGCAAGTAACCTGACAGCTTTGAAAATGATGGTTTATACTTTTGACAAGTTTCACATTCCTTACAGTATTTCCATTCATCAGCTCTCACGCTTGGCCAGTAAGCAATTTCCATCAATCGTAGTAATGTTTTAAGCCGACCCAGGTGTCCACTTAAGGGATTGTCATGAGCATACTTGAGAAACTCCCCTCTCAGACAAACAGGTATGACCAGTTGGAACTTTGGTCCTTTCTGCCCATCTGGGACACTACGAAAAAGGAAACCGTTCTCAAGGACATAATGCACTCTGGAAGGACAAGGACTGGTTTGACAAACAGCCTTGTTGCTTAACTCCTGAATTTCTGGGTCATTAGACTGCGCGCTAGCAATATCAGACCAGTCTACTGGTAAATTAGATGGAGTTACAGAAGAGCTGGTAGATTTCACCATGGCTAACAGATAAGGTGGAGTAGTCGCTAGGCTACGTGACAAGGTATCTGGTACTACGTTGCACTGTCCCTTTCTGTACCTGACGCTGAATTCGAATCCTTGTAGCCGAATAATCCATCGTGTCAGCCTCGATGAAGGTTTGGGATGTTGGAAAACCCAAATCAACGCAGCATGGCCTGTAATCACCTCAAATGGTCTGCCCTCCAAATATGGTCTCCATTTCTCAATGGCCCACACCACAGCCAAACATTCCTTTTCCGACATGGAATACGAGCGCTCTGCTCCATGAAGAAGTCTGGACGCGTAAGCAATTACGTGTTCCTCTCCATTTATATCCTGTGTCAAAACAGCCCCAAGTCCGATGTCACTTGCATCAGTTTGCACCTTAAAAGACTTGTTAAAATCAGGAGGAGTTAACACTGGAGCTTTAGTTAAGTCATTTTTGATCCTTTCAAAAGCATCTTGACATTCCTTAGTCCATGTCCAAGTGGATTGTTTCTTCTTTAGGGCATGAAGAGGTGCGGCTTTCTCTGAAAAACTCTGTATAAATCGATGATACCAACCCGCCAATCCTAAAAATCTTTGTACGTCCTTCAGTGACTGTGGTATCGGAAAATCACAGACGGCTGCTACCTTGGCGGGATCTGTCTTGACACCTTCCAAAGATACCACATGACCCAGGAAAGTGATTGATCTCTGTACAAGGTTGCATTTCTTGAGATTCAAAGTCAGGCTGGCTTGATGTTAACAACTGAAAACTTGACTCAAATGTTGTAAATGTTCCTGCTCATTTTTAGAATATACCACAATATCATCGATGTAAACGAAGCAACATTTGCCTTTAATGTCTTTAAGCACATACTCCATTAACCTTTGGAATGAGGCAGCAGCATTTTTTAGACCAAAAGGTAGACGCAAGAATTCAAATTGCCCAGCAGAAGTAACGAATGCAGTTTTTGGAATGCTTTCTGGTTCCATCTCAACTTGCCAGTAACCACTCTTTAGGTCTAAGGTACTGAAAATCGAGGCTCCATGCAATGATTCCAGTATCTCCTGAATTTGTGGCATAGGATAGCCATCCAAGTATGTCTTTCCGTTAAGCCCACGGTAATCCACACATAGTCGTGAACCTCCATCTTTTTTGGGTACAACAACCACTGGGGAAGCCCAGGGTGACACAGAGGAACAGATTATATTTTTATCCAGTAGTTCTTGAATCTCATTGTAAATGAACTGTTGCTTGTCTAGTGACACTCTGTAGGCTCTCTTTCTGACCGGTACCTCATCAGTGGTAATTATACGATGACTTACGATCTTTGAATGTCCAATTTCATGAGTACACACAGACGGCCAATCATTCATCAAATTTTCCAACTGAGTTTTGAATTGAGCTGTAACCTCAGTGTTCAAAATCAGCTGTTGGATGGATTCTGAAAGTTCCTCAGGTATTTTTGGAGTAGGTAAAGCAAGATAGAACTGCACAGAAGGTGGAGTGATTGATTCTGAAAATAGTAAGGGAAATATTTCAACAGAATCCTCATCATCATTAGATGATAAGCTATATCGTGCATTCTTGAAATCCATGACAACTCCAGATAAAATTAAGAAATCCATACCAAGAATAATCGGGACAGTTAAATCAGAATCTTTCATCACGTACAATGTCAGCTTGATCTGTTTACCCTGCAGATCACATTCACACTCAGACATTCCGATGGCAGTCTGCATTTGTCCATTTGCCAGCATGAAAGTTTGACCTTTACTGGACTTCCACTGTTCTAGATGATGCAACTGCTTCCAACACGACTCTTGAATTAATGAAAGTGTACTTCCTGTATCTACTATGGCTTGAAAAAATCTGTTACGAAGCAATATAGGTAAGGTAATCATTTTGAGTTGTGGTTGGACCGGTTGTTGAACACACTGTACTACGCGGGTGTTAGCAAATGAGGATTTAAGACATGAATCCCTATTAGGCTGGACTTTCTTCTTTTGAGACTCTGTGTTAGCATTATTCCAGTACCTTTTAGCTTCTCCAAAGTCCCTTTCAATTTGGGTACCAATCCTCACCAACTCGGCAACATTTTGCACTGAACCTCGTAACAAACTTGCCAATCGTGGGTTACAATTTCTCAAGATGGCTGGTAGGATTTCTCGCTCTGGCATGTCCTGTTTCCATCTCAGAATAATGAAAAGCAAAGTCTCGTAAACTTTCCTGTGCCCCCTGTTTCCTTTCTATCAGTCGTCTAGCTGTTTCGTCTTCATAATCCTCACTCAAGAAGGAGCACAAGAAAACATATTTAAACTGCTGCCATGTGTGAACGTTTTTTTTCTCCGCTAGCCACTAATCCTTTGCAGTGTCCTTCAAGACCGAGGTGAGAGAAGCTAACATTTCATAATCAGATAGAGGTCGAAGGGCTAGATATTCTTCACATTGTTCTATGAACGCAACTGGATCACTTTGGTCACTGCTACCAAAACTTGGAAACTCTACTTTTACTGGAGGTTGGGAATGAACTGCTGTGTTATTTCCAAGGGTTGAAAGATGAGTATGGCTTTGTTGTACCTGATAGGTTTGATTTTGGACTTTATGAATTGGTGTAACATATGGGCTTGGAGATGGTTGTATGGGAGTAGACATGGGAGGAACAAGGGATTTTAACTTGTTGTCAAGTTGTATATCTCGTCTCTTTAAACAGTCCACCATTGACTTCCCCAAATCTCTAATGTTAAGTTCAAATCTTAGTTGAATCCTTTCACACTCTCTTTCGATGCGGTAAGTCAGCTTTTCTTCCACTTTCCTACATTTACTTTCTATTTCAGACTTGGTAAAACTGTCACTCCATTTTTCAACGCAACCTTCCAATTGTGTCTTGAGGGTTGCAACTTGTTCTATCAATTGCCTTACTTGTTCTGTATTGTAAGCATTTGAATTGAGCTCGGGTCTTTCTTCCATTTCAGGTGGTGGCGGTGGTGGGAAAGGGTCACCATCATCAACATCCTCGGCATCATCAACTGCTGCATTTTCCTCTTCAGAATCAATGTATAACTCACTAAATGTATTGATGAGTTCTCTGATTGGCTCTCTTCTGATTACAAACGATTCTCTGTTGAAGTCCTCAATGGGCTCCTCCTCATCCCCTGAATCAGTGTGTTGACTTGCCATATCATCACCCACTTAAACAGACTATAAAGACACAAACAGGTCCCCGTACGGGCCACCAAACTATAACCGTCTCGTATTTTTACTGCAAAACAAAGTTATAAAACGCAATAAGGGGGAGTTCCGTTTGTCTAATAGCTGTTCAAGAAGGAAAGATGGTGCTCAAATTAATAAACCCAATATCCGTTTTTATATTCCCATGCAAACCACAATAATTGTCAACATCAAAAAAAAAAAAAAAAAAAAATCAACTACAATAAACAAAGCAATGTAACAGATAGTTACTTTTCAGGAATTGGTCATTCGGTTGCACACTTCAATAATGTGTAAATGGATGTATGTAAGTCTTAACTGCAGGTATCGATCATCAAACAATGTCCAAAGTAGAAGCAGTCCCTTAGTAGATTAGTAATCCAATCATTTGAGATGAATTCACTTCAGACGAAAACAGTTCTCATGCATCTGACTCTTCCACATCCGGAACAGTCATAAGTAAGCCAAAAGTCCCAAGCTTACATCTCTCTGGGCTTCAAATCCATATTCATAGTCGGCAACATGCAGTGTTAAATTCATCGATAAAGAGTCCTTTTTAAGTTGAGCTTGAAATGGAACATTTCCCAACCAGGACATGGCACAAACACAGGTAAGCCATGCTTTCTATTGCTGCTGTTCTGCTAACTTCCTCTACAACCCCACCTTTACTTTAGGAGTACATTTATGAACCATAGCACCCCTAGCGGTGTGGAAGAAAGACTGCAGAGAAAAACATAGTAACCAGCTTGTCTGTTACAGTGTTATACATGATTGTGTATCTTCACTCCTAGTTATTCTCCTACATGTTTCATAGATGGTTTTTGATTAAAGAGTGTTATAGGCCTACTCCATTTGTTGTGCGCTGGTTAAAACCATCAACCATCTTGTGTGAATGTCTAAATCTACCTTGAGTTTAGTGCTTTTGCCTGCTTCAATAACATGAATTTTGAATGATCATTTGGGGTCTTTCTTCATCAAATATTGCACTTAATTGTGATTTGAATGTATTACATTTACCAGCATATCATGCAATTAATTTGGTTGCAAGTTTTAATCGATTGATTGAAGTTTATTTCACTATTGAGCAGTTTTTTATTAGTAATTCAAATTTTAATTATCAGCCAGGCGTTTCAAACAGCAGTTTGTTTCTTTGTTATTGGTTTGGTTCATTCACATTCATTTATGCAAAGTTCTGCTCTGTCAATTCAACCACCATTGTGCAAGTCCACACTTATCTCTCTCAGACACACAAACACACACATTCAACACTCACGTTTTATTGTTGTGTGTGTGTGTGTGTGTGTGTGTGTGTGTGTGTGTGTGAAATTATTTCAATGGCCTTTATCTGATCAAAGGCAGAGTTTCTTGCAGTCTCTTTATAAGATTTTCTCTCTGATATGCACTATAAATGTGTGATATGCCCCATACAAACATTTGCAGTGTAGATCTCAGTATGACAGTGTGGCATCAGTATTAACATTATATGCATAGTGTGTTATTATCCTATGGTGTCTGTCAAGTCATTTATATAGCACTTTGTACAATAGAGGTTGTTAAAGCAGCTTTAAGGCCAAGAACAATAACTTGCATCCATGCACCGCAACAAATTATATTGTTCTGATTATTTTTAGAGCGCACTGCAGTTTTGTCGTCTGCCATGATGTTTTTATCATTCAGCATTTGGAAAGAAAAATTCTGAATTCCAATATCCTTTCTCTGTGCCGTTATCATTATAGTTGGGGTTTGGACTGCTATTTTTATTATATTTAGAGTGATTTTTAGTTCTAAATCTTTATCGTATCGTCCTGGGTGAACAGGCCTTTACAGTGACACACAGGAAAATGACAGGATCAATTATGCAGATATGAGACAAATTCAAATTCTGCTGTAAAGCAGCTCTAAAGAAGACAATAGTGTCGTTATTCAGCTCAAGTCAGTTCACTATGGACTCAAATCAGTTCAAGAACAGTGTCGATGTTGCAAAATTCGTCTATTAAAAAAATTGGATTCAGCTATAAGCAGAGGAGTAGAATAGTGACATTATTCAGCTCAATTCAGTTCAAGTTTTGTTCTCATCCAATAGTGTCAGTGCAGCCAAATCAATAATATTACTCAATATTAAGAGTCTTTTAAACCCCAACTAAGCCAGAGGTGACAGTAGCAAGGAACCCAAACTCCATCAGGTGACAGAAATGGAGAAAAGAATGGGTAACACTTTATTTTGATGGTCCCTTTTGAATGTGCTGTTGACTATAAGTAACTTTGCAATTATATGTCAACTAACTCTCATTGTAGTATTAGTAGACTGTCTGCTTAATATCTGCATATACTTTATTGTGATGGTCCTCCAACAGACACTCTACTGACTATAAGTAACATTGCAACTACATGTGAACTTATTCTAACCCCAACCCTACCAGTCTATTAATACTCAACTAACACTCTAATGAGAGACATGTAGGAGCAACGTTACTTATAGTCAACAGAATGTGTTAAAGGGACCATCAAAATAAAGTGAAACCAAAAAATGAACTTGGGAGCCAATGAACTAACACTGTGTGATTATGATTCAGGCTGCATCACAAGTCAGATTTGTGATATTATTCAAACATTTTGCATCCAGCTCCTTGAAGATGGAAATACACTATGCCGGCATTTGTTGGAGGAAAAAGAACATACACATTTCATAATAGCATCTGCCAAAAGTAAAATGTTGGCAAATTCATAAGTTCTTTCTAAAAATAAAGTGCTCATTATAAGCCTGACACCTTGTAAACACAACTGTATTTCCAATTGGACTGATAATTGGGCTCACAACTCATGTTGGGTACACACATCATGTTAAAAATTGCTTAATATAATAAAAGACCGTGCATCTGAATAGAGTATGCATTTAACACGAATATGTTATTGCAATAAATTACATATGGGCGGATAAAATATGTCTGCAGTCTGAGAAAACACAAAGAGTAAAAATGGTTAATACACCATGAGGGGAAAATGAAATACGGTAGGCAGGGTGAGTCCAGAAGTTTGTCTTTATGATCAATGGCAGTCCACTTCAATGGCTAGTGGGCTAATAGACTCGCCCAAAGATTTATGGGAAATTTCACCGCTACGGAATAAATTTACAGAATGGAATAAGGGAGGAAAACACCAAACAACTGAAATGAATCTGTTCTCTCCTTTCAGAGATGTGTAGCTAATATAAATGTGCCAGTATCAAATCAAACAGTGGGAACAACATGAAGGAGAGTAAACATGTATTTGTGTATTACGTGTATTCTCTAAGCACTAATGAAATGAGTGCAGTACTGTGGAAAACATTGAACCCATAGCATTGATTTGATGTAGAGAGACACACCTGTGTTATTTGACTGTTTTACAGCTTCTCACAACACCGTGACATGAGTGCACAAAGTAAATATGTCCTCCGGAGATCTATATATTAAACTGTTTATGACATTAAAGGAAATAGATGACTTGCAAAACTCATAAAAACAACAATTACCACTCATTAAAGAGAAAAGAAAAGAAGAGTGCATGAAGGAAATAAGGGTTTACTGGAGAAATTGGGACAGAGTCACATTTCTCCAGTGATCTAGTGTTTTCTTGTTTTCTTCAAAAAAAATTGCTGCAAATAGATCCTTGCTTCTACTTTCCTGGTTTGAACCAACCTGTGACATTAAATTATAGCTAACTCTTTCCATGACAGAGTGTTTGGAGAAAGCTGTCAGGCACTGCCAGCATTTTTAATCATTTTCACAAAAGTTTCATGGGCCCCAGAATATTTTGTAGTATGAATGAATATCTGAGTATGCAATATATCAAAAGAGCATTTGAAAAAAAAAGATACATATATCTGTTTTATTCCAGCTTCATGCATTCCTTTTTTATCAAAGTCACATTTTTGTCAAATATTACATCTGGATCAGATTCAGAATGATGATCAAACAGATGGAGTAGATCGAGTCCATCGACACCTCAAAGCTTCAGTCCTATAACTCGTCCTGGGTCGACATTTCATTCAGTAACGTTGGGCAGTTTTGATTTATATGCTGTTCAGTTTATCAGTTTCTGTTGATGATTGCAATGATGCTTATATACTTGTTTCTGCGTCTTCACGTGTTTTGATTCAGTACTCTTTCAGAAGATGTGTAATAGCGCCCCCTACCCCGCAGTGAAAACACGGATAGCCGGACATTTCTGCCAAACTTTCACACATGACAAAAAGTATAATTTTTGTTAATAAACACTTTTTTGTTATAATGGTTAAAATTCTCTTCACATCATGATAGCAATAAATAATATAATTGTTCTTCATATTAAAACATGTTCATATATCTTCTGTGGAAGTCACAGGACCAAAAAATTTTCATCCAATCCTTAGACTCGGATTTATGTGTTTCTATATGTCAACATTATCAACGCTGAAAGGAATCTGCAACAGTCAGGCGGTACAACTAGAGCTCGGTGAGTTGTTTATTTTCATTATTATTGTAATGTTATGTGCTAGACATGAGGTAATTTAACGCCGTCTTGTAATGCTTTGAAGACTCTGCTGTGTGTGTTCATCAGTTATTTAGCTTTCTTTCCAGATTCAATTATAGGCTCGTTCTTTCGTACTAGACGTTTAAAAACGGTTCTAAAAATCTCTTGTCAAACTAAAAGACGTAAACAACATTTTTATGTATTCTAAATAAAAGATATAGATTATACTGAATGTCAGCTTGCTTATTTGGCTCAAAATAAGGATGTATTAAAGGTAGGGTCGGCAGGATTTTTCAAAAAAATAAAAATTCCCAAATTTGTTTAAACTGTCTTTATATACCAATACATAATTAAAATGTAAGTACTCTGAAAAAGAAAGTATAAAAATCGAGTGTCTGTAGTCCTCTCAGGGCTGCAATAAACAGCTACTTATTCCATTCACTCCCAACCCTTCCCGTCTGGGCTCCTTCCAAAGCCCAAAACACATGAATGCGCGATGCTGCCCGTGCTCAGCTGGAGGACGCGTTTACCAGCGCCAAGCGGAGAGGAGCGCAGTGCATGTAGTGACATCATGTCAGAATCACATGTAATAAAATACCTAACTTTATCATTATGAATATAAACAACTAACATGGCTGTTAGTACTCACCATCAAGCTAGCATATCGATACTTGTAAAGTTTAAAATATATTGAGTTTGATTCGGTAACGAGCTAGTAACATAAGGCAAACTCAAAGCTAAAAACAGGTTGCATTGATTCACGTTTTTCCCGTTACCATCAGTTACACTGTGATGAAGGGGAATTTCGTGTAAGATTCATAACATATATGGTGTTTTGCATGTAAGAGCTTCCACAATGAAAGCACTGTTGGTGTCACTTTTTAGCCCCTTGAGGTCCCTCGGTTGTCCACCGCTGGAAAGCCCCGATGTTGCTTGCTTTATCCAAAGACTTTTTGGCCATAGCCTTTTCAAATGCTGTCTTCCTTTTTTTGCCTTAGCTGACTGTACATGCAGGTACTGGGAATTTTGACTGCTAAATTCTCAGCCATAATTGTGATTCTTCCTAGCTTCCATGCCTCTTCCACTCCTCAAGTCAAACGGGCGCGCGCGTGTTGGCGGCTCCTGTAACAGCGGGGGTGGTTGCCATGGTAGCGAGGCAGCGTGACAGTCGCCCAGCCAATCATTTAATTCGTCCCGAATGGAGATAAGTAGCTGTGTTTATTGCAGCCTTGAGAGGACTACAGACACTCGATTTTTATACTTTCTTTTCAGAGTACTTACATTTTTATTATGTGTTGGTATATATAGACAGTTTAAACAAATTTGGTTTTTTTTTTTTTTTAGAAAAATACCGCCTACCCTACCTTTAAAGGGGCTATATGGAACTTTTTCCCCAAAATAAATGTAACAATAGCCTTTTTATTTGACCATTTATGACTCAAACATCTCCTGTTGAGCATACTGACACCTTGTCCGCTCACAGTGGGTGCACCTATAAGCCTGTATCCTATTTTTCCTATTTTCTGTCAGGTCGGATTTTTCCCGCGCTGTCTGCGGATGTGACGTCGAGCGCGTTCAAGTTAAACGTTTCAGATCACTCTGCCACCACCGCTAGTCAGCAAGTAGCCTACACTCGCAAGCAGTGCAATGGAATATATGTATTTGACTGTTCTTACCTCTGTACACATAATGTTGACCTCCTTGGAGCAATTGACTTGTGAAGTGTGCACGTACGAGCGCGCTGCGAGAGCGAGCAGAAAGGAAGAGCAGTTTGGTTTTTTGGCCACAGGTGTCAGTCGCGAGTTTAAATTTCAGAAAAACGCATATAGCCTAAGTCGAAATGTCATGCAATCAAGAAACTCTACTTCTAACCACAGGCCGAGAGCTGTCGTTTCGGGAAACACAGAGTCGTTGAACTATGCTGATAACAACAGACCTTGCGACCATAGTTGGGTAACAATGCTTTTGGGAAACAGACCCCTGGTTGGTTGAAACCAGCAGGTTCTGCAAGGCCAGACCCAGATCTGCCTTTTCCGAGTTGGAAGTGTATGGAACAGGTCAGACCTGGGCATCGGCTCTGTGAATGGGGAAAGGAGTGTGAGGAGCTGGTAAAGATTGGATTTTACACTTCCAATAATGACAAATCATGACCTCTGACCGACACACACAGTGAAATGATCAAAGACACACCTAAATATGTGTAACAGGTCATCTTCTGCACACACGCTTTCTTTACATTGTATTTACTCAATACTTCCGCAAAACCGCAATGATATTTTCTTTCATCTTTCATCTCTGTTTTCCAGTCCATATACAGACTTATACTTTCAGCGAGACACACAACAAAGGGCTGCATTAGAATAATGTAAATAAAGAATAATGTAAATAAAGATGAATAATTTTAGCCTTTTGAACCAGCTCAATCTCTCTGTAAAAGATCACGTAACTGTAAAATTCTTCCCTGACACAGAGAAACAGATGAAAACGTTATCCTCAAAACACCGAAAGCTCTTTATCTCAGTCCTGGAATAGACTGTGTATATTCACTTTAGAGGTGGTTTTGTTTTGCTGCTTGGAGGCTGTATTTATTTAAAGGTGGAGCGCCAAGAAATTGAGATGCTAACCATGGATCAGGATGAGTTTTATTGTGTGAAATAATGCCCATAGTTCACGGTGACTCATTCTTGACTCTTCTATTTGAGCATGAGTGCTTCAGGCAAACACAAATTTACCTATAGGACTGCATGACTAGACAGAAAAAAATAATGTTCTTTATCTGTATCTTATGTTCTCCAGTAGAAATATCTAAACACACTGTACCATTCAAAAGTTTGGGGTCAGTGAGATTTAATTTTTTATGAACAAATACTTTTATTCAGTAAGAATGCATTAAAGGGTTAGTTCACACAAAAATGAAAATTCTGTCATCATTTACTAACTCTCGTGTCAAATAAAGATATGAAATCTGAGAGCTTTCTGTCTCTCCATTGACAGCTAAAAGTTCATAAAGATATTGTAAAACTAATCCATATGAATTGAGCTGTTTAGTACATTTTTTAAGAGACCTGATGATCAGGTTCATTGTCGTGTTATACAACGTTTGAGCTTCTGCAAGAACAAGTGGGGTTTGTGCTCGAGCGTCAAGCAAGTATGTAAATATGTAAATAAAAGCCTAAATTCAATCCGTTCATCATATAAAGTGATCGTGTCTCTTCAGAAAATGTTTACTAATCCTCTCAATTTATATGGATTAGTTTTACGATCTCTTTATGAACTTTTTGGAGTATAGTGAAATGCTATTTGCGTATACTGTCAATTAAGGGATACTGATTAATTTAAAATATCTTCATTTGTGTTTTGAAGATGAACAAAAGTCTCATGGGTTTGGAACAACATGAGGGTGAGTAATTTATGACAACTTCTTAATTTTTTGGACAAACTAACCCATATATGGATTAAAGTGTCAATAAAGACATTAAAATTTTACTTATTTTTGTGGTACACAGGTTTCATTTTCATTATATTTTTTTATTTATGTCTCTCTTTAAATCACTGATTTATTTCTGTTTTTGAATCAAAATGAATTAATGGCACCTTCTGCTCAAACCACTGAACAGATTTTTCTTTTCTGAAGCAAAACTTTTTTAAATTTTTCACATAAAGTCTCTCATGTGGTGACACTAGTCTCTATTTATTTAAAGGTCAGGTTAAAGCGCTTTTCATTATGGCAGCTTATTTCAAGGGCAGGGAAATTGCTGTGCTAAATATATAACAAGAATATTGAGTTACATTCATAAATGAATGAAAGTGGAATGTTAGAGGAGAAAAGGGGCAGATAGTCAAACAATAACCATCACATTAGCAGTCCGGCTGACAATTGCCTCAAGGTGCCTTTTCGAATGAGGACCATGTCAAGATGAATGAACAATAACTGGGCGAAACTGGCATTCGGTGAAAACATTTCAAAGGATAAACAGAACAATACACTCATGACATAACGTCTTGGTTACATATGGTAACCCTTGTTCCCTGAAGGAGGGAACGAAGACGCCACGTCGAGGCCGACGAAAAGGAATCTCGCTAGCGAGGCCAACCACAGCAGGTCCGATTGCACTTCAGTTTTTTGCTCAGGAGCCGAGCGCAGCAGGTGTTGCGATGGGACGTGGCGTCTCCATTCCCTCCTTCAGAAAACGAGGGTTACCATATATAAGCAAGATCGATTACGTCAAGACCGACAAATAGGAGCCACAGCTGCTGACCACATCCAGCGCCCTGTGCAAGCCTCTTGCCCCTTCTTGCCTGGAAGGACGATAGGAGAGGGCTTACACAGAGTATATCTGTCACTGTTGTTTCGTGATAACCCATACAGTGAAATTTGTGGATAACACTGGGAAAGCATGCCCTTTCTGTTAGGAAGGAGAACGGTGCGGTACCCACATCCGAAGGAGTTATGTGGAGATATGCATATGGACTAACCCGAAGGCTGTACTGCATTTTAAATACTGGGTGACTTAGCCCAAGGGAAAGACACAGGCCTCCATTTAGGAGCAGCCGTGGAAGAATACACACATGGTATCTCCGCAGGGCCACACATATGGGACCAAGCCTAGACCTGGTTCTCAAGGATCCAACGGATAAAGGCCTGGCACCGGACAAGTTCCACTTCAAGGCGTACGCACATCTCATAGACGGCGCCCGTGCCGAAGTGATGGTGGTAAGTACCTCTGGGGGTACGTCACCTAGAACCTCCGCAACCCATCCAGGGACCAGACATGGAGTTTCCAGAGAGAAATAAAGTCGACCCCGCTTCCATGCTGTATCGCCCGCACCAGACATAAGAGATCCTCCTTATGAGTTTGCTAGTTGTTTGATCACCTTTCAGTAGATTAAACAGCATCAAAACGCTCGGCCCCGAAGCAAAAAGCTGAAGTGCAATCGCACCTGCTGCTCTAAATACTACACGTCTGAGTTTGCAGATGCTGACGGAGCCCGGTCTCATGAAACTTCGTATCTATACCACGAATTAAAGTTCTCGTGGCATTTATACGCTGAAAATAGTTTTTGCGTGTATATGATACACAGTTTTCGCGTGCATATGATATGCACTTTATGCCGTGTAATACGCACGCACTCCACACCCTAATCCTACCCAAGCGGTTTACAGTGCGTAGCATATGCACGCAAAAATAATTTTTGGCGTATTAATGGTACGAGAAATTAAACTCGTGGTATAGATACGCACTTTCATGAGATCGTGTTGGCTGACGCCTTCATTCACATCCCCACCACCACCAGGATGATGGACCAGGATGGTCCCTTCCTGTACCTCCCTGGGGGTCGGTTGCGAGTTATGGACGCCAAATAACTTTATATCATAACTTTGCTTGCTGAGCTGTTAATAAATGTATACTTGTTACGGTATTTATTCTCTCGAGTCTTTCTGGTAGAAATGAACATTTGAACTCTTTCTTGTGAAGTTAGCATCACCATTCGAGATGCAAGTCTCACCTCAGTATTATCCTAATCTACATCTCTTCCCCTCTTCCCCCATTCCTTCTCTCTCTCATTCTGAGAAAAAATTCACCCAAAAATCTATATTGTTTAATGTGAATAATTATCATACAGTATTATACATGTTTGGTACCATTTGAAATGTCTCAGTGCGACTGGCACAAATGTCTCATTCTCCACAGAAGTAAACCAAAAGGTAAAGTTTTTAAGATAATTTGCTTACAGAGGGTGTGTATTCCAGACAAATGTCATCCTGCTCTCAAAAGGTGTAAACTCTGAATGCAAATTTCCATTGTTTGCAAATGTTTCCATGTGAAAGAAGTATCTGTCTCGGTCTGTGTATTTAAAGAAAGAGCACACAAGGCTCTTGGCGTTTTGTAATGAGATCGGCCCGTAATGCTGAGTGCCTTTCAGACACTCAACATTATGTATTTCATTATCTTAATGTACTAGTCATAACCTCTGGTTTTTGTTTGAGCTTTAACTAAGTTGTTATATGGGCGACTGTAGGGGGCCACATGGATACTTTTTTAACAATAGCAAGCGTGTTGCGGCATTGTTAAACTGCTTTAGCCATAACCTCTGGTTAACGATCAGACTGGCGAGTTTGTGATTGTGAGATCCGCGTAAAAGAACGGCCGGCGCGAATGAACGAGTAAAATATAAAGTAAAGAGTTAAATAATCAAATGCAAATGCAAATGCTAAACTATTATATAAATTACCAATAATGAATTGGTGATCTAACCTAAATTTAAAATTGTTAAATTGGAATTAAATTACTTTGCCACGTGGAAAAGACGTGGCACCTGCTTCACCTGCTTATCGGAAACTCTCGTTGGACCGATTGAGCAGGCCTTACAGAATGTTTTAATAATACATTTAATTTTCAGTATGAATTACTCATGAACAGGTTAACATACAGTACAAACAACATGGAGTGTACACAACATTGTTTCCAAAAACTTTGGATTATTAATAATCAATGTTATTTATATTATTTGCTATACTTCACACTTAATTGCATTTCCAAGAAGAAGATTTCATGTCCCATGATGTTTTGATTAACTCAAATTTTATATAATCAATAGATTTAGGTTTGGATGTCACTATTTAGATTTTTTACAAAGTAGCTCTGTGTGACAAGATTAAAATCTATTTTGATGTCTGTTAATTGCTTTGACATTATTGAACACAGGTGTCCTCCTATCCAGTAGAGGGCACTGTTTTCAGGTCTCTGGGTTGCAAACAAATGGACAAAGTAGCCCAAACTTCACGAGAAAGTCATTTTCTGCTCTTACCAGTGCTTCCTCATCAATATAGACTGCCGCCCTTCTGGCAGTGAGGTAGTACTGCACTTTTCTGAGTCTCCAGCCTAACACATACATCAGGAGTCCACACACTGCTGCAGTAGAACGGCCCACTCCTGCATTACAGTGAACATATACTGTGTGACCGTTCTTCAGCAGTCCATAGAGCAGAAACACCGCCTGGGGCAGCATCCGTGTGCGACCTGCAGAGGTCAAAATTACAATAAACATATACATCAATGCAATCTCTTTAGATACTTGCATTAGTAATCAAGTTTACAGTTCAGTACAGCATATCCTCCATGTGCTAAGTACATGCTCACTCAAGGGTATATTGGCTAAACACACACACTGACCTTCTGTGCTCATGTCTGGGGTGGGGATCCAGATATAAGAAAGGCCACAGTCTTTGTACAGGCGCGTCATTGTCTCTGGGGTCATGGGTTGACTGAGGTCACGCCGGCAGCCATGTGAGTTGTTTATGACATCCCATTCTGTCTGAAAGTTCATCACTGCTGTAACACCCAGTTCTTGTTTCAGCTTTTGAGTTATATGTTCGACCCGTCGAGGGCAGCTGCCCAACCAGACACGCGGAAGCACCCTGAAGAGAAGAGAGAGATTTGCGTGAGTGTGTGTGTGTGTGTGTGTGTGTGGGTGTGATGGCCCATCAGAGAAGGAAAGGGAAATCAAAAATGTATTCAAAATATAACAACAGAAGAGACTGTTGTATCAATAAATTTACTTATAAATATGCAGAAGTATCCTTGCATAGTAGAGCAGAGATCATCTGTGTACATTCGCATAATGAGCAGCCAAAGACACATTAATTAAACCTGCCTCAATCTTTTATTGGTTTGATCAATATTGTACATACATCAACTTCCCTTGACAATTCCCACAGCGGTAACATTCACCACATTGCTTAATAGATATATTATGATATCCCAGAGCAACAATGCAGAAAGATATGGCAGGGTGATTGGAAAGATCATAAAACATATACTGTATGAAAAAGTGTTCCTTTAACAATTGCACTGACAATGTTACTACTCAGTGATACACTTTTTAGTTTTTTTTTTTTTTTTTTGCCATTGAAACATACTGTACCTCCAGCCCTACGTATTCAATTTTGGACTGCAAATTCACTCCTCCTGACGTGGGGGGTTGACTTGGGCAAACCAGCAATTACGCAAACACTGTAGCAACTCCAAAGAAACACTCTACAAAACACTCAGAACAACAGAAGAGAAAAAGAGGAGAGCAAATCATTTTCATTTTACATTTCCAGCGTCTCTACCTCCATCGTTTCTCATCAAACGATGAGACAGTCATGTCAGCAGGATCTCTCCCTCTGTGTATATGAGAGCTCAGGACTCAAATAATGGAAATGGTAATGAGTTTAGTGGTTTGAGACAGACTGACAGCCAGGGGAATGAAGGTCAGAGACATCAGGTGAGAGGTGTATTTTTACCTCAGAAACCCACATGCCTCTTTGAGGGGAAAACATAAATGAAATGATTGAAGGGAAAGTGAGCTGCAGGTTAATGGTGTGAAGCATTGAGTATGATCTAACCTCTGCCCAAAACCTTCTCCAGGGCAGGGCGCTTGGGTTGATGTCTAATACAATTACATTCATATATTTTCTCTTTGACTTAAGTGTCAAAATGCGTTTTGGTGCAACTGTATACAGAGGTGTGTGCAATGTACTCCTCTGAAAACGATGTGTTTGTGTGTGTGCGTGTATTTAAGCACTGCATTAGAAGTGGACACGTAGTGCATTTTAAATGAGCAGTGGTGACAAGTACAAGTTGTGTTTAATTAGTGGTCAAAGACCTAACAAGGTGCACTTGATTCTGGAGACAAAGGGTCCTTGTATTTTTCCTTGGGACTTTGTTCATTCAGCCACCCGAGTTCATTTTACACACTTCATTTGGTGTGAATTAGACTTTGTAATTGATACACAGAAACATTGTTTCCTGAGTTTCATGGTTGTTTATTTCAGATAGAGTCAATGACGTGCACTATAGGAACATTGACTCTATTGTAAATGCAGACAAAACCTGAAATAAGAAAAAAATAAAAAACATTCTAGTTCTCGCAGTAAATTTTAATGTTGAATTCTCTGTGGGTCTTACTATCTTCTGAGACAGACAGGTTTAAATAAACAAAAGGTTCTTTAATAAAACAAACTCAAATAATCCAAACACAGCAAGGCAACATAACAGCACATTAACGCACAAACAATACCAGAAACCAACTGAATGAAAAAGAAGAACTTAAATACACAAGGTGATTGAAATCAAATGATGGACAGGTGATGACTCATTAATTAGAAACCATAGTAACAAATGAGGAGAAGGAAACTGGAACAAAGGAGTTTGGTGAGAGAAACAAATAAAAACTCCATGAAAATTAAACTAAAACAAGCAGTTTGTGATGTCAAACCATACTTGCAGATAATATAATATTAATGAAATAAAGAGAGCACACTTTCATGACTATATTCAGTTACACTGTGTTTGGTGACTATGATTGGAATTAGACAAATAAGTACTGAGTAATATTAATGTAATTATACATGTACACTACATGTAATTATAGGGGCCTGTTATGGGTTGCCATAGGGTTAGCTGCTTGTAATTATGGATAATTTACAGTTCTTACTTTTTTTAGTAGCTGTAACTACTTTAAAGTATGCCAGCGTTGCCAGTGTGATGGAGGACCGAGGCATAGCCGTAGGGGTGGAGGAACTGCGCGTAGCAGATAATCTGCAAGTTCATAGAGGAGGTGGTGTGACGAATGACCAATGGGGAGCCGGTGGGGCGAGTGAACCCGGTAGAGTCGAAAGGCCGAGGGTTTCTGGTGGAGCCGAAGGTGGGAGGAGCCAAGGTGGAGCCGAAGGTGGGAGGAGCCAAGGTGGAGCCGAAGGTGGGAGGAGCCAAGGTGGAGCCGAAGGTGGGAGGAGCCAAGGTGGAGCCGAAGGTGGGAGGAGCCAAGGTGGAGCCGAAGGTGGGAGGAGCCAAGGTGGAGCCGAAGGTGGGAGGAGCCAAGGTGGAGCCGAAGGTGGGAGGAGCCAAGGTGGAGCCGACAGCGATGACAGTTCAGAGGAAACAGGAAGAGAGTTCATACAGTCTATGGTGCTGTCTAGGAACAGCAATGAAGAACAAGAAACAGAGTGGGAGACGATACCTCCGTACTTAAGTCCATCAATCAGTCCTCAGTCTCCATTTCCACCAGTATACCCGTGGGCTCACACCCCTGGTCAGACTCACTGGGGGGCTCCTCGTCCAGGGCGAGGGTCTGCGCTGTCCACTTGTCCTCGGGCTCTGGATCTCTGTAATCTCTTTGCCCTAGCATACACATAACACATTATAGACTTCTATAATTCAATGATAGGCTGCATAGATTAGGTCAGCCGGAACTGGGAACACTTCCCTTAAATCCTGATGTACTCGTTACATCATAAGAAGAATGGCATCTACGCTAATTTGAGTGTATTTGTTTATCCAGAGGTTTTCCCGCAGCCTGCCGGATCCAGGCCGTATCCAGATCTGACGAGGAGCTTCGCCTGGACTCGATGACAATGCAGTGCTGAAGGGCCAACTAGCCTCTCCCTATGGAGGATCCCTTTCCCACTCTACAGATAAAGCGTTGTGGAAATTCGATTCATGTACCTACCCCGAAGTGATAAAATAAGATAAAATTCTGTATCCAAATTTATAGGCAAGACAAGAAGTTTGCTTAGGCATGGTTTGTAGGGAATTACAAACCTGCGCACATATAATCAAACGCACATAACTATAGAATCAATTCTTAATGCGCATGTGAACGCCATCAGCGTTTATCACAGGTTCAGTTTAAAATCTGTTTAGAGGGAACGACGGCGTCTTAGCGGCCCTTAATTTAATAACAAATGATCATTTCACCGGAAGTGAGTCAATCAAAACTAACTTTAGCTGGAAATAACATTATTCAAGAACCGCTATAAAGCCAAAACAATCTCTGTTTGTCTCTGTAAAGCTGTTTTGAGACAATCTACATTGTTAAAAGCGCTATATAAATGAAGATGATTTGACTCTGGCTGACGTGTCGCGGTGGGTGGTAGCTCTCCGTCCGTGGGGGGCTCACACGATTCCTGCGTGGTCGCAGGTGGTGAAACGGGCTCTGGGTCCGGCTGTGTTCTGGACCGGGGGTAGACACTCTCCGGACACATGATGAATCCAGCTATGACTAGACGGCAAATAACCAGACTAAGACAAGCTTCGCCGCTCTTCAAATACATAAAACACTAGCCTTTACACACAACCTGTTTTGAATAAAGAAAACACGGTAACACTTTACAATACGGGTGCACTAATATGCATTAATTCATGCTTAACTAATGCACAAATAATCATGTGTTAATGTATAACTCATGAAGAACTAAACCATTAATTAATGATTACTGCATCAGCAACTAATAAAGATTATATATGGTTAATATATTAAGTAATAAATGCATTGTTATTAATTAAATGTGTCATAATGTATTAATTCCTTAATAACATATTTTATTAACTAAAAGTGTAAATTAATGCGTTAATTACCACAATTGGTCAAAGCAATGTACTTCAACTTCGAATTGTCTGCTTTAATTGATCATTAGGTAATGATTTGTAAATGTATCATTATGTTATGACTTTACTTGTTGAGGCACATGACTATTAACTAATTGTTAAGTTTTACATATTACTTAACAGTTAGTTAATAGTCATGTGCCTCAACAAGTAAAGTCATAACATAATGATACATTTGCAAAATCCTTAGCGAATGATTAATTAAAGCAGACAATTCGAAGTTGAAGTACATGACTTCAACCCATTGTGGTAATTAACACATTAATTTACTTTATTAGTTAAGAAAATATGTTATGAAGGAATTAATACATTATGACAGATTTAATTAATAACAATTCATATATTACTTAATATGTTAATCATTTAGAATCTTTATTAGTTACTGATGCAGTAATCATTAATTAATTGTTTATTTCTCCATGAGTTATACATTAACACATGATTATCTGTGCATTAGTTAAGCATGAATTAATGCTTATTAGTGCACCCGTATTGTAAAGTGTTACCGAAAACACTGTACTTATTCAAAGAATCAGTTTTTTATTTACCCTTGCACTGGAAACAAATTTTTCTTTCTTATGTTTTTTAAGCCCTGCAATAAATGCACCATTACTTCTACATTTAGCTGATTAAAGTCTATCTGTGTTTTCCACTATTTTGTCCAGTTGTACTTTCTTTACTGGAAATGACGGTGCATTCTGTCATAGGAAGACATAGAATCTCTGCCCTCTTGGAGATACAAACTAGCCTTTTTGATACAGTAAATCTGTCATTACTCTAATGGATTCCCCAACCCCAGACTCAATGACCCAGTCTTACTTTTATCCGCCTACACTTTCAATTTTTTTGCCTGTAGAACAAGTTCAGAGGTCAAAAGAAACAAGCACTTAGAGCTCACTGCCAAAGGAGTCCAGAGATTCAGAATCATTGAGATAATTATAGAGTGCTGTTTAAACCACACACACAATTAAAAAGAGAGACAGGTAAAAAAAAAAAAAAAAAAACACCCTAATCAAATGCTTCTGGGTAATTAGATGTTACTATCTGTGGATTTGAGACTTGGCACATACTTCAAGTTAAGTTGACCTGGTGTTAATCAAGACAATTTACTTCTGCTAAACATCTTTTTGTGTTCCACAACTCTTCCCTTTAAAACTAAAGGTCACATTTACCATTCAGTTCTGAGATATTTCATTACGCAAAAAACGCAAAGGAATTTTTTTCCGTTTTTTATTACAAGACAACAACGTTGTCAAAACAATCCCCGTTCACAAGGATCTCCGAACACGACTAAAAAAGCTACATTATGCTTCCATGCCAGCAGTTGGCGATGTCACTTTGTAAAGAAACACTGAGCCTTTAGACTGAACATGTAATACGCATGCACCGTTTTCACAAACTCGTGTTTTTGTAGTTTACATGGAGACAATAACGGTATAATTTTCAAAAACTTGCACTTTGAAACCCCTTTTCAAAAGTTTGCTTTTTCAGGCCCCTCAAACGGTGTTGTCGTGCAAATTAATGGCCAAAATGCATGAAAAGTTTTACCTTTTTAGATAAAAACAGTGTCTTGTAAACTGCCCCTTAATTACACAATGCAAAAGTGAGAAAATTAGGAACCTGTGTTTGGAATGGATTACTATCATACTACTTGTACTACTTCTGCGGTATCCAATATGAATAATGTGCATAGAATGCAACTTTTCTGTAAGCATAGAATACCTGGTTGACCTGGGCCCGGTTCCCCAAAACGTTCTTATCGCTAAGTATTTCTTAACCTATTCCTTAACCTCTCTCTTAACCTTATGGCACAATTCCCAACACGTTCGTACGCTAAGTATATCTTCTGTAAGTCACACTTTCGTAAGGTTGGTCTGGACCATTCGTAAGCTCTCTCTTAGCGTTGTTTGAGCACAAGACGCTAGTCGCCGCCACTGTGCAGCAGTCTTTAGACATCAGTACAGGTAAAACTAAGGTATGTTGACAATGTTGTGTCTCAACAATGATTTTATATTTTATGGACATTTTAAGACTAATAATAAAATAGGTTCGCAATGGATACAGGCCTATTTATGAAGTTGACTTTATTTGGTATCAGAACTAATATGGTGGTAATTAGCCGAGGCTATTTCGTAATGTCATTAAAGCGTTTAAATTGGCAATCACTTTTGATAGGCTAATTAAAATCTGGCAAACAATTTTGCTCTAAATGGCTAAGATCTATAAATGGGTAAGCATGGTGGTGTCTAGTAACTGACCAACTATGTCACATTTTTTTCAAAACTCTACACACAATTCCCAAAACTTCACACACAAAATGCAAAATGCCTCACATCTCCTTCAAAAATGTCATAAACACATGTCAGAATGAAGCATTTGCATCAAATGGCAAACATTTATTTCATAATAGTGCATTTTTGGATATACCTTGTAAACATTGTTTTTCTAAATCTAAAGCTCTTTGGTCATTCTTACACTTATATCTATATTTCAATACAATGTTCTACAGTGAAAGTAATCTTCTGAGAGGGGTAACAAGTACACTGTAATCACCAATGCAATGTAGAAACAGAAAATATTTATTAGGCCAAACATTACTGTTGTATACAGTAGCATACAACAAAACCATAAACATATGTAAACCAAAAGTATATTCTTTAGAATACAGTAAAGAACACAATTGAGTGTGGGGGGGTCTCTGTCCATTGTTGGCATCCATTGTTCAAAACAGGTAATCTGACCTTTGACCTATTATAGGCTTATACTACAGTAAAGCAATTAGTGTTTGCACATATGAGGAGTGTGTGTGTGTGACCTGGTGAATAAGTGTAGCATTTTGATTGGTTGTGTTTGGAAAAGGAAAGCAAGTAAATTCCTGCTAGATTTTTGGGTTACACTTTATTTCGATAGTCACTTTAGACGTTCTACTAATTATAAGTAACGTTTCAACTACATGTCAACTAACTCTCATTAGAGTATTAGTATATTATAGTAGACTGTCAGTAGACTGGTAGGTTATGGTTAGGTGTTAGGGTTCGGGTTAGGAGAATAAGTTGACTTGTAGTCGCCAAGTTACTTATAGTCAGTTGAATGTCTGTTGGGGGACCAACAAAATAAAGTGTCAGCAGATATTAAGATGACAGTCTACTAATACTCTAATGACAGTTAGTTGACATGTAGTTGAAAAGTTACTTATAGTTAGTAGAATGTCTAAAGTGGACTATCGAAATAAAGTGTTACCGATTTTTGTGTTTTAGGTAGAGAATTGTATGTAGTGTTTTGAAAAAGTGTTTTATGCAATTGAAAACTGAGTCAAAGGCTGAGAAATAGCTTATGGTTTTGTAGATTTGGTGTGTAGGTTTGCACTTTGAGTGAGAGGTTTCAGGGCTGGAGTGGGACTCATTTTCAGCCCTGGAGTTTCATGCCTTAGACCGGCCCACTTTAGTTCCCGACTGTCTATATTAAAATAATGTAATTAAAACCTCAGTATATAAGTCTGCAATAGAGCACTCTTCTGTACAGCATTGTAATTCATTGTATTTTTCAAAAATATAATTTTCTATTCAGTGCAAAAGCCGTACACAGGGTTTTATAAATACAGAGGTCCCAAAAGTGATCTTGCTCGGGGGCATATTATTTTTCCACTGTCATTGTCAAAGAACTTAGGCTATGTGTATCTGTGTTAAATAGGAATCCATTGCAATAAAGTTATTCTCATTGTGGGCACAGTATGCAATAGGCTATTGCTTTACCTGCTCTCCTCTCTTATATCCATCTCCTTCTCTCGTTCCTCTTCTCTCAGTCTCTTTATCTTTACCTGTAAATATCCCTTTCCCGAAGGTGAGCTTTGATTGATACAGTCTTTGCAAACTGATTATTTATGTCAGTCGTTTAAAACTTCTATCGTAAAACAGCTGTTTAGTTTTGCCACTTGCATCTTATCTCGTGAAGCGTCGCGTTGGGATTCGCGCGCGGCTCGCGCTTCTGTGAACATAAATCTTGCTTTGATCGGTCATCTCAAAAATTTTGACATATCACAATTTGATTATTTAATTAATAGTCTATATTTTACTGATAACTTAAACTATGTTAAAATAAATATTACTGGAATAATTTGAGGAATGTTTCATTTGCATAGAACTTATTGTCTTTCTTAACGCCGTAATGCACCTTCACGTGAAGTGGAAAATCAATTCCTGAGCAATCGATGCCAACTAATTCAGCACCTTCACCTGGGACAGCGCCTTTGTAACGTCGTACGTAAGAGGAGCGTGTTAAGAAGCTTCCTAAAGGACACTTCGGGGAACACACTTAGGAACATAAACAACTTCGGTAAGATATATCTTTTTGAGTCTTCTTAGCGCGCTAAGAGTGAGCGTTATCGGGAAACCGGGCCCTGCTGAATACCAGACCTGGGGTGCGTTTCCCGTACAACGACGTAACTCGCTGCTTCACTACTATAGTACGATGCACCGTTGGAGAAATCAACTAGCTAGTCACGAGTGTTTCCCGAAACCTATTGTCGCAAATTGGTCGTTCAACCACGTTGATTAATGATGTCACGCACGTGGTGGAGTAATAACTTCTTTTAATTAAACTGTTTAAGGTCGAAATAACGCTAGATTTTTTATATAAATTACAGACATGTCATCTGAGGACTATTTCTAATTTTTCTCAGTTATTTTTCTTTATTACCAGACTCAATATTTGGCTCGTTCTTACATAGTAGAGCACGTTCGCACATGCGCAGTCTTCAAACTCGGTACTTTAAATCTTTTGACAAACTAAAATACGTAAATTACATTTGTATGTATTCTAAATAAAAGGCACAGGTTGTACTGAATGTCAGCTTGCTTATTTTGCTCAAGATAAGGATTTATTACGTCCAAATGTCATGCAATATAGAAACTATGCTTCTAACCACAGGTCGAGAGCTGTCGTTCAAACCACACAACTTTGCGATGCTGTTTGCGAATGTTCGTTGGAACGATGGTTTCGGGAAACACTGACTCGTTGAACTATGCAGATAACGACGGAACTTGCGACCATAGTTGGCTAACGATGCTTTCGGGAAACGCACCCTTGCTTAATACAACTTAAGTACACTGAAATTGGTACTGAAGATGTGTTCACAATGGCATACTACCCTATATACAACTATATTTGCAGTATGCAATGTGTATATTGTGAATAGTATCTGAATTTTATGTATGAATGGAATTCCCGGATTACATAATACATACGCTGAAATATGTTGTGTGCATCTGAGAACACTTGGTAAGATATTGTTTCACACAACGAAACGTGGTCCGCATGATGCTTCATCTTCAAAACTATGGTGGTGAGTTAAGAGTGTGGCGTGAGTGAACTGGAGCCGGGGAATAATTATAAATGTAACATACAATTGTTATTCCTTTAAAGTAAATTAAAATTGTGTTGTGACTTACAAACTATAGCTGTTTCCCAATGCACTTGTTAGCAATGCATAGCCCAATTTATACTTCAATCTCAACATATGCTTTCGAAAAGCATTGTTTTTATTAACATGTTCAATTGATTGTTCAAAAAACACATTATTTTTCTTTCTCTCTTGCCGACATAGTTGCAAGTGCACAAGTTAGTTATGCATCTAATATATCGTGAAAAAAGTTGCAAAATTCAAGGTGCGATATTTTAAATGATAGTGACAGATTTGAGAAGTTGCAAGTGCATAATTGAGGTTGTACTCCAAGTGTGAATGAAAGAATAAGTGCAACTACTATGTACTACAAGTTTGTGTTCATGGCATTTTACACATTTACTACTTGTCTGATACTTTAAATTCAGAATACAGGTTTGAGACTATTGTTTGTGAGTGCAACATTCAACTTCAGATTTTTATTTCACAAGTTTTCACATTGGAGTTGCGAGTGTAAATATTAGTGTAAAATTACAAATATTTATTGTACAAGTTCTCAAATTCACATCTACGTGCTCTCGAGTTTTGCTACTTTTTTAACTTTATCACTTACCCTAATGTTGTTCCAAACCTGTATGTGTTTCTTTCTTCTGTTGAACACAAAATACGATATTTTAAAGAATGTTGTTATCAAAGAGAGGACGACTTCCATAGTAGGAAAAAAAATAAAACTATGAAAGTCAATAACTACTGTCAACTGTCTGGTTACCAACATAAAACATCATCAACAGAAGAAAGAAACACATACAGGTTTGGAACAACTCGAGAGGGTGAGTAAGTGATGACAAAACTTTCATTTTTGGGTGAACTATCCTTTTAAAACACATGATGGATGGGAAATGCATTCACACATACTGAGAGAAGTGAATGGCCTGCTGTCCCGCTATGCTGAAGTAGAAGTTGGTGGTGTGTTTCATCTCATCTGTGTGGCCTGTCTCCTCGATCCAGTGACCAATCGGGTGGCAGTATACCCCGTCCACCATGTTACTGTCGTCATACACACACTGCCGGTCATGATGTGGCCCATTGCCTAGCGATAGACACAAGACAAACACAACACTTCTCAAATACATTTGCACACTAATGGGTCAATGATAAACCGTAGGATAAATGAGATGAGGAAAAAGAAAATATTGTAAACGTCCTAAATTCTTACATTTCAGCAAAATGTTTGAATTAATGACTTCAAAATATCATGTTATGGAACATCTGAAAAAACAACACATTTGTTTCATGCTTCATATAATGTTTCAGTGGCTCTCGAAAAAGTTCAAATTCACATTATTGTCCCTTTTGTGCTTTTTATGTAAGCCTTTCATTTCTGAGGGGGAAGGTCAATAGCCAATTAAATTACAGAGTGTTGTTCAGACTCTGGAGGTCACCTGTTCCTGAACCTCTGAGAGTTCACATTTAAAAGATAATGGTACCTTTCATTAATTCAGACACTTCCTGTAATGGCTGCAATTCTGCATAATTTTGTTGGTCAAGTCATAAGCTTGATTCATAATGAATTAAACATTCAAATGAGTCCTTGCGTTGATAAAACTGCAGCTGAGCGCTGCCTCAGTCCTAGTAGTCGCACTTGTAATGAGGGAGAGCATATGGGTTTCTAAACTCGTATTCATCCCTAACTCACATTCATCCTGAAAGAACGTGGGGTGTTTGTTATTTGTCCGACATTTATCATCCCACCGCGCTGCTGTCGCCCTTTCAACTGCTGGGCTGATGAGAGTCTCAGAGCTGCAGCCCACACAGCAAACAAGCTCTTCACGCTGACTCATAACATGAACAAAACCTATGCAATACTGTAATTATGCTCATGGTTACAGTCTCAGTTTAAGCCACAAACATATATTACACACTGTAAGAATATACATTATGCATATGGTGGTGTTTATAAATGGGTTTGGCGGGCTTGAGTTTGGAGGTCTCACTACAAAGCCAAAATGCAGTAAGTATGTTAGTACTTACTGCACAGTATCTGTTAGTATTTCTCTAGTTCACGTTGGCCACAATTATTGGCACCCGATTATTGCAACGCTCTTTTGCGAAGATATTATAGCTCTTAGTTTTCTCCTATAATGCCTATATGAGTTTGGAGAACACCTGACAAGAGAACAGAGACCATTCCTCCATACAGAATCTCTCCAGATCCTTCAGATTCATAAGTTCATGTTGTTGGTTCTTCCCTTCAGTTCAGCCCACTCCTCTTCTATAGGGTTCAGGTCTCCTCTTCACTCTTCTATAGGGTTCAGGTCTCCTCTTCACTCTTCTAGGGTTCAGGTCTCCTCTTCACTCTTCTATAGGGTTCAGGTCTCCTCTTCACTCTTCTATAGGGTTCAGGTCTCCTCTTCACTCTTCTATAGGGTTCAGGTCTCATCTTCACTCTTCTAAAGGGTTCAGGTCTCCTCTTCACTCTTCTTTAGGGTTCAGGTCTCCTCTTCCCTCTTCTAGGGTTCAGGTCTCCTCTTCACCCTTCTATAGGGTTCAGGTCTCCTCTTCACACTTCTAGGGTTCAGGTCTCCTCTTCACTCTTCTAAAGGGTTCAGGTCTCCTCTTCACTCTTCTATAGGGTTCAGGTCTCCTCTTCACTCTTCTAGGGTTCAGGTCTCCTCTTCACTTTTCTAGGGTTCAGGTCTCCTCTTCACACTTCTATAGGGTTCAGGTCTCCTCTTCACTTTTCTAGGGTTCAGGTCTCCTCTTCAATCTTCTATAGGGTTCAGGTCTCCTCTTCACTCTTCTAGGGTTCAGGTCTCCTCTTCACTCTTAGGGTTCAGGTCTCCTCTTCACTCTTCTGTAGGGTTCAGGTCTCCTCTTCACTCTTCTATAGGGTTCAGGTCTCCTCTTCACTCTTCTATAGGGTTCAGGTCTCCTCTTCACTCTTCTATAGGGTTCAGGTCTCCTCTTCACTCTTCTATAGGGTTCAGGTCTCCTCTTCACTCTTCTATAGGGTTCAGGTCTCCTCTTCACTCTTCTAGGGTTCAGGTCTCCTCTTCCCTCTTCTATATAGTTCAGGTCTCCTCTTCACTCTTCTATAGGGTTCAGGTCTCCTCTTCACTCTTCTAGGGTTCAGGTCTCCTCTTCACTCTTCTATAGGGTTCAGGTCTCCTCTTCACTCTTCTATAGGGTTCAGGTCTCCTCTTCTATAGGGTTCAGGTCTCCTCTTCACTCTTCTAGGGTTCAGGCCAGGGAACTGGAACATGGCAGAAGCTTCATTTTGTGCTCAGTGACAAATTTTTTTGTTGATTTTGATGTTTGTTTTGGATCATTGTCCTGACTGAAGATGCAACCACGGCCCATTATAAGATTTCTAGATTTCAGAAGATTTTTTTATCTGTTAGTATTTGCAAGAATCCATGATAATATAATAATATAATAAACTTTATTTTATATAGCGCCATCTTAAAGTGCTTTACAAAGACATATACAGAAAGGATACATTGAGATAAAAGGAAAAAAAAAACATAAATAACAAATAAATAGAATCATATAATCAAAATCAAGACATGAAGAAAAAAAAAACACATATATGCTAGCCGGAAAAAATACCATGTATCTGAATAAGATGTCCAGGACCAAAAAAATAGGCCCACATCTTTAAATACCCAGCAGTATATTTAACCGTGGGGATGGGTTACTTTTTATCCCTGTTTGCACCAAACACATCTGTTTTTGCTGCCAAAAACAACTGAATATACTGGAGATTGTTTATGGATGAGTGAAGAGGATTTTTCTGGAAATCCTCCCAAACAACATGTGGTGATGCAGTGGTGGTTTGATATTTTTTCAGCTCTGGCCCCCAGGACTCAAGTAATCTCTGCAACTCTCCATCTGTGATCCTTGAAGAGTCTTTGGCCACTCAAACTCTCCTCCTCACCGTGCATTAAGGCAATATAGACACACGTCCTCTTCCAGGGCGATTTGTAACATCTTTAGTTGATTGGAACTTCTTAATTATTGCCCTGATGGTGGAAATGGGGATGTTCAATGCTTTAGCTGTTTTCTTACAGCCACTTTCTATTTTGTGAAGCCCAACAATCTTTTGCTGCACATCAGAACTATATTCTTTGGTTTTACTCATTGTGATTAAGGGAATTTGGCTTTTGTGTTTCCTCATATTTATACTCCTGTGAATCAGGAAGTCATGGCTGGACAATTTCATGCTCCAAGTCATCCTGGTGTGCTAAAAAAAAATAAAAATAAAAAATATGAATGGGAATATACTTCTAATATATATTTTACAAATATATATATAAATATATTTATAAATATACTATTTTACACATACAAATATCTGGGGGTGCCAATAATTGTGGCCAACAAAAACATTTATTTCATAATGTGAATTTCCCCCCACTTTCAATTGTTTTACTTCAATGAAAGGTTCGATTTTTGCACAGTTTTGAATGAAAAAAATTAAAAGGATACACAATGCAGATTTATTTTCCCAGCCACATTTGCTCATATTTACCAAGGGTGCCAATATTAGTGGAGGACAGTGTATTACAGTTTTTCTCGATTGCTTAAACACATTTCTTGAAACTATACCTCGTATTCTCAAAACAGTAAACACAAATCCATAACGTCTCACCCAATTCCACAAACATCCTATTTTCGGGTCAAAATGAAGCTCTACACTCAAAACCATTCACTCTTTCTGAAAAACCAAACTTTGCCCTCAGACAGGACACACAAGCCCTCAAAATCACACACACTACAACATAGTCTAACACACTGGTGCAATCAATTCAAAACAACATTTCCAAAACTGGTAAGTTGCTTGTGGTTCCCCCCCTTCACAAACCGTTTCACATGATGAACACAAAAGACATAACCAATGGATTACACCACACCTCCCTGAAGGTTCTGATGATGGAGGCGACGGTGAAGCACTCAAATCTGGCCTTACTTGTAGCCCGGCCTTCCTCATAGTCATACCATTGACAAAGACATGGTCAACTAAAGTGGCTTGAATTTCATCCGAGACTGCTTGTCTTCTTCCCCTTGCCCTTCCCCTTCCCCTTGCCCTTGCCCTTGCCCTTGCCCTTCCCCTTCCCCTTCCCCTTCCCCTTCCCCTTCCCCTTCCCCTTGCCCTTCCCCTTCCCCTTGCCCTTGCCCTTCCCCTTCCCCTTCCCCTTCCCCTTGCCCTTCCCCTTGCCCTTCCCCTTCCCCTTCCCCTTCCCCTTGCCCTTGCCCTTGCCCTTCCCCTTCCCCTTGCCCTTCCCCTTCCCCTTGCCCTTGCCCTTCCCCTTGCCCTTCCCCTTGCCCTTCCTCCTCCTCCTCCTCCTCCTCCTCCTCCTCCTCCTCCTCCTCCTCCTCCTCCTCCTTCTCCTCCTCCTCCTCCTCCTCCTCCTCCTCCTCCTCCTCCTCCTCCTCCTTCTCCTCCTTCTCCTCCTCCTCCTCGACCTCTTCCTTCATGTCTTTCTGGATCCATTGTTCCAAAACTCAAACTGATTCAGGCCCTTTTTTCTATTGAAAGATCTGATTGATGTGTGTTAAATTTTTCATGAAAATTAGTGAAAATTAGTGTTTTCACCTGGGTAATTGTGTGCTAACTGAGCTGAAGCTGTGCTGACTTGAGTGAACAATATTGAATACTAGTGCTTTCTAAATGACCACATGGTCTAGGCAATGAGAAATGAAGGGATTTGTGTGTAGAGTTTTGAAGTGACAGTTCAACAATTCTGACTCATGTGTCAAAACAGGGAATAGTGTTTATAGTTTAGTGAAATGGGTGTGCTTTTTGATAAATGGCATTATGATTTTGAAATTTTAGTTCAAAAGCCTGGTTATAGTGTTTAGGTAGGCAATTGAGAAAAACTGTAACTAAAAAGAAAATCTGATTAAAAAGTAACACAGCTGAATGAGGTAGTTCACTATTAGCTAATAAAGAACTACTATTTTTTCATACCTCCCAGAGGACTATAAGAATTACTACAGGTTCATAATTATTAAGAGTAATGCACAATGGAGTGCAAATGGAAGAAAACTAAACTAGAGGTATTTCGGGTTTCATGGAAAGAGAGCTCGATTGCTTACAGAGAGGCCTTAAAAGCTGCTAGATCTGCTTATTTTTCAACCCTATTAGAAGAAAATAAACATAATCCTAGGTATTTATTTGAAACAGTGGCTAAACTAACGAAAAAGAAAGCTTCAAGCCCAGAAGTGTCCAAGCAACACAGCAGTAATGTTGCACAGTAATGTAAAACTGCACCTCTTGTTTTTGAACTGATATCATTGCAAAAGAAGAGGTTTTTATACTGTATCTAAGGTTTGGAATATTGTTTTTGCTATTGTGGGATGGTGTGTGTTAACATTCGTAAATACTACAAAACCAATCCATTATTTTATTGGGAGGTATAGCTTGTCTGTTAAGAAAATGTAAGCATTGTGGAAATGTGTTCACTGACTGCATATTGTGTGAAAACAACATCAAATGTGTGAATGGTATGGCCACAAAAGACCGATGCTGTGCTAATTGTGTTTAGAGTTTTAAAAATGTGACAACTGATTGGACAAACGCTTGTTAGCGACTGAAAAAAACTGTAATTCTAAAATTAAGATAATTTAATAGTAGTTAATAGAATATTTATATTGTGTTACTCATATGTTCCCGTGTATAGTTAATCATTAATAATAAAACAGTATTCTAAAGTGTTACCGTGTGTTTTATATGGTTGATATGGTATGCAAGTGAGTAATTAATTATAAATGAGAACTATTCCTTTAAAATGTAACATAATTTACCAAAAATAAATAAATAAATGCATCAGGCTACTTTCATTCCATATCCCAAAAACAGCAGCCAGTTCTTTTCCGATATAAAAGTGGTTCACTCTCTATCATACAACATTTCCTCTTAAGCTTCACATCTAGGTCAAATACAGAAAAAAAGTGCAGAATTAGAACCTACTGAAGTGAACAGGCCAATATGTCCTATAAGCCAAGACTGTCCCATAAACCAAGACTGGCCCTATCTGGACGCTACCAATTGATACACCCCACTGATCAGAGTACTTTAGTCTCAACTGGAGGACTATCAATTCATGCTTACCTGAGGCAAACTCAGAGCCAATTCACCTGCTGTGGTGTGCAATCTGCAAGCATCATTTCAATCAGCAAAACACATCTCGACACAATCAAAATCTCGGCTGTTTTCATATGAGACAGTGTGAATTGACAAGATAGCAGAAAACAATGGCTCAATCAAACCCTCAGTCAACAGATGGCGTGAGCACTGGAGCAGATCGTCCATTTGTCATGCATAGGCGTATTTATTCAAATGAGAAACATGACAGAATGAGAAAACTGCCACTTGAGTCATGTAAGGACGACAGCTAGGGTTCCCTGACAGAGCAGGTCATGTTCAGGATTCAGCATTCCTTCCTTTTTCATCACTTCGAAATATTTGCTGCTTTGCTCCCAAAGCAAAGTTCAAAGTTTGGTCTCATGACAGTGAAATACTTTCCAACAAGCTTCATACTGTAAAAAAAAAGCTTCATAGCCTACTTTGGAGAACTGAGAAACTGAGAAAGAAAAAAAAAAGGTGCAAAAGGACAGTGAATACATATAAACACTGGACAACATTTCTATAGGCTATTATCAGGAACGTTCTCTTACTCTTCTGTTACTCTTACTAATATTATCGGGAGATGTAGAGTGACAACTGATATTTATATGCATCCTTTATAGTAGTCTGTTATACTGTTATATAGATCTCATTACATTTTGAGATCAGAATTTCAGCTTACTTTTTTTCAGAATCTGCACCGATGTTTTTACTCATTTTGGGCCTCTGAATAAAACGGAAGTGTTTTTTCCTTAAGTTTGAGCTCCATATTCTCACTATCATACTCTCTGAGTAGCCTACATACATACCTGCTAGGCTATATGGTACAAAACATAAAAATTCCCAATAAAATGTTGCTTTAAGTCAATGGAAGTTCCCTGGTATTCCCTGGTTTCACATACAAGGCTTATTCTCAGACTAAAATGCATGTTTGAGATGTTTTAACTGAAAGCATCTTACATATATTAAATATGACAGTGCCATTGTTTTGTCTCAATATGTAGCCTACACCAGTAATGTTTTTTAAGGGCACCTTTATAAAAGCTACTTAAATGCCCTAATTGAACTAAGGCTTAATTCTGTCTTTGTCTAAGACTTGTCTTGTGATTCCAGGCTTAAGTTGATAAAATAAAATTATGGATTTTAATTCGAGACTGCAAACTGTAGCCATCACAAGTTAAACTGAAAGGATTTATAAATTCGTGATTGTCTGTCAGTCAGACTGTGGAACAACAGCACCATCCAGTGAGTCAAAAACTTTATTACACTCTGGATGTTAAAGCGGTTTTTTGTGCTTTATCTTAAGAGATATTTCCTCTAAAGCTGTTGTCCAGTGTGTTTGTCGTCCTCACGACTTGTCCATTATCCACACATACCTTCCCAAATGTAGTTCCCATTGACACGCTTTATAAACTTAAACCACAGCTTGTCTGTGTTGGGTTCGGACAGACGCACGTCTCCGGTCCACAGACACGGCTCACAGGCGGACGGGACCGGGCAGCTCGGCTTCATCTGCACGGCACGGGCCGGGTCCCAGTGGCCCATCTCCGGCCGAGAGCCTAACACTAACACCTCGACATCTGAACACTCTGGTGTCAAAATTACACCAAACCTAAACACAACCATGTCCTGTAACTGTAACACAGTATTCGGGAGCTCTATAACTGGGACTGATTATGTGCCTTCGGTCACTGACATTTAATGGCTGCGCTAAAAATATCACAGTATTCTTGACATTTAAAGGGATAAGCTACAGTGGCTGAGAAGGGACAACTCTCTCCTCTCTCTCTCTCTCTCTCTCTCTGTGCGCGTGTGTGTGTCCTGGTAAACCAACATTATGGGGACACTCCACTCGCCACATGGCAATATCTGAAATCCTTTTCCTCGTGTATTTTGAAAATGAAAAAATGCAGAAAGTTTTTTGTGATGGGTAAGTTTTGGGGTAGGGTTAGGAGAGAGAGAGAATATAGTTTAAAAATCATTATGTCTATATTATGATAACACAACTTGTGTGTGTGTTGTTGTTGTTTTATAGGATTGGTAGAAAAATCTCACTTCTTATAGGAGATTTTTATTATTATTATTATCATCGTGATCAGTAGAACAGGTAGGGGCCTATAGGTCCTGAACAGTGCTGTAAAAAGTAACCGAGACCACATGACCCCACTTTGAGAGCCTTCTTATGTTTTTATTCAGATAATTAACATAATAATGCCCCTAAACATGTTTACCAGTCATGTAACATAAATACACACAAAAAAAGAAATTATTAAAGTTGAAATAAAACATTATTAATTATTAAACTTTGCATGACCAATTAAACAGAATAGTAATAGTAATAGTAATGATGGATTTGCCATTTAGTACGTTTATTTTAACACATTATAGACCAATTAACTTTAAATGTAATATCGAACACACTAGTTATATTCAAATACTATACATGTGCATCTGTACTTAGTCAACACATTAAAATAAATGTTTCTTTAAAGCACAACAAAGGATTATTAAAACAAATATTTAACGTGTATTTTAAAGTAAAACTTTTAATTTGACATTACAAAGTGCCCTTTTTTAAAAGTGTTAAGAAGCATAGTCATGCAATTCTAATATTTTATTTAATCAATGATATATTATCTGTTATTAAAAAATAAGTTATCAATTTATATAGTTAGTTTATATATAGATTTGCTGTAAAGATTTTAAGTACACTTCAGGTGCACTTTCAGTACAATCAAGTGCTTTTCTCTTTCATAAATGAGCATTAATCAATACAAATTCTCTGGACTCGAACTCTAATCTGTAAAAATTAATAATTATTTTTATTTGTTTTACCCTGTTCGCACCTTAAGGTATTCAGCCATATTTGGTATTTTCAACAAAAGGCCACATCTCACAGTTCATTTGCTTTAGTAACTGTACATACACACTTGAGAGTTAGCCTGACTATAAGGGACATGAAATACCAGGTTCTTCTGAATAGGTACTGTATTAATTGTATTCAATTATTTTATTTTAAACTTCAAGGAGCCAACACATTCTCAGGGAAAGCAGAACAGAGTATAAACGAGTTAAAAGTTAGGTTTGGATGTAGTCTGTAAGCATACATTTAAAAAATATAAAAAGACATTGAGCCAGAATAAAGATAATAATATATATATATATATATATATATATATATATATAGATATATTTAATTCATAAGTCAAAAAGTCAAACACCACATGCAACTCCAACCAACAGCTGTACTGGCAATTTCTCCTCCTTAGATTTTAAACAATCAACCTATAACATGGCTTCAGTAATACAATATATGGACTGCATAAAAACAAAACAAAAAAAAAAAACATTTTGATTACATAGAAATGACCACACAACCTTGGGTGACACACAAGTTGAGAAGCCTAAAACAGCTCCTAACATGTAAATGCTGCATAGCTTTCCATAAACCTTCTGTAGGTAAAGATGAAAATAAACACTTCTGTGGTTTCATTAGCTGCAGAACACACCTATAAATATCAGCCTTGACAAATGCTCACAGCACACATTTAAATGCAGACAGGTTATAATATGTCACATCATATGTAAGTTAGAGCTCTTTTTTGTACTCAAATATAGTGTTACCTAAGCTTTCCCTCACTCACTCAATGGGAAACGCAATAGCAGAGTGTCTATTTGCTCCAGGTTAGTATGATACAGCGGGTCAGAGCGCAGACAGCCACAAATTTCAGTACAAATATCGACTCTAAATGTTGATATATGTTTGGCATGCTAACCTGGCATGCTGATATTGAGTGATATAGTACTGGAGAATGAACTAAAATTGTTCAAGATGTTTTAGTATGAATGCCTCAGTACATATTGAGTGTCAAAAGTCATTGAATCAACTGTAGTTCACTCTGACTTAAGATCCACTGGTGCAATTTCTGGATGAAGCATTTAAGGTAAAATGGCTGTAAATGAAAACCCTCTTTTCTATGACTGATAGAAAAAAAGAAAAGAAAAAAAAAAACCAGCAGAGCAGCTCTCTTACTCTAACCCAATATAGATTCAAGCCCTTGCATTCTTAAGCATGACAGCTGTTCCCAGATCAGGGTGAACTGAGCCTGTCTGCAATGTCAGCATAAAACAGACCTTATCTGTCCAGAGATAATCACAGACAATCGAAGAAAGCGTCCTTTTCAAACGATATCTTAAAACCAAACCATGCAAATATCCTATAGTGTGGATATGTATTGACAGGAACCAGAAGTCATTATCTGATAATCTTTACAAAGATATCAAAGATTACCTTGCTGTGTCAAGACAAATAAATCAAGTGCTATTCGACAGGGTGAGGGTCATATAACCGCACTGAATTAAGCCTTGTTTCACCAATGTTTACACTGCCTTAAGCCAGTCCTCTCTCAGCATTGGGCTAGAAGATGATAAAGCATGGGTGTGTGTCAGTGGAGTAGATGATTTTAGTCGATGAACCATTGCATCACACACCATCAGACCACACTGATCTTTCATATATTAATAAAAAAATAATCTTAACATCAAAACAAAAATATTTTGTTTCCTTTTATTTACACAGTGATAGTATATTGTAGATTGAAGAGGTTAGATATTGTAGTGTTTTAGTTATGTTTGCAAACTAAGATTCTGTAGTGTTACGACACTGGCTTGAGAACGGACCGAAGCGATCTGCCGTCGCGCGTCAGCTCTCTGGTCGTGCACATGCAGGGCAGAGGAACCGCCTCCACTTGGCGGAGGACTTCATTGTATGGACAATGTTTCAGGTGGTCCGCCATGCTAGTGATGTCCGCAAACTCCCACCTGTTAACCGGGCTAAAGGCTGTGCTGAACCGCCAAACCTGCAAGAAGACAAAACAGTTACTTACAAAACCACTTAATTTATGGTAAAACTTGTTACCTGCTCAGACTGTTTCTTCCACTGAGTTTAGAAATGGAGTACAGTCAGAAATAAATGTGCAAACTAACATAATTAGCATGTGGCCACTGTTCAGACATACTGTACCTTGTCTTTTATCTGCCAGGATCGTCTTCCATCCAAATATTGCTTCTTTTCCCACTGAACCACCACCATGCCACGGCTCTGCAGCAGACTGGCACAAACATCCCGCATCGTACGAGACACCATTGACAGCTGACACAGGCCAAAGCCATCCAGAAATCGGGCTACATGTTGAAGTACTTCAAACGGCAATCCACTAAGGTGATCACACTTAGGCACTATTACAGGTTTTAAGATGGGTTTCACCCCAAAGGACCTGAGGTGGCGGTCATGAACAACCTTCGACCCTTGAGTGGATGGGGAGAGTCTTCGTTGAGAGTACGTGCAGCCGTAATACGCTAACGGGCAACGGTGCTCCATCCAGCCATTGAGTCCAGAATGGATATCTCCATGAACATTTCGGAAATGCGAGAGGAACTCTTCTCGCCGGAAGAGCTGGCCGCATTCAAAGGTGAACATGGAGCCCTCTCGTGGAGCCCAGCTTGGGCGAGGCACAAGCTGCTCCAGCGTCAGATCGAGCCGCAGAGTGCAAAACGGACTTGGCTGTGAAAGGCGAGGTGCGGCTCGATCGCAAGCGGAAGCGGACGCGACCTCTCCCACCATCGTACTTGTTGCCAAGATGGCTGCAGGGAAACTAAACGTCTGGGTGCCGAAGTCAACACGCGTACCTCCAAAAGCATAGACCGTGTCGGATATCCTCCGAGCTCGTGGCGACTCCTCCAGGCAGAACAGAAGAGCTGCTGCCGTAAAGTCAATTTCGCCGAGTCCCATGGGGTCATCCACTGGCTCCTGATCTAAATCTGATGTGTCCACAGCTTTGTCCTCCATTTTGCAACGTGGATTTCTATGGGGAAACGTTTCGGTAAACGACCCCTTCCGTCCGTTAAGTGCAAGTGGCATAAACTTGCGCAGCAACTGAAGGTTTTGGAGTTTCCTCTCAAAAGCCCTATCTTCAAAGTCTAATGCCATCACAGGTAGCACGTTGTCTCTCTGGACGGTCAAAGTCTGAGCATGTATAGGCTGCTGCAGCAATGGGACCTGAGATCCAGAGGCCTCCTGGATCAAGAAAGCGTGTTGGTCATGTCTGATCTCTGGCCTATGAGGAACTAAAGGACCGACAAACTCCAGAGAACCTCGGGACTCTGGATTTTGATGGTGTTCTGTGGTCGATTCCATCATTTCATCTACAATACTATGAGAGCCATTACAGAAACTTTGCCTATCTATGTCCCCTAACATGACTGGGCAACACTCACCTGCTGCCTCATGAGCTACACCATCTAAAGTGGCTTCTCCACCATCAAATCCCCCAACAGCCCCAGGCTCAACATCAACCTCCGAAGTAACGTCCTTCATATCAACATCTGAAGACTCGAACGTTTCTGACTGCTTACCATTCTCGTTGATTGTCTCAGTGCCGTTGACAACATCTCCTAATGCACCGAGGGCAGAGGCCAAACTCCTGCCAAGTTCCATGAGTTTTTGGTGCTGTTGAGGCTGTAGATCCTCCTTTAGACCATTGACTCCGCTGGCTATTTTATCACAGCTGAACCCAACATCTTCTCTCATCCTCACCTTCTCATGCCGTTCCCCATTGCGCTCTGGAAGTGCAGCTGACGCATTAGTAGTTGTGCAGTCTGTTTCAGAAGAATTGAGGTGGATCAGGACGTTAAGAGCTGCGGCCAGGCTTTTGGTTGTCTCAACCGTGGTTTGGTAGAGCTCCCCGTAATGTTCTTCTTTTAGACCATTAATCCCATTGGAAATCTTGTCTTTTGAACACCCAGCCGTAGGCTCCATCTCAATGGTCTCCACCTGAGCAACTGAGACTAGACCAGGCTTTTCACGTTGTCCTACTGCCTGTGTCTTTTTCTCTGGTCCAATAGTGGGAGCCAGAGAGACAAGTTTAAGTGATGCTAACATGGTGCGCTGGTCCTGAAGGGCGAGTGCCATGTCAAGCTGCTCCACCTCATCTGCTTCTTGACTCAGTCGCTCATACGAACGATAATCCTCGTAGTTCACCGGCCACCTATTCCACTCCATAGTGCAGCACACCACACCTGCAGGACACACCTCAAGATGCTCTGCCATCTGGCCACGGGCCAGGGTAAAAGGGCATCCAATGCTGTGGTTAAGACATGGCACCCTTTCAAGCGGGCACAGCAGCTTGTGTTCAATAGCCTTGCAGCTGTGGAAGATGGCACCGCATACAAGAGGGCAGGTGATGAGGTCACAGGAGGTGCCGGGTTCAGGTTTGACCATGCATCGCCTGCTTATGCAGGACACGCAGTGAACATGGGGCTCCTCCATTGTTTAAGATGACAGGAGCAAAGATGCAAAAGAGCAGTCTCAACCACTGCAAAACAATAAGAGAAAAACTGAGATTAGATTAATCAACATAAAGGGTGTATAATAAGTGAAGGCTGTAGTCATTGACAAAGCAGATCACATCAACTTATACATGTAATATTGTAAAACTTAACTAACTTTTTATAGGAACATTCTTGTGGCAAACAGAGAGCACTTTTCCAGAGATGTGCAAAACTACAATTTTTTTTTAAATGTACTACTAGGTGCGTAGTTTGAAAAGCTGGTAGACTAGTTTGCCATTGACATAATGGCCTGTAGACACAAACAGGAATAGAGACAGCACAGGAATCTTAAAACACGTTTTTAAAAGTTTTCTAGAAGTCGGCAATTTACTTTTTCTTTTCTTTTTTTTACTTGACATTGACAATATCTTAAAAATCTTTTAGTTCATGGCCAATAAATTTTCATCAGCATGTTGGTCAATGACATGATGTAAATATTTTTGTGTCTCAAGTGTATCAAATGAAACAATTTATTATTTTAAACTTTTTAAATAATTTGACAAATTCATGACATGTATCAATTTATTATATAAATCTTATTTAGTTTGAAATCAAACCCCCAAAACGTCAGGTGGCGCAACCGTCCATACAAATGAACAGACTAAGAAAATTATTTAAAATTAAGTCTTAAGAAGAAATTCAAAATAAAATACTATGACATATTTATTACTATTTATGTTTGAAACCTTTCATATAAACAAATTGTATAAATATCAGTAGCTTTAAAGCTTTTACAACCATTAAAAAAGTTTTGTCAGGTACATTATACAATTTTAATTATTGTTGTAAAATATTAGTTTTTAAGTAAAAAAATGTTTTAAAAGTTATTTTTTATAATAATTTGAAATGCCACTACCGTATCAAGATAGACAAATGTCTTTAACTAGGTACTATGTACTCGCATCAACAAACAAACAAAAAAATGTTAGGTATGATGTGCTTGTTCATGTGCTTTTTGCAAACACTTGTGCTGCTATTGAGGTGGGATACTATGTTTTAAAGATTATTATGAATGCATTTTTTTTATATTTTTATTTAAAATTCTTAACTGACTAAATCTGATTATTCTTTTTGTATCAATATAAAACATGACTTTGTTATTCAATCACAATTGATTAGGCCTATATTATTTCAAACCAATCTACCATATTCTATTCTACCAATCTATCCTGTCATTTGATTTATTCTGTTTTTGATCAATTTACTACTTTACAAAACAGACTGTTGACTAAAACAATTCTATTATTATTTAATTTTTACATGTAATTGAAATGAGAAAAAAAAAAAGATCAGTATTCAGCATATTCCAGCGTTATTAATGTCATTATGAATGTTGTCAGTTGGCACAACTGATAGCCTATTTATCAGGTGGTGCACCCATGCAAATTCTTGATTTAAACCAGCAAATAATAGGTAAAAGTGAACAAATGGCTGAAAACTAGGTTGTGAATAGGCCTAGTTATTGTATTAAATCATCCATTACTGGTATACTTGTATGATACTGGTAATTATTCTGTAAAAACGGCTGCTAAGGATACAAAATACCTGGCCACTAGGATGCAATAATTTTATAATTAAATACACAACCACAAAACAATAATGTGTTATGCACTGTAGAGACTCTAAGGGTTGCTTTGCTAAGATTTCACTAATAAATACAATTAGGAATATATTTATTTAAAGACTTATTTAACAATTGAAACTTGTTTAAATCCATTGTTCCTGACTCAAAAATATGCATTACATAACTTTTAAAAATAGATATTTTTAATACCCTTTTTGAAGCTTTATTTGTCATTTACCCATGTGCAAATAGACCAACAATTAAATCATTTACGGGTTCAACACTAGGCTATTTGTCGTCAAATTTATAATAGGGCATCCAATGCTCTGGATGCTGTTAGATCATTATTTGTTTTATTTAATTTTTTAAAGGAGTGATTAGGCTACATAGTGTTGTTACTTTAAAGGTAGTCAGGCACACCTTTACCATCGTTTAAAGATTAATAAGTTGCCCAAATTGATCTGAATTTATCCTGTGACACCTTATGAAAGCCGGGAATCTTACATTTAAAATATCCACAATAACTGATGTCTTTGAATCTTATAATGAGACTCACAGCTGTGGTTGTCATTTCTCTCACTGATGTTCCTGAACTTTGCAGTGCACCCTGAAACAAGCATTATTCAATAATGAAAACCTCTCTTGAGCCCCTGGCAGACTCCCTGCCTTCAGCTTTATTGCTGTCTTGATTTTATTCAACAGTCTTCCAGTCAGCATAAACAAAACTGGCCCACTTAACTCATGTGTTAATGCTGCCCTACAAGTCTTTTTTACTAATGACACCACATTAAACCGTGAACCAAAAACATACAGACAATCTTTAAAGCTTCATTAAACTTACTCATAAAGTTTCTCGACACACACTAGTTTTAATGTTTACACAACAATGAGTTGGTAAACAGATATTTGACAGAAATGAAAACCTTAAGCAACCACAAAAACTTAATGACACTTCATACAGAACAGAATGAAGTTAATAAGTGTCCTCGTGATTGTAGTAGTGGTATTTTGATCTTTATTTAGTAGATGTTTAACTTTATTTCACTTTTTACATTATTTTCTACAGAGGTTAGCCTATTAGCTAGCTCAACTTTCTGCCTTCAATCAACATAAACAAACTACTCACCTTCCCACAGACTATGTCAGCTAACTCCCCGCGTTTCTCACTCACGCCCCTCGCGTGCTTTATCACTTGTCCGGTGTTACGGTGAAACGGGACACTTTAGCACACTGCTGTATGATATTGTACACAATCATCACCGTTTGTCCTGTCCAAAAATACTCAATCCGGCTGGGACGCGCGCCGATGACATCATCACGCAAAATAAAATGGGCGTCATGACGTTAGGTTTATTTTGGCCGGATTCAAGAGTTACTGGAAATGTCGACTGCATTGGGTATTTCTGTGATTTTTGTTAATTATTTTCCCCAAGTTCTTCTTATCATTGTGTATAGGCCTACTATACGAATTTTGGGGGTTGATGGATTCTTTTAGATTGAACAATTATTGTTATCAGGTTGAATGATTTTTGGCTTTTGTAAGTGATAGGATTAAAATTCTACAGGGTTAAAAAATATTATAGCTTTTTTAAATTATTATTGTTTTTATAATTATCTTTAATTACATTTAACTAATATATAAAATGAGGTGTTAAAATCTTGCCATATTTTCCCCCACACAGACTTTTTTATAAAGCTTCTATAGATAGCATATAAAACCAGATACTTACCAAATTAATTCAGTATTTATGTGTACAAATGTTATTTAATTTATTTATTTAATGATCAGATGACATAGGCTACCGAATGTTTAACAATTAACAACTAAAAATTGCTAGTAGTCAAAGTGAAAAATTGAAGAATCAAATTAGGCTAAATAATAAATTAAGGCAAATGCTTGAGAGTCTATTATTGGATCATTATTGCAGTGATTATTATGTTTCTAGCATGTTATATATTTGGGAATAGTTCTTCTAACTCTAATAGATGGAGTGTGTAGCTTATCATGTAGGAAGAAGACACATGATCATCATGGCCATATTCCAGGAGGATAATGTCAAAATTCATCAAGCTCAAACTGTGTAAGAATATTTGTGAGGATCATGAAGAATCTTTTTCACTCATGAATCGGCTCCTCGAGTCCAGACCTTTAATTCATTGAAAGTCTTTGGGATGTGCTGGAGGAGACTTTACAGAGTGCTGGAGTCTTGCATTGTTAATACAAGATCTTGACCAAAAACTGTATGCACCTCTTGATGGAAATAAATGTTGAGATGTCATATTTTTTTGCTGTGATGTAATTTTTTTTTTTTTGCATTCCCTTTTTTGCATTTATCAACAATTTTCTGAATATGAACTGCAAATGTCAGTTTTGTGTCCATACCACAAAAATATTGTCACACACTTGTTCTAAAGGTAATATATACTGTTGCTATAATCTTACATTAAGACATTTTCTCTCTTTTGTGAAACATATAACCTGTTATTGACACTGATACAAGACATTTTTCAGTCCAATTTGACACCTCATTAATGGCACTCTGCATACTTTTAAACAAAACATTCCTCCCTCTCATCCGCAATCAGAGACTTTTCAGCTCCTGCTCCAACCTGGGAAAAATATCAATCATTACATTACACTACCTTGAGGAGTACCGTTTTCGATACAGTATTTTTTTATATACGATGATCCCGCCCTGACTTGAAACTATGAATCCAGCTAACCATTTTCCTTCAAATACCCATTGTATTAATTTCATTAAAAAATAACCATTCTTTCCATAATATTGGACAGATTAGACATTATGGCAATAGGCCTGTAACTAGACACTACTGGTCCTTAACAGTTTTTGCAACTGTTTCCAAGTAGTCGGTAGAATCCATTTTTTCCCAGGTTTTAAAAAAAGGCTTAACAGTATTTATAGCGAGTGTTTTAATCTCTGTAAATTTTGACAAGTGTATGATGCCTTTCTCTCTGGTCAGATTTTTTGTCTTGTAGTGTATTCTAGCCTTAAACCAACTCATTGAATATTGCTTAAATTGGAAGAAAAGTATATAGACTAGCAAACACCGTGACAAAAAATGACCAAATTTAGTCGTGGCAACACTATGCCATTCCTCCAGCTTTCCATATTTGCTGTGAAAAACTGCAGCATTTTTTGGCCATGATCAACTCATTGAGAACAAATGAAAGGTACACTGAGATAGTGTGCTATCTAGATAATGATGATAACATCATGATTTTTTCCCCCACACAGATAATTAAAACAACTGATTTAAATATAGCTGCAAGCAGCAATTAACTGGTTCAAGTGCTTTCAGGCCTTTAAGCACATGCACAAAAATATATTATGTTTTTTTAGCAAGCATGTAACCACTTAGATCAGATGGAAAAGTCCATTTGCAGCCAATACAGCCGATTTCTTTCAAAATTCATACAGTCCTCTTACAGACTCCCATGAGTCAAACATGCCCACCGAGTTTCTTTCCTATAAGCCTCCGTCAATCTTGTCTAATAGGTGCTCAAACTTCATTGAACGATGGCAGCCATGTTTTTTTGAGGTGTGTCAATGTCCTCATAGACATGGCACTTTGGACAAAGACACTGCATTTTCAAGTATATCAGGGTAGTGTAGTTATAGCCATGTTTTTTTTTTTTTTTGCCACTATGTTATAGTGCCACCAACTGGCCAGTCGCCACATGCTTTTTCATGCGACCACAGAATGAGCTCTGACATACATGTATGTGTGTCGAGTTTACCCTTAGAGACAGTGAATCGAATTATTGACAAACAGACTCCAGAGAATCTTGCTGCACTGGTTTGGTTCTGATCTGGCCAAAAACCTAGAACTAGTTCGCTAAAGTAAAACTTTGCTCCAAAACTTTGGAATTCATCTTAGTGTTTTTAAATCATCACTTAAAACTTACTTGTTTAGGGTAGCTTTTACATAATTGTTTATAATTGTCTTATTATTATTATTACTATTAATCCTATATTTCATTATGTTTTTATTTTTTGTATTTTATTACGTTTTTCTGTCAGAAATGCATTGTTTGTTTAATTGTATGTTTTATTATGTTTCTGTTCTTGTGAAGCGCTTTGAGATACTTTTTAAAGGTGCAATATAAAATAAAGTTTATTATTATTATTATTAAAGTAGGTTTTTCAAAGAATCCAAAATACTCTAAAATTTCGCCAGGGTGATGATCGAATCAAGGCATGAATGGGGTGATATATTGATTTCAGACACTTAAAGAAAAATCATGCAACATGATTTTAGAAGAAGAAAAGCATGTTGCTTTATAAAAAGATGAAGTACATCGCTTGGCTCTTGATTTGAACCAAAATGTTTGAAGTTTTCATTCACAGACTTTAATTCTTTCATATGGGTTTTTGTATAAAAGTACTTATACAGATTGTTAACAAAGCTATGCAAGTTGTATACATCAGATAGAAAATACAATCTATAGTTTAAAAATAATGCTTGATAAATTAACCATTTATTTGATCTAACTGCATAAAGATTGAATCATTGTATGATCTGGTTACAGAAAAGTACTTTTTAAGATAAATGCAAAACTTTCTTAAAAAACTAGGAGTTACAACATGTTTCTACAGTCAATCAATGTATTCTTCACATCTATTCTTAAGTTTAAGTGACCTTGTCTTTGCTTTTCAATCAACAGAAATGGTTATATATTAGATATTACATCACAGAAATTGTATAATTTGTTCATTAGAAAGGATTAGTTAAGGAGAGATAATCAGTCAAAGATTTTAAATTATATTTGTTTGGATTTTCTGATTGGACAAATAGGCTGATTTTGGTTTCTTTTTCATAGTGATCGTGGAACATAAAAAAGAGAAGATGCTAGTTCGGGAGAACTGAACGCCACTTCTGTTGGTTTAGTATCTACATTCCTGTACAGTTCACCCGGCAGGAAGCCAGTTTACTCAGTGGTGACACACAAAGGCTGGGAATAGGCACTCTGGATGCTGTCGTGTTTGGCAGACACGATGACACAGTAACGTGTAGCAGGTTTTAGGTCAGTAACTGTAGCGATCTCAGTCTTGTACACGGACAGGACCTGCTCCGCAGGCAGAGACGGGGTGTCCTCTGTTAGGATCAGAGTGTAGGAATCCGCCCCTGTCACCTGAGACCACTCGACCTGCAGTGACTGTCCTGTCACATGAGCAGCCTTCACCTCAGGGATGGACAGCTGGTCTGTTAAGGCAATAACATTTCATTAAATACGTGACTTCAATTTAAGTCAAGTCAAGTCAAGTATATTTTTATAGCGCTTTTCACAATACAGATTGTATCAAAGCAGCTTCACAGTATCAATCAAAACATCATAACAATGTTTGTTTCTTAGTGGAAAAAAAAACATCCACGTTTGGTAGAGCTGATCAATGGTATTAATGATTGGTTAATTAATTTGAATATCCCCATATATTTAACCATATAATGCTATAAGAACATGTCCAGGAAACATTTCACCACAACAATATTTATGTCTATATATTCATGGGTGTACTGTACTTGTTGTACTGCCTTAATGGTGATTTTTTTTAAACATTGTATCACAGTATTCTATAAAGAGGATCTAATGTGAAAAACACAAACATCCAGACATTACTATTCTGTCCCAAATGTGTGTTTCATCTACTAAAAACTGACAGATAGCTAACAGGAGGCAGAAAAGGTCAGATGCAGGAGTACAGGTGAAGGTTTTTACGGTTTCCTCTTTTTTTGTAAAAAGGCAAAGGCTCTCCAAGGCACACAATTTAATGGAAACTGAGAGACAAGATTTTTTGACCAACCGCTTGGAGAGAATCGGGAACACGGCGGTTATTTCATGATTAACCTCTAAAGTAAGAGTCACATGATCCGAACCAACCACTAAGAAAACAGTTCACAGTTATCAATGTTAATATTGTTGTTACACCAAACTGCCACAAGATGGTGCTAAAAAATAACAAACGAATGTGTGCCATGCCACTCCCCGCCTGGTATTGATTAGATACCACTATATAACCAACTTAGCAATGAGGCATGTCTTGATTGTCCCATTTCTTGCAACTCTTAGTTTAATCGTTCAGACTCTTTTGTCGCTGCTGGTGAAAATCTTGGTTACAAGGGCCATAGGCAACCTTGAGGAGGACCACATCGCCCTCTCTGAGATTTCGCAGATCCTTTTGCCATTTACTTTGGCTTTCAAGCGTTGTGAGGTATTTACGCATCCATCTGTTCCAGAAAGTGTTGGCAAGATGCTGCCAACGAAGTGTAGATGCCGGTGCCGGTGAAAGAGGTGTATGACCCTTTTGAGTTAGGACCATGGCTGGCATCAACAAGAAAGGTGAGTCTGTGTCTGTTGAAATAGGAACGTGAGGCCTTGAATTGATTGCTGTAACCTCTGCCATCAGGGTAGACATCTATGTGTCAAGCAGGAATGCATTGCATGAGACTGCATATGACACACTTGTGTAGTATGCTGTTGAAAAGTTTCCTAACACCAACAATCCAATACGCTGCATAGCCTATAGCGGATTCAGTAAACACAACCCTGATGCTTGACTCTTTCATGGTAATGCTCCACAAGTAATTGTGCAGCATGACTGTGGCCTGGAACAATCACAGGAAACTTCTTTCTGAGATCCAGAATTGCATTCTTAAGCTGACCTCCTATCCCAAGAAGGCCTCCTCTGTTTATGTAAGGGTTTAGCTTTTTCTCAGAGCATTATGCTTCGGAATGTCATTTCTTTTGACAATCCTGGTAAGCTATTCTTTGTAAGCTTCCCTCTGCATGCTTTTGATTATGACTTCTTCTGCTTGTAACAATTCCTTCAGCGCGCGAAGCCTTGGACAGTGGTGCCATGATCTGCAGGTTATATTATGACCTATCAGGTAGTTTGTTAGTCTGGGCGATGAGAGAAGCTTTGGCTCTGACTAATGACGTCCAAGAAGAAAATAGCTTGAATCGTTGATATCTGTGATGAGAATCATCAGTGGAGAGAGTAGTGGGGAGAGAGAAAATCTCTGTGTTTCTCCCCCTCCAGTAATGGGCTTTGATAAGCTTGTGACAAGAAAGCAGGTCCTGTAAAAAAGGTGGTGGTGCTCAACAGAGCTGCTGGTACTGAGCGAGTGGCACAGTCCGCAGGGTTATGCTTTTTAGAGACATAATGCCATTGTGTTGGGCTTGATACTTTCAGGATACGCTGCACTCTATTGGCCACGTACAGGTAGAAACGTCTTGTCTGTTTATAGATATATCCTAGGACGACTCTGCTATCTGTTTAAAACTTCACAGCATCTCTGACTCTGCTATCGACTCTGCTATCTCTGCTAGAACCAAAGCTCATAGTTCCAGTTAGGGAATTGTATGAGCAGCTTGTGAAGCTAACGTCACCTTGCCAAGGAAAAACCCAGTGTGACATGCTCTTCCCTGTTGATGACACGAAGATCTGCTACTGCTACAATTGCTTTAACAGAAGCATCTGAGAGAATGTTCCTTTCTAAGAGCTGCAGAGAGGGTAGTATCGGCATATGGTCTGGGAATCTCCAGCTGTTTGAGATCCTGTTGGGATTTCCTCGACTCATTCCATGCTGCTTCCTTATATTCAAGGACAGGGGAGTTCTCGAACTTTCCCTCAATGATGATAGAGGCAACAAACTCAAGTGGGTCGAAGAAACTGTTGACATTGATATGCATCCCTCTGCAAGTAAAAGGCTTTTTGATATATTTTACGTGAAAGGTAAATGTGTCCCTCTTTAAATCCCAGCTAAGTCTGAGACTGCATTGGATGGGAGTAGGGTTAACATCCAAGTTGAGATCTTCGAGTCCCTTCGCAATCTTAAATCGTGAATGCATCCATTACTTCCTTACTATTAGAAGCAAACTTGTGCAATCTCATATTTGAGGTGTCAAACATCTCCTGTGTTCGTGTCAATAGATCGATGGCTCCAGCAGCTGTGGGTGTTGACAAAAGTTTATCATCAACAATTCTCTCTTTACAAAGTATTTGGCATCTGAACCATATTCCTTTTCACCATAAGCGGCTGCTCGTCTGAGACCATAAATAGCTACAGCAGGAGACTATTCCCGAACATGGGCACCCTCATGCGGTCTTTGATGATCTCTTTGCTGGTATCATTGTCCTTGAACCAAAGAAAACTGAGGAAGTTCCTGTCTTCCTCTTTCACAATGAAGCTGTGAAACATCTGCTCAATGTCTGCAGTTACAGCTACAAGCTCCCTCCTAGACCTACACAAGACTATTGTTTAAATCTGGACCAGAGAGAAGAACATCATTTGGAGAAATTCCTTGTTTTTGCCCACTGGAGTCAAAGATAACTCTGATCTGACCGGGCTTTTGTGGGTGATACACCCCAAAGATAGGTAAATACCAACAATCCAATCCTTCTTGCAGAGGAGGGGCTAACTCGGCATGGTCACGATCAAAGATGCTCTGCATGAAGGTAACAAAGTGAGTCTTCATCTCAGGCTTCTTTTCGCAGAAGAGAGGTAATGCATCTTAATGCCTGTTATATTAGTAGGGAGTCGCTGGCATTGTGTTCTGAATGGGAGTGGTGCTATCCAACTAATTCTCTCATCTATAAACATATCTTTATCCATGATTTCCAGAAAGCGCCTGTCTTCAATAGACAATCCGACTTTGTTATCATTCTTTGACCTCCCAAAGATGGTCTCCTCTATGGCACAGTCATTAAATATGAAGGTTTTTGCAAGTTAGGGATATCTCAGGCAGAGGGTTGACGTAAAATTTCTCCTCAACACTGAGTTTGTTGGGACACATGGGAAGTAGAGAAGGTTGTCCATTATCAAGTACATGGGTGTGGTAAGTACTAAGTGCTGCAGACTTGTGTAATGATCCTAGGCAGATGTCTCATATTATGCCAAAATCTAGTCTCTGTGCGTAGGGTGCATTGTTAGGTCCATTACGTTACTCCCACACTTTATGAACCTGAAGGATGTCATGAACCAGAAGAAGAATTTGGGCTTCTGGACCCAAAGGAGGAATGCAATGAGCAATGGACTTTAGATGAATATGCCAGTATGGAGTCGATATCTAAGCCCTGTCGTCTGGCATATTGTTACATTCAATCACAGTTTCACCTTCGTCATTCCATCTAAAGTCTCTATAACAGAACCTGTGGCTCTTTTTCACGCCATCTGTCACGCATACATAGGTGTGTAGATGTATGATGAGTTCTCTCCTTTGACATGCAACAAGTCGAAGAACTTAGTTCTTGCGAGTGATCTATTGCTCTGGTCATCCAGGATAACATAAAGGTTAATTGCTTTCTATGGGTGCCGCTATGCGTAAACTTTAGCAAGGCAAATCTTGGAGCAAGACCATGAAGTTTTGCCATATTCACAGACCTCAGTGGACTTGGAAGTAACAGCAAGTTGAAATGTTTCTATTTCTGCCTCCTCTTCTATTCCTCTTTTCACTTGCTTTTTGACTGGCTGCTCCATTTTCAACACACTATGGGTCAGATTTACTAAACAGGGCAAATTAGCGTGAGAGCGCAATCCCATAAAAGTGCAAATGGGAGTGGAAAGTTCTGAATGTGATCTACTGAAGATGGGCAAATTAAAGAACACAGACGCAGCCGGATCATTTCCATAATGACCAATGCAATCTACCAAGAGCAGGACAAATTAGCGCCTGGTTTAAGACATGCTTTTTTGGGCGTTAAATAATAGCGCAAATACCAGTAAATTGACTAGCGTAAACCTTAGTAACTCATGTTGTGGGATTCATTTAAATAGGCTCCTTCCATAAATTTTGCTCCTGAAAGGGAAACTACAAATGCATATGCAACAGGTCAGCCGCAAAAATTACCCTGTCCACACCTTTTCAGCACAGATTTTTCACTGCAAGTCCTGACAGTAGTTTTTTTAATGCCAAAACAGGATTTGCACTGGCACAAGCTGTTACAAAATATGTCCCTAAGGATTCCTGAAGACAGAGCAAAACTTGGATCATTGCATGCTCGAGCCTCTCTACAAACAAAATCACAGAAGAATGAAAATGGAGGAAAGATGACTTGATGTACAGTTTTGTACTGAAAACATTGAGCCATTCACTTGTCATGAAGACCATAAGGTAACTTATCTACAATGGGGGCTACACTTCGAGCACTGTCAAGATAAGCAAGTCAGGGTAGGTAGCCTTCAAGTTACGCAGACTCCACTTCCTGTATGAATGTCTCAGTTCTCAAGTCTTTTTGGCATCTTTGTTGCTGATCTTTGGAAAGCTATCGATCCTATCAAAGAGGGATTTTTCAATAATCTCTGGGGAGCCATAATAATCTTCCAAGTTCTCCCCAGGTCTAACTGCTCAGTGGCTGACAGGTGCAATCCTTCAATGGTGTTGACGAAAGATGACTTCCACGCCCAATAATTCTCTGGGTGATTGTCAAACTTGAAAAGTCCTGAGTTAACAAGCTCTCTACGTTCTAAGTACCTAGCAATCTCACTCATATTACCATTGTTGTTGAATGACGGCTGTGGTGTTGCCTTGCATGGTGAGGAAGTTGTGGCAAGTTGTTTACGTTGACCTCTGAGGCTGCTGCATCATACTCTCAGTATCAAGCTTATTACAGGAATCTCTGACATCCCTGGCTGTAAAGTGAAGCTGCCTTGGTGGTGTCACATGGGTAATGGGCTCTTGAGGGGCTTGATATGGCTCCAATTCTGCAGGCGACGATAACCCTACTTGAGACTGGCATTTGATGTAATTATGAGTGCGATTGGAAACCTCTCTCACATCTGAGATTTTTTTCTCCAAGCTCACTTTCTGCTGCGGCCTCCAACACCTTTGCCTCAGCGATGGCTGCTGATACCACACTTTCATGATTTAAAGCTAATAAGAGACTCTTCCAAGCAAGCCTCTGTCACTGAGTTTTTTCAATCATGATTTCAGATACTTTAATGGAATTCAGCCCTGGCTCGAGCGGCTTCCAGCTTGGCGTGAGCCCCGGCAGTGGCTATGCTATAGCTGATGAGCTTCTTGACCTAAGTTAAAGAAGAAGCTATAGATCTTGTTTCTAATGCTTGCTAATTTCACCAAGGCGGGGGACTTTGACTTATGGAGGTAGACCTTGCTTTATTTGAACTGTAGTGCCCGCTTTGATGTTTCTTTTATACAATTCTGTCCCAGATGCATTTTTCAACTACGAAAAACTGACAGATAGCAAACAGGAGTCAGAAAAGGTCAGATGCAGGAGCAAAGTTTAGGGTTTTTACTGTTATTCTCTTTCCTCTTCTTTTCTCTTTTTTGTAAAAAACAACAATGGGTCTCAAAGGCACAAAACGTAAAGGAAACAGAGAAAAGAGATTTATTAATCAACCGCATGGAGCGACTCTGGAACACTATGGCTATTTCCTGATTCACTAAACCAAATCACATGATCCAAACCATCCACTAAGAAAACAGTTCACAGTTATCAATGTTCAGTTTGTTGTTACTCCAAACTGCCACAAGATGGTGCTAAAAAATAACAAATGAATGTTAGCCATGACAATGTTTGAGAATTTTCAGAGAAAATGTGCTTAATTGTGCTTAATTCTTTATTGCCCTAAATATGTTTTTGTGAGAGTCACCCACCTTAAACTTTATGAAAATTAATTCTCATCCTCAATTCTCATATATGTATTTGGTTACACTTTATTTTAAGGTGTCCTTGTTCCTGTGTAATTGTATGGTGTAATTACACATTTATACTTTTGAGTACTGAGTAATATTAATTAACAACATGTACAACATGTAGGAATAGAGTTTCGTTTAGGGTAAGTTCATGGAATTATGTATAATTTACTGTTATTACTATAGATTATGTAAAATGTTCTAACAAGTAGCCTACATGTATCATGGACACTAAAATAAAGTGTTACCAAACTGTATATTTTATATAATAATTTTTATATATTGCTCTGTGTATCCAAACGGCTTTTAATTATTGTGCAGTAAGCTGATGTGTCTGTAGTTCATCTCACCAGGAGTCAGTGCTGCATTCATCCTCGCATATTTCAGATTTCTCTTCCGACGGTTTAAGGTTTGGCCTGTAAAAGATTTGTGTTAATACATTATTTAATGTATACCTGTCAAATATGCACTTATTTAAAGTAATATGTATTGTTTAAATAACAGTTAAGGTCAGCTTCCACATAACATAGTTTACATTTTTCTCTGTTCATTAAAAATAATTACACCATGGTCTGTCTGAATACTCAATTCTGATTGTCTGAAGGGGTTCATTAACACACAGGCTTCCATGGGCTGAAGCCCAGGGGCCTACAGGCTGCAGAAAAATTATATTTGTCAAATATTTGTAATAATTTGTATAAATAGGAGTTTGCAGCAGTGACAGCGCAATTCTAGAAACAAACTTGCACACCCGTAAATTTTCAAGACTCACAACCGATTGTTTTGATCTACTGTTGTTGAATAATGAATATTTTCATTTATGGCGTTTAATATCATGGAGCGATAGGCTTCCTGTAAAGGGCTATTAAAACGTTTTTTTTTATGGCATTTTCTTTTCATATTAACTCTGTATAATGCCTAAAATAATGTAGTGTTTATAAGCGCAGTGCTGCTTTGTTTATGCAACCTAATCCTGCTGTTCCACAAGCACCACCTACTGGCAAAGAGTGAATTTGCATATTCACCTATACAGTATATGACCCATATTCTTATGAAGCATACACACAGTGTTGTATTAACTGGTGTACCGACATTTTCCGACATAATTGGCAGAAAGTTAAAATGAAAATTATCTGGGGTAGGGGGCCTACTGTAATGCTGTAGCCCAGGGCCCTCTAGTTATCTTAAGGTGCCCCGGCAATAAATAAGGAATAATTGACGACAGGCCGTTCAAAAAAAAAATGCACACCCGAGGAGGTCACTTCATGGCCTTTATACCTCAGGTGTGCATTATTTTCCAATAATTCTTGCCTCCACGTCATGCAACGAAATAATTTAATGCACAGCTAGCTGTGGATTATCCCTTACATAAATAAAAACATTTTCAATGCATCTTCAAGCTACATTATGTAACACTGTTAGGTGTTTCTTGAATGTAATGAACCAAATTTAATGACTGAGTATATCAAAAAAAATCGGTGCAAAAAAGCTAAAAAAACAAAACAAATGATTATGTCTGAGCTTAGTTATGAACCACACGTCTTTTTTTCTTCTTACCAGTAACAACTCTAGAGGAAAGACTCTCTCCGGCACTGTTCCAGGCTGTCACAGCAACATTAGAGGCCAGCAGGCCCGAGACCTGACAGCTGAGGTTTGAAGTGAGACAGACAGGCACCTGGCCGTCAGGACGCAGCTGGTAAACCTTGAATCCTGTGGTGAGAACGGATGACTTCCAGGCCACTGTGGCGGAGGAATTATCCCCCGTGAAGGTGACGTTCATCGGCGGACAGGGCACTGAAGGAGAAAACAAAGAAATAGACCAAGTAAGAAAATATTATATACAAGTAGAGTTATCTTGAAATGCTGCATGTTCTTTGACAGAGAAGGTCTGTTTTTTTATATTAAGTACATCTATACATGTTTTAGAAACTTTCTTTAGTATCTTGGCTTGAGAAAGATATTGATATGGCACATTAAATAAAAGTGGACTTGTCGTCTGGTACCTGTGACACCAGTAACAGTCTGAGATGGTCTGCTGACCCCAGCTGAGTTTTGTGCAAAGACCGTCACATTGTAAGGGGTGCTGCAGGGCACAGGAAATTCAAAGTAGTTGCCGTTTGTCCAATAGGATGACACGTCCATATTGGACTGTTGGTTGGCTTGGATTTGGCCGGTCACCCGCACCAAGTACGTGACGTTAGGACAGTCCACAAAACTCCAGGAGACCCTGATTAGAGTAGCATCGTCCATCAGATGGGTTCTCACTCTCACGGTGGCAGGAGGACATGGGACTACAGGAGAGGGTTCATTAATAACAGTGGTGTTATTGTTAACCAATAGCAAAACTATTACATTAAAACAAAGCTGAAATATAAAAATGAGATGACAAACTATATTAAAAATGTTGTAAGTTTAACTTTAAGTACTAAAATGACTGAAACTGGAAATAAAGCTAAATCAAAATATAAAAAAGGTAGCACTTGATTTCACAGTACTGTTTCAGTAATGAAACATAACTGGTAATAACTAGGTACTAACCTTAACTTAACCCATATAGTTACTTTACTTTACTCAGTTCTTAGTGTACTTACCCACAAAAGTACTATTGAAACTGCATGTACTGTAAAATAATTGGTTACACTTTATTTTAAGGTGTCTTTGTTACAGTGTAATTATATAGGTTAGGGTAGGATTAGGATTAGGTTGAGGGTTAGTTGCATGTAATTATGCATAATTTACAGTTATTACCATGGAAGTACATGTAACATATGTAACAAGGACACTGTAAAATAAAGTGTAACCAAATAATTACACCAATTATCATTACATTGAAATATGTGAATTATAAAATAAAAAATAAAAAAATAAATAAAAACATCAAGATGATGTGGTTGACTGGACATATCCTGAATCTAACGTCACAAGAACACAATGAAATGTAATTTTCTTTATGCAAAATATATTTTCTTGTAGTAATGTGAATATCATACTAAAACAGGCATAAATGTTTTGTGTTTTCTATTGTATATTCTTCAGTTAAATAGATAACATTATCGGACATGTCTGGTCGTATACAGTACCTGCTCCCCTCTGGATTGGCACAGTGAGGGAGCTGTTACAGGTCCCATCTGAAGCCTGTGCAGTGAAGTTGTACGATGTCCCACACGTCAGTCCTCTGAGGCTACACGAAGTGCCCGTGGTGTCGCAGTGAACTGTGTGCCCATCCGTGGTTTGGGCCCATGTAAAGTACTTCAGCGAACCCTGGCTCTCCACCCAGGAGAGTGTGGCAGTCCTGGTGTCACACTGCACTGCTACACTCATGTTCTGGGGCTCACAGGGCACTATATAGACCAGAAGGAATACAGTATGTCACAGATTTCACGCCTAAAAACGTAATGCTTTTCATTTAAAGGGGTCATGACATGGTTTTTTATTTTGTTTTATTATGTTCCCTTAGGTGCAATTATAGTATTATTATAGTTTTTTGGACAAAATTTTTTTTAAAATGTAGTGATTTATGACCTTTTCCCACCCTGTTGCTCCCCCTCTGATACAACAGTCTGTTTTGGGGGTGTTTCCCCTTTAAGAGTTCAGTGTTAACGCCCACTGTTATGATTGGCTAACGTCAGTGCTTATGCATAAATTATTAACATTAATAATTTTGTATCAAATGTAGGCTACACAATGCTCCACACGTGAAACTTCGGTCTTCCGATCTTTTAACATCGTGTCAATTCTCAATTGATTTTGATTCATATGCGCGAGGGAGGGAGGGAGAGAGAGAGAGATAGCAAGACAGTTTGAAGGCGTGCGCGCGGCCGGGGCTCTCTCTCTCTCTCTCTCTCTCTCTCTCTCTCTCTCTCTCTCTCTCTCTTTCTCTCTGCTCGTTCTTTCAGTAACACGCGCCCTGCCACACTCATCTACATCACTCACCGTTCAAATAAGGCTTTGGGACAAAAATTGGCTGCATATTTATGTGCTGCAAATAAACTGCATCCAACTTCTTTCCCTGACGTCTGGATCGTTCGGCAGTGTATTCAAACATGTTGTTTGTCCACAGCCAGTAACAAACATGGTAACGCAATCTCCTGAATGCGCAAAATGAGGCGTAGTTGTCCTGCGCTGGAGGCGGTCATATGCAAACGACTGGTACGTCACTTCGTACCGTGACGTCACTTCATACCATGGATCCACAACGAGCTGTATTTAGAGCTTGATTAAATAAATGCTTCGTTTATAATGGGGAGGACGTCTTAAGCTATGAAACTTGCAGGAAGTTTTAATAGTACATAGATCTTTTATATACCAATAGATCAAGGCAAATTTGGTTTCTCATGTCATGACCCCTTTAAAGTCAATGTGTGGTCTCACCAGTATGGAAGGTGACCTGCTGACTGGCCAAGCTGGTGCAGTTTCCAGCCGAAGCGGTTATGCTAACGTTGTAAACCTGTCCACAGTGCAAGTGAAGGAGGGTGCAGTTGTTTGCGGTGCTTCTGCAGGCTCGCACATCCCCGTCTGCACCGCTGGCCGTGAGCGAGTACGACTCGGCCACCAGAGAGGGGGACCATGACGCCACCATGCCGTTTGAGTCACACACCGGATTCATTGTTACATTTTGAGGAACACAAGGTGCTGTAAGAGAATTAAATAGAGAGGAGGTGGGTGTGAATTGTGCAGATTTTATGTAGCTCTCAAATCTCACACAAATGCAACGCGTCTCAATGCGTACCTGTGTTCATCTTAAGAGGGGGACTCCGCAAGCTGCTGCATTTGTCGGAGGACGCAGAGATTATAATGGTGTACTGCATTCCACACTTCGCTTCGGTGAGGTCACAGGACGTGCTTGTGCTGTTGCACATCAAAATGCTTTGGTCATGACCTTCAGCTGTGGCCACATAGAAGGAGGATCCCTCATTCAGCTGCCAGCCAACGGTTATATGGCTGCTGAAACAGTCCGTATGTGCAGTGATGGAGGTGAGGGCACACGGAGCTGCGGACAGAAAAGACAGAGATCAGCGACTGACAGACCGACAGACAGACGACACAGACTCAGAAAAGTTGGTGGATGTAGCTTGAAAGCGCCAGGAGTAACAATCAGAATTTTTAACCCTCTGGTGCTCCTCAGTCATCTTTGACCCAAAAATGTTACGTTTTGTTTTTTGATAATTTTTTACTATATTGGAATGGTACAAAACTTGGTTAAGGTTTTGGCACTTGCTATGTGAACACACAAAAAAAATCATGGACATGATTCGAAAAGGTTAAATGGTCCTGTAAAAAATAGTCACACTTGTGCATCTCGTGGTCAAAAATGTCTGCACTGGAAATTAATTTTATCTAGTGAAAACTTTTGGTACTGCAGCCAAACAAAATCTTACTGAAAGCTAATTTGAGATATCAAGCTCAAATTTGGATCAGAGCTTGTTTAGATTTATGGCTTTGATTTTCTTGCAGTTTCAGAGTAAAACTTGATTTTTGAAAATATAAGTTTCATATAAAAATTTAAAATAGTATTTTTGTGCATGTTTCATAACAATACACGTAAAATTCTGTTACTTCATCAATAATCTGCCAAGTGTCGTCTTTGAAAAGAGATCACATTTAAGTCTGTGCTCTAAAGCATTGCTCAATCTATGCTCAAAAAGTGAATAAATGGATTATAAATGCAGCAGAAATATAATTTAGCATAAAAAAAGCCAGACACGCATTTTTGACCGACACGCGAAGAGGACCAGATGGAAGACTAGGGTGTTTGAGTGTGTTTTGCACCTGTCTGAATCTGGAAGGGGTTGCTGGGTCTGCTTTGGCAGAATGAATTGCTGGCAGTGATGTGGAAGGTGTACGTGGCTCCACACTGCAGGTCGGGAACATTGCAGTGCAGACCTGAGGCTGAGCAGCTAGAGTTAGCTCCGCCCCTTTCCACTGCCAGGACAGAGTAAGACTCCGCCCCCTGTGCTTGTAACCATGCCACCCAGACTGAGTTTGTGACGCAGTCCAGGTTTCCTGTCTCACCTTGCGGAACACAAGGAGCTAAAGACATGCAAATAAAATCTGTTAGCTTGCTAGGATCAATAGGCATTTCCACAAAGACATCCTTTGCAGTAAAAATGAATTAACAACATTCTGTGACAGTACAGTACATATGCTCAAATACTAGAATCACACAAGACGTGTCATATGTATTGTTTTTAATGGGAAAAAGTGCAACGCTCAATATGGCGGATTAAGTCCCGCCTTCTAAATAAGAGCCAATCGGTGATCGGTAAAGTCATCGTGTCACTGCAGCCGTTAGAAGCTCCGGTTCCCATAGAAACAGTCAGACGCGCTTCCACTGCGCATTAGCTTGATTTAGCCTGAACAATTTTGTTTTCTGTCACGATTCAAGCGTTTAGAAACAAAATGTATAAGTCAGTTGTTGTCAGATTTCATTGGTGATTTCATTGGCGAACAGTTTTGGAGAATTTGATGTTTCCCCATTCAAAGAGACAGGAGCTGCCCTTGCTGCCCGAGAGGCGTTTCAAAGATGGCCGCCGAGTGAAATGACTTGTCTTAAAGGGACTTTAATATGGTACAGAACATACGGAGCCCCTAAAGGGACTTGGTGGTGGGAAAAAATACGCTTTTAATTAAAGTTATTCTAATTATCAGTGCAGATATCTGATAAGTAGCACATCTCTAGCAGATATATACATAAAATGATAGGCGTGATGAGAATGGTAACATATGCCTGTTACACTGACGTGGGCTGCTTTCAAATGGACATTTATTTAAAGTAAGAGGCTTCTTTCGCAAAATTACATTTCCTTAATAGCCTGACCTTTAATTGTAATGTCAGTTTTCATCACTGTAACTTCCCGAACACACACACACACACAAGAAATTGTCTATCCCATCCAAAGGCTGGATATAAGCAATTATTTTTGTTTATTGTCATATACACACAGCTGTTACATTCAGGCTATCATACCCAGCTCTTGATCCATCCTGGATAACCAGCTACTTCAGTAAAACACCCCCACATTATAATTATATTTCCTATCTATAGTTTTTAATTCTCCTTTTTAAATATCGGATCTGATTTCCCCTGCATCTGCGTAGCTTAATGAGAGTCTGCAAATGAGTGCCTGATGAAACATTAAGCTTTAAACCAGACTGTAAAAAAATATGGAAGTGATGTCCGTGATGTCACCCCGTAGGTTTCTGAAGAGCATTTTTGAAGCCCAAAGTGGGTGGAGCCGAAAATGGGCAAAGATGCGGATTAGCTGAGGTGACGTGACGCTAACACAAAGCCGACAAACGGCTAGTAGTGACAGCAGCGGCAATCCACATGTCACTCAAGTGGCCACGCCCTTAATTATTGCAGAAAATAAAATAAAGGATGAGTCATAAAAAATGTTTTACCCCCCTCACAGTTGTCATGATAAAGTTGGGCATTTTAATGTCAATGAATTGCAGTTTAAGTCACTTCCATATAGAGTGCCGAAGTTACGACGTCACTTTGTAGGCCAAAACGCGGAAGTGAGTTAGCATGTTAGCACTGCGGGTTCCCTCGCTCTAAAGTCTATGGGATTTTTGAATGGGTTTTTGCTAAATCGCCTGAAATAAGGTCTGTGGTGAACAAATCCTCTAAATATTTTCACGTTTTGATCTATGACATAGAACACACAGTTATAACCTGTTTGTGGTTTTTTAAACTTTATTGTGTCTGCTTGTGTTTTTTAAAAACTTTATATAGGCTTCAAAATGTATACATTTTGGATTAACTTGTAAAGATTATCTTGATAGACAAAACGTGTAAGGGTCACAACTCTTTGTTAAATACAGATCTTATTTTTTGCGATTTTCCAAAAGTCTATGGGGAAAATGCATAGCTTTTCGATCGAGGGAACCCATGCGCCGCGAGCAGCCGAGTTGTCCTACAAAGTGACGTCATCACTTCGGCACTCTATTGGATTCAAGGGAGAGACCGGAAGGTTGCCGCTTGTTTTAAACACGTAAAATATTTCCATCATTATTCATTTATCTCATCCAACCGCAATTATTTCAGAAGGTTATATTTTATTACTTGGCCCACCCGACTCACAGATTATCCGCAGATATAACCGTGATCCGTGCATCACTAATATCTACATCATATAACGTGGTTTAGTGGTAATTTTGTGTTGTTGTGAAAGTTACCTGAGGTAACGTTGACAGCAGTGCTGGGCTGGCTCTCACAGCCACCCCTGACAGACGTCACAGTGACAGAATATGACTGTCCGCATGGCAAGCCAGGGATTGAACAGCTGGTGCTAGTGGAATCACATGACAGCAAAGCTCCTCCATTGGTCGCTGCTCTCACATGGAAAGATTCTGCATCTGAACTGGCTGCCCATGTGACAGTCATGAAGCCAGCAGAGCAGTTCACCCGCACATCAACGGCCTGAGGTGGACATGGCGCTAAAAAAAGAAAAGCACTTTTCATACATCTGTTCTTGATGGTGGCTGCCAGGATGCATTTCCAAGGTTCTACAAAGGGCCGTTGTTATGGTTGTTTAAGAAATGGCTGCTTTGAAAGTGCCACAGTGTTTACACAAGAGGTTTCCAACCCTTCTCCTAGAGAGGGACCTTCCTGAAGAATTCAGTTCCAACCCTGCTCCAACAACACCTGCCTGTAATTTCCAAGTAACACATTTATTTGCTGGTTCAGGTGTGTTTGATTCGGGTTGGCTTAAACTTAAAACTCTGCATGATGATAGTTCTCCAGCAGAAGGAACACTTTTCAAGAAATCAACCTACAAATGGCTTACTTTAAAAATCACCTTCAACATAAAGTGTGCATTTTAACAGTCTGAGTGTGCTACTCACCAGTATGCACTTGTGTGAGCAAACTCCCTTTGCTGCTGCATGCATGGTCCATGGACAGCACAGACACATTATATGTGTGTCCACAGAGCAGATGCTCCAGGTTGCAGTGAGTCGTGCTGCTGCTGCTGCAGTTGGCCGTGTGGGTGCCGTCTACTGTGATGCCCTCAGCCTGGTAGGACAGCGCCCCACTGGCACTTTGCCATGTAACGGCCGCAGAGTTAGACAGACAAACGAGAGATGCTTGCACGTTGATAGGTGTACATGGAACTGAGGAAGAGGAGGAAGATGAAGCATTAATGCATAGAGAAGTTAATTTGGGTTTGGCAACAAAGACAGATATCGGACATCAGCCGATTATGTCAGAAAGGCTGTGTTTGAAATCTCCCCCATACCCTTAAATAGGGCACTATTTGAGGGGACAGCCATTTGTAGTGGTGTCCGAAACCATAGTGGACGTTATCGAGTGCACTCATTAAATCCCATAATGCACCGCATTGATGAGTGTACAACTGATGTACACTCAACGGCTAGAGAATACCCATAATACAATGTGAGAGTTGCGCCAAATTAATTCCTGTGGCTCGCCGGAAGATGGCGCCCGTAAATGAATCATCCACCCATCCACTTTAAAAATCGCTGATCCAATGTGGCTACAGCGTAATAACATACTGGTATAAATTCCTTTATAATTGATTATGAAATTGTTTAATTAAGTTTTATATATAGTTTCCATGACAGAGTTCATGATAAATCTTTTCATTACTACTGGAGCTGCCAGTTTGCTAAGCTTCAAATGAATATTAAATAGCAAGCACAAATTGTGCAAAAGTGGCAGCCCTTCCGGCGCACTCAGTGTCTGAATTCACGCACTTCCTTTCATGCACTCCTTCAAATGGACTATAGTAGGAGTAATGTAGGGGATAGTGTATGAGGGTATAGGGGGCGATTTCGAACACAGCCCTACTGTCTGTAGATCTGATGGTGGCACAGTGCTGCCATTGAATAGCAGTGCAGGAAACACTGTTATATTCTCCATTTGTGTAATTGCATGTTGATGAAAGAGTATTTGGGGAAAATTCCTAACCTGACTGTAATGTTGAAAGGGCCTTTTTGCTGTCACAGTGGCTGTCCTGGGCAGTGATTGTTAGGTTGTAGGCTTGGCCACAATGTAGGCTGTCTAATTTGCACATGGAGGTGGGACTGCTGCAGTGTGTTTGGTGCCCATCTGGACTGGATGCGAGGACCAGGTAGGAGGCAACGTGCTGTCCTTGTTCCCATGACACTACACCTGTGTGGCTGCCACACTCCATTTCAGTGATGATTCCCGTTGGCTTACATGGAACTGTTAAATCGTAAACAAGAAGATCATAAATATATTGATAGGAACGGACAAGAAACATTTAGTTCAAGGATATATTTGTGAATTGTGTGTGTACAGTCATCCTACCTGTGTCCAGCTCCACGCTATGACTCTGTGCGCTGGTACACGTGTGGTCGGAGGCAGTCACGCTGATGCTGTATGTGAGTCCACACAGTAGATTAGTGAAATCACATGTGGTGCTGGTGCTGTTGCATGATGACGCAAAGCCACCGCTGCCCTGAGCGACAGCAGAGTAAGAGAAAGCTCCTTGGCTAGGCTGCCAGGACACATCAACCACACCAGATTCACAGCTCAGGTTTGCCTGAATCTGGTTGGGAATACATGGCACTGGGGACAAAATGGGAATTGATATTTGGTTCATTGTACAATTGCGGTGGAAGATGCTGTCGCTTTTATGAGGAAAACTTATTTTTTACATATTGTGCTTTATTAGAGGTCACCTACCTGAATAAAGTGTTGTGATCGCACTCTTTGACACATTACAGTGGTGGCCAATGGCAAGCACGCTAATGTTGTAAATGGAACCGCATACAAGGTTAGGCACAACACATGAAGTATTTGTGGTGTCACATCCTGTCATCTGGCCAGCTGTGCTGATGGCATGAACCTCATACGATTCTGCCCCCATGCCGGGACTCCACTGCACATGGGCAGATTTTGAAGAGCAGAGCAAATTTGACTCCACTCTCTGGGGTGGACAGGGTACTGTTTGAGAGAATGAGAGAGGTCAGAAAGAGATAACTAAAAAGCAATGTCCCAAAACTACAGAAAATCAGTTTCATTTCATTAGGTTACTGCTAAATATTTTTTAGCAGGATATTTTTTTTTACATAACTCCAATTGTGTTTGGCTGAAACGAAGAAAGTCATACCTAAGGTGGCTTGAGGGTGAGCTAACCCTTTAATTATACTAGCAGCCAATCATATGGACATCCCTGAGAATGACTCTTGAAAAATGATTACTATATTGCTACATGTAGGTGATGCATTTTAATTAATTTCCTCTTTCATACCCGTTGCAACTGCCAGGGCTTTGCCAGGTTGGCTGTGGCAATGTCCATCATATGATACCATGGTAAGATTGTATGTTTGTCCACAAGCTAGTCCCCTCAGTTCACAGTTAGTGGAGTTGCTGGAGCAGGTGGAGATCAGCCCCCCAGGTGTCCTGGCATCAGCAGTGTAGGAAACAGACCCGTCGGTGGGAGTCCACTGCAGCAGGACAGTGTCACTGTTGCAGTCCAGGTGTGTAGAAGTAACTTCTGGGGCACAGGGAACTACAGGAAATAAAAATATAATGTTATACAAATAACAACTTTATAAGAGAAAGATAATAACAGAATCGATTTCTTTCATCTAGAACAACAAAACCAAAACTAAATAACTGTACCTGTGTGGAATTGTTCTGTCTGACTGGGCAAACTGGAGCATTCATCTCCAACAGCAATCACCTGAATAGTGTAATCATCTCCACAGATGAGATCTCTAAGACTGCAATGTGTAACAGGCCCAGTGCTACTACAGGATATGAAATTGAATGTGCTGCTCCAGGCGTAAGCAGTGTAGTACAGCGCCCCCATGCTTGCGTTCCAGGACACACGTGCCTCAGCGGTGGCACAGTCCAGCACAGCAGACACTCCCGTAGGAACACAGGGCACTGCAAAAGAGAGAGAGTCAGCCTTATCCCCCAAAGCCAGAAGCATAATCATTGTTTGTTAGCAGCACAACTTTACTGAAAAATGGAAATGCATCTAAAATCTAAAAAATTTGATCCCTGGATCCAACCATAATAACATTACCAGGTTCAGTACTGGGATCAAGACACGGAAATGCTCTGACAGTTTGCAGAAACTAAATCATGCAATGCCAATTACCAGACCAATACCTGTGCTGAGGTTTGTGTATTTGTGTCTAACGTTTATGTTGAGGTTGGTTAGCATGCATTACCTGTGTTAATAGTGCTCAGCACACTGGGTGTTGAGTTACATTGGCGACTGGAGGCAATCACGCTAACATTGTATGTATTGCCGCAGGACAGTTTGGGCATGCCGCAGCTCGCTGACCAGGACATGCATGTTCCTAAAGGCCCATCTGGGCCTTGCACTGTTGCGGTGTAGTATTCTGCACCATCAGCTGGCTCCCAGGATACTGTAGCAATATTGGAGATGCAGTCATTAAAGCCAGAGATGGATGTGGGAGTGCAGGGCTCTGGAAAAAGACACAATGACATAATCCATGTCATTCAACACGTGTGGCGTTGTTATGCCTAAATAGTCAAGACTGTGGTGTCCTTTCTAAAGCAAAAGAGTTGCGTACTTCTTTTGGCACCATGTATTTGGGTGTGTGTAAGAAGGTCCTAACCTGTCTGCAGTACTGAGGCATTGCTGGGGGGGCTCCTACATACTTGTCCCACAACTACCACAGTCAGAAAGTAAGGCTGACCACAGTTGAACTCCGAGAACTGTGCACTTGTGTTATTGGTGGAGAGTTCGACCCGGTGACCACTGCTAGATTCTGCAGACACCAGGTACATCGGAGCATTTTCACTTGCTTCCCAGGTGAGGGAACCCACTCTCACGTCACAGTCAAAGGAGGACACCAGTTTCTGAGGGATGCATGGAGCTATACACAATGCAGGCAATCTCGATTAGCCATTTCTCGAAAGTTGTTTCATTTAATGTTTATTTTTATCAGCAACTCACCCATGTTGATAATTGTGCTTTCACTGGGATCACTGCTGCAGATTTGAGCATTGGCAACGACCTGCACAACGTAAATTTCCCCACAATGCAGATCCTCCCAAATACAGAAAGTTGTGTTTGTTATGCAAATGTGCGTGTGGCCATCCTGTCCTTCGGCGATGGCGGTGTAAATATCTGCGCCATCACTGCCAGCCCAGCTGACAGCACCCAGGTTAGTCTCGCACTCTGCAAAGGTCTCAATGTTGTACGGCACACATGGGGCTATAGAAAAAAAGCAGTGATTGATACACAACCTACTGACACTGCTCAAATGTAGTATGTCAGAAACCTTTTCTGTGGGAATTTTGAATGAGTGTCGGGTCATACCAGTCGTAAGATGGGCAGGAGTGCTTGGTATGCTGTCACAGACATCATTTTCCCCCACTGCTGTGAATGTGTAGGTCTGTCCGCAGAGAAGCTCCGCCGTTAGCATCGATTCAGATGTCTGGAATGAGTCGGCATATCCTAGGTTGCTTGCGATAAGCACTGAGTAACTCAATGCACCTCTGCTGTGATTCCAGTTCAGGTGAACGGTGTTGTTATCACATGATCCTGAAACTGTCAGTTGGGTTGGCTGACAAGGTTCTAAAGAAACAGACAAAGGTTTCATTGTGATGTTAAAGCCTAGTGTCATTCAAAGAAAACTAAGTCATTAAATTACCCCCCAACCAGATATTCAACGAATCTGAAATTTATCACAGGCTCTGTTTACACCTGGTATTTAGATTTGTTTTGGTCGATCGGATCACAAGTAGACGAGAGACACATTCCTGTTTACAGCTGGTGTTTAAATATGTCTCTTTTCTCCACTTTCAACCACGTCTGTCCTGATTTCTTCGAGGGAAGGGTCTATGGAAGGGTAAATATGGGCTTGTTCAGATCTTTTGATCTAATGGACGAAATTAGCCTGCGCAATTTACCTATGAACGCGACGATGGAAAAACATACGGAGAGCATCAGCTTTCGATTCTGCAATGACAGCTGCAAGACCAGCTGAACGCTGTGAGTGTGTTAGAAATCAGGAATAGTGAGAGAACATTGTGCTTGGTACGTTTTTTGTCTTCAACCAAATTTGTCAGCCGACAAAGTTTAAATCCTGTCTGTCTAACGCGTTTCTCATAATGTTTACGCATTAGGTCAGTGAGCGAAGAGTAGGCGGTATTTTATGGCTGTTTTAATGTATTCCACTCCATGGGGCCCTATCTTGCACTCAGCGCAATTGACTTTGTACACTGACGCATGTATCATTCCTATTTTGCACCCGCGCAAAGCGGACTTTTCCCTCCACAGACGCACGTCAGTAAACTAGGAAATTAACTTGCGCTCCCTGGGCGGGTCGGCGCAAAAAAAGAGGCGTGTTTCGGCGCAAACATTCCCTGGTGCTATTTTGCAGTTCCAGAAAACAATTGCGCCACTGACCAGAAAAAACCTAGTCTAAAGTCAGTGGCGCGTTGCGCGTTGTTCATAATGCTATTTTAAGCGCGCATGCTTGGCCATAATGTAGCGGGTGCACAACGCGCATACACTTTGATTCTCTCATCAAGATGCAGCAGTTTTTATTTTTGCAAATCATACATTATAACAAGGAAAAATATTAACACATGAGGGAAATCATTGTGGTGTCCATGAAGATGTAAGAAATATGTAGTAAGCCTAAATCTAGCTTACATTTACCCAATTTTTTCAGGCTAATTGTAGTAATGACATGGCTGATGACACCATTTTTGATGCCAGCAACAATGAGTGAAATACGGTTTAATCGAAAACACACAAACACGCTGTGTAATTGAACGAACGTTCGGCATACTGAAACTGCGTTTCAGGTGTTTGGATAGGCCAGGAGGCACTTTACAGTACAGTCCTCAAAAAGTTGTAGCATTCTTTGTGGCATGTTGTGTTTTACACAACATTTCCATAAATCAAGGTTGTGTTGTTGACATAGATGAGGAAACATTAGAGGACTTAAGGAGACGTGATGGTGAACTGCATGTGCCGATGCCACTTAACCCAAATGCCCCAGCATCAGCACGGGACAGGAGAGCGTATTTGGCAGAAGAGCTGCTGCGTCATCTACAGTATAGTGAGGTAAAGCTAATTAATATCAGTCTAATGTTCGACTACATTTCAAAAATATAACCATGCATATATTCGTGATTCAGAGAGAACGAGTCCAAAACATCCGAGAGTGTTTATTTGTGACATTTCTTTATTTACATTTGTCAAAATGAAAAATCAATATCAAACAGTATATTGATTAAAAAAAAATACAAACGGAAAATTAGGTTGAAAAGAACGTCGTCTCCTCGGCTGTGAACCGCTCCTGGCGCGCGCCTGGTAAATCCGCCGTATTAATAACAATCCGTCATGCAACATGCGCACCTGCTCTTAAAGGGTATGTTGGATGACGCTCTGATTGGTTTATTTCACGTTACGCCCAAACCACGCCTATGAATAATGAAGCTACTTCAGACCAACCCCTTTTAGATTTGTGCCAGGTGCAAGAGGCATTTATCCTGCCGGGAAAATAGCAACAGCGCCGAGACCCGCCCACAAAGGTACTTGCGCTTTGCGCTTTGACACTTGCGTTTCAGATCGTGCGCTGGGTGCAAGATAGGGCCCCATGAGTGTTTACACTACGGAAGCGATCCTGTCAAATGTGTTTTCGACTACCTCTGGAAGTGGTCGAAAGTGGACAAGCTCAAAACATTTTACACCCTGTTTGCATCTGTATTCAGCGTGATCCACTTGTGATTCGGTCGACCAAAACGCATCTTGATACAAGGTGTAAACAGGTCCCAATGTGAATGACTACATGTGTTTTCTACAGTCTGGATCTTTTGGTACCATGCTTGTCAAAGAAACATGTTCAAGTTTCTGCAGTATGCTAGAACGTAGAGCAGGGATAGGCAACGTTGGTCCTGGAGTGCTGCTGTCCTGCAGAGTTCAGCTCCAACAGTAGTATCGCTTGGTATAAATGTTATCTGTCAACTCAGAGTTGGTTCTCTCAGGGTCAACTCAAGGGACGAACAACGCCTGATTTTTCAGCAGGGAAGTCTGGCAATTTCATCTCTAAAATGCTTTTACTGTGAACCACTTTAATTTGGTTCAAGAAATAGAGGGGTTTTATTGCATCAAATATGTGTCACTTTGCACACAACTGATTGGTCCAGTTTTAATTTGCAATCTTTTACCAAGAATAAAACCTTACATGGCCACTAAAAATGGCTTTGTGAAATAGGCCACAGGATTTGGCTCCCTATGCTTTACATACACTTTGTGACCATGTGTTAACTCAGGGTCATATAGAAGCGAAGAACAAAACACTAAATTTGGTTAAGTTGGCAAAAAAGGCAAACTACAGCTACAAGTTATATTTTACTCTGTAAAAAATGCATAAAAAAAAAAAAAAAGGCTCACAAGAAAAAGCATGACAACAAAATAATCAGTAATTGATATTTCATTGTTTCTATTTTGTTTGCGTTAATTTATTAATAATTTATAATTTATTTTGTATGACAGCCTGGTCAAAAATTATGCCCGCACAATTTGGCATGTTTCATTGTGTTCACAAATAAAACAAATGACTCTAAGCACAACTACGCAATGTGTTTATGAAATCTTCAACCATTTTTTCTTGTAATATCTAAGGGTAAAGATGACACATTCCTAGGCCGGACAATAATTTGTCTACTACTAGATGACAAAAATTAAATTTGAAGTATAGAAGGATCTACCTGTTTGAATGTGTACAGTGCTGCTGACGTCACTGTGGCAATATCCACTGTAGGCCGAGACGGTGAAGGCGTACTCCTCTCCACACCTCAACCCACTCATTTCACAGCTGTCAGTTGTAGAGTTACAAACTGTAGCCACTTCTCCTGTGCTGAGGGTGACGCTAGCAAGGTAGTATAGCACATCGTCCCTTTGCTCCCAGGTCAGTACGGCTGCTCTAGATTGGCACTGAAAGTCTACATTCACATGCAAAGGAGCACAAGGGCCTAGAGTTCAAAGGACAAAATAGGTCAATTTGATTAGTCCAGTTATGAGCTAGATTTCTTTTCGACAGTTACATTGCAAGTGTTTCGTCCCTTTTGCAAATAAAAATGTCAACTCACGTGTCTGAAAAGTCACTCCCGTCTCCTCTGTAACCTGACATCCATCATTGATTGCTGTGAGCCTGACCTTGTAAGTCTGTCCACAGGCTAGCTTGCTGATATTACAGTAATTCTCTTGAGAGATGCAGGTGGCGATGTAACCGTTGTTACTGATGGCAGTGAGCTCATAGGACGCAGCTCCAACACTCCAGGCCCAGCTGAACAATGCTGTTGCATTATCACAGATCGCGCTGACAGTGACTGAGCTGGAAACTGGTGGACAGGGGGCTAGACACAAAGACACAGCGGCGAATCACAAGTCTGCTCAGTCGTAATGGACACTCAGGGCTGGGCAGTATGACGTTATACTAGTAGACATTTTAAAACTTACACTGTGGTATATATATATATATATATATATATATATATATATATATATATATATGGATATGTCAATAGGCAGCACAGCGGTTTTTTATTTACACATGAGAGCAACAATTTCCTATTTTTATACGAAAGAATGTGTCATGTCTCTTTTTGTTCTTCTTCTTTTAGTTTTATGGTGGATTGCAACCATGACTTATCATTACACTACCCGCGTATGCATTTTTAGTTTTGTTCACGTTTTCTTGACCATTGAAATTTCGAAAAGGTTACGATGTAAAGAAGCCTTGTTTACTGAAATCACGTGACTTTGGCAGTTTGATACATGCTCTGAACCACTGATTCAAAACAAAAGATTTGTAAAGGTTTCGTAGCTTAATGAAGTAGTGTTTTGAATTAATCCTCCTTTGGATTAAAAACATATTCTACCCCTTTGAGGAACTTTTTTGATACTTTTGAAAAGGTTTTAAACCAAGTAAATCCAAATTTAGTATTAAGGTTTTTAGGAAAACCTTTTTTTTTGTGAAAAACTAAACCTGGCTCTTGCCATGAATATAGCCATAAAAGCTGGCATGGCGTTAAAATAGAAAGCGAGAAAAAATGCCCAACCTGATGTGAGAAGAACTGTCTCGCTGTCTGTGCTGTTGTAAGTTCCTCCAATGGCTCGTACATGGGTGTTATAAACAGTGCCACAGATCAGCCCGGTCACACTGCAGCTGGAGCTTGTCGTGTAGCAGGACAGGCTTTGACCATTACGACCCTCCAGGAAAGCCACGTATCCCACCGCCCCCAAACTCTCTTCCCAAGACACAGTCCCTACATCACTTGAGCAATTCAGATGGGTTTGCACGTTCTGGGGTGGGCAGGGTTCTGGTAAAGCACACACAGTCAGATATTGGATGCATAAAGCACTAAACTCATTGGGATAAATGGCCAATTGAATGCACCTGTGTTTAGAGTAGCTGATGCAGATACAGCAGTTCCTTGGCAGACGTTGTTGTGTGCTGTCACAATGACGTCATATGTCTGACTGCAGGACACATTGTAGAGCACACAGGAGGTGTCAGTGGTGGAGCAGGACAACACTGATCCCAGATCAGTGGCAGCCTGTGCGTTGTATCTGGTAGCACCTCTGCTCCTGTCCCAGGACAGCTGGCTGATAGACATGCCGTACTGCACTTCCACATGCTGAGGTACACAGGGGCCTAAGTTCATAATGAAGAGAAAGAAATTCATTATCATGGTGCAAAATGCAGTATTACAGTATTGCAAGGATGTTAGGTGAAGTTTCCATGGCATTTATAACCAACTGATAAGGTTTCTGAGTGTTTTTAGTATGCTGTTGTGTGTTTGTTAGGATGTTGAGAGTGGTGGCTAGGATGCTGCTATGCAATTTTTTGTTGTTTTGAGTGGCTTTCAGAGCACTTGCAGTTGCAATGATGTTTTGGGTGAGGGTGATTGCTAAGGCCCTGTTTACATCAAGGGAGACACATTCCTGTTTACACCTGGTGTTTTAATCCGTCTCTTTTGTCCACTTTCAACCACTTCTGCCTTGATTTCTTCAAAAAGAGGGTCTACAGGTGGGTAAATGTATGGGCTTTTTCAGATCTTTCGATCTAATGGACAAAATAAGTCTGTACAATTTACATATGAACAGGGCCAGAGAAAATAGAAAAACATAGCCTTCGATTCTTCTCTGACAGCTGCAAGATCACGCTGAACGCTGTGAGTGTGTTAGAAATCAGGAATGGCGAGAGAACCAAATTTCTCGTCTTCAAACCAAAACTTAGGTCTTCATTTGACAAAGTTTAAATCCAGTCTGGTTAGTGTGCTTCCCATTATGTTTACTCATTAGATCAGTAGGCGGAGAGTAGACAGTCTTTTGTGGCTGTTTGAACACATTCGACCGCATGAGCGCTTACACCAGGTAAGCAATCCGGTCAAATGCGTTTTCGACTACCTCAGGAAAGTGTCTAAAACGTTTTGAGCTTGTCCACTTTCGACTGCGTTTACACCTGAAATTAGTGTCGTCCAATTGTAGTCTGATTGACGAAAACACTTCTGGAGTGTCTGGAATCCTGTTCTGGTGGTTTCTATGGCATGCTTGTGGCCAATTGCTAGGACATTGTTCAAACAGTTGTTAAGGTGTTCTGAGTAGGTTTTAACATACTGCTGTGTTCTGAGAGGGCATTGTGGATGATTACTAGGGCAACACTGGGTATATGTTCGGGTGATGTTGTGGGTAGTTGCCAATGTAATTCAGTGTTGTGGGTAGATATGTGGTTGTTGAGGTGCTCCGAGGTGTTTTTAACGTGCTGCTGTGGGGTTGCTGGATTGTTCTGGGAGTTTGTTCAAGTATCGCTAGGGAGTATTCTAGCAGGTGTTCTGAGTTTTGCTCACCTGTCTTCAGTTGTCCCTTCATGGTTGCAACACTGCTGCAGGTCTGTCCTTCTGCTAAAACAGTGATGTTGTAGCTCTCTCCACAGGCCAGTCCTGTCAGCTCACAGTTGGTGTTGTTGCTTTCACAGGTGAGTACATGACCAGATTCACCCACTGCTGTGGTCATGTACTGCATTGCCCCAGTGCCTGGCTGCCATGACAATGTAGCCGTACCAGATTGACAGTCTAATAGTGCCCGAATGTCACGAGGCATACAAGGACCTGAAATACAGACAAATTACATGTTACATCAAAAACACTAAGGAACCAAAAAGCAGGGTCCAGATTAACATTTTGAAAATTTCACAGCATCTATGGTGCATAGAAAGCCACATTGTATTTTGCATCGTTTATGTGTGAGAGAGAAGATTTGATACATTTAATTGTACTTTTTCCACAGAAGTAAACGTTGTAATAAGAACAGTTCTAAATTCTAAAACTTAATAGTTGGAATATAATTATTATAATTAACTATTTAGCAATTCAAAGAAATGTTACAGGCCTATAAAAGTTTTTGATTCTGCCAAGGCACCATTAACATTAAGTATTAACAACTTTTTGTCTTGTGTACAAGCACACAGCATTCAGAACTGAATTACAAATTAAATTCCAAAAGAATTACCAAATTTGAAACATATTTAAATGGCTGAAATTCACAGGAGTGTTTTTTTTTTCTTTTTAATGTAATATGATACAGATTTTTTTTATTGCACAACGTGTTGGTCTGTTCCTTGACTGACTGTGTTAAAGGGATAGTTCACTTTGAAATTATTTTTTGGTATGTTATAGCTTACCTCAAGGGCATCCAAGATGTAGGTGTCTTAAAACGATATAAACACTGTTCGTTTTCTCACACAAACCGCTCGCTTCGTGTCTTAGGCCATCAACGTGTACTTACATTTACGAGTCATTAAATCATGTTTAATTTGGACTTCTCTGTGCATGCTCTTTGAGGTGGTGACCATAGACCTGCATTTTATGACTGACAGACAAGAATGGTTTGACCAAAAAATATCAAAATTTAAACTACTTCGGAAACAAAGACACCTACATCTTGGATGCCCTTGAGGTAAGCTAAAACATACCAAACATTAATTTAAGTGAATTTAAGTGAACTATCCCTTTAAATATCTTTAAAATGCAATTCAGTAAATTTTTCCCATTCAAATTTCAATTCAACATACTATGGAAAGTGTGACCGAGTGAGAATCAGAATTCTGGATTCAAATAATTTACAACACAATCTTTTGGTGGAATTCGACTGGTGTGTCTGTGTAAATATGTTCTCATTGCTTTCTACCTGAATCTACATCAATGACGGCACTGGGCGAACTGTCACAGTATCCGTCAAATGCTGTCACACTAATGTGGTAGGTCTGTCCGCAGGCGAGTCTGTTAACTGTACAAGTGGTGTCGTTCATGCTCTGACAGTTGGTGAAATGGCCGTAACTGTCCTCAAGCATAGCCGTGTAAGATCCTGCTCCTGGGCTCTCCTGCCAGAACACGGACAGGCCATTCCCTTGGCAGATCACATTAGCGGTCACATTATCCGGCACACAGGGCACTGAACATGAGAGAAGTAACTGTCAGTAAAATTGAGTGATTAGGAACAAGAAAAGTTGGTTTCACTTTATTTTGATGGTCTCTTTAACACATTATGTTGACTATAAGTAACGTTGCTCCTACATGTCTACTAACTCTCATTAGAGTGTTAGTTGAGTATTAGTAGACTGGTAGGGTTAGGGTTAGATTAAGTTGACATGTAGTTGACAAAATTACTTATAGTCAGTAGAGTGTCTGTTGGAGAACCATCACAAAGTATTTGCAGATGTTAAGCAGACAGTCTACTAATACTCCAATGAGAGTTAGTTGACATATAGTTGCAAAGTTACTTATAGTCAATGGCATTTTCAAAAGAAACCATCAAAATAAAGTGTGAGTAACTATGGCAGATTTTTCTGGTTCATCAGCATTTACAATGGATATTGCAATAAAATCACACAAACCTGTCCTGATTGGAGCAGATTGACTGGGTGGACTGGTGCAGATGCTGTCCTGTGCTATTACTGTGGCAGTGTATGGCACGCCACACTTCAGATTTGTAAGATCACATGTCTGACCAAACCCTGAGCAGCTGTCAAAGTGAAGCCCGTCATTGCTGATGGCACTGACCATGTAGAGCTCACCAACTTCATTGCTCATCCATGACATGGTGGCTACGTTATCACTGCAGCTTGTACTGGACACCAGACTCTCCGGGATACAGGGAACTGTGGGTTGAAATACTCCTTAATGACTGATAGAGCATCCAGAGGCTATATAGCATTTTTCACAGAGATGGTACAAAATAGAGTTTCAGACTCTTCAAAAAAGAATAAAAATGTCTTGAGTAAGTGGAAGGAGGTGCCTATAGCCTTTTAATCACATTTGACTTTCTATAATCTTATAATATAATCTTATAATATAAATAGTTATGGTAAATACAAATAAATTATACACATATCAAGTCAAGTCAAGTATATTTATATAGCGCTTTTCACAATATAGATTGTATCAAAGCAGCTTCACAGTATCAATCAAAACAACATAACAATGTTCGTTTCTTAGAGTAAAAACATCCACGTTTGGTAGAGCTGATCAATGGTATTAATGATTGGTTAATTAATTTGAATATCCTCAACTGAGCAAGCCAAAGGCAAACAATATATAACATTTAGCTTAATATTTTGTATTAATTTTCTTGAAGCAGCATGGTTAAATGGTCAGTGTGTATTACCTGACCGTACGATGACCTCAATGCTCTGAGAGCTGTTGCATGTCCGTCCCTCAGCAGTGACCGTCAGGACATACATCTGGCCGCAGGGAAGGGAAGTGACCTCACAGGAAGTGGAGTTTGCCGTGCAGCAGGTGGTCTCTCCATCTGTACGCTCCAAAGTTGCAGTGTAGCTCAATGCGCCAACGCTCTCATCCCACAACACACTCACCATACCAGAGTCACACCCCACTGACGTGACCACATTCTGAGGTGGACAGGGGGCTGAAAGGGAAAAAGAGACAGGATAATTAGTATCTTATTATTGTCACGGTGGGTAGCTGTAACTCAGAGGAAACACAACCACAAACATATTGACATTAATCATGGGAGTCTTAAGAATCCAGGACAAAGAACTGATAGAAAGACTGAGGGCTTAAAGGAGTAGTTCACTTTTTAAAAAACTTTTGCTGACAATTTACTCACCCCCATGTCATCCAAGATGTCCATGTCTTTCTTTCTTCAGTCGAAAAAAAATTAAGGTTTTTGATGAAAACATTCTAGGATTTTTCTCCATATAATGGACTTTACTGGTAGCCAAACCGTCCAAGGTCCAAATGACAGTTTCAGTGCAGCTTCAAATGGATTTAAACGACAACAGACGATGCATAAGGGTCTTATCTAGCAAAACGATCGGTTATTTCTAAAATAAATAAATAAAAAACGAAGTTTTATGCCTTGCTCTGTTCTGTGATCCGCGGTCGTGACTCTCCTGTTCGAACTTGTTCATCAAAATGAACGGATCTTTTTTTCGAGTCATTTCGTTCATTTTGTTCGTTGAATGAATGAAATGACTCAAAAAAAGATTCGTTCATTTTGATGAACGAGTTCGAACAGGAGAACAGAGCAAGCCGAGCATTTGTGCTAATAAAACTTAAACTTTTTTATTTATTTTAGAAATAACCGATCGTTTTGCTAGATAAGACCCTTATGCATCGTCTGTTGTCGTTTAAATCCATTTGAAGCTGCACTGAAACTGTCATTTGGACCTTGGATAGTTTGGCTACCAGTAAAGTCCATTATATGGAGAAAAATCCTAGAATGTTTTCATCAAAAAGCTTAATTTCTTTTCGACTGAAGAAAGAAAGACATGGACATCTTGGATGACATGGGGTTGAGTAAATTATCAGCAAAAGTTTTTTAAAAAGTGAACTAATCCTTTAAAGGACAACTCCGGCTCAAAATGAACCTTTTGTCTAATTGCACATTGGTACATAGTCAACCGTTCTCTGAGTTTTGTTTTCATGATTATCGAATGTAAAGAGTTTTATCTCTAAAAACTGTTTAGCTTATAACGATAGTATATTGGGCATAGAGTAATGAAAATAAAAATCGCTAGTTACTACCACTAACAAGGCTCAAAATAGCCCAACACTAACACGGTAGCATAATGAGGGTCCCTACCTGCAAACTGAAGCATTGAGAATGTTGTAAGTGTACAGACAGTTTAATAAGAAGATATTTTATAAAGACAGTCCACTTCACTTACCGTAAAACTTCAAATAATAGCCGAGTCCCAAATAGACGCCTGTCTCTTTTACACGCCTGGTGTGGCGACAGGTTTGGGTAAATAAAGGCCGGTCTCAAATAGAGGCCGGGTCTGTTTTTTAGTTTTGGGTTGTATTTAATCTTCTAAAACCCGTCGGAATGTCCGCTTTTTGGCGGCCGCCAAAATCAATTTTTGAACCTTGAGTGATGTAGAATAGAATGACTGCTGCGCTTGACCCGGCGCAAAACGAGCAGAGAGAGAGCCACGCGCGCGCCCGCACTCTCACGTCTTCAAACAACACGAGCGCTGACTTGCTCTCTCTCCCTCGCACATATTAATCAAAATCTATTGACACGATAGTAAAAGCTCAGAAGACCGCAGTTTCACGTGGAGCATTTGGACATTTTTAGAGATTAGAGACTCTAGGAACAACATCTCAATGAACAACATCTCAACACTAAATTGTAAAGGCCTGTCTCATATAGACGCCTGTCTCAAATACAAGCCGGTGCAGTTCGACGATTTGGGAAAATAAAAGCCCGGGCTATTATTTGAAGTTTTACGGTATAAAGGCAGGAGCCATCTTTGGAAAACAGTCTCGACTAGTCGAATCATGAACAGATTGTCGGTTGAATATTCCGCCGAACTAAGTCTCTTTTTTTTTTTCTTTTTTTTTTTTTTTTCTCTGTTGCCTTCAGTGCTTATGCGCTCAGTGCTTTCTTCTGGACACAACAGACCATATGAGATTCCAAGACAGTTCAGAAGCGCACTTGGCTTGGCGTTCATGATTCGACTAGTCGGGACTGTTTTCCAAAGATGGCTCCTGCCTGTATAAGCGAAGTGGACTGTCTTTATAAAATATCTTCTTATTAAACTGTCTGTACACTTACAACGTTCTCAATGCTTCAGTTTGCAGGTAGGGACCCTCGTTATGCTAACTATATACTAGCATTATAAGCTAAACAGTTTTTAGAAATAAAACTCTTTACATTCGATAATCATGAAAACAAATCTCAGAGAACGGTTGACAATGTACCAATGTGTAATTAGACCAAAGGTTCATTTTGCACCGGAGTTGTCCTTTAAGAACAAGGGCAAACAAAGGAGCTAACGCAATAATTAATGAGGGACAGGTGAATAGGATGAATCAAACTAAGACAAAACATAACATAACCCTGACAATTATGTTATGATGTTATATTTTGTACCCTGGAAAACTTCCAGTCTCACTCTCTCACCTGTTTCAGATTCCATAGTGTTGCTCAAGTGGCTGTCGCACTGACTGTTAGATGCAGTGATACTGAAGTTGTAGAATCTTCCACATTGAAGCTGTTCAACTGTACACTGGTTTTCAGTTGAGTTACACTGGTACACCTGTCCATCACTGTCAGTTGCCATGGCGACGTAGAGCTCCGCCCCTGCCGACTCTTCCCATGTCAGCCAAGCCGAATCAGACAGGCAATCCATCTCGACGCCCAACATGAGGGGAGCGCAAGGAGCTTTATACACAAACACACATTCCAAAAGTCAAATTTGTGACAGACGAAACAGATAAACAAATTAATATGAAATTATGGAAAAATATGATGCCTAAAAATTGCATTAAATGTGACTAACCTGCCATAAAATGCTGAACTGGAGCATTTGCCCCAGTGCAGCCATCCCTTACTGGGACTACAGTCACATTATAATCTCTCCCACAGGTCAAAGTGATGTCACAGCTGGTCTTTGTAGTGTTGCACATGTAGTAATTGTGGTCGTTATTGGAATAAAAGGCCTTTGCAATGTAGAGAACACCATCTACACTAGAGTCCCAGGACACAGAGACAGTGTTTGATTTACAGTTCAAGATTGCAAATAAATCATCTGGTGGGCAGGGGGCTGAGGAATCCAGAAAAGATATGTTAGAGACATCCACATATTAAATTAAATACTCAACAACATTATTATACACTATATATGGTATCTTTCACAGGTACCTGAGGCGACATGCTGCACAGAGCTTTGAGAACTGTTGCAGGTTTGACTATAGGCAGCCACTGTCACGTTGTAAGTCAGGCCACAGAGAATGTGAGGTACTTGGCAGAAGGTTACATTAGAGTCACACCCCAGCTCTTGTCCATCACTGCTTCTCACTGTGGTGTGGTAGTGATGGGCTTGACCTCTCTGTTGCCAGGTAATGTTGAGAACAGTAGATGGACACTCAATGATAGTCACCACATTCTGAGGCACACAAGGGGCTGAAGGAGACACAGAAGTCAAAGGTCACTACAAGTGGACCACCCACATGAAGGCCCAGACATATCAAACCGACATCAAAGAACTTGCAGCATTTAAAGCTGACTGCAGTGTCGCCTCACGTTAGTTGTGTCTGGGCCAAAAAATTTGAACACACCGCAAACACTACAGCCAACTAGGACGTACATTCTGCGCTCGTGCGAGATGAAATAACTCTCCATACCAGCAGGTGTCAGTAGTCTGTATTTGTCATTTAAAAAAGGGAAACCAGAAGAGCCTTCTTGTGTGCCCTCTTGACTTTGTCGTTTTCTTGCTTTAGTCAATTTCGTTTTTCTTCTCAGGCCCTGTTTACACCTGGTACTAAGATGGATTTTGGTCGATCGAATCACAACAGATGACTCTAAATACAGCTGTAAATGGGGTCAAAATAGTTTTGAGCTTGTCCAATTTCAACAACTTCCAGAGGTAGTCGAAAATGCATTCAACAAGATTGCTTTTGTAGTGTAAACACTCATGTGGTCAAATGTGCCACAAAAGAACGTCTTGTCTTCACCTACTGACCTAATGCGTAAACATAATGGGAAGCGTGCTAGCCAGACGAGAGGCTTGGTTAGACTTTAGATGAAAAACTTTAGATGAAAGATGAAAAACATAACAAGCACAATGTTTTCTCACCATTCCTGATTTCTAACACACACTCACAGCATTCGCCGTGATCTTGCGGCTGTCAGAGCAGAAGCGAAAGCTGATGCTCTCCATGGGCCCTATCTTGCACCCGCAAATTACTTTGTACACTGACGCATGTATCATTCGTATTTTGCACACGCGCAAAGCGGACTTTTCCCTCCACAGACGCACGTCAGCAAACTAGAGAATGAACTTGCGCTCCCTGGGCGGGTCGGCGCAAAAAAGGAGGCGTGTTTCGGCGCAAACAATCCCTGGTGCTATTTTGCAGTTCCAGAAAACAATTGCGCCACTGACCAGAAAAAACCTAGTCTAAAGTCAGTGGCGCGTTGAGCGTACATTCAGATGCTATTTTAAGCGCGCATGCTTGGTCATAATACAGAGTGTGAACAACGCGCATACACTGTAGAGGATTGTCTCATCTACACAGATGCATTTTCCTTTTTGCAAATGATACATTATTATAAGGAAAAATATTAAAACACGAAGGAAATCATTGTTGTGTCCATGACAATGGGGAAAATAGGCATAAAGCTTACATATTTGCCCAAATTATTATATGCATGTATAACCGAATCTAATTTGGGTGGGTTTGTCCCATCCCCAATGTCACTTCTCTTTCTTTTACGGCCCTGACGAGAACATCGATCTCCTCGGCTGTGAACCGATTCTGAAGCGCTCCTGGTAAATGCGCCGTTATAATAGTATTGCGCCATGGAACAAGCGCACCTCGTTCATCATGGTCTTAAAGGGAATGTGATATGACGCTCTGATTGGTTTATTTCACGTTACGCCCAAACCACACCTGTGAATAATGAAGCTACTTCAGACCAACCCCTTTTAAACTTGCGTCGGGTGCAAGAGTCATTTATCCCGCCGGTAAAATAGCAACAGCGCCCAAGACCCGCCCACAAAGTTACTTGCGCTTCGCGCTTGATACTTGCGTTTCAGATCGTTAAAATAGGGCCCCATATGTTTTTCCGTCGTCTCTGGGTGCATTTATATGTAAATTGCTCAAGCTTATTTTATCCATTAGATCAAAAGATCTGAAAAAGCCCATACATTTACCTGCCCATAAACCCTCTCCTCAAAGAAATCCGGACGAAGTCGTAGAAAGGGGACAAAAAGGACCAGGTGTAAATGGGTATTAATGTGTCTCTCTCGTCTACTCATGATCCGATTGACCAAATCTTAATACCAGGTGTAAACAGGGCTTCAGTTTCCTAAACTGAACAGCCAATCAGAGTGATCTGTTTTACAGTACCATCACAGTACAGTACTGCTGCTGATTCAACATGCTGACTTGGCCAAAGCCATCGACGGTTCTTCTAGTGGCAACGGTGTGGATCACACAGCAAAAACTGGGCTCAACAATGGCCTGACTTTGTCTGATTGTGGGCTTGCTGTATCATGGTCTTTAATATAGTCATTTAAGATGGGTCGGTGTCTACAAGTGTGTCATTACGCAATAGCTAAAGTGTTCTGAGAGATCTTTAGATGCATCATATATAGCAAATGGATGTCAAAAAGAGACTTTAAGTCTCACCTGTTTCAAGAATGTGAACTTCACTTCTGGATCCAACACACCCACCATCCACTCCAGAAACATAAATTTGGTAAGTCTGTCCACACTGCAGGCCGATAATATTGCAGGTCTGCTGGGTGGTGTCGCAGGTCACCCTATGACCTCCGCTGCCCTCGGCAACAGCCATGTAGGACACTGAGCCCTGAGAGGCTTCCCAAGAAACGGACACTGTGTCTGAGCCACAGGATGACTGGATGGATACATTAATGGGTGGACATGGTGCTGGAGAAGCAAAAGAACATCAAAGTAACATGCTAATCAGTCAACATTTTATATGAAGTATAGAGGTTCTCATGGAGAAATTCTACATCAAAATGAAATTGGCAATCCAATTCACTTCTGTAATATGACATTTTTGAGGGAAACAGGTTCAACAAAAATTGCTTGATTACACATTATTTTTAGGTGTCTTTGTTACACTGTAATTATACATTCAAAGTAATTGGTACCACTTTATTTGACAGTGTCATTGTTACATGTTACATGTAATGTAATGTTAAGTAATAACTTTACATTAAGCATAATTAATCCTAAACCAAACCAAACCCTAATCCTAACCCTATAGTAAATACATGTAGTTACTTAATATTACTCAATACTTAACCAACAGCCCACATGGCCATGGGGATGTCATCAATTTTTTAAATTTTTTAATTTAGCTGAAAGTATACGATGACAAACTTTTTTTCTTTTGAACAGCACACTGATGAACCATACACAAGCATATAAACTAGTGACTTATGAGGTTACCTGAATTAAGAGCAATCCAGTCATATGATTGGCTGGGGCAGGTGAGCCCTACTCCGCTCACACTAACTTGGTAGCGGCTGCCACAGTACAGGCTGGTGATATTGCAGGCGGAGCCAGATGTACGGCAGCTGACTTCGTGATCTACATCAAAGCCGTCGGCAGAAACGTTATACATCAGAATGCCGCTACCGGGCGTCCATGAGATCAAAGCAGTGTCGGTGCTGCAGTCCAGAGTTGATTGCAGATTGGAGTGTGGACATGGGACTAGTAAAGGGGGATACAAACAGATAGTCGTTTTGTTAAAGCTGCTGTGTGAAATTTATCCACCATTAGAATGTCAACAATGTAGCATACTACTTTGAAATTGGCTGTTTAACAGTAATTTATCCCACTCTAAGTGTCTGTGACCAGTACCTGTTGAGACAGTGATGGGAGCACTGGTCAGGCTATCACAGTTGCCATCCCCTGCATTGACAGTTATGGTGTAGTTGTGTCCACAGTCCAGGTCTGTGAAAGAGCAGGTTGTATCTATGTTGGTACATGTCTTGTTGTTCGCCCGGGCGCTCACGGCATGAACAGTGTAAGTGCTGGCACCCCGTGCTGAATCCCAGGTTACAGTGGTGATGGACGTCTCGCAGTCTGTTTTCGCCACAACGTAAGTGGGAACACAGGGAGCTGAGAGAGACAGCAGTGTGTTAGGAAAGCCACAGATCCACAAACTATATTTGTTCATGAATCAGTATAGCAAAAGGTATGTGGCTGATGTGTGTCCACTAAATAGAAAGATTTGTTGAAGAGTTTGGACCCATAACAAACTCTTTCTTTATCATGTTTTTGGGGGAGAATTCTCAAAACTGCTTTATCATCAGCTATATAAGTCTCAGTCTTTATTAGCTATATCAGTCTCAGGCTAAGGTTATCCCTAACCTGTGTGCAGCTGTCTCACCTGTGTTAAGAGCGAAGTTCTCGCTGGGTTTACTGGTGCAGTTTCCATGGAACCCAACCACACTGAGTGTGTACGACTCTCCACAGTGTAGCTGTGTGAATGTGCAAGATCTGTTTGTGCTGTTGCACACCGTCGCATCACCGCTAAAGTTGAGTGCAGTCACCATGTCAAACTGATCCGCCCCATTATTGTCCCATGTTACTGTAGCAATGTTAGTGCTGCACTGCATTAGAACGAATGGTCTCTGAGGTTGGCAGGGAGCTGATGGGATACAAATGATTAGAGGGCTACAGTAATTCAGCTTTTTTGGTTTGGAGTTGGTTTAGAATTGTTAGGATTAATCTAGTCAGTTTACCTGTCTCGATATGGTAGTCTGAACCCTCAATGATTCCACAGTTAATTTGGGATGTTGTCACAGCAATGCTATAGGTACGGCCACATCTCAGGTTCTGAATGGTACAGGAAGTTGAGCTTGTGTTACAGGAAACCCGAGTGCCATCCGTACCGATGGCCAGGGCTGTATAGGAGTCAGGGTTGTTTGCACTGGGGTCCCAATGGACAGCTGCCGTGTTAGCATTACAATCTAACTGAGCCGTCACGTTACTTGGCAGGCACAGTGCTGTGAAACACATGTGAAGGTAAAACAAAGAGGAAAATGTTCTGGTTCTGCTTTAAAAAAAAACAGTTACAGTTTGATTGTAGATTAATGTTTTAAATGACCTGAGTCAAACTGGATGCTGTTGTTAGCTGTGGTGTTGCAGAAGCCAACCGTGGAAACCACAGTGGCCGTATATCTATGTCCGCACTCGAGCTTCACAGAACAGGAAGTGGTGTTGGATGTACAGGAAGCCGTGTGTCCATTGTTTCCCACTGCATTGGCAGTATAGGATTGCGCCCCTGCTCCAGTCTGCCAGCTGATGGTGCCCCTGTTTGTGCCACAGCTGGCAGCAGCTGCCAGGCTACTGGGTGGACAGGGAGCTGTGGATCAATGGATGAGATTTAGATCAATACACGTTTTCAGCGGCCTTGGTAATGTGACCGTATTTAAATGCATAAATGCATAATTAAATGCATAATCCGAAAGCGCTCCACAAGACCATCTTTATTATACCATCTGGATGCTCAGAATTGATCGGGTGAATACACGTTTTAAACAGCTTATTGTACACGCAAGTAAATCGCCGTTCTGTACTAATGTGCTGCTGCATTGTAACGCACACACACACATCGTGCGCAGATCACGCACACACAAACATTCAGTAGCGCAGATTTTTCAACACTGTTCTGTGATTTATCAATTAAATAGCATATATTTCTTAGTAACTAAAGCTTCACTATTAGTAGAGAGCCGCTGCCAGGTAGAATTAATTCACACACAATCGCTCTCTCACTAATACACACATATAATGTAATCTTTACTGTGCTACTTTATCTGTATGTGATTTAGAACGAGCAGAAATCTGTGAGAAATATAACGACCCAAAGACGTATATAACGATAAAATAAGCTGTTATGTTGGAGTCACAGCTATGCCATAGCTGTGCACAAGGCAACCCGCGTTCAAGTCTCAGCTCAAGGTTCAGGCTTATTTAATGATGTCATCAGCGACTAATCGACGTCGACTCAACTTTAATCACATAAATGTCACATTAAAAAAAATCTGAAGTCGTTTAACCACTTCTTGACGGCCATATTTGCAGTGACATGATGGCTTTTCAAATTTGGCGATTGGCTCTTTTATTTAGAAAATTCCACCATGGCCGAGTGAATAGTCTTGGTATATACAGTCTTTTTTTTCTTTCTTCATTAGCACAACATAAACCCCTTCAAGACCCTGATCATCCTGTCTGGGATTATTTTGCCATAATACATGGATCACCATGCATTATTCATTACATGTCTGATAATAAACAGTACGTAGACCAATGCTGTGTTGTAATGTTTGACATTTGTACCTGTGTAGACCTGTGTTGGGCTTCCGTACGGACTGGTGCAGGTGTTGTCCTGAGCAGCCACTCGTGCAATGAAGCTCATTCCACAGTGCAACCCTGTGAGAGCGTGGGATGTTTGCACTGTGCTGGTGGTGGAGTTCAGCCCATTCCCCTGAAGAATGAACAGGAAGTAAGTGGCTCCAGATGCTGTGCTGGGGTCCCATGTGATGCTGATGTCATTAGTAGTGCAGTTGGTACGACCGGCCAGATTGGAAGGTGGGCAGATAGCTAAAAGAAAGAGGAATTGGTACACTAGTAAGACTTTAAATTGCTAAGACATGTTGGTTTGTGTGTTATGCCTGCACTCTTAGAAAAAAGGGTTCATTGGGGTTCTATATAGAACCATAGGGTTCTTTACTCAACTCCAAAGAACCTTTTATGCTATAATGACAAGAAAGAACCCTTTTGGCACAAAGGTTCTTTATAGGCTATAATTCATTCATATATTACATTATTCTGCAACATTTTGTAGTTGTAATTAAATTATTGTTTATTAAACTGTTGCAGTAACTTAATATCACATTTTAATCATGCTGATTTTTGGAGGAGAACAACTGAAATGGCACCCCGTCTGATATTGATTAACTACAGAAAATGACATAAATATATATACATTTTCTAACCCCCATATCTTGAATTTTGTGATCATTCACATGCATTCATAAATACATTTTAGGGTCTTGATGTTTGCCAATAATATGAAATATTTAATCCGGAAAGGACAAAACAAATGATAATGAATGAACCCATAAAAGGTTCCATATGGTACCTAAACGGTTTTTTTTATTGAACCCTTAAAAAGGGTTCTGTATAGAACATTTTAGGGGTTCCAAATACGTAGCGCCGATAGAACCTTTTCTTCTAAGAGTGTATGTTTAAAAACAAGGACAAGACAAATTCTCTAACACTGTGTGTCCAGTCTGACCTGATCTCAGGTTGACAGGTGTGCTGGGTTGACTCTGGCAGCCCCGTTCCACCGAAGACACAGTAACGGTGTAGTTCTCACCGCAGTGAAGTTCACTGAAAGTGCAGCTGGTGCCATTGGAGGAGCAAGTGTGGGTGTGGCCATTCAAACCCTTTGCCGTGGCAATGTACATTTCAGCATTCCTGGCGGCAGTCCAGTTGACAAGTCCCACATTACCACTGCATTGTAGAGAAACTTCAACGCGACTGGGAGGACAAGAACCTGAAGGGGGTTTTTAGGGAAGAAAATTGTTTTCTTAGTCCCCAATGTAACAAATTCATGGTTACTAAACTTAAGTCCATTAGTGCGTCCTTTGTTACAGGAACCTTTCACAGATAGGGAACACAACTGTTAAAAAAGCCATCAGATGATTAGTAAATGATTAGTTAGCACTGATCCGAAAATGTTGTTCACCCACAAGGTTGTAGATTCAGCCTAAATTAAGCTGTCACTCAGTAGTGGCTTGCACTAAACAGAGAAAATGGAGTTATATAATTAAAAAAAAAATTCACAATGCTGTAAGTCTATAATGTCACTTCCTGGATGTCACAAATATATCTAATGTTCCATCTTTGTGATGGCTTGAAAATCATATGGAAACTTGGTTGTGTGCTTGGTAATTAAAATAGATTCATAATTTTAAAAAAATAATAATTCTACAATTAATTACAGAATTATGATGTTTTATCGTTGGACACAGGTGAGACATGGACTGTACATTTTTGATGTGTTTAAAACTACCTACTTTTGAAGTTTGTTATATAATAGTTTATCTAATAGAGTGCATTAATGCCCGCCCCGTTTTTCAGTGACACTGGTTCCGGAAGTTTTCCCATAGGAATTTTAAAATAGTTTTCTTTAAACAGTTATGAGCCATTAACCAAGCTAATCAGCTATGAGGTGAATTACAAAACTACAAACTTTGATTTGAAGCAACAAAAAAAACAAAATGATCGGACAAAAAGACAAAGGTACAAGAGACGGTTTTAGTGAGGGAAAGAACTACAATCCCATGAAGCATTGCAAACAGCATAATCGAATTAAAAATCATGGTGAAATATAAAACTACTCATTTAGAAAATAATGTTGATCATATGTGTAAAAACAATATATGTTAAGTTTATTGCAAGATATGCATATATATACAAACATTTCAGTATTTTGAGAGTGTAAAGAGATCGTCTCTTCGATTCGATACATTTATTCGCCGTGCTTCATGGGAGTGGGCGGAGCTAAAGAGATCTTTTGACATGTGTTGCTTTCTTCGACTCTCTGATTGGTGTAATGTTCTGTACAGCATCACCACAAATTCTGCTGTTAAACACGATTATTTTTTAAAAGTAAGCTGAAATAATGCGGGCTAACGGCTTCAGCAGAAGCAAATACCATGGATTAACAACCTCGTAGCTCACAGTTGGGTTTCAGTTTTGTACCAAACTGCTAATACACACCTGTGCTGAAAGTATAGGGAGTGGTGGGGAACCCAGCACACGATTCAGAGATTGGTATGATTACTATGTCATAGGTCTGAGAACAGTGCATGTTGGGTAGTTGACAGCTGGTGCCAGTGACGATAGTGTGCCTGACATCACCATCGCGGCCAACAGCGGTGACGTTATAGGCCACGGCTCCAGGACTGCCCTCCCAGGACACAAAGGCAGTGTTGTTCGAACACTGTAGTCTTACACTCACATTCTGTGGGGCACAAGGGGCTGAGAGATAGAGAAGTGTCATTATTGTCTTCTATCAAGTATTTTTTCAAAACATCATATATAGAGTATTTACAAAAAATTTTATATGCAATAAGAGAACATTCAAAGAAATGTACAGCAGCAAAAAAAAGGCCAGTTTAATTTTAAGGCCCATAAAGAGGATGGAAGATGGTTATGAAAAAATGAATAAATTACTGTTTTTGCGGCAAGTAACCTTGAAAAGCAAGTAAAACAAGGTAAAGGTAAATCCTCAGAAGAAGATTTTGCACGAGTGGTGTGTTTCTGCGTGATCACCTGTCTGCAGTTGTGTGTGAGCTGCGCTGCTGCTGTTGCAGTGTCTGGACACTGAGTCCACAGAGACATTATAAAGACTCCCGCACCTCAGCGAGTTGATGGAGCAGTGTGTTTGGACTGTGCTGCAGGAGTCTGAGTGAGCGCTGGTCTCCACATGCACAGAGAAGCTCTCTCGGCCCAGACTCTCGGCCCAGCTCAGCAGAGCCGTGCTGGTCCCGCAGCTGTAGTTGGCGCTCACTTCAGCGGGCCTGCAGGGCGCTGGCAAACAGTAGCAGAACAGCAGTTTCACTCACCTCTACATGTTTATGTTGAGACTATAAAAGAATATTAAAGACTAAATGGTAACACTTTATTTTGATTGTCCCTTTTGAACATTTTGGTGACTATAAGTAACTTTGCAACTACATGTCAACTAACTCTCATTAGAGTATTAGTAAACTGTCTGCTTAATAATTTAACTCGGTAACACTTTACAGTACGGGTGCACTAATATGCATTAATTCATGCTTAACTAATGCACAGATAATCATGTGTTAATGTATAACTCATGGACAAATAAACCATTAATTAATGATTACTGCATCAGTAACTAATAAAGATTCTAAATGATTAATATATTATGTAATATATGAATTGTTATTAATTAAATCTGTCATAATGTATTAATTCCTTCATAACATATTTTCTTAATTAATGCGTTAATTACCACAATGGGTTGATTAACTAATTAACTAACAATTAACTAACACAATTAACTAACCGTTAAGTAATATGTAACACTTAACAATTAGTTAATAGTCATGTGCCTCAACAAGTAAAGTCATAACATAGATACATTTGCAAAATCAATAGCGAATGATTAATTAAAGCAGACAATTCGAAGTTGAAGTACATTGCTTTGACCAATTGTGGTAATTAACGCATTAATTTACACTTTTAGTTAATAAAATATGTTATTGAGGAATTAATACATTATGACAGATTTAATTAATAACAATTAATATATTACTTAATATATTAACCATATAGAATCTTTATTAGTTGCTGATGCAGTAATCATTAATTAATGGTTTAGTTCTTCATGAGTCATACATTAACACATGATTATCTGTGCATTAGTTAAGCATGAATTAATGCATATTAGTGCACCCGTATTGTGAAGTGTTACCTTTAACTCTTTATTGTGATGGTCCTCCAACAGACACTCTACTGACTATAAGTAATTTTGCAACTACTTGTCAACTTAATCTAACCCTAACCCTACCAGTCTATTAATACTCTACTAACACTCTAATGAGAGACATGTAGGAGCAACGTTACTTATAGTCAACAGAATGTGTTAAAGGAACCATCCAAATAAATTGAAACCGACTAATTTGTCCTGGCTGATTTATAAGTCTGTCTATAATGCCGACTATAGAAGCTTTTTTCCGCCACGAAATAAACAATTTAAATGGTAGTTGCGACTTTTTATGTCACAATTCTGACTTTTTTACTCATTGCAAGATATAAAGTTGCGAGGTTTTTTGCAAGATATAGTAAACTTTATCCCTCGCAATTGCAAATTTATATCTCACAACTCTGATTTCTTTTCTCAGAATCGTATATCTATATCTATATCTATATCTTTTTAGATATAGACTTTATATCACGCACTTCTGAATTTATAACTCGCAATTGTTTATATTGCGCAATTCTGAGAAAAAAACTGTCAGAATTGTGAGATAAAAAGTTGCAATTTTTTTTTATTTTTACTCTATAACAGAAACAAGCTTCCATAGTAGACAGTTGACTTTCTATTTAATTGTCAATTAATTTTTCATTAAATAAAATATGTCAATATTGTTCTTGGGTATCAACCATTCAGCCACCATAATATTTTAAATACTATGGTAACAGTTTATTTTACAGTGCCCTTGTTGCACGTTGCATGTACCTACTGTAGTTATAACAGTAAATTACTCAGTACTTAATTGTGTAATAACTGTAATAAGGGCACCTAAAATAAAGTGTAACAAAATTATTGAATATATTTGACGTAGTGTCAGCTATATGTTTCAATTAATTATATTTTTACTCAAATTAAATGAAATGTCTCAGATACTTTAATAAGTAAGAAATACTCTGTAGGTAAATAGATCTATAGATTTACACAACAGAAAAAAAAATCAGATTTTCTATTGAGCTCTGCAAGAAAATGTTTGGTCCTTTAAACCATTTTTAATTCCTACGAGAAAAGCGGCCCTGAAAAAAAACTTGCTTAATTGAACTGTAACATGCAATCTGAAGTTATAGGACCATGAAATTACTGATACAGTGAAAAAATTTCAGCATTTCGTTTTTGTTAATCTAAATACATTGGAAGTACCCTTGCTTTAATGGGAGCAATTTCTTTATGGGAGGGGAAAAAAAATCTAAATTATTTTTTGCAACTTTTGAAGAATTAAAACAAAATGTATGCACTAAAAAAGATTGTGTCGACATCAGTTCCATCAGAAATATCAGTAAATCAGCTAACCCTTTTCTTTTTATGCCAAAAAAGTCAATTTCAGCTGTTTTGGTAACTTTTGCCAGAATTAACCACCAGTACATGCAGTTTTGAAAAATCAGATGCTGAATGATGAATATGTGGTGTATTTACCTGTGATAATACTGAAGGGAGCACTAGGTGTGCTCTCACACTGAGAGCCCTGGGCCGTACCGGACACACTGTACGTCTGACCACACAGTAAGGCCGCCAGGGAACAGTTGTTTGCAGAAGAGCTGCAGGTGGCAGTGTGTCCCAGGACAGAGGTGGCATTGACACGGACCCTCACGGCATCTGGGTCCTCCACCCAAGACACTAGGGCCAAATTACTTCTGCAATTCAGTGAAGGAGGAGACCTCATTGTCGGAGCACATGGCGCTGAGAAAATACGCGGGAAGAGAAACAAAGGGAAATTAAGTCTTAAATTAAATTTAATGAACTGCTCTAAACTGGACTCTAAACTCTCCATACCCGTCTCCAGTGTAGTGCTGGCCCGTGCCGTGCTGTTGCAGGCTCCATTATCAGCCAACACTGTGACATTGAAAACCTCCCCGCACTGGAGCTGCGTGAGCTCACAGGAAGTGGCCGAGGAACCACAGGAAGTGGAAGGAATGCTCTGATTCTGTGTTTGTGCCAGAACGGTGTATCTGGTGGCACCAGCGCCAGCATGCCATGACACATTCACCGTACGCGAGTCACAGTTGAGCACTGCAGTCACGCTCTCAGGGTCGCAGGGAGCTGGAAAAGGTCAAAGGTTAGTTCAAAGCATTATTTCTGCCTGCCTAGACATGTTATACTGTATATGCATAATGATGTTCCCCTAAGCATCTTAGTGATGTTAGGGACGTAGAGTCCCCATCCCCTTGGTGGCGCTAACAAACTGAGGATTTTGTTAAGCAACAGTGTAGTGTAAAATAGACCCACAAGAAAAGACCTAAGCCTTAAAAATAACTATGTATTTTAAGTGGTTTTAACACATCGTGCAGCCTTAGAAAACAGTCTAATAATGCGGTTCAATAATGCGCTCTGTCTAAATCACAGTTGAATGTGCAAGACCTTGACCTTGACCCAAGATATTGACCTTGAGCAGGGATAGACTCTTTTAGCACAGTCGAAGTTTACTTTTGGCTTTAAGACTGTTGGAGCATTAGCTTAGCATTAAATATACTAATGGCAAACTATACCAGAATCAACCGTGAGCATCAAATCTCTTACTTAGGTTAACTACTTAGAAGGCAGCTGCCTATGTAGACATGCAAGGCAGTTCATGTCAAAGTCGAACGGATTGTAATTCCTACCTGTTGTCACAGAGACGTTGGGACTGACTAAGCTGTTGCATTGGCTGTCTTGAGAGATTACATTTAGGGTGTAAGTCTGTGCACAGGTCAGGCCCATGAAGGAGCAAGAGAGGTCAGAGCTCATGCAGGATTCTCTGTAATAGCCTGGGCCGGTCAGAACACTGATGTAGGATAAAGCTCCCGCTGCCGGACTCCATGATGCCTTCACCTTGTTACTCGCACACTCCACGTTGGCGCGGACCGATGTGGGAATGCACGGCACTGCCAGAAGAGAGACAGGGAGGATTTCTTATGTGTCATTTTTTTCTTATTTTTTGAGGGGTGAAAGATGACTTGGAAGGTTTTGCTCTTCTGTCAGGTTGTGATCTGATCTCACCTGTTTGGATGGGATGGGTTACTCTCTCTGGCCCTTGACACTCTCCATTAGTTGCTGTGATGACCGCGGTGTAGTTCTGACCGCACTGCAGGCCAGTGACGATACAACTGGAGGTCGTTGTAGTACAGCTGAGTACAGCGCCACCTGTAGTCCTGGCGTGGACAGTGTAGTTTAGAGCTCGGAGACCAAGAGCCCAGCTTACGTTCAGGCTGTTAGAGGCACAGTCCAGGAATCTGGACACATTCTCAGGAGCACACGGTGCTGGAAAACAATGCGTGAGAAGAGAGAGAGAGACAGAGAGAGAGAGAGAGAGACACTTAACATGATGTTCCAGTTTCAAAACAATGCTGGTGATTGCCAGAGAAAATGTTATGTACTTACAAAATGGAAATCTGTGAGAACTTAATTAACGTTTATTTAACTGTAACTCAGAATAATTTGTCTTAGCTCATCAAGTTACTACTTTTCAACTTTTCCCTTGTGAAAAAGAAGTACACCTTAGCATTAAAAAGCATATTTATTGCACAAATAATATACTTTAAAAGAATATACTTATTTGTGAACTGAACGTAATTGTCACCACTGTGTTTATGGACTAGGCACTAGTCTGTTTCCCTAGTTCCCTTTCAGTCGAGAACGTCAGATGTATTCGACGTCGACTGAATGGGGATCACGCTAGGGAGCCAATCGTCTTCGATTACTATTGAACAAGCCAATAGAATTGGCGACTCGCATCACACACTCCGCCCCCCGCTGCGCGGGTATAAATACGGAAGTGGATGGACTAGTGGACTAGTTACCTTACGCTTCGGAGCCAATCGTTTGATGTCTCTGAAGATTGCTGTTGTTTACAACGAGCAAGTGTGTCGGTGTTCTTCTGGAAGACTCTCCCAGTACTGGTGGTTTCTACAGCGTGAGTGCAGCGGTGATCGCGAGCTTTGAGCTCTCAACTGCTGTTTTGACAGCAACAAATTTCTGTTTGTTTGTGTTTGCTGGCGACTGGTTAGAGGGCGAAAAAGTGAGTGCTTCACTGTTTCAGTTCTCTGTTCAGCGTTGCCGCTGTCATTCCCCTGTGTGCTCCGGCACTGGTGATGGGTCCTATTTCCTGAAAGAGCAACACGTGTGCGTTTCCGTCTTTTTCAAGATGTCATTCCACCCGTGCGTTTCTGAATGCGGTCGTTCCCTGTTCCTCTATGACGGAATATCCTCGTCTCCCCCTAAGGCCTGTGAGTTTTCGTCTGATGGGCAGGACTTACAAAGCCTGTGGACACTAGGATACGACCAGAGGGTAGACCAGACCGTGCGCTCATAGGTGAGCACTGCACTGCATCCGACCTGGCCCTCAGGGGCATGAGTGTCGTGGCGTGCGCGATCGGTCTGGCGATGTCCACATAAGTGTTTCAGGAGCGCCATTGTTGGCTCAGCCTGGTTGATGTGGCGGATGCAGACAAGGTTCGGTTCCTGGTCTCCCCAATTTCCCAGGTTGGCCTGGGAACTCCGTGTGAAAGCACCCTGGCCTGCCGCCAAACCCTCAGTCCGTAACAGACCTGTTGTTTCTCCTGACCAATGGTCCTTAGAACGAGTGTCCATCAATACCGGCTGAGGGGCCACGTTCAAAAGGCATGCAGTAACAGAGGTCTGGGTGGCCCTCCGACTGCATTGGCATCCATTGTCTACATTGCGACCGTTGCGCTACGCTTCCCTCGCATGTTACAAGCCCGTCACCTTCTCCTTGGAGTCAGAAGCTTCTGAGGTCGCTTCATTCCACTATTTCTTCTCAAACGTAATTTATCGTTTATAATATATATTTTTAAATTAAGCACCAACACTTCAAAATAAGTATATTTAAAACTACATTTCTTAGTGGTTTTGAAAATATCACTATAAATTACAGTAACACCTCCCTCTTTGCGTTTCAGACGAGGTTCATGTTTATAACCTTCGACCTCTTCGCTCCATCTCGGCCTGTCGGCTCCGTCTTAGCTCCTCCCACCTTCAGCTCCACTGGAGACCCTCGGACTTGCGGTTCCACCTGGCTCCCTCTTTCTGACCCCCCTTGGTCAGTCATCACACCACATCCGTCACAGACTAGCACTCCGTCCCTCCACCTCTACAACTGCAGTGAGTTCCTCCTTCCCCTCGGCGTCACCTCTGTCCTCCATCACACCGTCTCCACCTCAGCCCTCAGGTACCCTGCGTACCCTGCGTACCCTGCGTGCCCTGCGTGCCAAAGCCGCGACATCGCCGAGATGTGTGTTTATCCTGCCTGCTTGGAGAGCTTTCAAATTAACTAGATGTATATTGATCTTGATCTGTTCGTCTTCATCTTCCTATCTAAGCCAACCGTCGCAGTAATGTTTTTGGACACTAATTGTATGTTATTTACAATTAATTTAGATGTATTAATGTTTACATTTATATTAAATGCAATTAGTTGAACTGAAGAGTGGTTTTGACCATCTTAATTACATCTTTATGTAGTGAAGTCGTGTGACGTTCTCATCACGTCACTATCATTTGGTGTGTGGCCAAATCACCCATTGGACTATATAAACGTGTTGTTCATGCCTCTTCGAGTGCGTCATGGTCGAAAGCACGCCACTTTTTGTGTTGTTGCTGCAGACTATCGAGGTATGTGTGTTTAGCATCTGGTCTAGCTGCTCGAGCTTAATGTTGTCTAGTGACATTTGGCGTTTTTTTCATCTGTTTAGTGTGCCGTTGGGTTGCTGAGCGTTTGTGCGGGTGGGGTGCTGCTTACTCCCAGGTAAGTAATGAGGTGTTTTGGGGCGTCGTGGGAAGTTTGGTATGTCCTAACTTAAGTTTTGGCCGTATTGTTCCAGTACGGTGTGCCATCAGGGCTCCCTTCAGTGCGGCATCGCAGGTTAAATGGTCGGAACATCAGCTGTTGCAGTCAAGGCTGTTGAATGATTTTCTCTGATATGTTGTCAAAGGGTTATTTTCATGTATCACCGGGTAGGTAAACTGGGATAATATTTCATTGCATTATTGGGTGGGTAACTAGTCGATAGCTTTGCTTAACTGAAGTTGTAACCCTTTTGTTACATAGAGCTGATCAATGGTATTAATGATTGGTTAATTAATTTGAATATCCCCAACTGAGCAAGCCAAAGGCAACAGTGGCAAGGAACCGAAAAACTCCATCAAGTGACCTAATGGTGTACTAAACTCCATCAGGTTACCCAATGGAGAGAAAAAAACCTTGGGAGAACCCAGGCTCAGTCGGGGGGCCAGTTCTCCTCTGGCGTTTATGAACTAGAGGCCGGATTTACAGTAACTCTAAGATAAAAAAAATTATATGAATGCCTGGTACTGCAGTCTACTCTGCATTTGGTGTGAGTTTCTGCAGTTGTTGCAGTGCCTTTGTTTATTGTTTCTTTTTTTTCTTTAACGTGAGTGTTTACAATATTCATACTTTGTTTATTTTGGGTACATTATAATTTGTTTAGTTTTTTTGCATAGTGGTCATGTAAAAAGTCAATAAATTGACTTTGAATGTGTTTTATTTTCTTTTTTAAATTGTTTGGTTTATTAATTATCTGATGTTCCTTCTTTTCTTTAGGAGTTGAGGACTTCCTGGAGCTATGAGGAGTATGCTGGAATATGAGGCTCTAAAACAGAGCCACATACTACATTTATATGTAATATAATTGCTTTGAAATATAGGTACTGTTGCATGTACTGACAAGAATTAATGGCGAACTGAAATGTACTTTAATGTAATTTCTATTTAAACTTGTATTTAAATGTATTTTTGTAATTACACATTCGTAATAATGATGTGGCAATTTTAGTACGTTAAGTTTAAATGTTGTTGAATATCACACTACAGTTCAAATTAATATGCTTTGTACATATGCTTTATAGCATGTTAGTAAACAAATCAAAATAATTGTACTCCTTTTAAAGCATGACACAACAATTTAAAATGTACAATTAAGTAGACCTTTTCATTTGTCATTATGACAAGCTTTAAAAGTGCACTTATGTGTTATGAAACGGTCATGAAAGTATGCTTTCTTTGAATACATTTAAAGGTACACTATGTACCTTTTGGCACTCTAGTGGTTAAAAACAAAACCGCATACATTTGCGGAAGAACATTGTTTTGGTTGCGCTTCGGCTCTGCGTGACTATGCAGATTAATATGGCTATTCTGCTGCTAATAAAACATTCACTACTAGACTTAAGAGATAAAACCAGTTTAGATGGAAAGGATCTCAATCTGACTCGATGAAGACGTTACTGTTGCTTAACCATTAATAGACACGGTACGTGCTTCAACAACCATGATGAAATGAGTCTTCACAATAGATATGACTCCAAAACTCCAAAACATATATGAGCCAAACTCATTTGGCTCATATATGGCAATTTACCTGTTGAGTAATAAAAACAGCATCATTTAATGTCGCTTTTACAATATTTAAAATCCCTCACTTCTCGCCATTTCCGAAAAGGCAAGCCAATGTTGATTCTGGTTTTATTACACGCTCATTTTCTTTTTGCCAGCAGACTCTCCTCTGTTTGGTGTTTGTTTAAAACGGGTGAATCCCCAGAGGTTTGAGGTTTAGCTCCTTCATGTTAACCTTTCTCGCTCTAACCTCTGCCGCTCCCACAACAGACACCGCGTCAAAGTAGCCGAAGTTACTTTTCTCTATATACAGATATGACGAGACACGTACATAGGAGGCCACTTCTTTTTCACAAGGGTAACTCAAATAAGAGAAAGAAACAATTGAAAGATAAAAACAGAGTTTTTTTTTTTTTTTTTTTAATATGATACCTGTCTCATGTCTGTACTCCACGCTGTTTGGACTTTCACATAGACCGTCAGAAGCAGTTACGACAAACACATACTCCTGTCCACAGTGCAGGCCGTTTAACTGGCACCCTGGAGTTCTGCCATCACACGTCACATTGTGGCCATCTCTGCCTAATGCCCTCCCTCTGTAGGACACAGCGTTAAGACTGGCGGTCCAGGACAGAGTGGCAGAGTTGGTGCTACAATTCACAGTACTCTGGACGTCAGTTGGTGGGCAGGGAACTATTAAACAGGACAAAGAGAGGAAAGAGAAAATGAAGACATTTGTGAGTCAGTGTTCAATTTAGATTAACAAGATACTTTTTTAATAGTTTTAGTTTCAATTTACAATTACAACACTGGTTCACAAGAATCATTCTAAAGAAAGATTGTTTGTAAATCCGACACCACCACCCAGACAGCCTCACCTGTGTGCAGGGTCACGCTCTGACTCTTCAGGCTGGAGCAGTTGCCGTCTATAGCCGTCAAGCTGATGGAGTACACACTGCTACAGTGCAGGTCAAGGATGCTGCATGTCGTTGTGTTGGAGAAACAACTTGAACCGTGCCCACTTTCACCCACAGCCACAGCAACATAGGACTGAGCACCACGGCTTGCAAGCCATGAAACCTCCACTGAGCTTTCGCCACAGGTCCGTTGAGCTGTCACATTAGTAGGCGCACATGGCACTAGAGGGGCAGGGTAGAAAGCATTAGAATAACACTTAAACGGCAATGATGATATGAAACTAATGTTTTGAGGGTGAATCAGCGCCTCACCTTCTCTAATCACTAAAGGTTCACTCAGCATGCTCAGACAGGAGCCGTTGTACGACCTGACCTGCACAGAGTACGCATCACCGCACTGAAGATTGCTCACGTTACATGCAGGCAGGGTAGAGTTGCAGTAAACCAGCCCTCCAGTGCTCGTTGAGACCACCGTGGCGATATAACCTTCAGCATCTTCTGTCCTGTCCCAGGTCATTGAGAGAACACCTGAGAGGCACTGTACCTCACCCCGAACATGTGTTGGACCACACGGCACTGTGGAGAGAATTTGATCTAGTTTATCATCTGGTATAGGAGGAGTTTGAAAGTTCTTCAGATATCTGGCCAGATAAGGTACTTGGTTAAGAAACGTTTATTTAATGTTATTAATAGAAAGCGAAAATACAACATTTTGAGGGTGCTTGTCCATGAAAAGCTTCCAACCACAATGCTGGGGGTCAGGGGTGGCAACTGTCCTGCAGAGGTTAGATCCAAAACTGCTCAAGCTTGTCTGCCTTTATCTTTCTAGGTATTTTGAAGACTTTGATGTTTGATTAGGATTTCTGGATTGTTATCAATGTTGAAAGGAGTTGTGCTACTTTATATTTTTGGGGAAATATATTTTTTTCAAGATTCTTTGATGAATAGACAGTTTAAAAAAAACATTGTTGGAATAACTTCTAATTGTACAACCTTATGTTCAATATCATAATGTAAGACGTTTCTATGCTGCCATCATGCAGTGTAATATAATTTTTTTTTTTTACGTTTATTTAAAGCCCATTCACGTCAAAAACAATATGAATTAAAAAATAATGAATTAAGATACAAATATTGATGTGCACGGATAAATCATTAATAATAAACGCTGCAACATTCTGCAAAATGTTTTACATTTTTAAGTAGTTGAGTAAGAACACCTACTAGAAACCAATAGCTCAGAGACTGGTGTCCTCCAGTTTTTTTATTGATTATTAGTGTGAACCTTCAAAGATCTATAACAGAAGTGAGGAGCACTAAACTTCCCTTACCAGAGTTCATTTTTATGGCTTGGGAAGGCATACTGGGACAGATTCCATCATGGTGAATCACTCTAATGGCGTAAACTTGGCCACACTTCAGGTTGGGGATCCGGCAGCTGCTGGCAGTGGTACTGCAGCTGAGAAGACCACCGACTGGGTCCTCCATGGTGGCAGTGAAGGATATCATACCCCGATATCCGAGCCAGCTCACCAACGCCTGGTTCTCTTGACAGTCCAGCAGAGCTTGTACATCCCCAGGGGGACAGGGAGCTGAAAGACGGGGCAGGGAGTTGGTTATGAGATATCAGACATCAAGATCATTACACTCTTGTATATCTGCATGTGTGCACCTGTTTCTACACTGATCGTTTGACTGAAGGAGCTGTTGCATTTGAAGTTGGATGCGATCACAGAGGCGCTGTACATGGTTCCACAGCTAAGCCCAGTTATCTGGCAATTTGGATCCATTGATTGACAAGTGTGAACAGTCCCGAACTGATCGACCACCGTGGCAATGTATACTAAAGCACCTAATGAGTCCTCCCATCTCAAACTGATGGAATTTGCGCTGCAGTCCATCACTGCGGTCAAATTTTTAGGTACGCAGGGGGCTAGATAAAAAAACAACAACATAAACAACAGCATAAGAATATTTAAAGCATGTGGAAATGGTCACATAAGCTGTAAAAGATGAACCTGAGAGCTGCCTGCACATTTTTAGCCAATCAGAAAACTAGAAAGTTCTCTGCATAGCAATCATTTTGCACATTCTGGTTTGCTTGCATTTCTTTGGAGGAGAGGGTTGTGGGAGAAGTTATTTGGTTGAAATTATGGAGGGCAGTCTAATTCAGTGGCTAAGTTTGTTGCAAGTTAGTAAAATGAAATTTATAGCGTCCAAGAACCACTTGTCGTATTGATTCTACAATTTAAAACCAGGGACCTTCTTGTTGTGAGGCCACCGTGATATCCACTGAGCCACTGTAACACCTATTTCACCAATGAACTATTTTTTATTTTTCTCTGATTGACTAATTGTGTGCACACGCTCATAGTGTTTGTCCACCAGGGGGCGTTGTCACTTACGTGTATAGCCTACTTCTCCCAGAGACAGAACACTGGAGCACTCATTGTCAGCAGAGGTTATTATCATGGTGAGACTCTCCCCACAGTGAATGCCAGGGATTGTGCAGCTGTGTGTCACTGAGCTACACATATAGTGGCTCTGATTATCATTGTTACCAAAAGCCTCCACTATGTAACTCAATGATCCTTCTGCACCTTCCCAGCTGCTGGTCAGAAGACCTGTCTGACAGTCCGTTGATGACTGCATGTTCCTTGCTGGACAGGGTGCTGAGGAGTGAGATTAATGTAAAATAAGTGTTATAATGTGAGTATAGTCAAGCCTAAAGTCAAGATTTAGGCTTGCTCAAGCCTACAGTCAAGATAAACATATCTACACTTTGACAGCAAAAATGTATTGTTACCGGTTCGTATTTGTATGGATGAACTGTTTGCAGTGGTACACTGCTCTCCAACCAACGATGATAAACCAGAGACCGTGAAGGTGTAAAGGAGTCCACATGTGGTGTCGGTAAAGAAGCAGGATGTGTCTTTGGTCATACATTCCATTATCTTGTTGTTGGAGTCAACGGCCCTTGCAAGATAGTAAGCTGAGTAATTATTTGGAGCCCAGGAAAAGATAATAACATTGCTGCTGCACTCCCGGTACAGCATCTGATTGGATGGGGCGCAGGGAACTGTAAGTGTGCATGGAAAGAGAAGGATTAATGTTTAGTTAGATAAGCATGAAAGAAAGAACAAAGAAAATTGGTAGCCTAATACAAAGCAAATATTAGTCCCTGGCATCTTCAATCTTTTAATCTTGTTATTTGAATTTGTATAATGGGTTTCAGCTGTTGTGTTACTCCAATTCTTGCTGCTCTGAAAAGAGTAATGCATGTAACGTAGACCACAAGACTCAAAAAATAAGATTTTCTCTAGGGACTACATTTTCCCTGGCAGAGAAAAGGCTGTGTACCAGCTCCCTGCCTGAGAACACACAACACCTGGGATAGCTCTTGTCTGATTTTGAAAAGAAGAATCTTTAATTTTGAGAGTTAAATGAAAGTCTGCTTATAATGCATTTCCTCAAGTTTCAATAACGGGGAACAATGCACAGACCCAGTGGAATTTTGTCACATTGAAGGTCAGTTTCTGTAGAAAACTGAAACTGCACTGAAACCATAGCCCAGCTATAGGCCCTGGCCCAAAACATACTCTGCAAAGTGCATGAACGGTTAATTGTAACTAACTGAAATCTTTCTAAATTTGTCAGAGTACAATTTAGAAGTATTCATTGTATTCTCAGCATTGCCACCAGTGGCAGTATACAATTTTCTCCATAATTATGATACAGCAACAGCTTGATGAAAATTTGTTGGAACTTAACTCAAAAAGCGGTTTAGTCCAAATTTTCTGAAGAGATGTGATCGCTTTATTTAATGAACAGATTTAATTTAGGCTTTTATTCAATTCCTTCAATTTATTGAATTATTACATTTTATTTAATTTAGATTCTACAAGAACCACTGAGGTTCATTCTCGTGTTACGCAGCACGTTTGAGCTTCTGCAAGAACCAATGAGGTTCATTCTTGTGTTACGCAGCACGTTTGAGCTTCTGCGAGAACCAATGAGGTTCATTCTCGTGTTACGCAGAACGTTTGAGCTTCTGCGAGAACCAATGAGGTTCATTCTCGTGTTACGCAGAACGTTTGAGCTTATGCAAGAACCACTGAGGTTCATTCTCGTGTTACGCAGCACGTTTGAGCTTCTGCAAGAACCACTGAGGTTCATTCTTGTGTTACGCAGCACGTTTGAGCTTCTGCAAGAACCAATGAGGTTCATTCTCGTGTTACGCAGAACGTTTGAGCTTCTGCGAGAACCAATGAGGTTCATTCTCATGTAACGCAGAACGTTTGAGCTTATGCAAGAACCACTGAGGTTCATTCTTGTGTTACGCAGCACGTTTGAGCTTCTGCAAGAACCAATGAGGTTCATTCTCGTGTTACGCAGAACGTTTGAGCTTCTGCGAGAACCAATGAGGTTCATTCTCGTGTTACGCAGAACGTTTGAGTTTCTGCAAGAACCAATGAGGTTCATTCTCGTGTTTCGCAGCACGTTTGAGCTTCAGAAAGAACCAATGAAGTTCATTCTCGTGTTACGCAGCACGTTTGAGCTTCAGCAAGAACCAATGAGGTTCATTCTCATGTTACGCTGCACGTTTGAGCTTCTACAAGAACCAATGAGGTTCATTCTTGTGTTACGCAGCACGTTTGAGCTTCTACAAGAACCAATGAGGTTCATTCTCATGTTTCGCAGCACGTTTGAGCTTCTACAAGAACCAATGAGGTTCATTCTTGTGTTACGCAGCACGTTTGAGCTTCTACAAGAACCAATGAGGTTCATTCTTGTGTTACGCAGCACGTTTGAGCTTCTACAAGAACCAATGAGGTTCATTCTTGTGTTACGCAGAACGTTTAAGTTTCTGCAAGAACCAATGAGGTTCATTCTCGTGTTACGCAGCACGTTTGAGCTTCAGCAAGAACCAACGAGGTTCATTCTCGTGTTTCGCAGCACGTTTGAGCTTCTACAAGAACCAATGAGGTTCATTCTCGTGTTACGCAGTACGTTTGAGCTTCTACAAGAACCAATGAGGTTCATTCTTGTGTTACGCAGCACGTTTGAGCTTCTGCGAGAACCAATGAAGTTCATTCTCGTGTTACGCAGCACGTTTGAGCTTCAGCAAGAACCAACGAGGTTAATTCTCGTGTTTCGCAGCACGTTTGAGCTTCTACAAGAACCAATGAGGTTCATTCTCGTGTTACGCGTCACGTTTGAGCTTCTGCAAGAACCAATGAGGTTCATTCTTGTGTTACGCAGCACGTTTGAGCTTCTGCGAGAACCAATGAGGTTCATTCTTGTGTTACGCAGCACGTTTGAGCTTCTACAAGAACCAATGAGGTTCATTCTTGTGTTACGCAGCACGTTTGAGCTTCTGCGAGAACCAATGAGGTTCATTCTCGTGTTACGCAGAACGTTTAAGTTTCTGCAAGAACCAATGAGGTTCATTCTCGTGTTACGCAGAACGTTTGAGCTTCTGCGAGAACCAATGAAGTTCATTCTTGTGTTACGCAGCACGTTTGAGCTTCAGCAAGAACCAATGAGGTTCATTCTCGTGTTACGCAGCACGTTTGAGCTTCTGCGAGAACCAATGAGGTTCATTCTCATGTTACGCAGCACGTTTGAGCTTCTGCGAGAACCAATGAGGTTCAGTCTCGTGTTACGCAGCACGTTTGAGCTTCAGCAAGAACCAATGAGGTTCATTCTCATGTTACGCAGCACGTTTGAGCTTCTGCAAGAACCAATGAGGTTCATTCTCATGTTACGCAGCACGTTTGAGCTTCTGCGAGAACCAATGAGGTTCATTCTCGTGTTACGCAGCACGTTTGAGCTTCAGCAAGAACCAATGAGGTTCATTCTCGTGTTACGCAGCACGTTTGAGCTTCTGCGAGAACCAATGAGGTTCATTCTCGTGTTACGCAGCACGTTTGAGCTTCTGCGAGAACCAATGAGGTTCATTCTCGTGTTACGCAGCACGTTTGAGCTTCTGCGAGAACCAATGAGGTTCATTATCGTGTTACGCAGCACGTTTGAGCTTCAGCAAGAACCAATGAGGTTCATTCTCATGTTTCGCAGCACGTTTGAGCTTCTACAAGAACCAATGAGGTTCATTTTCGCATTACGCAGAACGTTTGAGTTTCTGCAAGAACCAATGAGGTTCATTTTCGTGTTACGCAGCACGTTTGAGCTTCTGCGAGAACCAATGAAGTTCATTCTCGTGTTACGCAGCACGTTTGAGCTTCAGAAAGAACCAATGAAGTTCATTCTCGTGTTACGCAGCACGTTTGAGCTTCTACAAGAACCAATGAGGTTCATTTTCGCATTACGCAGAACGTTTGAGTTTCTGCAAGAACCAATGAGGTTCATTTTCGTGTTACGCAGCACGTTTGAGCTTCTGCGAGAACCAATGAGGTTCATTCTCGTGTTACGCAGCACGTTTGAGCTTCAGAAAGAACCAATGAAGTTAAATCTCGTGTTACGCAGCACGTTTGAGCTTCAGAAAGAACCAATGAAGTTAAATCTCGTGTTACGCAGCACTTTGAGCTTCTGCGAGAACCAATGAGGTTCATTCTTGTGTTACGCAGCACGTTTGAGCTTCTGCAAGAACCAATGAGGTTCATTCTCGTGTTACGCAGCACGTTTGAGCTTCTGCGAGAACCAATGAGGTTAAAGGATTAGTTCACTTGTAAAAAAACTTTTGCTGATAATTTACTCACCTCATGTCATCCAAGATGTCTTTCTTTCTTCAGTCGAAAAGAAATTTTTCTCCCTATAATGGACTTCAACGGACCCCAAACGGTTCGGAATAAGGGAGTAAATAAGGGTCTTATCTAGCGAAACGATCAGTCATTTAAAAAATAAATAAAAAAGTTTAAGTTTTATAAGCACAAATGCTCGCCTTGCTCTGTTCTGTGATGCACGTTCGTGACGTCACGTAATACGCAATTACGTTGAAAAGGTCACGCTTCTGTCCTGATGAAAATTTTCTTTTAGCCTTTTTAATATTAAAGCACCCACGAAAGGGGCATTTTAAATGATATACTGACACAAAGACATTTGAATATGTGTAATGGTCCTCACATTTGTAAACACTGATTCGGTACTTCCGCCTACACGTGACCTTTTCAACGTAATTGCGTATAACGTGACGTCGCGAACGTGCATCACAGAACAGAGCAAGGCAAGCATTTGTACTTATAAAACTTAAACTTTTTTATTTACTTTTGAAATGACCGTTTCGCTAGATAAGACCGTTATTCATCGTCTGGTATTGTTTAAAGCCCTTTGAAGCTGCACTGAAACTGTCATTTGGACCTTGAACCGTTTGGGGTCCATTGAAGTCCATTATATGGAGAAAAGTCCTGGAATCTTTTCATCAAAAACCTTAATTTCTTTTCGACTGAAGAAAGAAAGACATGAACATCTTGGATAACATGGGGGTGAGTAAATTATCAGCAAAGTTCAATGAGGTTCATTCTCATGTTACGCAGCACGTTTGAGCTTCTGCGAGAACCAATGAGGTTAATTAACCAATAACCAATAACGTTTGAAGCAGCACGTTTAAGCTTCCATAAGAGTTTTTTTTTCCTGAGCGTCAAGCAATGTGCAATTAAATGTAAATAAAAGCCTAAATCTGTTCATCATATAAAAGTGATCAAGTCTCTTCAGACAATTCGGACTAATCCGCTCAATTCATATGGACTAGGTTTATGATCTCTTTATGAACTTTTTGAAGCTTCAAAATGGTAGTTGCGTAGCTGTCAGTGGAGGGACAGAAAGCTTGCAGATTTCATCACAAATATCTTAATTTGTGTTCCAAAGATAAATAGATAAAAAGATAAATCCCTTTAAAGTGGATTATCACCACTATCAACGCCTTCTCAGATGATGTGCCACATTCATGACTTCAAAGTCAAGATAAATGCCAATAAGCATCATATTTTTTCATGTAACAAATACAGCTCTATTGAACGAAGAGCAATTTCCCGCTTCCCACCCAAACTGTGACCCGGCTCTTTGTCTAACAACACAAATCTATCTGAAATGGGTCAGCATAACAGAAAAGAACACTTGTTGTTATGAGACTATTCAAAAACAATGCAGCAGAGACAATGCTACCTCCAGGGAAAGCGTGACTTCTTTATATTGGATCGGGTGTCTTTAAACATCATGAATGAATAGAGGGTATTGACAATCAGAAGTGCAGTATAGATATCCAGGATGCACACCACAATGCTGGCAAAATGCTGATTCTTGTTCAGATTAGTTTCCATGAATGCCACCAGTAAGGTTATGAAAGATGAATGAGAGGAAAAGAGGTTGGAGTTTTTTTTTGTTCCAACATCTCACCTGTTTGTAAGTAAGTGATGGCATTGCTGGTGCTCTCACAGTTATTTGACAGGGCTGTGACATATACCGTATATTTCTCCCCACATGTTAGATTTCTGAGTTGGCACTTTGTACTGTTTGAGGTGCAGGACAGAATGGCACCACTCTGGCTTATGGCAGTGGCACGGTAGGCAGTGGCTCCAAACACAGCTGTCCAGGAGATCACAGCAGATTGACTAGCACAGCTGTAGTTCACCGAGACTGATGTCACTGGACCCAAAGCTGGTAGAGAGAGAGAGAGATGTGTGGGAGAGGTTCTGAATGAATAGACTAAACTGAACTTGAAGAGAGTTAACAATTTATATAATTAACAGGCTTTATTTAGTCAAAGCAAATTATTCTTACAGTTCCCCACAACGGTTTTATCTTATCACACTACTATTTAAAGTTTAACTTGATATACCCAAGGAGTTCAAGTTTGTGGATTGACATCTTTGTTAGTCCTGGAACAGCATCGCTATCAAATGATGTTTTAAAGATAATGGTTATGTTTAGGTCTGGGGTTGGGGCTTGAACAGCATTCCTTATCAACCGACCAGGTTGTAGGGTTTTGGTTAGGGTTTCTAAGGTTAGGTGAAGGCAAGGATTTCAATGTTAACCCAAAGGCAACGTAATAAACTCAGTAAGTAATTCTAAATAAAATGTAACTATCGTTTGAACTATCGCTTTTCTGTAGTTCTGAAGAATCATTCTACAGCCGTAATAGAAGGCGTTTTTATTTCTTTTTTTTTTTATGCCACTGTGGACTTAATAATGTGGTAATAAAGACCCTCAGCTGTGTTCAATCTCTTGGTTAATAACCTACCCAGAATCTTCTAAAACTAAAACCTAAAATCAGGTATAATCATTATGTGGTATGCTATTGTCCAAAGATAGAATCCAAAATTAGAGCTACAATTTTTATTTAAAAATCAGGGTAAGCTTGTTAAAGTTTCAAGGCCAAAAGAAGGAAGGACACAACCAAATTAAAACCAGTATTTGACTGAAGAACTAAATCTTAAACAACCCTGTAAAACAACCAGTCATATTTTAAGGTTAAGATTGTATTTATCACAGGTCAACCAAGACGCATGCCGTTTTCACCTGATATTATAATGCATTTCAAATGCCTCTCTAACATCTTCAACTGTGATCTGTATGTTTTGGTACTCTGCGGCAAAGTGGGAATCACTTGTTTTGCTGCACTTTCCCATACCATGTCCCACAATGATTACAAATTAAGTATTTGTGGCTGTTAAAACACAATCAGGTTGAATGTGTTTTCAACTACTTGTGATCGGATCAACACAAATGCATTTTAATACCAGGTGTAAACAGGGTTATGGTTCTTGTTATCCTATCATCTCCTTCTGATTCAGGGGTACAGGATTATAATTTTGGTAGGAATATTGTCCCTGGACCAAGAAAAGGATGCCCTATTTGGCAAATCACCATTACACCATTTCCATTATCAAGTGCATCTAGAGTACCATCAGATCTGAAAATGTGATAACTATAAATGTCTGTAAAACATAATAATAATAAAAACGAAAAATGCTTTGCTTACTGTTTGTTGTATAGTTGACCTGCTTGGGTTCTCCAGCTTCCATGAAAGCATTAAGTGAAGACACTGAGATTTGGTATGAAGAACAGGGTACAATATTCTGCATATCCAATGTGATGCCGAACACAGTGTTTGAGTATATTGTAGTGTTTTGTGAATTCCAATTTTTGACCGTAACTTGGTAGACCAGAACCTTGTCCACAGGTTGCCAACTGATGCGGGCAGACTGGGTCCCCGTCTGTTGGACTGTGATCACTGCTGGAGGCTGTATCACTGAGAATCAAGACATTGAACAGTGGGATTAACATTTATCTGAGTAGTGAGGTAATGATACTGTAGCATTTGATTAGATTTTTTCACAGACTTTCAAAGTGAAGAAGTGGAGTAAGGTTCACGTACATGTAGTGACACTTCGTACATTGCTTCTTGCTCCTAGACCTCCAGCATTGGATGTGACAATAAAACAGTCATATGTAGTTGCCGGTCGAAGATTTCTAACCACTGTGCTATTGTTTGTAAAGGAAAAGTTGTACTGTTCCCCGGTCAATGTTGAATTAATCAGCAAAAAGTACTGTTGTGCTGTTTGCACCGAATCCCATTCCAGCCCGATGGCTGTACTTGATATTGCCTTTGAATAAGTTATCTGAGATGTACCCGGTGCTACAGCAGGCACAAAAGGAAAGCAGTATTGTTATCATATAATCTGCACACAATTTATTGCTGTGTTGTAAAGAAGGCTAAAGAAAGCCATATCAAATTATATTTTATTATTGTTAAGTAACAATCTTTGTCTATTCATTGTGTCAATATAATTTTTTCCTGTAAATGATGAATTGTGATTGTTGGCTCATACATTTAAACTTTTTTGTTTTTTTTAAATGTGTCCAATGTTAACAGCAAATTACCTGTCCTTGCTAATTTTGTATCGACACACACAGGAATAGAAAGCTGAAACGCTTTAATTGTGACAGTGTACAACGTCCCCGTTTTCAAACCAAAGACCTCTTTCTTTGACGCACTCCCAGGGACCGACGTTACAACTGGACTATTGCTTGTGTTGTTCACAACCCGAAGGTCCAAAAAATAATTTGATGCTCCCTGGATTCTGTTCCATTGAACCAACAGTGATGATGCCGTAGGAGAAGTTATTGAGAAGATTGTGCAATCTGTGAAAAAAAAGGATTACTCATAAAAGCCATGTTCTAGTACAAAATCATTACTGTGATCACTAACACTACTGTGACTAATCACTAAACAAATTTTTGTGAAATTGATCATATTAACTGATTTGAAAAGATCAGATGCTAAAGAACATGACCTTCAGGTTTAGAAATAATGAAATGTGTTTATATACAGTATCTATATATATATATATATATATATATGATGAAGAGTTGATCTCGAAAACATTTTGCACTTTGCATTTATAGCACCTTTTTGCATGTCTATTTGTGGCCTCTGTTGAAGTGTAATAAATATTGTCGTGATGACAGGCAAAATAGAAGTGTTTTATATTTCTTAATACTGTTATACCTCTACATATTTATATTTTTACAATGATAAATCCATCCCACAATCCCCTAGATCTCGTTAACTACCTCCATTAGAGCAACAATATATTTTTACTATCACTACTTCAAACAATCATAAATGTAGACCTCATTAAGATCTGAAATGTAAAAGGACCCCTGAATGACTTGTCCTGTAATGAAACAAATCTGTTCTAGAAGAGTTAACTTACCTTGTGCCTGAGTGCTCCATATCTGTGCCAAAATAGAAGAACAATTAAAAACAACAAATTTGTACAATAATTTATAGACATGCAATCCATTTAGTAAAAAGCATTAATATACTAATATTTTAATTGTACAGAATCATAAATCTACCTGAGTTAGAGTCACCAAAACTACAACACCTAGTATCTCCAGCCCTCTCATCTTTGACAATACCTGAACTATTACAAAAAGTGGTTTACATAGTCAGACACAAAAGGTGTTTTGGATTCTTTTGCAGGAACACCTGTGGCCAAAGAGCCAATCAGTAGGGCCCGCGGGGGCCCGTCCTCTCCAACTTAATTCCCTGAGGAACAGCGAGATTACAGAGAAAAGAAGAGAGGGAGGGACTGATGAGAAGACCATATAGAGAGAGTGGGAGGGAGATTAAAAAATGTTATCGTTATGTTAGTCAGTAGTCAGCTTTGGTAAATTGGCACTTTAGTTTATGTCATAAGGTCTTTTCAAAAACTTGTGTGAAATACAAAACAAAAAAACAATAGTATAACATTTATTGTATTACTTAAAACTGTTCTGGGATTCAGAACTTCTACAAAAGGTATACATAAGACCATCAGACATTCATTTTGTTACACTTTACTTTGATAAAAAGCTTTAGAAATTCTCCTAACAATAAGTAAACTTATAATGTCAACTATCAGTCATTAGAGTATTAGTAGACTGTCAGCTAAATATCTGCTAATACTTTATTTTATTGTTCCTCAACAGACATTCTAGTGACTATTAGTAACCTTGCAACTATAGGATTTCTGGACAGTTTGCTTTGGCAAGCTGTTTTAATGACATTCACACCCTTTCAGTTTTTTGCTATATTGGGCCTTACAAACTTAGATTTTTGTTTGGTCCTCATATAAAGCTATGGCTTCAGATATGGAATATAGCGATAACTCTTTCCCTGCCAGTGTATGTATTTATTTTTTGCCAGCCAGTAACAGTATTTTTGATAATTTGCACAAAATTTTCAATTCCACAGAATGTTTTGTTGTACGGATATCTGAACGTGACATATATTAAAAGAAAGAACAGAGCCTCAGCTAAAAAAAATAAAATAAAATTCTAGCTATACATTTCTAGCTTCATGAATTCTTTTTTATCAACATTTGAATGGGGTAAGTTTTAAAATTTTGAACAAAAAGCTGAAAAAAATAGTTTTTTGGTCCAAGACTACGTCTGGATCAGACTCAGAACGATGATCAAAACACAGATGGAGTAGATAAAGTCCATCAACACCCCAAAGATTCACAGTCCTGTAGCTCGTCCTGGGTCAACATTTCATTTATTTTACATGTACGTAAGCAATGCTTCTATTGCTTGTTTCTGCTTCTACTTCTCTTTTGTTTTAATCGGGAGATTCAGTACCTTTTCAGAAGATGCGTAATAGCGCCCCCTACCGTATAACAGTGTAACCATAGATTGCCCGAAAATCAAAAAAGCATAGGGTGCTTCTCATTTCTTATTTGTGAATCCTCGTTTCCTTTCCTCACGTCTCAGCTCCACCCCCTGTAGGATGCTAGGGAAGGCTGGAAGGAAAGAAAATGAGGACGGAAGAGTCGAAGGAAAATTCTTGATCACTTGAGCATCAATTCACAGCGTCATCAGCTGCGTTCAAATGATCTGCCCTTATGTTGTTAAAGTTTGTCTATTTAAGAAATTAATACATAATGAAGATAAAGCAAGATGTCCTGTTGATGTATAGTTTATTTAAACTGCAAAGGTAAAGCATAAATGAAACTTGTTGTGGCAGATGTGAAAGGGGTGGAGAATTTATACATGTGTCAGGTTTCTCGACAAAAAAGCATAGGATACAGCTGTGCATTCGCTCACAGCTCCTCTGGAAGTCTCCTCACTCCTCGGTTTCCGGGTCACAGGCTGGAGGAGTTACGGGGTGTTTGCAGGCGAACAGACGAAGACAGGAGAAGAAGATTCCAAACAACAATAGTTTTAATAATACTATTCCCGAAGACAGGAAGACAGACAGATAGCAAACATGAATAACATAACTGTGACCGGACAAGGAGTGCAGGAGAGGGAACAACTAAAATACTAAACACAAACTAGTATAATTAATTAAATACAGCTGACACATATAAACTAATAATAACGGTAACCAAGGAGACAGATGATTGGCAGGAATCTGCACAAGGACACGTGACAAATGAACAAACTGAAAGAAACAGAAACTAACAGAACAAAATGGTGACATACAGGTCAGAGGTCAGATTTGATCAGAACATTCAGAATATTACCCATTTGCATCTGGTTGTAATTTGGAGTCAAAACGTCGGTATGGAGACAAGTTTGTTGAGGATCAGTGCCGATGGCTGTCGTGTCGATGAGGCCTTCACAGGGCTGATGAGGCTGGCACTTCAGGGATGCGTTGAGGATGGGTCCAGGCACAGGTCCACCATCTGATCTGGATACGGCCCATATCCGGCTGACTTCAGTAAACAGAAGTAAAAGGGAAGAAGGCCTTCACGGGGAGGGACTAGTTGACACTGGACAGGACAAAGGACTGCGTTGTCGTTGTGTCCAGGCGCATGTCCTTCGTCAGATCTGGATACGCCTGGATCCGGCGGACTCTGGTAAACTTCGGGATAAACAGAGAGACTAATATTAGCGTAGATGCCATTCTTCTTATGATGTAACGAGTACATCAGGATTAAGGGAAGTTTTCCCAGTTCCGGCTGACCTAATATATGCAGCCTAACATTGAGTTATAGAAGTCGATAATTTATTATGTGAATGCTAGGTCAAAGAGATGTGTCTTTAATCTAGCTTTGAACTGACAGAGTGTGCCTGCTTCCCGGACAATGGTAGGAAGACTATTCCAGAGTTTTGGTGCTAAATAGGAAAAGGATCTACCGCCAGCAGTCGATTTTTATATTCTAGGCATTATTAACTGGCCGGAATTTTGAGATTGCAATAGACGTGAAGGATGTGCTGAACCATTTAGGGCTTTGTAAGTAATCAACAATATTTTAAAATGTATGCAATGTTTAATAGGAAGTCAATGCAGTGTTGACAGAACCGGGCTAATATGGTCATACTTCCTGGTAAGAACTCGAGCTGCTGCTTTTTGAACGTTGCGTTGACGTCCTGGCAGGGCATCCCCAGAGACGGTGCAGGGCTGCAAACGTCCAGGAGTGATGGGACTGGAGGTCTGGCTGAGCTCTGTGGTGGTGGTGATGCAACCAAACTTGAGAGGATGACCGTAATTATGACGCAGTCCACACAGGTTAGCGCAAAGAATAAATCCCAGCTCATTTTGTTGTCCTTACACAGTGATTAGTCTGAAAAGGCAGAGTTCTCTATGGACAATAAATATGATTTGGTTGGGATAGAGCGGGAGTTGACAAGTCCCCATCGAAGTTGATCAGACGGTCCTCCGCTTCTGTTCCCTCGGCCGCTGGTGTCACGGGCTCACACCCCTGGTCAGATCCACGCTGGGGCTCCACTTCCGGGGCGATGGCAAGCATGGTAAGCTCTGTCCTCTTGTCCACGGGCTCTGGCTCACTCGTCACCGCAGGTGGTGCCGCTTGATCTGCAGGGGGCTCACGTGACTTCTCCGCGGTCGTTGGTGTAGAAGCTGGGTCTGGCTGTTTTCTGGTTCGGAGCAAACTCCCGATGGGGACTCAAGGGTCTCGTCGTCGTAAGGACAGGCAAGGGCAAGTCACAGCAGTGAATGGCACTGCGTAATCCATTTTTGGTCCGGTCATCTGTCACGGGGAGTTTGCAGGCGAACAGACGAAGACAGGAGAAGAAGGTTCCAAGCAACAATAGTTTTAATACTACTACAGACAGTTTACATGAATAACATAACTGTGACCGGACAAGGAGTACAGGAGAGGGAACAACTTAAATATTAAACACAAACTAGGATAATTAATTAAACATAGATGACACATATGAACTAATAATGTCAGTAACCAGGGAGACAGATGAGTGGCAGGAATCTGCACAAGGACACGTGACAAATGAAAACAAACTGAAAGTCCATGAAAACAGAACATAACGGTGACAGGAGGACGGAGGAAACGAGGAAGCATCATTTGAGTATTGAGAAGCAACCATTGTGCCATAAATTATGGAAAGTTCCAAGTGTGCCGCACAAGGCCTGAAAAGTGAAGCCAAAATTTTTTGATCGCCCCCAAGCGTTTAGTTTTTTGTTAGTTATTTGATGCTATAAAAACGGCGGTGTGATGTCATGATTGACAGGTGAGATTGACAGCTTCTCTAAGCGAAGTAGTCACCAGAGCATATGAGCGGAGTGGAGCGGTGAGAATATCCGCTCCTCGCTCACGGAACTGTTCACCCCTCTGCTCCCCCGCTCAAAGCCACATCAGGCCGCTCCGCTCATTATCGCTCAGCGCTCAACGCAGTTTGCTTCGCGCTCCACTCAAATCTCCCCCCGCTCGCTTCAAAAAAGGTAAAAAATCTGCATGTATTTCACTTTTAGCTTAGACCACAGCCTTACCTCCCAAAGAACTAAAGAGCACCAACAACATTTTCCAAATATAAATGTTTTATTTCAAATTAAAAATTAGGCCTAGCCTAAAGAAGGAATAAATAGCCTACAAAAAAGTCCTGTAAACTTAAAACGAATAAATAATCTCCTAATAATATAATACAAATTATATAAACAAAGATATAGATAGAAGTTTTAAAAGTAAATCAACTATTAGGCCAGAATTTTGATAACTGAACTTTCGCGCAACGGGCACAATTTATATTGGCTTATATCCATTGTAGCTACACAGATCCTGAGGTAAAATTAAACTAATAAATGGGCCTAATAATATAAATAAAAATTATATAAAAAAAATATATATATAGAAAACGTTTTAAAGTATAACCTAAATTAACTATTAGGCCAACATTTTGATAACTGAAATGTTGCAGCGCGCATTAAAATTTAAATAGGCTTATATCAATTGTACAAAACAACTGCTGTAAAATTAAACGAATCAATGCCTAATTATATAAATAAAAATATACAGGCTATAGACCTAAAACAAAGTTTTAAAAGTAAATTAACTATTAGGCCAAAATTCTTATAACTGAACTTTTGCGCAGTGCGCACGTGGATTACAATTTAAATTGGCTTATGTTGTCAAACTAAAAAACTAAATAAAAAAAATGAATTGCTTTCCTTATCTACAGTTCTTTTGAGTTCACCTTAAAGAACACAAGTTTGGACAATGTCAGTCTGAGGCTTCAGGTGGTTTCTTTACAGCAGGCCAGCAGCGGAGAAAACCCTCTCTGCGCTCGCAGACCCACTTGGGCGCTGAACACAATGCAAGCTACTTTACCCAGGCGGGGGAAAAGACTTAGTTTTATATTAATAGTTTTGACTGAAAATAATCTACTGTGTATGATGGATTCTGGGTCAGGTTTGACTGAGCATGCTTCAGACACGAGGTGTGAGCGCTGAGCGAAATTGGAGCGGGAAATAGAGCGACGCTCCATCCTTTTAAAAATGCCGCTCTGCACTCTGTCCAAGATACGCCCGCTCGCGCTCCCCGCTCGCTCCCGCTCCACTCCGCTCACATGCTCTGGTAGTCACTGAGGTGCCAACTGACTTTTTTCAGGATCTTCAGGAGGAGATTGAAGCTTCAACTTTAATTTCTACATTTCCATAACTGTTTATTACCCACCAACATAATGAGTTGTTCTGCAGTGTACTAACCGATTCTGCAGGAGTGTGACGGGGTCTTGATACCACGGCTCCACTTCAGTCTCACTACTGCGCAGACTCGGGCTCGGAGTCTGTGTACTCAGCGTGAGATGTCAGCGCCATATTGGGACTTTGGCGGCTTCCCTTTTCTACAATGGAAGAGAGTGAATTTCCGTTGTCTATCTTTTTTTACAGTCTATGGAAAATACCGTCAATGCAGGGACAGACTTCATCAGATTTTGTTTATCCTTGACAGCCCTCTTTATAATTTCATTGTAACGAAACGAGCAGTGTGAGCATTCTTCAAAATGTATAACTTTGTGTTCTACTGAAGAAAAAGTCATACAGGTTTGGTACGGCATGAACTATCACTTTAATAATAAAGAAGCTATTGAGGTACTTCCTCAAAATCTCTTGTATTTAAACTGATTTCATGTATGAAAGATAATGATATACACTCACCTAAAGGATTATTAGGAACACCATACTAATTCTGTGTTTGACCCCCTTTCGCCTTCAGAACTGCCTTAATTCTACGTGGCATTGATTCAACAAGGTGCTGAAAGCATTCTTTAGAAATGTTAGCCCATATTGATAGGATAACATCTTGCAGTTGATGGAGATTTGTGGGATCCACATCCAGGGCACGAAGCTCCCGTTCCACCACATCTCAAAGATGCTCTATTGGGTTGAGATCTGGTGACTGTGGGGGCCATTTTAGTACAGTGAACTCATTGTCATGTTCAAGAAACCAATTTGAAATGATTCGAGCTTTGTGACATGGTGCATTATCCTGCTGGAAGCATCCATCAGAGGATGGGTACATGGTGGCCATAAAGGGATGGACATGGTCAGAAACAATGCTCAGGTAGGCCGTGGCATTTAAACGATGCCCAATTGGCACTAAGGGGCCTAAAGTGTGCCAAGAAAACATCCCCCAAACCATGACACCACCACCAGCAGCCTGCACAGTGGAAACAAGTCATGATGGATCCATGTTCTCATTCTGTTTATGCCAAATTCTGACTCTACCATCTGAATGTCTCAACAGAAATCGAGACTCATCAGACCAGGCAACATTTTTCCAGTCTTCAACTGTCCAATTTTGGTGAGCAAATTGTAGCCTCTTTTTCCTATTTGTAGTGGAGATGAGTGGCACCCGGTGGGGTCTTCTGCTGTTGTAGCCCATCCGCCTCAAGGTTGTGCGTGTTGTGGCTTCACAAATGCTTTGCTGTATACCTCGGTTGTAACGAGTGGTTATTTCAGTCAAAGTTGCTCTTCTATCAGCTTGAATCAGTCAGCCCATTCTCCTCTGACCTCTAGCATCAACAAGGCATTTTCGCCCACAGGACTGCCGCATACTGGATGTTTTTCCCTTTTCACACTATTCTTTGTAAACCCTAGAAATGGTTGTGCGTGAAAATCCCAGTAACTGAGCAGATTGTGAAATACTCAGACCGGCCCGTCTGGCACCAACAACCATGCCACGCTCAAAATTGCTAAATTACCTTTTCTTTCCCATTCTGACATTCAGTTTGGAGTTCAGGAGATTGTCTTGACCAGGACCACAGCCCTAAATGCATTGAAGCAACTGCCAATGTGATTGGTTGATTAGATAATTGCATTAATGAGAAATTCCTAATAATCCTTTAGGTGAGTGTATTCTTGACTTGGCTGACTTATTTTTTATCAAGCTATAATGTTATCTAAAGTTGCCTACTTTTGTAGCTGTTGCGCAATAGACATCTTCGTGAAGACGAATATAACAGTTGTAGTCTGAGCTGCCCTGTTTTCAACAAACTGTGTCACATACTTTGTGCATTTTATGACCATGGTTATTCAACCTAACCCAGAAAAAAAAGTGTTGTTTAAAACATCATCATATAACTTTTATAATTTCCTAAAGCTCCTATGGGAAATTAATATGGAAGAGATCCTTTGCTCTGGGAACAAAAGCTGGGAACTGTAGGACTTGACCTGTTAAAGATGCAGATAAACGAGAGGGAGGAGCTGCCAGCTTTGAGACCAAGGTGAAACTAAAGAAATCTGTGTTAACTTTGGAAACTGGATCTCAGAGAGAACAAATACTTTTGATTTATGTCACTTTTTAGGGCCCTCCTCGAGCCAGACCCAAAGACAAAAGGACCAGTTGTCCCCCTTTATCAGGTGCCTTGATTAAAACATCATTGCATGTGTGATATTATTTTTACAGTTCAAAAAACAAGACATGAACCAAATTAATATTTACAATATTTATAATATGATTCAACAGTTCTGTTGTCAAATGTGATTGGTTGAGCAGTGTTCCCCCTTGTGAAAAAGAAGTGTGTGTAATTGTATTGAATGTGCACTTGTAGTGTACTTCCAATCTTCGAAGTATATTTTAAAACCTACATGCAGATAATATAATCTGGAGGAAGTCAGGTAGTTAAAATGCTCCGAAGGGGCAAGTCGTCAGATCAGATTTACCCTGAGATACTAAAGGCCCTGGATGAAGTCGGGCTGTCTTGGCTGACATCGCATGGGAATCTGGGACAGCGCCTGCCGACTGGAAGATGATTGTGGTGGTACCCATTTTTTTTAAAAAGGGGACCAGTAGTTGTGTTACAATTATAAAGGGGTCACACTCCTCAGCCTGCCCGAGAAAGCCTACGCCAGAGTGTTGGAAAGAAGAATCCGATTGATCGTCGAACCTCGGCTTGAGGAGGAACCATGCGGATTCTGTCTCGGACGTGGAAAAGTGGACCAGGGCATGGGAGTTTGCTTATCCAGTCTACATGTATTTTGTGGACTTGGAGAAGGCTTATGACCATATTCCCTGGGGACCATGTTCCTTGGGGTACCGGGGCTGCTAATGGTGTGAAAGCTGCGTTCATATTCTCTGCAATACATCAAGCTTGTTTCCAAGGAGCACTGGACTCTACCAACCCTGTTTGTGAGATCCATGGACTGGATCTCAAGGCACAGTCTGGGGTAGAGGGTTTTCAGTTTAGGGGCCTTAGGGTGGCATCTCTGCTCTTTGTGAAAGGTGTTGTCTTGATGGCCTCATCTGCGCTTACTTGGGTGGTTCGCAGCAAGCGTGAAGCGGTGGGAATGAGGGTCGCCACCTCCAAATCTGAGGCCAGGGTTCTCGGCTGAAAACGGTGGATTGCCCACTTTAGGTGGGGAGTGAGCTGCTTTCCCAAGTGGTGGAGTATCTCGGGATCTTGTTCAGGAGTGAGGGTAGGTCATAGCATGAGATCGACAGGTGGAGTGGTGCGGTGGTAGCAGTAATGCGGTCATTGTACCAGACCATCATGTTGAAGAGAGAGCTAAATTTGAGGGCAAAGCTCTCGATTTACAGGTCGAGGAAAATTTACAAACCTGTGGGAACGGATTGCGAATGCGTGGGCACGGTTTATGAATTTGTGGGTACAGATTGCAAAAACTGAAGGCATGGTTTACAAATCTGAGAGTGTGGATTAGGAACTTGTGGGTGCGGTTTATTAAACCGAGGGAACAGTTTAAGAATTTGTGAGTACGGTTTATAAACTGAGAGGACGGATTGCAAAACCGTCGCCACGGATTGTTCTTTTTTTCTCCCACAGGTGACGTCCCGGCCTCTGTAAAACACTATACAGCACGCGAGTACTGAATTGAGCTCTCTTTCGTGTCTGAATGGACAAATACACATAACATAATGTCTAATGTCCGTTTTGGAGAGTATTCACGTTATGTCTTTACAGAACGTAAACAGTTGTGAGAAAAATATCGAATGTGCATTTGGTGCATTTGGATCCGCACATTTGGTCTTAAAGTGACAGTGAGCAATAAACCTAATGCCGTCTGTGCACTTAATAATATTAATCAAACAACACAAGAAAAAGAGAAAAGCAAAGTTACCATGGGACTTCAAAATACTTGGAATGTAGCACATTGAAGTCAAATTAACTACTTTTTATGAAACCTTTACAGTAGCACTTTTTCCCCTTTTTGTTGATCGGCAGTGTGAATCACCAAACAGGTTTGGAACAACATGACGGAGAGAAAATGATGACAGAATTGTAATTTTTGAGTTAACTATTCCAAAATTTGTTGAAGACGTCTTTGAAAGATCTGTCCATCCTCTCTGATGGTAGGATAATTTGCTTTGAACTTCTTTTAAAACCGCATTTTTAGAACTTGAAGCAAAGCAGTTTAGAGAAAAAACTAATTAAATGATAATTAATAACCTTAAAGGGTTAGTTCACCCCAAAATGAAAATTCTGTCAGTAATTCCTCACCCTCATGTTGTTCCAACCCCCGTAAGACTTTCGGTCATCTTTGGAACACAAATCAAGATATCTTTTATTAAATCTGAGAGCTGGATCACTCCTCCATAGGCTTCTAAGGGATTGAAACTTGCCGGCCCAGAAAAGTTATTTCATTTTGTGGTGAACTATCCCTTTAAGATAATCCAGACTCATATCAAGATGTTTCGTAATATGAACTGTTTACTTGTTTTATACTTCAGTTCTACACACAAAAATCTCAATTTCTGTTCAAAGAGGAAGTGAATGCCACAGACAAAAGGCCTTGTGACAATGAAATGTGTGTAATGTTGAAAGTATACGGTACATGCGACCTTCACTTTGTTTGTGTGTTGCCTCTTTCTTGCTTTTTTTCCTCAGGACTCCAACGTGTTAAAAGGTTTAAAAAAGCTTCGAAATTGAGCTTCGACATTGAGCTTGCTGTTCTTGTGATTGAATGCCGATTAGCTACTCAAATGGTCCACATTCAGTTCAGACTGGGAAACTGGTTGATTGTTGTGTCAACAAAGAAACATAAAAAATCAGCATGTGTACTGATGTGATTTGATACTCGTTGCCACACAATAGATTAATATAGGATCATGCTCACATTGAATTTCCCATAGGCATAGAAACATATTTGTTGCTGTATTTGATGACTGGGTGGTCCAATATTCTTTGTATGTCCAAACTGCAGCCTGACTTGTAGGAAGGTTTGGGGGACATAAAGGTTTTTTTTTTTTTTTTGCTCCTCTGTTTTTCAGGACATACATGCAAAAGCAAATGAGCCCAATTACTGCAATTAGTGGCCCGCAACACCTCTACTAAAATTATTTGAGAATTAAGTTGCTCTCAATTATTCTAAATTATTTTTAATCATTTTAGTCAACTAGTTCAATTAGGTAAAAAATCACATTTCATCAATAGACAACAAAACACTCCGGACATTCCCTGAGGCTCATTAATGTTTCCTGATTCTCAGACCCAGAAAGGCTCAGTTAGATCTGTGATGATAATAATAGCATGACTTTATTGTATTAAAGGGAGACCGACACAAAAGGTGAATGCTGAAGATTTCTGAACAGAACTCCATGGGGGACATTTACGACACAAAAGATGTGAAAATTTGTTTGCTGTCATAACTTCTAATGCCAAAGCACTTAAAAAGTAGCACACAACAGTAAAGATAATGTCATTCCAGTTTTACAACTATCAAAAGTATTGAAATAAAGGATTATTAGCATTCAGGATTGATCCATCCACCAGCTGAAGTGCCCATGATCTCCACCAGAGGACACTATCCAGTCTCCTTTACTTTCCCATCATGAACTATATTTCTCATAACTCATTGCCTGGACTCATTCTGGTCTGATTGCTTTCACATGTGTGTGATTATCTTGTTTGTGTTTGCCTTCATAAACTCTTTCACTCACTCGCTGAGAAGTCTTGTTTGTATCACTGCAAGTCTGAGTGCTTTATCCTGGTTCCCGTGTTATTGATATAAACAAATCTTCTGCCCGTTTCCCTGGATTTCCCTGTGTCTTGGATTCAGTTACTATCTGGATATTTGCCCTGTGGTTTTGACCTTGCCTGTTATTTGGATTACGACTGTGGATTACCCAAATAAAATCTGTTTTTGGATCTTCAACTTGTGCTTCAGAGCAGTTTTGTGACAAGGGTGATGATGATGCATCATCCAAAATATTATTAAGGCATGTAAATAGAATGGGTTCAAACTTGAAATTAATTTGATTTTGGGTTAATACTAATTAAAAAGATTTCTTCTTTCAAAGGCAAAAACACTCACATTCATTTATAGTAAAAATAAATAAAATTCGCCAAGCTTTATTACATGTTCAGGGCCCGTATTCATAAAGATTCTAAGAATGCTCTCAGAAAACTCTTAATTTAGCTTAAAAACTTTTACGTAGGAGTCTTAACTTGAGAGCGATTCGGGACCGATCTGAGATGAACTATGAGTAAGGAAAAGACAAAAAAAGAAGACACTTTCATCTTAGTGAGGAGGCGGGGTTAACAGGGTTATATTACCTAGGGTCTATTCTAAGCCTTCACTTTGAAATTACATGCGTAATTTTTCCCATTTGACCGTTCTCTCACACACACACAAACGTTATAAATGTGTGTATAAATACTTTTTATTTTATTTACCATGCTGTTAATTTCCTATAAGGTATTTGATTGGCTTAGAATGATAAAAATTGTTCCACTCTTTCCAATTACACTGTTTGCTGGCATGTCTATTTAAGTGGTGGTTTGAATGTATCCAACATGGAATCAAAACCAAGAAGGGCGAGAAAGCCCGACTGGACAGAGGAACAGTGTTTACTGTTAGCCCAGTTAGTGGATGAACACAAGGCCATCATTAAAGTAAAATTTGGGCCGGGTGTCAGTCTGTAGCGTCTCATTAACTCACTGTCATCAATTTTCTGCAACACATTTCCTTTCCCTCTTTCTGCCATGTTCTCCTCTGCTAAAGAAACTCTTAAGCCTCTTAAAAGTCCTCGTCCGTGCTCCTAACAATTTTGACCTTAAGACCTCTTCTAAGGGTTAAGATGCTTTCTGAATTACTTTTTACTTTACTAGGATTTTTTCTTTAATTTTAAGAGTAAACGCCCACATTTCTAAGAATTTTCTTAGAATTTTGTCACTAGGAGCTACTCTTTGCGTTAAGATTCTTTATGAATACGGGCCCAGATATTTAAGGGTAGGCTATTCCATAGCTTGGGTCCATAAGCTGCGAAAGCACGGTCACCCCTATTTTTTTATCTGGTCCTGGGACGAAGATGAAAGAAGCAGGATTTTGGACCCAGGGCCCGTACTCATAAAGATTCTAAGAATCCTTTCAGAAAACTCTTAATTTAGCTTAAAACCTTTTACGTAGGAGTCTTAGCTTAAGAGCGATTCGGGACCGATCTGAGAGCAACTCTGAGTAAGGAAAAGACAAAAACTTTCATCTTAGTGAGGATTTTAAGGCTGACCCCGTTGCTATGTATGACACAATCTTTTGAAGACTGTGATTGGTTGGTTGTCCAAGAAGGAAAAAAAGAGTGATTTTAAGTATATGGTCTATTCTAAGTCTTCACTTTGAATTTTTTATTTGTCATTAATTTTTCCCATTTGACTGTTCTCTCACACACACACACACACACAAACATTATATATGTGTATATAAATATATTTTTTTATTTACCATGCTGTTCATTTCCTATAAGGTATTTGATTGGCTTAGAATGATCAAAATGGTTCCACTCTTTCCAATGACACTGATTGCTGGCATGTCTATTTAAGTGGTGGTTTGAATGGTGGTTTTAATGTATCATACATGGAATCAAAACCGAGAAGGGCGAGAAAGCCCGACTGGACAGAGGAACAGTGTTTACTGTTAGCCCAGTTAGTGGATTAACACAAGGCCATTCTTAAAGGAAAATTCGGGCCGGGTGTCAATCTATATCATTTGTCATTTATTGTCTGCAACACATTTCTTCTCCCTCTTCGTCTTTCTGCCATTTTCTCCTCTGCTAAAGAAACTCTTAAGCCTCTTAAAAGTCCTCGTCCGTGCTCCTAACAATTTTGCCCTTAAGACCTCTTTTAAGGGTTAAGATGCTTTCTGAATTACTTTTTACTTTACTAGGATTTTTTCTTTAATTTTAAGAGTAAACGCCCACATTTCTAAGAATTTTCTTAGAATTTTGTCACTGGGAGCTACTCTTTGCGTTAAGATTCTTTATGAATACGGGCCCAGATATTTAAGGGTAGGCTATTCCATAGCTTGGGTCCATAAGCTGCGAAAGCACGGTCACCCCTATTTTTTTATCTGGTCCTGGGACGAAGATGAAAGAAGCAGGATTTTACCACAGCACTTATCTGCTTTTATATACTTTATACTTTATATTTATACTTATCTGGGTTCAGTTTGAGCAGATGTTTTATAATATCATCACTCATTTCATGTCAGAGCTCATTTCCCAGAACATTCACCATCTGGCTCATATTCAGCATCTAAATTTTTTTTCTCAAAACTATCATTTTCAACATCTTCAAAATCAATATTTTGATCAGTGACCGCTTCCTCACCAGATCCACCAGATCCACCATCAAATGACAGTGACAGTAATATTTGATTGCGTTCAGTATTTGCTCTGCAGTAAATCACTGAGCCATTTCAAGTTTTGCTGATGATACTTTCTATTCTTTTGTTTTCTGCCTGCGGTGATTATGAGGGGAAACGTCGCTTCATCATCGTGTATCAGACATTGACACCTGGAATAAAAGTGAATTTCACTTAATGTATTCATTCATCAAGATTTAATTATTGTTGTGCAGAAAAAATATACTTACACCGTTACACACCTCGGGTCATTAGCGACCCTATATAACTTTTACAAAAAATGTATGGGAAAATAGCATTCTTTTATATATATTTTTTATTTTAATTTTGTTTATAATTAATTGATTGAGGAATACGAAGAAGGATGATGTCTGACTTGACATGACATAAAAATGAATGAGGAGGAGGGTAGTGAATGGCGTGCCGGGTCACTAAACACCCGAGGTATTTATGATGCGGCTGGTACTCAGTTCATAAACAAGTAAGTGGATAAATAGAGAGTTATTGGCAGACTTTGAATACTTTATATTAATGTTGAGCTTGTCTTTACAGGTTGGCAGAACACACACACACACATACACAAGGGCACAGATGAGAAGAGGAGGGATGATTGGATGGCGACTTGTATGATGGATCAAGGTAACAATGCTGGTAGAATAACAGGATTTACTGACCGCATAAATTATTGTTGTTGTTGTTGTTTTAGTACCTAACAGAAAATATTAGGAATATTAATGTCACGATCACGCCAGGCTCTCCCTCACTCACTCACTCACTCACTCACTCACTCACTCAGCCTTCACACTCACTGGAGTATTTCACAAAAACAAAAACTGTTCTTATTTTTCAAGCAAGTAAGTGTTATTTCTTTTTAGAAAAATTGAACAAACCAGTTATTAACTGGAAACCATTAGACCAATATACAAATACGCTTTATATAAATAAAGACACAGTAGTTTCCCATTTTGCCCAGCCAAAGAGGTTCATCTGAAAAATTTATTTGTAAGGAATTAGACACAGATCTTTGAAATACACATTTAGACATCTATATTGTAGTCTATAAGGTGTATGTCATTATGATTGATAATAAATAACATTACAATGAATTTAGGTTAATTATTGTGGTTAGTTCGCATATAGCAATGGTTAATAATTAATAATGCCAGCATTATTATCATGCCTGCAACAACGTCATTGTCCCCAATAACAAATAAATGTATCATTATTGGGCATGTTGTCTGAAATGCAAAATCAAAATTTAAACTATTATGAACTACAAAATCATTTGTGAAACATGCGGAAAACATGTCAAAGGTAAAAAACAAAAATATAAAATCATTGTTATAATTAATAAATTATCAAATTTATAACATTTAAAATATAACATGACACAACTTACCCCAACCTGGTGATTTTTTCATCGGTTATCATCCATCAAAATATAGTTGACTCTTGTCAAAGTGATTGTATTTGGTTCACTTACAATTATTCAATTATTCAATTCAATAGGCTAGTCATTACTAAAATATGATAGTGGAATTTTTTTTATTTTTTTTTAAACACACACAAACAAACACGTAATTAGATATATTGTATATCAACCTAAATCTTGGAGCTAATTTGTTAGAATTATATTTCACATTGATTCAATCTGAGCCCAATTTGCTAATCTTTTCCAACATCTTCCTTCATCTAATGTTAAGCTAACTGTCTTTAGGTGGCCACTTTGACTATATTTCTTTCTATATACTTTTATTTGGCTTATTGGATATATCGAATCGTGGAGAATCCACAGGAAAGTACCGGAAGAGAGAAAACTTGAACCCGGTCCCGATGACCCAAACAATGCACTACCCTGTTGTCATAGATCGCTCATCAATGTCTCGCTCAGATCATCAAAGAACACTTTCTTTCTCCTGAATACTGAACTACATTTCCCATCTGTCCCATTCTCAGCCCGAGTCTCACTCCTGTGTAAATTGCCTTCTCTTAGTGCTCATCGCGAAGTCTTGTACCTGCTGCGGCCTACATCTCTGAGCATTTGATATCCTATTGTCTTTCCTGGTTTCCTGATATTTGCCTACTGGTCTCCGTGTGATTGTCTGCTGCCTGCCTAGACCCCTGCCTGGTATTGTTTCTGAGTTTGGATTTCCCCAGTATCCCAGTCAATCATTGATTGCTCTCTGCTTACTTACTGTGAATAAAAGTGTATGCAAATGGATCCGCACGACTCTGACTCTTCATCACACCTGTACCCTCCGTGCCACAAGAGGGCGTTTCATCGTTCCATTCCCTTTTTAGCAGATACTGTTATTAGGCTAATCTGAGCACAACACTGTGATGATGCTGATTTTGTGCTTTGGGAGAACGTGGCCCTTTTTGTGCCCTTTTTAAATGCTCAATATAATCAAATATTGTCTTTTAAAAATCCTATTTATTTGTATTCATTTTCTTGCATGTTGGTAAATCTGCTACTGGCTAAATGTGTATTTAAAAATAATCCTAGATTGTTTTTAAGCAGTGCATATGATATATATGCATTATGAATTCCTCTGCCTGAAAAATAAAATCCATATGCTGGTTTACTGGTTTCCCAAACTTGTGTATGGGCTGGTTTTTGAGGCGTTCTGGCAACATTTCAGTCGTTGCATTGATTGCTGCTGCCATAGATACTGTTTCCCTTCCTGTCTACCTTTGTAACTTGAACTTGTAAAAATATTGGAACAATTATTTTATACAAGATTAAATGATTTTGTTATTAAATACAATATATTAAGCAAAAAACAATATGGGTTTAGAGGTTATAGAACAACAACACATGCATTAAAAGAATTTGTGGAGAAAATATCCAACGCAATAGAAAATAAACAATACACAGTTGGGGCATTTTTAGACCTTAAGAAAGCATTTGACACAGTCGACCATGACATATTGCTAGAGAAATTGAAAAAATATGGAATAAGAGGGGTAGCCCACTCTTGGATAAGTAATTACTTAGAGAAAAGGCATCAATATGTCCAAATAGATAATTGCAAGTCACAACTGGTGCAGGTAACATGTGGGGTTCCCCAAGGCTCTGTGCTGGGCCCATTGCTTTTTTTGTTATTACATTAATGATATATGTGAGGTTTCCAAAGTATTACAATTGATATTATTTGCTGATGATACAAACTTATTTTGTTCTGGTGACAATCTGAAACAACTTTTGGATACAATGGGAAAAGAAATGGCACTGCTAAAAAATTGGTTTGATTCGAATAAACTAACGTTAAATATAAGTAGAACAAAATGTATTGTGTTTGGCAATCGTTCATCTAATACAATAGGTAAATTAATGATTAATGAAGTTGAAATTGAAAGGGTGTCTGCTAATAAATTTCTTGGAGTAATTATAGACAAAAATTTAAATTGGAAGCCCCGTATATCTTATATTAAGAACAAGATTTCAAAGTCAATTGCAATATTATATAAAGTTAAAGATTTTTTAAATGAAAAATCATTATATGCTTTGTATTGTTCCCTTGTGCTTCCATACATTATTTATTGTGTGGAAGTATGGGGAAATACATATAAAACAAATACCAATCCAATATTTATGCTTCAAAAGAGAGCAATACGAATAATTAAAAAAACCACCTATAGGGAGCCAACAAACTCCCTTTTTATTGAATTAAAGGCTTTAAAGTTTAAAGAATTAGTAGAACTAAAAACACTACAAATCATGTATAAAGCAAAAAATCATCAATTGCCAGAAAGTATCCAAGGGTTGTTCACGGAAAGAGTATGCCAACATGACTTACGGGGAACCTGTATTTTTAAAAAGAACCAAGTGAGGACCAATGCAAAATACCATTGTATTTCAGTTAAAGGTGTACATTTATGGAATAACTCTCATGAGGAACTAAAAAAATGTGGGGCACTTAGTAAACTAAAGAAATTATTTAAAAATAATGCAATGAAATTATATGAAATAATTTAAAGAGTGATAAATGATTAAGCTGTTTTTGTTGTATTCTAGAGTGTGAAATTGAATTGCATAGGAAATACTTGGGTTTTGTATTCTCTTTAGATTTGTTTGTCAACATTATATTGATGTAAGTCATTACTTATTTTTATTTTATTTGTTTAAAATATGAGATGTTTTTTTCAAAAAGGGTAGGCATTATAAGCAAGAGCTTCAGCCTACACCTGTTTCAGACAGAAGTAAATATGCTGTAGTTTGTCAGCTGAACTGTGTTGAAACTAAGTTGTCTGTCTGAAATAAACTAAAAAAACTATCTTGCTTTCTGTCTGTCTGTCATATTTTTATTACTTAAGTTGCTGTTCCAGAAATCCCACAACCATATAAACTGTGGCAACTACAGTATGTCTTATATAACAGCTGTGGCTACATGTGTCTTTCTCTTTGGTAATGGGGAAGCAAACACAGACACGCATTATTAATGCAGGGAATTAATTTTATTGTCAAAATATAGATGTTTATTCACATCCCAACAAATAATGTATTTGACAAAACATCCAAGGGAAGTTCAATTAATAAACCGATTTTGATTTCCCTCAGAGGCACCGCACACTGTAGAGGAGGTCGAATTCACTTAGCTCTCAGAGTGATCCTCCTGTTTTCAAATCTGGGATATTACTGTTTACTGCTTCATTTTATGCCAACTATTCCTGGAAACTGATGCATAGATGTAACCACTGGCAAATTAGACTTTATAAAGTGAGATGTTTGGATGTTAAATAAGAACTGCGTCACCAAAATAACTTTCAATTTACTATCAACTGATTTTTTGAGGGGAGAATAGCAGAACTGCAGAAAATAATTAGACACAACAGATCATGAATGGTCTTTAGTGAAAATCCCTGAGATAACATTAGGGATCCCTGAAAATTAAGTTAATAACATAATAATATTTCACATTCATTGTTAGTTGAATTGAATGAATTGTGTGTCAATTGCATATTGTAAGAAAATCTTGCAACTTTTAAGAAAAAAATTCTCCCATTAATCGATGTCACTTCTAATCAAACCATATTTAATGATTGACATAAATTACAAATCTTTAAAGCAATTTAAATATATAAACATCCGTGACTGGACATGTTGATTCCTGACAAATTGCATTATTCAAGTAATAACATTCAAATTTGTTAATTGCCTGACTTTATAAGCCAATACACACAGTAAATTATTTTGTTGTATTCGATACAGGTTTGAGGGCAGTTTTTGAAGAATCCAGTCGTCCAATATTACCAGAAGCTGTACAACAGAAAAATAATGAAGTCACATTTATTGTGGATTTATGAGGATTGTGTGCTCAATGTGTGTAATGAAGATATGTGTGTCTGTACTGACCGCAACTTACTGTCTGAAGGACATCCATTATCTTCTTCCTCGATAGAGAACTGAGAATAAAGAAAAGCTTCAGTTTATCAAATATTTCAGTGTCAAATATTTCATTTCCTGGATTTTGAGTAATAGAGCATTTGATACTTCATATATGGACATGTTTGCATTATTTTTGGTATGATTTGAGCAATTTTTTTCAATTTCATATGCTAAGATGTTCTCATTCTTACCCATTCCGACATTGCTGCCCACACACGAGACTGAAAGACAAAAGTCATGCATTTTAATATTAATTTCAGTTATGTAATGTTCAATATCAGTGCAATGCCATGCAACACTTAAAAATGTCTGAATGTCCTTGCAATAGATACTGCTATTTCATACACAATATTGCTACTAAATTGCTACACATTAGCAAAGGAATTGACATTTATTTCAAAGAAAGATTCACACTTTGTGATTCACGTTCATACACTGTGGTTCTTCTGCTAGAACGTGTGTGAACTTTAAGGGAAAACTGACTTCATACATCCAATAAAAATCACCTTTTGGTTTGATGCAGAATCAGATGACAACTGGTTTGATATTTTGGTAACACTTTATTTTACAGTGTCCTTGTCACACATGTTATATGTAGTTACTATAGTTATAATAGTTAACTAAGCATAATTAAATGCAAGTACAATTAATTAGTTGTTAATTAATATTACTCAGTACTTAAATGTATAATTACACTGTAACACCTTAAATAAAATAAAAAGTGGGTTACACTTAATTTGAAGGTGTCATTGTTACAGTGCAATTGTATATTTAAGTACTGAGTAATATTAGGCAACTGCATGTATGTAATTGTGCATAATTTACTGTTATTACTATATGGTAAGTACATGTAACATATGTAACAATGACACAGTAAAATAAAGTGTTACCAAAAAGTGTGTCTCAATAATTTTTGGGGCACCTGCACTCAAGAACCTGATTACCTGAATACATCCTGCTGTTGCAGAACGGGACCTTGGCTCCGTCTCGATTCAGTGGGGCGACGACCACTGAGTACACCTGCCCGCACACGATCTCTGACACATCGCATGTGCTGCGGCCGGGCTCTGGGCTGCACACGTGAGTGCTGTCGCTGCCCGTGACCTCTGCCGTGTAGTTGGTGAGGGCGCTGCTTGACCTCCAGCGCACACGCAGCGTGTTATTGGTTCCTCTGAAGAGACGGATGCCCGAGGGACAGCACTCACCTTGAGAGAGACGAGAACATTAGATTCAACATGTGATATTATTGCTGTAACCTTTACACACGTTACCCGGCATGAATTACTACACCAATGAGTAAAACCCAACAAGTTAAGCTACAAAAAGTAGCCCAATAAGTTAAGTTTACAAAAAACAATAGTTATGAGTACTCTGAACATATTTTAATCGAGGTCACTAAAACAATACTATTTCTTAATACACAATTAAACTTTACACTGCATTTAATACTGTATATAGCTGAAACTTCACTTTAATGGGTAAAAACAGTGTACTTGGCTATTGGCTAACATTATTTTCCCCCACTTCGTGGCCTAGAGGATTTCAGCTGATAAGGAAATTTGTTTCTAAGACAAAATATTGTAGATTAATTTTTATTTAGAATAAGTGTTATAGCATTATGTATATAATAAGTAAGTGTTATAAGTTTTATTGTAATTAAATATAGTAAATACAAGCTTCCTAGACGGCCTCTCTGACTATGACTAACTATTACTGAGAGAGAGAATAATTTCTGTAGTGTCTATTTGTTTTTCTAAATATTGCTTTCTCTTACAGTAATGTGTTCATAAAAATCCATTTGATGCATATTGTATATGTTACATATATGCATATTGTATTGGGTTGTATATACTTTACACGGACAAAAAAAGCATTTATTTTACATAATTCCTGAATCGTCAGTAAGCTGACTGTCTAGATAGCGAGGTAAATGTTTATATTGTTGCCAACAAATGAGACGCTATATTTTATTCACATTCAGTTGGATATTGACTAAATATCTACTATACATTTTGGCTTTAATAAGATTTCCCTAAAAAATAGACAAGAATGAACTGCATCAAATTCGTAATTATGACTTCAGAAGTGGGAAGTAGGAAATTTCCGATGGCACACGAAGGCAGTTATGGAAGCAGTTCTATGTTTTATATTGTTGCTGTCTGATGAAAAACCCAAATGTCCACTTTTTGCAATTTTAAATTTTTTACTATAGATGTAACAGTTCACATGTGTAATGATATAATATATAGTGCAAAATGTGGCCAATTATGTTATTTTCATTTCATTTTGGAAACACTTTTCATTGGACAGCTACAATATGCATTTGTGTTTTTTCTACCACTATTAATAGTAAGTTATTGAGAACACACTGGCAGAAAACCCATGATAGGTGCACTCCGCCTTGTGCCCGGTGCGACTGATCGCCTCCAGGGAGACGGTGTAGTTAGTGCCGCAGGTGATGCATCCCATCACGCATCCTGTTTCCATGGTGTGACACTGCGCATTGCCCCGTGGTGAAGACAGGGAGGCGATGAAGGTCTGGGCGCCGACAGCGTCTGACCAGGACACGTTGGTCATGGCCTGAGTCACCTGGCTCACTGTGAGATTGTCTGGGCAACAAGGTGCTGGAAAAAAAGATGTCATATATTTGTAGACTTTCCAACTAAAAAGACATATGTGTTCCAGAACCCAGAAATGGGGAAATGCTCTACATAGGCAAAAACTCAAAGTACTTTCCTCAAATTTGATTTCAATAGTTTTCTGTTAGCATGTTGCTAAGCTAATGCTAGCAATAAGCGTGGTGCGGATCACGCATATATATATATAAGATTAATATATACAGCACATACTGTACAAATATTGGTTAAAATAGCCAGTTTTTAAGAGTTTAATTAATTCTTTTTGAATAAAATGTATTTATATACTCTTAAAACGTAGTTTTCTGTTAGCATGTTGCTAAGCTAATGCTAACAATAAGCGTGATGTGGATCACGCATATATATAAGATTAATATATACAGCACATACTGTACAAATATTGGTTAAAATAGCCAATCTTTAAGAGTTTAATTCATTCTTTTTGAATAAAATGTATTTATATACTCTTAAAACTTATTTTCTTAAATTATCTTGTGTATTTTGTATTTTAGCAGCCTGTGTAGGTTTTGGAACTTTTCTTTTTTGACACAATTGGCACGTTGGCTCTCTGTACGGCCATGGAAAGCTAACCTGTTTCCAGGGGAATGGTGTAGCTGGGCATGCTATTTCCAACTGAAGAGGACGCGGTGGCACTGACTTCATAGACGGAGCCACAGGGCAGGTTGGGCACCTGACAGGAAGTGCCATTTGAGTGACAGACATGCATGTCGCCCACTGTGCCAATCACACTGACTGTGTAGTTGGCAGCTGTGTTAGCAGAAGTCCAGTTAACCAGCACACTAGACAAGTTACTCTGGCTCACACCGATGATCTCAGGCATGCATGGAGCTTTTTGGAGAAAAAGAGAAAGTGTGTGTATATTATACATCTGTGGCACATATTCATGATCTAAATTCAAATTGAGTGTGTGAGTATACCTGTTTCGTGCGTTTGTGAACTGCAGGTGAGGTTACAGCCGCTTACGTCGTTGCATGGTATGACAACTACGCTGTACCTGCTGTTGCAAGTGAGGTCAGAGAGGGCGCACCTGGGCGCCGTGTCGTTACACAGAACCGTTTCTGTTGCATCCACAGCACGAGTCTCGTACAGATCCGCACCACGCACAGGAGACCACTGTATCATCAGCGTCTCCCAAGAAACTGCAGAAACCGTTGTGAGCTCTGGACAGCAAGGCACTGTGGAAAGCAAGTGAAGATAAATCAGGTTAAAATTAATAAATCAATGCAGTCATCGCAATTTAATGGAGAAACCATGCAGTTGCAGGGTTACGGGCAAAATGTGGCGCATATCTATATATTAAGTTTCTGTAATTATGTCAAAATTATGGCACCGTGGGACAGGACCAAAACAGCATTTAAGGGGGGAGTGTACATACACTTAATGTGTTTAAAGACTCTTGAGTTTTCTTCCCTGTGTTGTCTGGATAGGATATATTGAAGGGTCTGTCCCTTTGTTTAAATAGACTAAATACTTTAGTTTACATTAGAGCCGTGACCATGGGTGCCTCTCTATACTCAAATTGATGCTTCCTCGTTTGCTCGCTCCTCCGTCCTCTAGCCCGTGACTCAGAAAACAATTGAACTCAGTCATCTCAATTCTCTAATTGCACCACGAGGAGGCAAGGAAGCTTCCTGAGGAGTCATGAGCGAAGATACACAGGTGTGTCCTTCCCTCACATCCTGAGGGGGTGGAGCAAATACACGAGGAGAGGAAAGGAAACGAGGATGCACAAATAAGAAATGAGAAGCACCCCATGATTCGCTACTCGCTATTGCTAGTACGGGGAAGATCATTCTAGAGAGCATTTGATTGAACAAATTAGGCTGTGAGTACAACATGATGTCATCAATCTTTTTGGCTTGTTTTCTCAGAAGAAAGGTATGTTCATTTCATATTTGTAAAGTGCGTTCTGCATAATAACATGAAGCTCTCACGGGTGGTGTGGTTGACGAGAGGTCCCGGGGGACTGGGTCCAGCCTGGTTGTGTGCAAACACACTCATGATGTAGGAGTATCCACAGCTGCAGTGAAACTGACAACGAGGCTCAGTTGAGTTGCACGTCCCCTCGATGCCATCATCACTCTTAATAAAGGTAGTGTAGTACTCGGCATGAGGGACTGAGCTCCACTTCACAGAGCAGTTTCCAGCCACCACCTCCTCCACCCAGATAGGCTGTGGGGGACAAGGGACTGACAAACAACAGGATAGACAATTAGAGGCATTGCAAAGGGCAAGATTTTAATTGATAATGGCTTAAATTTCACTCAGCTGCTCACACAAAGTTAAGGATTCTTCATAAGACTTGAAATATAGCACTTCGGACACAATGACCAAATGGAATAGTTTAGGATTGACTAACCTCTTTGCATGTGCATTAAGTAACAGAGCCAATGAATATGGCTGAAAATTCAGTAGGTGTCTTTAATATGTAGCCTACTTTAAATGTTGTTGGTCATATGCTAATGGTTGTCATGTAATAACCCTGATATGTTTTTGAATGTGCTGTTTAGTTTAGTTTCAGTAAACAGTCTGGGTGGACTGATGAGGGAGCTTTGTGTTGTCAACATTACAGTATATCTTAATAAAGGCATGTCCAATCCTGCTCCTGGAGAGTTTAGCCATAACTAAACACACCTGAACCAGCTAATCAAGATCTTAAGGGACATTAAGGAAGAATTTATCCCATCTAGCGGTGAAATTGTATTTAGCATTCAAACGAATTGTGCTCTCCAGCGCCTCGCGTTTTCAAATGCGTGTTGCATCTACGGTAGCCGTTATGTACCAAAAAGCTTTGACAGGATCATGTCTTCTAATAGCACTTCGTCGAGTTTTCCTTCGGGTGAACAGGTTTGTTATTTCAAACAAACTTCAAATTGACACTACGAACAAACGAATGTTACAGTATGAATTAATGAGTGTCAAAAACATGAACTATTGTAATTAGTTGTTTTGTTTACTCGTTATATTTTCTGAAGTACGTGCATTGTTAGATATCATCATCAGATGATTCAACAGTAGGTAGAGGTAGAGGAAGAGGACAGAGAGGCAGTGGATCAGTGGGATCTAGGCGAGGAAGAGGAGGAGAGCGAGAGTCAATACAACGAGCTACAAGAGACGATCTTGATAGAATTGAAAGTTTCCAAAGGCAGAGAAGAGAAGCGACCGAAGTTTGTACAATTTATGTGGCTAGCAGTAACTTTAGCAATTCATTTTCATTCTCTGTACAATCTTATGCACGTAGCAAAATATTCACAACTAAGAGAGCTATAGAAAATGTTTAAGAGAGCAATGTTTTCTTTTGCGTCAGTTAGGTCACGCTGTCTCTGAACAGAAACGCGTTGTGGAAACGTGTTGGCGTACTTTTTGTCCCTCTCTGCTATTATAGTTTTTCAAGATGGCGGAACTACATGAAGCCTCCGTGGACTTACCCGTCCCATGTATATAAATATAATAAATTCTTCGTTTTCGAGGATAAATCAGATAATTGGCAGAGGTATTTGTACACCATTGGGGACACATTTATGAATAAAAATATTGATTTTAGATAATAAATTACCTAAAAAGTTACTTATAGTCCCTTTAAGGATCACTGAAACTTCAAGTGTTAGAGTTAAACTCTGCTGGAAAGTTGACCTCCAGCAGAAGGATCAGAAAACCCTGACAATATTAAGTAGATCATACTGAGAAATTCCTGTTATCCAAGCATGAATTGTTTTACTCACATGAAATAATCTGAACTGGGTACGAGGGGACGCTGTTTCCGCCCTTGTTGACAGCGATCACTGTGACAGAGTTGGTCTCTCCACAGCTCAAAGGAATCAGGATGCAGGAGTTACTAGATGAGGAGCAGTTCTGGCCAGTCAAGCTCAAGGCGACATACTGCTCTGCACCCTGGGCTGGGTCCCACGACACCACAATACCTGCGTCTGGGGTGCTTGTCACGACCAGAGAAATAGACTGAGGAGTGGGAGAACCTGTAGAGACACACAAACAAAGTTTAATGTGCCTTAACTACAGCAGATTTTTTTTTTATCAATGAACATTTCCAATCCTGCACAGTGTAGCTTCAACCCTATTTAACACACCTGAATTAGCTAATCAAGGCCTTTCATACAGGTGTGATAGAACAGGTTGGAGCTAAACTCTGAGTCCTGCCTAATATGCTGTACTTCGTGTGCATTAATTGCTGGTTGCTCTGTTATTGATCCCTTTCTCTTCTTTAAAGGATTAGTTGACTTTTAAAAAAACTTTTGATGATAATTAACTCACCCCCATGTCATCCAAGATGTCCATGTCTTTCTTTCTTCAGTCGAAAAGAAATTAAGGTTTTTGATGAAAACATTCCAGGATTTTTCTCCATATAATGGACTTCAATGGACCCCAAACGGTTCAAGGTCCAAATGACAGTTTCAGTGCAGCTTCAAAGGGCTTTAAACAACACCAGGCGATGAATAAGGGTCTTATCTAGCGAAACGCTCGGTCATTTAAAAAATAAATAAAAAAAGTTAAAGTTTTATAAGCACTTGCTCTGTTCTGTGATGCGCGCTTGTGTCTCACGTAATTGCGTTGAAAAGGTCACGCTCAGGCGGAAGTACCGACCGAGTCAGTGTTTACAATTGTGAGGATGGAGGACCATATACACATATTCAAATGTCTTTGTGTCAGTTTATCATTTAAAAAGCCCATTTCGTGTGCGTATCCTGGGTGTTTTAATATTAAAAAGGCTAAAACAAAATTTTCGTCTGGACAGAAGCGTGACCTTTTCAACATAATTGCGTATTACGTGAGTCACGAACGCGGTTCGCAGAACAGAGCAAGGTGAGCATTTGTGCTTATAAAACTTAAACTTTTTGATTTATTTTTCAACTGACCGATCGTTTCGCTAGATAAGACCCTTATTCATCGTCTGGTGTCGTTTAAAGCCCTTTGAAGCTGCACTGAAACTGTCATTTGGACCTTGAACCGTTTGGGGTCCATTGAAGTCCATTATATGGAGAAAAATCCTGGAAGGTTTTTATCAAAAACCTTAATTTCTTTTCGACTGAAGAAAGAAAGACATGGACATCTTGGATGACATGGGGGTGAGTAAATTGATGTGGGGGTGAAAAAAATCAGCAAAAGTTTTTCCAAAAATGAACTAATCTTTTAAGTGTGAATTAGAGGTATGACATTTTTTAAATTAAGTAATCTCTCTTTCCATTCCTATTCTCTTACGTGTGATCTGGCAAATTGTGAAGTCATCTCCGGGAATGTTCTCGGGACTCCAGGCGTTTCCCTTAATACAATAAAGGGTTCCTGCCTCCAGGTCTGGAAAGAGAACCTGAGTGTCTGTGGTGTTGAGGCGACTTCGGCTGTATGAGCCGTCTTTGATGATGCTGAGGCTGTAGAAGACAGCGTGATTGACTGGCTCCCACTTCACCAGGATGCTGCTGTTACTGGGAGAGCTGGTGTTGAACTGAGGAACAGGGAGGACTGGGGTCCAACAGAATGAGGAAGAGAGAGAAACAATATCAGACAGACAGCTCCATTGTGACCAACAGTATTTTTTTTTCTCTGAAGATTGAATCCCAAGCTAAGTGATTTAATTCTGAGGTATAGGTTCATTTTGTTCAAGTGAAATGAACATGAGAGACAACTGACAGGTGTCAGATGGTGTACAGTAATCAAAGCAGTACCTTTTCATTCCTGTCCTTTCCTACTTGCCCTTTCTCTTCCCCTCCACTCGTTTCCTGTTGTATCCTTTCCTTTCTTGTCCTGGTCTGCCCTCGTCCTGGCATGTTATGTTCGTCCCTCTCCCGTTCCTTTCATTCCTTTCTGTTCCCTTCTGTAATTTTTCATTCCCTTACTTTCTCTGGCATGTCCTGTCTGTGCCTCTTCCGTTCCTTTCTGTTCCCTTCAGGTCCCCTTCAGGTCCCCTGAACTAGGCATGGGTTCTACTCTTACCACTTCCTGGTGTGTTCTAACTAAAACAGTTCTCATATTGCTTAAAATGTTTGAAGAAAACATCTCATTGTGCTGTTATGGATCATATGCATGACGTAATTCTGTGGATATTTGTAAGTGATATGTTTTCTGTTCTGGGAATTAAGGTCTCTTCCCTTATTATTTTCTTGTGGCCATCTCAGGTGGAAAACATGCAACCTGAACAATGAAACAAATCTGCTGAGAGCCCTAAGGTGAAGACACAGAATACATTTTCTGTGCCCAGTCCCTTGAGGAGGGCAGCCCTTTTGTTATAGTTCAGCTTCTCATACCTGGATAGGGATAAATGCGTGAGAAACCTATTTTAATTGAAAATGTGAACATATCCTATGGATACTGCTAAAAATCAAGCCCATGAGATCAGCTATGTAGCTTATCCTGATGGGGTTTTTCCCCCCCAATGAGAGGATAAGGTTTCTGAACTGGGTGAGGGTTAGAGAATAGCCAACTCTGTCCCTTCATGAATGGATCATTTCTTTGGCCTCTAGGTCAAAGAGGTGGAGAGAGAGGAGAAAAATATACCTGTCTTTGCCTCCATGGAGATGGATGGCTGGCTTCTGCCTGCACTGTTGACAGACATGACACTGAGAGTGTAGTCTGTGTATGGCTGGAGGTTGGTGACAGTCCCCGGAGACGTGGGTACTGGGATCTCTGAGAAGAAAGATCCATCGTTTGTCTCAGCGCGCAGGATGTAGGAAGTTGCACCGGAGACCTCAGTGAATTCCACAGTGATACTCTGGCTTTCTTTAGAGGAGGCCATCACAATGGTGGGCACATCGGGAGCTAAACATAAGAAGATAAATCACACAGTTTAATCATCATCAGTTTACTGCAATTTACAATGCTTTTGGTAGGAGCCACACTGATTTAGAAATGTTAAGCTGCAACAAGGTCAGTTTATCAAACAATATATGCTAAGCCTGAAATAGGGTTTAATGACCTGGAATTATGAGGGAATTTCCAGGCAAAGAAAGGTCATTGAAATATCTTACAATTCTGAAATTAAAGTTTTTCACACTGTCACACTGACTACTCTTGAGCAAGACATCACCAGTTACCTGTAGATCCATCCACACTAGTGTCTGCAAGCGTGTTCATGAGGCTCCCCAGGGCCTCGACACGAAAGGTGTATGCAGTGTTGGGATTCAGGGAATTAACGGAGCCCATAATAGTGTTCTGTCCAAAGCTGGCAAAGACCACGGGGACGGGAGAGTTCCTGAGGGAAGCTGTTACTCTGTAGGACAATGCCCCTTCATGCCTGCTCCAGCGCAGCACTGCACTCTTTGATGTCACCGTAAAAATACTCACACTCATTGTGCTGCCTGAAAAAAAATACAAGACACATTTCTGAGGTATTCATCAATAATGTTGATTTAATACAAATGACAACCAAGAACAGTGTATTAATGAGTTTGAATTTAAACAGATACTGTAAATTGGATCCAGATGAGCAGTACCTGATGCCTGTGAATGAAACAATTCAAAATGACTTTTATTAGATTTAAACATTCGTTTATAAGTAAAAAATTGTATACATTGTCCCTATTATTCGAATTTGAATTCTAAGTATTTTTGTAACTGAATAATGTTTCAAATAGAAAGTTAAAATATGAATGTATGACAGAATCATGGAAAACATGTTTATATATATATATATATATATATATATATATATATACATATTTTAACCTTCTATTACACACACACACACACACATATATAATTTATTTTATTAAGTAGTAGGCTACTATTTGTCTTATTCCTACATCATTCTATACTACATCTTACGGAACTGTTCGTACGTGAATAAAGGGTAAAAATAAATAAATAAATAAATAAACAAAATGTGACTAATAACACTGTACCTGTGAGAATACTCCAAGCAAAAACACCAGTCCATTGATTGCTCCAAGGCCTGCCATCTGTTTTCTCTGTTTGAAATCCTGGTTTCTCTCTTTACTAAACTCTGCACTCTCTTCTGTTGTGTTTTGGCTGAATATGCATGGAGTTTTACTTGAAGGCATCTCAGATACTTTAACCTAGCCCCGCCTCCTCAGAAGAGCTGGCCAATAAGAGCTTGGGATGAGAATGAGCTAGCCAATCAGAAGTGGAGAAGTGAAATGAATGCATACAGGTGTAACAGAAGACTGGGGGATGCAGTCTAATGCAAATAGTGCAGTTTATTCAAGTTTGTGCAGTTTAGTTGCCAATTATGTAAAAAGCATTCATTATAAAGTGTTATGCTGTCCCTGCAATCTTTTCTTTAAAAAAAAAAAGTAAATAAACAAAGGAGATAACATTTTCTTTTTGTCATTTTGAGATGGTAAATTTTGGCCATTTAGTTTATGTATAATTATGAAGACTTGGACCCATCAATCCTTCTTGTTACCTTTTACATTTTTTGTATGGTTTAATGGTGTATTCTTGTGTGAAGACATGCCCCGCATGCTATTAAACGTTGTAGGCTATTTGTTAACATAATAATGCACTCACTGTAAACTAACATTAACCAAAATGAACAATAGTTTACTAACATCAATAAAGATTAACACATGCTTTAAAAAATTGCTCATTGATAGTTCGTGTTAGCTAATGCATGAACTAATGTTAACAAATGAGACCTTGCAGTAAAGTTTTGCCAGAATAACAAATGGTGCTACTCGTTTGGCACTCCAATTGACGAATGACCCGTTTATTGAACTGAGTCTTTGTTCACTGGGCAGTAATGGTGGAAATTTTCAATAGCTTTTTTGTAAATCAGACTTTTAAGATTACAAATCTGCGTTATATCCTCAATTTACCCTACGCTCGCGCGCACTCACTCCTCTCAGATGACGGCAGCGCGCATTTGCTTTGACTCACTCAAGATGGCTACTGGAGCAGAACACGGCTTGAAAAAGATAGTTTGGCAAAGTAAGTTCATTGAGAGCAACCGTTGATTTTCTTCCATCGTCTTCATGCACCGTGCAACACTTCTTAATTTATACTAGTTCAGCTGAGAGGAAGAGCTGTCATAAGTTTGAAAAGACACACTTTAGTGTGTTGGGTTTACTCAGAGGAGTTACAGCCGCCTCATGAAGTTGTTTAACGTTAGGTGTTTGTTTTGCTGTTTAATAAGAAAGAAGTGCGATATGGGGTGTGTCCCGTTTATTTGTCTCGGTAAATGTCTTGCATGTGTCATTGGGTCACTGTTTCCGTTAGCTGCTCTGCTAATGTTAGCCTGTCCGGTTCATCTCACTTTGACAATTCAACTGCAGGAGTTATCAGTTTTTAACGGAGAACGGGTTTTTAACGTTAGTTGTGGGCTCTATGTTGTCATGACTTTGGATGACGCGGAGTGTTTTATAATGTCGTAATGTAAATTCAGTTCTCGCGGTCTCTTTACATACTGTGAACTTTATCAGTGACTTCCGGTCTGCTGTGTTGTGACATTTGAGTTATTCCATGAAAGGAGAGCCATTTGTGTCCATAACATTTGATTAAGACTAGCCATGACACGCACAAAGTCATTTTACCTTGTTAAATGTATAGATTCTGATGTAGGCTATGTGCACGTGTATTGAAAGTATTTTAAGGTGTATAGCAGTGGTTCTGAACCAGGGCCCATTAGAGAGACCCAGTAGATCAAAATGTGGAGAAAAAAAACATTAACAGATCAAGATCTGCATGTAAATTGACATAGGCCTATTAATCATTCACCTTTTACTCACTCATACAATTTTCTTCACTGCAGACTGAATTTTCACTACTTAAAATATTATAAAAAAATAATAATAAATCTAAAGAGAGGAAGTGGAATCGTGTGTTTTTTTTTAAAGAGAAGCCCAGTTCAGAAGTTGTAAAAAACAACAACAAAAAAAATCTCTTGTACTTTTACTTTCATGTAACATATTCATACTTTTTTTATCTCTACATAAAACTACATGTCTTTGCCCTCAAGTAGAACAAACTGAAAATAGGAAATAGCCTAAAGCATCTTGGAATTTTTTCTTGATTTTCAGTTCCATGGTGCATCAGCAAAACAGATTCACTGCTTTAACTAATAGATTGATTTATCTGACGTCACAGGAATCAAGGACACCATCATTGCCGACTGCAGAAAGTCAGAAGTATGGAAGGTCAGTTTGAATGCATTTAGATTTATTCCAGTAGTGAGTATCTCTCCATCCATCCATCCATCAGTATAATTACAGATATACCATTTTATTTTAATAATATATTAGTACATTTTGAAAGTAACATTAGCTGAGGTTAATAAATGCTTTAGTTTTTTTTTTTATTGTTCGTTCAGGTTAACAAATGGAACCTTATTTTAAATAAGGATAGACAAGCCTATATCTTAAAGGAGAACTCCGGGCAAATATTAAGTTAATCTTGATCGTTATATCTTTATGAGGACTGTCTATAGAAAAAAAAACGAACCGGATTGGTGCTTGCGACGCGGAGCTGCGACCGCGAATGCCCAGAGCTCCCACTCAGCTAAAACGGCAGCTCTGGGGGCATAACATAAAGAGCGTTTTTGTGCCTTTTAACAGACACAAAATGCAATTAAAATGTCTGTCCAACATGAACAGGGACCTTACCTGTGAACAAGATGCGTTTAGCAACTTAGCCATGGTTTAAATAGTGTTTTAGACAGCAAGCTGTAGTCTCGCGCTGAAGTCTCGCTCCTCCCACCTGGACACTATTGACCTTTCCCGGCTACAACTGAGATCACGGGACTTCAGCGCGAGTCCAGGTGGGAGGAGCGAGACTTCAGCGCGAGACTACAGCTTGCCGTCTAAAACACTATTTAAACCATGGCTAAGTTGCTAAACGCATCTTGTTCACAGGTAAGGTCCCTGTTCATGTTGGACAGACATTTTAATTGCATTTTGTGTCTGTTAAAAGGCACAAAAACGCTCTTTATGTTATGCCCCCAGAGCTGACGTTATAGCTGAGTGGGAGCTCTGGGCATTCGCGGTCGCAGCTCCGCGTCGCAAGCACCAATCCGGTTCGTTTTTTTTTCTATAGACAGTACTCATAAAGATATAACGATCAAGATTAACTTAAAAATTGCCCGGAGTTCTCCTTTAAGGTGACCCTCTTACAGATCTTGTTATAAATAAGAAAGTACTGAGTAATATGAATTAACAGCACATACATGTAACGTGTAAGAAGTATACTGTAAAATAAAGTGTTTGTTTTAAAAATGGTTGTTTTAATAAAGGGCACCTTGATTTGAAAGTGAACTTGAAACCAGAATTTTTAAATTACGTGAAGTGATAGTCCACGCAAAAATAAAAAACTCTGTCATAATTTATATTGTTTCAAACCTGTATGCGTTTCTTGCTCATGCAGAACACAAAAGAAGATATTTTGAAGAATGTTGGTAACCAAACCTTTTCGGTTGCCATTGACTTACATTGTATGGACAAAAAAATATAATGGAAGTCAATGGGAACCGAACACTCTTTGCTGCTTTGCTTCAAAATGTCTTCTTTTGTAAAAGAAATAAAGTCAGTCATACAGGTTTGGAACATAAGGGTGAGTAAATGACGACGTAGTTTTCATTTTTGGCTAAAGTATCCCTTTAACGATTCCTGATCCGTAATTGTGATTGATGTCAAATCTGTCTCACAGATCCTCATACTGGACCAGTTTACCACCCGCCTCCTCTCCTCCTGCTGCAAAATGTCCGATCTCATGTCAGAGGGCATCACAAGTAAGTGAGGGAAAGAGGTTTTGCTCCCGGGTTCAGTTCTTTGGTGTAGACAGACATCCACCTCTCTGTGGATCCAGTGCTTGAACTTCTTTGTGTAGTGAGAGTCGGACACTCTTCCTTCCTGTGTTTTCCAGAAGGGAAGCTTTCTCATTTCCTCTTAATCTTTAGAAAGAATGAACTGGATGGGGAATTATTGTCATAATGTGTTACCTTTTGTTTGTTCACAGTTGTGGAGGACATTTACAAAAACAGAGAACCAGTTCCAGAGATGAAGGCCATCTACTTCATGACCCCCACTGCAAAGGTCAGAGTTCAGGAGACACTTTATGGATAAGTGTATTGGAACACCTGATCTTTACATGGGACTGTAAAGGGACTGTAATGACGTCGCACTCTAGGGTGTTTTCACATATAGTTCGTTTTTTAGTTCACACTTGTATTTCAGTTCACTTGGTTCAAACATGTATTTAGTCCTGGTCCGCTTAGCGTTCACGTTGGCATTTTAACACCGAACCTAAAGACATGTTGATCATGTCTAAAGATCATGTCTAAAGACAGATATGTTCACAACCTGATTGGTCGGCTTTGATTGGATAAAGTTTGCGGCGGAACTTGCCGAACATTCAAAACAATGCTGTGGTCTGGGGCAAATGCGCTCGTTGTATGTGCTTAGCTACATATTGGTACATTTTGACCAGCTGAGAACTCATGAAGAGCTTATAAAATGTGTAAAGGAGTCAAAACAGCGTCAGGAATCCCTCCGTCACACAAATGAAGATCTGCTGTGAGGAGACGCGGTTCTGATCCTGTACTGAACTGTGATGGGAAACATCACGACTATGATGGGAAAAACAGGTTTGCTTGAGCATTCGGTCCTTTTTGGGGTTTGCTGTCAGATGGTGGGGCTTGTTTGGAAAAGCATGGCAGCGCCAATTTATCCTTCTTTTTCACAAGCGCTTGCACTCCTGTGGCGTCTGTCGTTGCTATGCAACCATGAACTGGGCTCTCCATGATGACGACAAGGACGTATCAGCAAAGGATTCATTGATTTCTAGTCCTTGCATTAGCTCTACTAGGCTACTAGATATATTTATGGAGATGAGAAATAAAACCCGCCCTGTTTAGCTATGTTTGCCGAGGCATATGCGCGCCTGGAAAATGTTCTTTTTGACGACGTAGTTTAGGCGGCCGCCTTACTTCCAAAGTGCTGCGGGAAACCCTGAACTAGGTGTGAAAACACGCCTAAATACATACACATTAATCTGGAGTTGGTCCCCCCCTCACAGCTATAACAGCTTCCACTCTTCTGGGAAGGCTTTCCTCAAGATTTTGGAGTCTTTCTGTGGGTATTTTGGCCATTCATTCAGTAGAGCATTTGTGAGGTCAGGCATTAATGTTGGACGAGAATCCCCGTCTCTCAATCTCCATTCCTGTTCATCCCAAAGGTGTAGATGGGGTTGAGATCAGGGCTCTGTGCCGGCCAGTCAAGTTCCTCCACACCAAACTCATCCAAAACCTTGTTTTGTGCAGTGAGACAGTCCTGCTGGAATAGAAAAGGGCCTTCCTCAAACTGTTCCCACAAAGTTGGAAGCTTAGCATCATCCAAAATGTCTTGGTATGCTGAAGCATTAGGACTTCCCTTCACTGGAAGTAAGTGGCCTAGCCAAACCCCCCTGAAAGTATCCCTCCTCCACCAAACTACAGTTGGCACAATATAGTCAGGCTGGTAACGTTCTTCTGGCGTCCGCGAAACCCAAAGTCACTCATCATCAGACTGCCAAACAGAGACGCATGATTCGTCACTTCACAGGACATGTTTCCGCTGCTCCAGAGTCCAGTTGCAGCGTGTTTTACTCCACTTCCCACACTTGTAGTTGGCGATGTGAGGCTTGCCTACAGATGCTCGGCCATAGAAACCCATTCCGTGAAGCTCCCGCCGCACAGTTTTTGTGCAAATTTTATTGCCAGTGGAAGTTTCACACTTTAGCAATAAGATCAGCAGAACTTTGGTGACTTTTTTTATGTGCCTCAGCTCTCTGTGACCCTGCTTTGTGACTTAACGTGGTTTTTCACTTGTTGCTGCTATTCCTAAATGCTTCCACTTTCCAGTAATTCCACTTAAAGGTGCCTTATGTCAAAAAATAAATTCATACTCCACATATTCCATACCAGATGGGGGCAGTATACCTCCAGAAAGTTGGCCTACTCTAGTCTGTTTTTTAGTTTCAGGTTGTTAATCTTCTAAAACCGTCAAATAGTCCGCTTTGTCCCGCCAAAGCCTATTTTGATCGGTGAGGGATGTAGAATAGAATGACTGCTGCCGCTGCGCTTGACAGGGCGCGTTACGAGCAGAGAGAGAGAGCGAGAGCGAGAGCGAGCCCCGGCCGCGCGCGCGCACTCTCACGTCTTCAAACAACACGAGCGCGGTCCTGCTCTCTCTCTCTCGCGCATATTAATCAAATCAATTGACACGATAGTAAGACCGCAGTTTCACGTGGAGCATTTGGAGATTTTTAGAGATTAGAGATGTAACGCACGCCTAGCGTACGTGAACCGACCATCTCTACTAGCTAATAGTAAAAAAACACGAACACTGTTGAATGATACAGTATGCTGCAACTTACCAAAATGTATTCCTCATACATAATATCGACCAATCATTTTTTTGAACTCTTCCCTGAACTGAAATGTAGTAGTGGGCTGTACCAAAGTCCTTTTTTGTCCTTTACACGATTGACATCAGGTTCAAGTACACCCACAAGCCGTGCGAGTTATTCGTGTGTTGCAGTTTGGCTGGTGGTTATGTATGTTGCCCGCACACCGCCTCCCATGGCCGAAACTGGTATTATGACACCGGCCGGGCCGGGGCTAGTAATTTAGCATGCTAATTCAGGTTTATATCTCGGCAGCGCTATAACTTGTCATTTTTTTAATGACATCATTGCACTTATTTCTTCTCATTCTTTTGATACGTGTAGCTCATTTTTTGGATATTTTTACCTCAATTTTTACATATGGCACCTTTAAAGTTGACCAAAGAATAGCAAGGATGAAATTTCACAAACTTTATTGCAAAGGTGGCATCCTAACACAGTACCACACTTGACTTCACTAAGCTCTTCGGAACGACCCACACAAATGTTTGAATATGCAGGCTGCATTGCTAGTAGGGATGCAACGATACCGCTTTTTCAAAACCGATCCGATACAAAAATTCTGAGTATCGGCCGATACCGATACCAATCCGATACCAGTGCAGTTTTTTTTTTAAATCAAGTATAATTTCTATAACTCTGTGTGTTGAACTGATAATCACTCTTTTGTGTGTTAAACACAATCTACTTAATACAGACAACTTCATTATAGAGAAAAACAACAAATCCCAAAAATATATGATCATAATCTATGACAAAAATGCTATTATAAACTAGATTAGTGGATAATTCAGCAGAAAAATTTAGTCTAGAAAAATCACAAGTGCACAATTATGGTATAAAATCTGAACATTTAGTGAAAAAAAACATTTAGTGGGTAACAAATAAGAGACAATAAGTGTAACACTAAATCTCGTAAAACATTACACATTGCTCTTTGTATTGTTGTAAAATACATTAATGAAAAACAAGACAACAAAAATAAAAAAGATTAATTATTAAAAATAGCCTAGGCTACTATAAAATTGAGACATGTTTTAAATGCATAGCACAGCTGTTTAACGAGTCAGCAACATATGATAGATAGGACAGAACAAGAAAGGCTATTAATAATCTTTCATTGCGCAAAAGTATTATGATATGAAAGGCTTAATACAGTGCTGCAAACAGTGCTTATGCGCATCCCGAGCGCAGAATGATGCGCTTGAAGCAACACGGAGTCACAGCGCGCAGCTCTTCGAGTCCGCAATCCGGATTGAAAAGTTCAAAGCACAAAGGAAATACATATTGATGCGTAGTGTATTATACAGTATCTATCTATGCAATAGTTTATTCAGCCTTTTCGTTTAACAGTTTTAAATTTCAGTCACTATGCGTGTGAAGAACAATTATAATGCTCTGACTCTACTCTAGTGCTGTGATCTAACAGACACCCTGATTTAGTTACAGCAATAAAGTCCAGCAATATAAAGTTGTTTTATCCGAAACCATAGACCTTTATCTACAGATCAAGTATAATAATAGTAACATTGAATCATCTTAGAGAGTGTTTCATCGTGCTGACTGTCGTAACCGAACGCGACGCGCTGTTTGAGTGCTGAATGGAGAATGACTGAGAGCCGCAGTGGAGGAAAAAAGTTTACGTGATCTTGAATTTAATGACTTAAATATTAATTTATATCTCACATTATACTATATGTCTTCAGAACACTTATAAGATAGTAGACGAAAACTTGATGGTGCTTTATAATGTTTTTGTGCCTTTTGTGGGGCTTAACAATAACACAATAGTATACGCACAATATCGGATTTGGATCGGCCTCTTCTGACCGATACCCGATCCGGCAAAAATGGCAGTATCGGAGCCGATACCGATACTGAGTATCGGATCGATGCATCCCTAGTTGCTAGGTGCTTGATTTTGTCCCAATACTTTTGTCCATATAGTGTACATAAGCATAATAAGCCTTACTTTATTGTGATGATCTGTCTGTGACCTGGATGTTTTATATTTGCAGTGTATTGAGGCATTTATTAAGGACTTCAACCCAAAACCCAAATACAGAGCTGCATATGTCTTCTTCACTGACTGTGAGTTTACTGCTTCAACTCTGATTTGATTTAAAACAAATCCGCAAGATTGTGTTATTTTTATTACTAAATGAATTATATTGAAATGACCCCAGACTGTCCTGATGAGCTCTTCGACAAGATGAAGAAGAACTGTGCCAAGCACATTAAAGTGTGTAAAGAGATCAACATCTCGTTCCTGCCACAGGAAGCACAAGTGAGTTTATCTGTATTCTGCAAATTCATGTAGCCGTGTCTGGCTGTGTTTTATTGTGCATGACTGTGTTTTATGGGTCACCTGTGCAGGTGTTCACCTGTGATAACCCAGAAGCCTTCAAGAGCATCTACAGTCCGAACAGTAAGGACAGAGACCAGACGCTGGAGATGATCGCTGATCAGATCGTAACTCTCTGCGCCACGCTGGACGAGTACCCTGGAGTCCGATACAAGAAGTACAGACACTCTTATTCACTTCACATGTGTTCACATTACACCCGATCCTTGAATGGACTTCGAATCATTAAATTCTGTCCTGTGCAGAGATTCAGCTCTCTTATATGGAAAGCAGTTGGCTGAACTTGTGGATAATAAACTGGCGCGACATTACGAGTTGGATGACATCTCGAAAATAAAGGTAATCATCTTTTCTGATTGGTGCGGTTGGATATACAGCTTTATACATAAGTGTAGTTTTCTTGAGATACACTATACTCTTCAAAAGTTAAGTAAATTAATACTTTTATTTAGCAAGGATACATGAAATGAATCAAAAGTGACAGTAAAAATAATTAGAGCTTGGTGGCGGTTAAATATTGTGGTGATGAGATTTTGTGGTAACACTTTACAAGGTTTATTAGTTTACCTTCATTAACTGCCTTAGTTAACATGAACTAAGAATGAACAATACTTCAGAATTTATTAATCTTAGTTTCAAAAATTACTGATACGTTATTAAAATCAAAGGTTGTATTTATTAACATTAGTTAATGAACAAACATTAATAAATACTGTAACAAATGTGTTTCTCATTGTTAGTTCATGTTGGTTAATACATTAATGTTATTAACCTTATTATAAAGTGTAACCGATTTTGCTATATCGTTTATATAGCGCAGAACTACTTAAAGTTATTGACGTGTATGAGTGAGGAAAATAAAGAGCAGTATGTACATGATGTTAACAAGAGATAAGCGCAATAAGCTGTGAAAAATAACTCCATGCTGTGCTCGCGCGCGCAGAAAGCCACGTCTCTGAATGTGATCGCAAATTCACTTCTTTTTTCACGGCCTTTTGCGATTAAATGGTAAAATACATAAACAGTTGTCAAAATGCCCACCGCGTGGAGTATTCACTGAAACACTGTCAGTTGTGTCTGAAGTGAAAACCACTATTACATCTGTGCATTCGCCTTAAAGGGACAGCAGCCTAATAAACCTGATGCTCTCTTTGTGATTAATATTAATCAAACAACAAAAGAGAAAAGAAAATCACTCACTGCTCTTGACTGAATGACTTTTGTGTCTTTAATAAGAATCAGTTTATAAGCAGTCTTAAGCAGGGTCTTATTTTTACATTTGATTATTCAATTTCTGTAGTATTTCTTTCTGGGAAATAAATGTTTTCCTGGAAAAAAAATTTAATTAATAATTTTATTTGGTCTTAATTTTAATTACCAAAATGACAGTTATCGTGAACAAAAAAATATATAATATCGTGAGATACGATTGGTCAAATCACCCACCCCTATTTATAATGTAACAAAAGTTTCCCATTTCAAATAAATGCTGTTCTTTTGAACTTTATGTTCATCAAAGAATCTTAAAGAAATGTATTATGAAATACACAAAATGTGTATTTTCTTATATATTAATTTATTCTGAAACGGGTTTGGTTAAAATAAAAGTCTTTCTAAGTAAATCCATACATTTTGAATTTTGAATAAGGTAATTACTTCATTACTCCCTGAGGCATGTTTCTGGTCTTGGATTTTATTCTGATGTCATCTTGTAAGTGACATTTCTGCTAGCACAATCCTTCAGAGCTTTTCTTTCATATTCAGGCAAAAACGCCGGCTCAGCTTCTGATCGTTGATCGTGCGCTGGACCCTGTCAGCCCCATTCTTCACGAGCTCACCTACCAGGCCATGGCTTTTGACCTCATACCTATGAAGGACAACACCTATGAGTATGTCACCTCAGCCAAATCACTTCTGTTTAACACTGAAATGAGCTTGAAATTATTACTGGAACCATTATGGAGGATCAGTGTGAAATCAGAGTGGTCTCTGTTTACTTTAAAACACATCCCTGTTCTTATTATGGTTCTGCTTTGAATCAATGTTTTTCTGTGTGTTTACTCTTAGGTATAAAGCAAAGGATGGCTCCAAGAAAGAAGCTTTACTGAATGAAGAGGATGAATTATGGGTCAAATTACGTCACATGCACATTGCTGAGGTCACTGGGTGAGTAGAAATACTTGAGTTCAAATGAACCAGTAGACTCTGCCGAGGCCACGAAAAAAACATTGGTTTCAATGGTCAGATATGATTTAACTTCACTGTGCGTGTCAGTTTTTCTCTAGATTTAATAAAATACACTACTGTTCCAAATTAACATCTGTTCATGTTTTTGAAATAAGTCTGCATTAACATTTATTTAATCAAAAATACAGTAAAAGCAGTAATATTGTGAAATATTATTACAAATTAAAATAACAGTTTTCTATGTGAATATATTGTAAAATGTAATTTATTGCTGTGACTTTAAAGCTGAATTTTCAGCATCATTACTCCAGTCTTCAGTGTCACATGATCTTTTAAAAATCATCAGATTTGATGTTGAAAAAAGTTGTGCTGCTTCATATTTTTCAGGATTCTTTTATGAATAGAAAGTTCAAAAGAGCAGCGTAACGTTCATTTCAAATTGAAATCTTGTAAAAATGTAGATAGAAGTCTTGTCACTTTTAGCGCATCCTCGCTGAATAAAAGTTTTCATTTCCTTTTAAGAAAAAAATCTTGCTGACCCCATAGTTTTAAACAGTAGTGTATATTTATACATTTCTTTCAACTCCGTCCTCCTTGGAGCTTGTTGCAGTGCATTATGGGATTGCTCCATCCACATAAGACACGTGCAGTGTGGCCCTGTTATATGCCAAATTATCATCATAAACATCAGTAGCAATGTAACCAATACTTGTGTGTTTGTTCCAAAGGCAAATCCCCAAACTGGTAAAGGACATCTCTGCCGGCAGAAATGAGAAGCAATCGGCTGATGGGAAGGTACAGTATATTTTTACAGTTAATAACAGCTCAGGACAATATCAGCAGTCTCCAGTTACAGATTCCCTCACACGAGTGTGTCATATATGCCCCCTGTCATTGGCAGATCACAATCGGAGCGCTATCGCAGCTCATGAAGAAGCTCCCAGCCTTTCGTAAGCAGGTTACTCAGGTAATCGAGACGCCTCACATGCCCTGAAAGAGTGTGCTATCACATGACACCTGGGACCTATACATTCAACAGGCTGCCTAAAATATTGTACAAACCCACTGGCCGTTTTATGTTTCCCGTCTCTTTCAGAAAACGGTCCACGTAAGTTTAGCCGAGGATCTGATGGCCCATTATCATAAATATGTGGAAAAACTCTGCAAAGCTGAACAGGTAGAGCATGGTGATCGCTTGAGGGAAAGGACGCCCTCTTCTGGGCAGAGTGTGTATGTTCATGCCTCTGGTTTGTGGTGTGTGTGTGTGTGTGTGTAGGATCTGGCTGTAGGTGCAGATGCTGAAGGACAGAAGGTCAAGGACCCCATGAGGACGTTACTTCCTGTGCTGTTAAACCAGTATGACACCACTGACAAGATCCGGACCGTCCTTCTCTACATCTTCAGTCTCAACGGTGGATGTTTCTCTTTTCCTGTCATGTAGAGATTTGGAAACATCTGATATGTTTTCGTGCTGTATGTGTAGAGCTGAATATATGTGTGTTTGTGTGTCGTGGTCAGGTACAACAGAGGAGAACCTGAATAAACTGATCCAGAATGTGAAAATCGAGCATGAAACCGGGTATATCCTTAACTGGAAACATCTGGGAGTTCCCATTGTCTCCACAGTGAGTCCGCGGATGCTTTTTTTCAATTGGCATTAACATAACTTCCTCATACTATAATGACTTATTTGGTTGTGATATGTTTTGAATTGCAGTTTTGTAGCTTGGCACAAATTTAGGAATAGGGAAGTGAGAGTATGCTGTGTGGTTTTACAATACCAGTCTTTCAGTATCAATACCCATGAAATTTCATGACACTTAAAGCCAATTCCCATACTGAAATATCATTAGGATTGATATACTGTAATATGCTATTGAATCAACTTGGTAGTGAAGTACTGGTGGCAATTCTGATGGGGCGTGTGACATACAAGTCCTGTTTTATTTTGGCTGATATTTAATTTTTCACCATCTCTTCATAACAGTCAAGCATGTTCTCATCTCGTAAACAACCACGGAGAGACCGGTCAGACCAGGAGACTTACAACGTGTCTCGCTGGACACCCGTCATCAAAGATGTAATGGAGGTGAGTTACTTTACAGGGTAACTAAACCCTAAACCAACTTTTTTTAGTTAATGATCTGTAAGAATGGGGCTTTATTAATGCTGTTCATTGATTCGAGTAACTTTTTTGACATTTGGGTATAAAGTGTTTTAAGTCTACAATATATGGTGTAAAACCGCCTGAGTGCTGCCCTCTTCAGGGTGAACGGTGGGTACTGCAGTTGGATTTTCCTATTGGATGTTTGCGGTTGTTCGCGATGTAAGCGGTTGATGGTGACGTAAGCAAGTTTCATCTCACCACGCGCTTGGTACGAGCTACAACGCCCGTGGCAGTATAAAACCATCTTGCTTCGTCAAAACCACTGTAGCGAATCAGGAGTTGGAATTGCGAGTATTGAAAACGATCAGGTTAGAGTATTTATTTCCTAAGTGGTAAAAGTAAAAAACTTTTCCAGCATTTTTCAAATATTGCCAGTGGGTGGAGTCAGGCTCTGACCAGGGTTTAGTTACCCTTTAAGGCTATGTTTACACGGAAACGATCTGAAGAGAAAACGCAAAAGTGGCGTTGCATTATCACTTTTTATTCTGTGAATACAATTTTAAATAAGTGGCCGTCCCGGAAAAAAATGTTGCCTGTCAATGACGCAATATCCGCGCTATCCTCGGTTTCCGCTCGTACTGCCGTAGCCATGACGTAACCATGGCGACAGATGTGTGGACAACCGCGTAGTGCGTAACGTTTAGCGGCACGCAGTTCTTGTTTCATTCAAACATAGACCATGGCAAGCACACTTTGGGACAAACAAGGAGAACTAAAATGAGGATCAATATGATCAGCGTGGCGTTTTCGAGATGCCAAGAGCTCCACGTCCGTGACTAATTTGGACTTGACAGAGCTTCACGAGTCACGACTTGAAAGCTTTATTAGACAGGTGAGCAAATGTACATAAAACAAATCAATGTTATACAGCTCAACATGATGAAATGTTAGAATATAGTCAGTATGTTATTCTAATGTTGATCTAGTTTACTGCTAGTTTCGTATAGCAGACGAACTAACACGTAGAATAACATGATAATTTTCAAAACATTTAAATGCCGTTTGGTGTTATAGTGTAACGTTAGACCAAGTGAAGCAGCGCTGCGTTCCCTCACAAGTTTAATTCGTCTAATAAACTGACCTGTGTGAGTAATCCAGCACTTGCGGGTAGTTCTGTGGAATTAAATGTCCTTATTCCTTTATATCTGCGGGAGTCGTGTGTGATATCTGTCTCTTTAGCAATCGTGCCCTTCTTCATATCACTGTAATGTTAAAAAACATGAATGTTTGTACTCATCCATAAACATTATTAGATCCATCAGGTTGACAGCAAGTCCCATCATTCAGCTCATCACTACGTCATAAACGTACGCCTTTGTTATTGTTGGAAACTGTGCCCTCTTGTGGCCAAAAAAGCTACATATTGTGCCTTTAATATATATATATATATATATATATATATATAATAAATAGGTTAATATATAATATATTGTTTACTGAACCTGAGCTAACATGAACTAACAATGAGCAGTTGCAACATTTAACAAATTAATAAACACTATATAACAAATGTATTGCTCATTGTTAGTTAATGCACTAACATTAGCTAATGGGACCTTATTGTAAATTGTTGCCTTGTTTGTGTGATGAGTTGGAAATTACACGGATGTAATATAACCATAATGCATATACTGGAAATACAAACATGTAAGTTTGCAAGACATAAAAGTGGATATACAAGAATAGCACTGATTTTCATCATCCATGCAGCAGTATCCCAAAAGGTCAAGTAAATGTCCCGAAACGCTCTCGCCGCCCCTGGGCCAGCAGGCCATCCTTATTCTCGAGTCCTGATATATAATACAACAGGATATGAGCTTAGTCTATAATGTAAATTAGACCAATGCACATTTGTTCATGGCTAAGGGCACTGACATTATATTCTAGGTTTTGACTGACAGATCAAATGTCATCACAAATACACACTGTCTTATTTCCTTGTCATCTATAATAGTACTTTAACACTGGTGAAAACCATTCAATTTCTAGTTAATTTCAGTGAAAAGAAACACTGAATTGCACAAGTTAGTGCCACTGTGTGTTATGCATTAGCAGTAGCGGGCTGTTCAATTCACAGCAAGGCCTTCAGTGGTTTCCTACCAGAATTAATCCACCTCCTAATAACATCATTATATGACTCCACGGCTATAGCAACCATCATTATACAGAAGCGCAGTATAACAGGGCTCTGCATCATCTCAGGCAGCAATGATGAATCCCATTATTATTAAAGCAAGAAACACAATTCAACTAGTCTTCTTTCACTGGGCCACATACATCATCTCTAGCAGAAGCATCAATATTAACCTTATAAAATGATAAAACTACAGTCCACCCCAGGGTTTCCCGTTATTTTTGTAGAACCTTTTGAGTTCTCCGACCACAGAAACCCCGGAGAATATTTTCCTGGGGATTTGAAATTAGAGCAGAAGGTCTTGCTGACCCTGAAGGCCCACCACTGTGCATTAGTAAGAAGAGCAGATAAAGACTACTGTGTTATATTTTGGTTTTGTCAACTAAATCTGTGTGTGTGTTTGTGTGTGGTAGGATGCAGTGGAGAACAAACTGGAGGTTAAAGACTGGCCGTTCCAGTCTGAGTGCCCGTCCGCGTGGAACGGCTCGCGTGCTGTGAGGTAGAGCCAGACACCTTAAATCACAGTTCCCTCAAGTCTATTACTTAATGATTTAATGACTGTATCAGTTACTTTAAGATACACGCTTAAGCTGGGTTCAGACTACAGGAGTTTATAAATCTTAACCGATTGTGAAATCTGGTTGCATCACCTATCATAAGGAGAACCGTCATACATTTCTTCTTTCAAATCTCAAACCTGCACACACAAGATTTGAAAGCCATGGCGCATCACACACTACAATCTACAGGTGAAACTCGAAAAATTTCAGTAATTCAAATTAAAAGGTGAAACTAATATATTTAGTTTATGTAACTATATACATATGGATGGTTACACTTTTCAGAGGGCTTGACATTTCTGTATTTTTTTGTTATTGATTTCATGTAATACTCTAAATTTCAGAGATTTTCATAAATGAGTAAAAAAAAAATTACTTTGATAAAAATTTTGGTTTTCATAAGCTGTAAGCCATATTCATCAAAATTAGAACTTTTGCCCGATATAATTTTTTTTTGAGTTTCACCTGTAAACATTATCATGCCAGATTTTGCACCTCACGTGATCTCACGGGAAGCGGATGTAAACAAAATGTATCCTGTCTCTCAGCAACTTCCTGTAGACAATTATATGAGGAGACGTTATTACGGCAGTCGTGTTATTGCCACATTTTGACCTCCGTTGTCCACCGGACCCGTGCAGCTGCTGGGTGTGTCGCCATTTCAAAAGTTCTGGCACTTCCGTCTCCTCGTAGGCTTGTCTCTCATTGGCTATTGTGGAAGTACTGACGTAATCATAGTCGTAATCATGTTGATTTAAATCCTAAATATCAAACATGTTTGATGTTGTCGGGGCGGTCCCATTGTCTCCGCGAGCAGATCGGGAGATTTAAGATTTGATCTGTAAACGCCTCACGTTAGCACATAATCTGGGCTGACCTAAACCCACCGATGCCCTGGACTCGTTCTTTTCCCTCAGAAGGTTGGAAAGGGTAAATCAGGAATAAAATGGTCTAAAACTCCTGTAGTCTGAGCCTGGCTTTAAAGCCATATTTTAGGTTCAGTGTCTTGGCATATTTTAATTCTCCATCATTAGAAATAAATAAAAAAATCCAAAAAGTTTCATTTTGAAGTTGTAGTCAATATCTCTTTCTTCATTCCTCTGGGCTTTCAGAGTGATGAGGTAAGGCAAGGGTCAACGTTGGGTTGTTGGCTGCTTGTACTGTGTTCACATGCAGAATTTCACATTTTTATTGCCTTGTTTCATGTTAATTTAAAAAAAAAAAAAACATGGACCACTTAAAAGGAAAACTCATTTCCTGCTGATGATATAATTGCATGATGTCATAGATCATACACTACTGTTCAAATCTTTGGGGTCAGTAAGATTTCTTTAGTTTTATTCAGCAAGGATGCTTTCAATTGCAGTGTTGGAGAAGCTCTGAAACTGTAGTTTTACAAGCTGCAAGTTACTCATACGTTAAAGTAGTTAAGATACAGTCAAGCCACTCTACTGAAAAAGTAGTTTGCTACACTACAAATTGCGATCAAAAAGTAGCATGTTTTAAAAGTAGCAACATCAACAAGTAGATGTTTCAATGCATTGCTGGCTCGTCCAAACTCAAAACGAAATGTCGCTTTTGGTCACACTACTTGCTGGAAAAAGTAATCCGCTGCTGTTTTAAAAGCAACTGAGCTTCTGTCAAGCTACTGGCAAATGTAGTTAAGTTAATAGTGACAGTAGAGACGTTTATTTAATATTAGGAAATATTTCTATTTCAAATGAATGCTGTTATATTTATCTTTCTATTCATCAAATTCACAAAAAATGTTAAGCAGCACAACATTCTGCTGCATTCAACATTGATGTTCTTCATATTAGAATGATTTCTGAAGGATTGTCTGCTACCTCTGGCGCATTTACATTTTGAGTGTAAACAAAAAATGTCAATTGATGTGCATTGTCCCTTTTAAATAAATGAATAAAAAGAATAAAATAAAAAAGGATCATGTGACACTGAAGACTGGAGTATTGATCCTGAAAATTCTGCGTATATATATTCACATAGAATATATATCAATATATTCACGTAGAAAACGGCTATTTACTAATATTTCACAATATTGCTGTTTTTACTGTATTTTCGATCAAATAAATGCAGCCTTTGTGAACATCCATCTTCTTTCAGAAACAAAAAAAAATCTTCGCGACCCCAAAACTTTTGAACAGAACTGTATGCAGAAGGCATTTTCTTGTTGCATGCAGTAAATGTGTGTTTTTTCCATTGATTGTGTGTGTTTTGTGTCAGTGCGCGGCAGAAGCACAAGGGCAGCTCTCCGGATGACCGGAGCGGCTCACGCCTCATCGTCTTTCTTCTGGGTGGAGTCAGTCCCTCAGAGATGCGCTGTGCTTATGAAGTCACACATGCTAATAAATGCTGCGAGGTCATCATTGGTAAGGGTCCACGAGAGCGCTCGCTAACAACATAATTCTGTATTAAACCTGAAAGAGGCTTTGTGGCTTGATGTTTTAAAAGCCTGTGGTTTTGAAACCGATCCGGATTCAAATTATGTATTTTTTTTTTTATTGTCCTCAGGCTCGACACACATCCTCACTCCGCGTGATCTGCTGCAGGATATCTTTAATCTGGGCAGACAACCGATGGAGAAATTCACCATTGAGGAGGACAAACCCTGAGCCCTGCCTAATTCACCCGCCAGGACTGAAGGGAACGCATCTCAGCTCGATCAGCATTTCTTCTCATTCATTTAAACGCTTTTCTCATCCTGAGTAAAACATCACGCTCGGTTTGGGTTAAATATAACGTTAAGTCTTCACACAACTAACTTCACAAACAATGAGATTTGGGTTTGTTGAGGTTTTTAGGCTTTTCTAAATTGTTGAGTAGTTTAATAATATATCATGGAAAATAAAACATACATTAATATGCAACACTATTAAGGACTTGTGTTACACCGTATTTGTTTGATAATCCTTTTATACAGTATAAGCACAATTAAATGACATTAGTGTACTTATGACCAGAGCCTTACAAACTGGTGCCTTTATTTACTAGTGGACTGGATTTACACTTTTCTGTGTATTTATATCTCTCACACTAATAGTAGTTATTTGTAAAAAAAAAAAAAAAAAAAAAAAACCTTAACTGTCATTTTGAAAAGATGTTTTAATGTTTGTCTTTTTGTTCTTGAATAAGGTTGATTTGTACATATTTATTGTCGCTAGCTCGTGTTTTTGTTTGTATAAAACGTGTATACTTAAGAATGAACAAATGAGGGATTTAACAGATTTAATGTATACTTGCATTGAACGACTGAAGTGACATTCAGATGTGGTTCAATTCTTCTGTTTGTTTGCTTTGTAACGTTTAAACAGTATTTGTAATGTGGTCTCATTTCATCTGTACTTCTACATAAAATATATATAGCCTATTGTCTCAATATATGATTTCGTGGATGTTGTCGTTGGCCTCAGGAGCTGTTGATTTGTACACTGGTAACGTTACGGTGTTGTGGATGCCATGAACAGTTTGCTTTTATTGAGGGATTTTACTGTACAACTCCTGCTTGAGTTCATGGAAGTCAAAGACACGGTAAGAAGATCGTCTTCTTTATTTCTGTATTACATAGTGTCCCAGAAACAGTCTCTGGTTACCGCGGGCTTATGGTCTCCGCACAATAACTCGATTCTCAGAGGACTCGCTGCGAGTAAACCAATCTTATCAAATCTGTCCTATTTTGGGAGTTAAACTATAAAGAAACGCGTGAAAACCTGGATGTGCGTGTTGAGCATCTGAATACATGTTGTATAAAGCCTTTATACGTTTGCTCTGTCTGACAGAAAATTGATACCTTTATTTGTGAGGACAAAAAAATTACTCTAGAAAATGAGAACATTTCTGCCACCTAGAGTAAAATGATTTTATTGGATTTTGTTGCTACTCATTAATTGAACTAAATTTCAATAAAACATATATGTTAATAAGCCTACTCAGCAAATAACCAAACATATTAAATTATTTGACGAATGCACTTCAACACAGAAATCTTATGCACACAGTCATGTACACTCTCTCATACACACACAGTCATGTACAGTCTCTCTCATACACACAGTCATGTACACTCTCTCATACACACACAGTCATGTACACTCTCTCATACACACAGTCATGTACAGTCTCTCATACACACAGTCATGTCACTCTCTCATACACACACAGTCATGTACAGTCTCTCATACACACACAGTCATGTACAGTCTCTCTCATACACACAGTCATGTACACTCTCTCATACACACACAGTCATGTACACTCTCTCATACACACAGTCATGTACAGTCTCTCATACACACAGTCATGGACACTCTCATACACACACAGTCATGTACAGTCTCTCTCATACACACACAGTCATGTACAGTCTCACTCATACACACAGTCATGTACACTCTCTCATACACACACAGTCATGTACACTCTCTCATACACACAGTCATGTACAGTCTCTCATACACACACAGTCATGTAGTCTCTCATACACACACAGTCATGTACAGTCTCATACACACACAGTCATGTCACTCTCTCATACACACACAGTCATGTCACTCTCTCATACACACACAGTCATGTAGTCTCTCATACACACAGTCATGTACAGTCTCATACACACACAGTCATGTACACTCTCTCATACACACAGTCATGTACAGTCTCTCATACACACAGTCATGTCACTCTCTCATACACACACAGTCATGTAGTCTCTCATACACACACAGTCATGTACACTCTCTCATATACACACAGTCATGTACACTCTCTCATACACACACACAGTCATGTACACTCTCTCATACACACACAGTCATGTACAGTCTCTCATACACACACAGTCATACACACAGTCATGTACAGTCTCTCTCATACACACACAGTCATACACAGTCATGTACAGTCTCTCTCATACACACACAGTCATACACACGGTCATGTACAGTCTCTCTCATACACACACAGTCATGTACAGTCTCTCTCATACACACTATAGACACTCATTCCTGTTCCCCAATGTTCATTCCTGTTACTTTTTTTTCTAAAAAAAATAATAATAATAGTGTTAAACCACTGTTTTTATCAGTTTTGTTTGGTCCATCATTTATACAGTTGTTTAATAAATGAAATTATTAAAACAATTATAAACTTAAGGCTTCTGTCTTCTTTAAAATGAAAAAAAATGGCTCTGTGTTTTTTTATTAAAATACACCTTGCCTTAATATAGTGATTTTAGTCACAAATATCAATTATTTGAACATATAACCAACAATTTCTTTAAAATAAACACTTTCTTGTTTAACAAAGGAATTAATAGACATGCTTTTAAACATGCTTTTTAAATGGCACATGAGTTTCGGTAACAGGACTGAGAAAACATGTGTCCATCTTCTGCTTAGAAACCTTGTAAAAAATTAAATAAAGTTGCCCGAGATTGACCAATGCACATTTTGAATAGTTAAATATGTGTAGTATTAGATTCAGTGTTGAAAATAATAATAATAATAATAAAGTTTCATTTTGAAGAGTTACAACAAGCAAATGTCACCCATTCGGTGGAATGGCTCTAGTATGTTATTTTGCCACTAAGATTATTATTAACCAGATTTACATGCTTTATATTAGATTTATTATTTGCAGGTCTATTAAACATGTCTGGTGAATAATGTTCTTATATTGGCAAAATATTTGTTTTAGTTCTTTTTTTTTTTTTTTGAGAAAATATATTTAAAATGTATAAAAAGATTAAATAAAAATCGTCCTACTTTATTGGCCTAAGTGTCTTTAACTACTATAGTAGGCTATAACATTTATTTGTAACGGTTTGATATAATTCCGTTATTGTGTACACATAAAAAAAAAAAAAATACAATGTAAAAGCATCTAAGTAGTAAAGTGTGGGCATAAAAATCCACGCAGAGATTTCCAGACATCTCACGCAGTTTCTGTCTTCTAGTCTAGAGGGCGCTAGTGGACTTACGATGATGACGTGTTTTTGAAGCGACGGAAGAGTTGTTTGTAGTAGTTCGCTTTTATTATATCCTGTACAGCACACCCTGAAGTCAAACACACAGGTAAAACATAAACGCTCTTCATCATACAAAGCTGTTTAATAGGTAACGTTAGGACTATAACTGTAATGTTTCGCCCGAAACTGCACCCTCGGGTTTAAGTGGTGTTTAACGCGTGCTGCGAAGCTTCAGTGATGTGCATCATATCAGTATGACAGATCAATCATCCAGATGTGTTTAGACCTGTGATGACTTTATGGCTCTCTACACTTATGTGTTATTGCGGTTTAAGTGGTAGGAAGTTTGTGCCGATGCGATATTTCACATTTCAAATGACATGGATGGAGCTCTTCATTCAATATGTGTTACGGGTGTGTCGTATTCAGATTCAAGAGGTATCGTGTGTTGTTAACAGGCTTTTGCACATGTATTAAAAAAAAAAACCTCTGACCTTACTTTGTTTTCCTTTCATAGATCTTAATCAAGTGGTGAATTATGGTGAGTTGTTCTTCCTTTCAGTGTTATGGCATTTCCTCTACTTTGCCCTAAATATGATCATTCTCATGTGACGGACCCCTAAACATGATCATTCTCACATGACGGACAGACCCCTAAATATAATTCTAATGTGATGGACCCTTGAATATGAGCATTCTAATACCGGCCCCTAAATATGATCATTCATGTGACGGACCCCTAAATATGATCATTCTAACGTGACGGACCCCTAAATATGATCATTCATGTGACGGACCCTTAAATATGATCATTCTAACGTGACGGACCCCTAAATATGATCATTCTAACGTGACGGACCCCTAAATATGATCATTCATGTGACGGACCCCTAAATATGATCATTCTAACGTGACGGACCCCTAAATATGATCATTCTAAAACCGGCCCCTAAATATGATCATTCTAACGTGACGGACCCCTAAATATGATCATTCTAACGTGACGGACCCCTAAATATGATCATTCTAACGTGACGGACCCCTAAATATGATCATTCTAACGTGACGGACCCCTAAATATGATCATTCTAACGTGACGGACCCCTAAATATGATCATTCTCATTATGATCATATCAGATGATCAGATGTAATGTAAAATTCAAATTATACTGTAAAAATGAGCAGTATAAATATGCCTAAAATCCTTAGTTTCTATTGCGTTATATTATTTTTCTTTTTGTTCTATTCACTGCGGTATGGTACCAAATACATCGATGCTGTTAGATGTATTTAAATAATTGTATTTATTTATCTGAATGAAGTTCTTCTTTTATGGAAGCTTGTTTTTGCCAAGGAACCGTATCAATTAAAAAGATAATTGCAACTTTTTATCTCACAATTCTGACTTTTTTTTTCTCGCAAATTTTTTTTGCAAATACCTTTTTTTTTTTTTTTTTTTTTTTTAGAGGTGGAAGCTTCCATTTTTATTTATATATTAAAAAAAATCCCCCTGTAACTTTAAACTTTCCCATGGACCCCTGGCAGTTGAAAACACGTGTGTGTTGTGTTTGTCTTTCAGCACGGGCGAGTGAAGTTAAAGTCAACCGCGCAGCAGGAGGAGGAGAAGAGGAAAGAGCGAGAGAAGAAGCTGAAGGCGTTTGTGTCCGCTCGCGATGCCGTCCTGAAGAAGGTTTGTTCTGCAGCGTGTGTGTAACGAGTGTGTGGCGTGACCGTGTGTGACCGTCCCTCTGTGTGTGTGACAGAGGGCCTCTGGGGAACACGACGAGGAGGCTCTACGCCTGACTCAGCTGCTCCTGTCCTCCAACCCTGACATCGCCACTCTGTGGAACTACAGGAGAGAAGTCCTCCTGCACCTCGAGACGCTACGGTGAGAGCGCTTTTACTGCGGAAACAAGTGTGAGCTTCTGTGAATGAGGCAGTGTGAGCTTGACTTAGGACTCGTTTTAACCTGTTGTGGTGTGTTGCATTTCTTTCATTCTCTCACTTCTTTCTTCCTTGTATGTCACTCAGTGTTGGTCAACGACATCAGATTCCAAATGTGTGTATGTACGGTCACATCAAATATTTATGACGCGTGTTGACAATGTAGTGTTCTCTTGTCATCGCAACCAGATAATCTTACAGTGTTGAAAGATGATGGTGTTGCCTAATTACCATATTTGCACGTCACATGTATTAAATGGTCAATCTGTTTGTTTGTTGTTTTTGGGTGCAAATTAACTAAACATTGTTTTGTTTTTATTGCTTTTTTTATTTGATTAGAATTTTTTTATTTTTTTATACCCCAGGCTTCTGAAAAAATGGCTACATTTTATTTCTAATTATTTAGCAAATATTATATCTAGATTTATTTCATAGTTAATTAACCATACACGTATTAAATGCAGAAATCCATTTTGTTTGGTGAAAATGTGTTTTTGTACTAAAATTATCAACAAAACAATTGTTTGATCCCATCAGCTTTATTTTTCTTTCTGCCCTGGTCTTTTTTTATTACAAAATGTTATAATATTTTGCCAATATAATATGATCAGTGACTAGATTATATGTATATTATTCATATCATACATACCGGTATATAAAATGCTAAATCCTTTTTTATATATATATATATATATATATATATACTATTTTTCATTCTGTCCAGGGCTTCTGAAAAATTACATTTATTACTAATTATTATAGTATATTGACTATAATATAATTTATTAGTAACTAGATTTAAATTGTATTTAATGTATATTATGCAAATAATGTCACACATGTACAACCCCAATCCCAGAAAGTTTGAACATTTTGTGAAATGTAATAAAATCAAGAATGTGATTTTTTTTTTTTTTTAAACCAATGTTTTTACTTGATAAAAATTAATTGTATTTTATAAACATAATCCAATTTAGATTTTGTTGGCTGCAACACACTCCAAGAGAGTTAAGACAGAGGCAAAATAAAAGTAAAAAGATGATAGAATATCCCAGTGAAACTCTTGAAACGGTCCACAATGATCAGGTTAATGGGTGACGGGATCATGTTTGGGTGTAAAAGGAGCTTCTCAGTCTTTGCAAGCTAAGATGGGTCATGGATCACCACTTTGTGGCAAATATAATGAGTTATTGTCAAACATTTAAAAAAATCTAATTTCTCAATGCAAGATTCTTTCACCATCGACCTTGCATAATATTGTGAAAAGATTCAGGAATCCAGAGAAAGCTCAGTCTGTGTAGAGCAAGGCAGGAGACCCCTCAGATGGCACTGCATCCATGGTGTTAAACACAGCCACATGTGCTCAGGAGGAAAAACCTGTGTTTTACTGAACACAGTCTGACGCTGCATCAAGAAATGATGCCACTGAGTTCTCTGGGCCCGTGCTCCTCTCAGATGCTCTGAAAACAGTGGAGTCCATGCTTCAGCTTGTTTTGGGGGGCAAAAAAACAGACATTGAGTTCTCAGTCCCAAAGATGGAAGAGCAGTTGTCTTTTATCTGGCGAGATTGGGTAAAAATTCCACTTGTAAAACTTCAACACAGTTAGTAAATTATATTTACCGACAGGGGCGGGTGTTGCTCCGACTTCGCGTCCAGCCGTGCACGAGCTCAAAACCTCACAACACCCGCCCCTGTCGGTGATTGGTTGAAAACACTGTTTATTTTGGTTTTGAGTGGTGGTGTACCCATTTGTTTTTGTGTGCAGATCTCAGAGCCTAGGCTGCCTACAGAGACGCGTTTTTTTGACAGCATGCTTATGGGGCGGACAGCTAGCGGATCGTTAGGAAAGATTAGATGAATGTGATCATTTATTTTTGGGCCTGAAATCACTGATACAACCTTTAAGTCGGCCAGTGAAAACTTTGAAGAAAAAAAAATCTTTGTACTTTAGTCAAAGAGAATTAACAAATCACAGATTCTTGATTTTATTACATTTTACAAAATGTCCCAACTTTTCTGGAATTGTGGTTGTACTAAATGGTAAATCCATTTTGTTTACTTTATAATTTAAACATTTAAATTAAATTATCTAAAAATTGTATTTGATCTTTATTTTAGAAATTTTCGGGTCTACAAATTCACTTTTTCTTTCTGACCAGGGGTCTCATTTATAAAACTGTGCGTAGAATCCTTACTAAAAGTGTACGTGCGCCGGAAAGCCAAAAATGGCGTACACAAAAAAATATTCAGACTTATAAAACCGTGCGTACGCCAGAACCTGCGCAGAATTCACTTTATAAATCCCAGTCAGCGGAAGATTATGCGCACATGCGTCCACGAAATAACCATATATGGAGATTACAACGCCTAGTTTTACTAATCAGATCCTCATCTGCATATCATTTACATATGATTATTCATCCACGTGATATGTTTAACGGTACAAGACATTAGGAAAATATAAAATATGGATGTGCCGTCACATTACATAAATAAAAAACATTTAGTAGCCTAGCCTTGTTTTTGAATACATAAATCAAATAGTGTAAAATACATTTCAGAGAAAGTTTTTCTCAATCTTTTCCACTGGCCAAATATAATTTATAATTGATTTATATTTTGAACGGAAACAGATAGACCTTGTTGTGCATTATTTGCACGAAACTATTTTCTCAGACAATCTGCTATTATCATGATAAGCAATTATCTCTGTAGTTAAAACATTAAAACACAGCATGCCAGAGGAAACGTGTTCCACAACAAATATTTCTATTTATTGAATATTTTATTGAATAACTTCTCAGTAATGATTTCATGTAAGTGTTTAACTCCTTTAATGAGAATTTGGCATATTTAATGAAATATGCTGGCGTACGTACGTACGAAACTGGCGTACGTACGTTTCCAGCCCCGTTTTGTGTGTACGCACGCTTTATAAATGAGACCCCAGGGCTTTTACAAGTTGATTAAATTAATTTCTTAATTGTAATAATAATTATAATCATATTTGCATTGGTAAAGCCATTTTGTTTTTTCTGCAAACATTTTTAAAAATGTTTTATTGCTTTTCTATTTGTTTGTGTATTAGCATCATGGTTCTGAAACAAAATAAAAGCACAACTAATTAAGAAGCTATAAAACTTACCAAAACTGTTGTTGACCTCAAAAATACTCAGGTTTATAAAATATTTCTAACTGGTTTATGAAATATTTCTATAGGTATTGACACAGTTCTATAAGTTATATTTTTTTTTTGGAAATTTATTTGAAGGATAGCCCCTTGAGATGTATGTAGCATCTCATTTTCAAGGGGGTCCTAAGAACAAACATGAGTACAAACAGCAGGTTGCATTATAACACATAATACTACACAATCACATTCATACCAACATTTTCCAACATTTAACTCTCCATAACTATCTCCTCACATACAAGCCTTCTAAGTACATTGATACAATAAGTATACAGTTATCACACAACATGCGTTATGAAAATAATGAAGTTCACGTGATAATTGAAAAATAGTTATACTCAGAAGCAAGAACATATGTTCTGCAAATGATCATATAGTAATAACTTAAAGAACTTAAACAAAGTAACGGATCTAATTACCCTTGGTAAACTGTTCCAATCTGAAGGAGCTTTGAATTTGAATGCCCGACGACCTACTTCTTTATTAATTTTAGGAACTTGAAAAAATAGTTGATCGGTGTGCCCTAAATTATATGAAGAGCGAAATGGAATTAGATATTGTTTTAGATACAAAGGATAATTGAAGTAATAACATTTAAAATTAAACTGAAACCAGTGATAATGCCTTCTTGAATTTAAAGATTGCCAATTTAATAATTCATACATTTGGCAATGGTGCGTTTTGTATGGACACCTCAGTACAAATCTACATAAATTATTTTAAACAACATTAAGAGGACGAAGATTTGTATCGGTGGTGTTTTGGTAAATTATATCGGCATAGTCAAGGATTGGTAGTATTAACTGAGTAATAATTCTTTTTCTAACCAGACGAGTAAAGCAATTAATAGAGAAATAAAGTATTTTAAGTCGATATGATATTTTCTTGATAACTAAATCAATATGTGATCTAAATGACAATTGTGAATCAAGCAGAAGACCTAGATATTTAAATTCATCAACTTTTAGCACTGGAGTTCCATCTATAAAATTAAGTAGTCAGTTGATGGTGAGATTTGTTTTGTATTAAACAACATAGAATAAGACTTCTTTTTATTTAGCAAAAGTTTGTTATAAATAAACCAATTTTGAACTACGTCAAAATCAGACTGGATTGATCTCTGAATATAAGAAATGTCCGAACTAGAAAAGTGAATAACAGTATCATCTGCGTATAACTGAATTTGACAATTAGAACAAACTTGTGGAAGATAATTTATGAAAATAGAAAACAATAGCGGTCCAAGAGATGAGCCCTGAGGTACTCCTCTATCAATAGTTTTAAAATCCGAACAACTTCCCTGATACAAAACACATTGTTGTCTATGATGTAGGTATGAATTAAACCAAAGTAAAGAAGATCTTGAAAGGCCAATATCATACAGTTTATCTAAAAGAAGATAATGGTCTACTAAATCAAAAGCTTTGGTTAAATCAATAAATAAGGCACCAGTTAATTTATTAGAATCAAAAGAAGCTGTAATATCATTAGTAATTTTTAGAAGAGCACTTGTTGTAGAGAAATTTGGTCGGAAGCCGGACTGAAAGGGAGATAGAATATTGGAATCATTAAAATATTTTGATAATTGAAAGAAAATAATTTTTTCAAATATTTTCACCACACTATTAATTATTGAAATTGGTCTGTAATTATTAATGTCATGTTGATCACCGTTTTTATACAGTGGATATATTTATAAAATAATACAATCAAAAATGACCAATTCACCCTGTCAAGATATAGTAGTAATGTTTATTATAAGTTGCATATATTAAAGGTTGTATCAGTAATTTCAGGCCCAAAAATAAATGATCACATTCATCTAATATTTCGTTTGGAAAGATTAGATGAATGTGATCATTTATTTTTGGGCCTAAAATCACTGATACAACCTTTAACATTATGAAAAACAAACGAATGATCAACAGTCATTAATTGCGCCCCCTGACGAAGCTGTGTCTGCGCCGTCTCCAGAGAGCAGGATGATCTGCAGAAGCTGTACGAGTCTGAGCTGCACTTCATCGAGGCCTGTCTGAAGGTGAACCCCAAGTCTTACGGCTGCTGGCACCACCGCACCTGGGTGAACACGCGCCTGCCCCGGCCCGACTGGACGCGGGAGCTCGGCCTCTGCGACCGCTGCCTTGGCCTGGACGAGCGCAACTGTAAGAATCGCAGAATGGACTGTAGTTGCTCAGATTTGTATGCTTCTCTTTTTGCTGACGTGTGTGTCTCCCACCCTTCCCTCAGTCCACTGCTGGGACTACCGCCGCACGGTGGTGAAGGAGTCCGGTGTCTCTGTCGAGCAGGAGCTGCAGTTTACAGATCGCCTGATCGGCTCCAATTTCTCCAACTACTCCAGCTGGCATTACCGGAGCACGCTGTTACCTCAGCTCCGCCCCCAGCCGGCCCCTGACTCCGCCCCCAACTCAAGCCCCGCCCCCAGCGCCTCGCCGCAGGCTCACTCACACAGAGTCTGTGAGGAGCAGCTTCTGAAAGGTACAGAACTCATTTTGAGCCACAGTATGTAAGCATTAAGCCAAGGCATCGAGACTGTCCGTTTCTACCTCATTGCTTCATTTCAGCACATCCTGAACACTGTTTTGGCCAATCAGTGGTTTTAAACTCTGCTTTTGTGGCACAGCAAATAGTTTATGAGCTCATGATGTTCACTGGCATTAATGTGATTTGGGGTCGGTACAATTTGTAATGTTTTAAATGTAGAAAGAAGTCTCTTCTGCTCACCAAGGCAGCATTTATTTGATCATGCTTCAAGTAAAAACAGTAATATAGTGAAATATTATGATTTTTTTTTGAAAAAACAGTGTTTTCTATGTGGATATATTGTGAAATGTAATTTATTCCTGAGATCAACACTGAATTTTAAGCATCATCACTCCAGTCTTCAGTGTCACATGATCTTTCAGAAATCAGTCTAATATGATGATTTGATGCTCAAAAAACATTTCTGATTATTATCAATGTTTATGCCGTTTAAA